>CANSGD010000904.1:0-668442 GCA_947645195.1 Patellifolia procumbens
TTTTGAATGAGTTTGATCCAAGGGCTTCATATGTTTTAAATATATCTAATACCTATTCAAGGACTCGATTTTTTTTGTAATTATTCACAACAAAATGATTTTAAAGGTTTTCATACACCACAAATCGCCTAAGAGAGTATGACGATTTTACCCATTGTTTTGAATTGAGTTTGATCCAAGGGCTTGGTATACTTTAAATAGATCTAATACCTATTCAAGGACTCAAAAATATTTGGTTATATTCACAACAAAATGATTTGAATGGTGTTCATACACTACCAATCGCCTAAGAGACTATGACAGTTTTACACTTTGATTAAATTGAGTTTGATCCCAGGGCTTCATATGCTTTTAATATATCTAATACATATTCAAGGAGTCAGAATTATTTTGTAAATATTCACAATAAAAATAATTTGAAAGGTGTTCATACACCACAAATCGCCTAAGAGACTATGACGATTTTACCCTTTAATTTGAATTGTGTTTGATCCAAGGGCTTCATATGCTTTAAATATATGTAATACCAATTCAAGGACTCAAAAATATTTGTTAATTATTCACAACAAAAAGATTTGAAAGGTGTCCATACACCACAAAACGCCTAAGAGACTATGACGGTTTTGCTCGTTGATTTGAATTGAGTTAGATCCAAGGGCTTCATATGATTGAAATATATTTAATAACTATTCTAGGAATCAAAAGTTTTTTGTAATTATTGACAACAAAATGATTTCAAAGGTTTTCATACACTACAAATCGCCTAAGAGACTATGACGGTTTTACCCTTTGATATGAAATAAGATTGATCCATGGGCTTCATATGATTGAAATATATCTAATAGCTATTCAAGGAGTCAAAAATATTTGGTTAAAAAGCACAAAAATAATTTGAAAGGTGTTAATACACAACATAACCTCTAAGAGACTATGACAATTTTACCCTTTGATTTGAATTTAGGTGGATCCAACGACTTCATATGCTTTAAAAGATCTAATACCTATTCAAGGACTCAAAAATAGTTGGTAATTATTCACAACAAAATGATTTGAAAGGTCATCATTCACAAAAAAATCGCCTAAGAGAGTGACGGTTTTACCTTTTGTTTTGAATTGAGTTTGATCCAAGGGCTTCATATACTTTAAATAGATCTAATACCTATTCAAGGACTCAAAAATATTAGGTAATTTTTCACAACAAAATGATTTGGGTGTTCATTCACCACAAATCGCCTAAGAAAGTATGACGGTTTTACGCTTTGTTTTGAATGTAGTTTGATCCAAGGGCATCATATGCTTTTAATATATCTAATACCAATTCAAGTATTCAAAAATATTTGGTAATTATTAACAAAAAATAATTTGAAAGGTTTTCATACACCACAAATCGCCTAAGAGACTATGACGGTTTTACCCTTTGATTTGAAATAAGTTTGATCCAAGGGATTCGTATGATTGAAATATATCTAATACCTATTTAACGAGTCAAAATATTTTGTAATATTCACAACAAAATAATTTGAAAGGTGTTTATACACCACAAATCGCCTAAGAGACTATGACTATTTTACACTTTAATTTGAATTGAGTTTAATCCAAGGGCTTCATATGCTTTAAATATATCTAATTCCTATTCAAGGACTCAAAAATATTTGGTAATTATTCACAACAACATGATTTGAAAGATGTTCATACACCACAAATCGCCTAAGAGACTATGACGGTTTTACCCTTTGATTTGAAATAGGTTTGATCCAAGGGCTTCATATGATTGAAATATACCAAATACCAATTCAGGGAGTGAATTTTTTTTGTAATTAAGCACAAAAATTGATTTGAAAGTTGTTCATACACTATAAATCGCCTAAGAGACTATGACGATTTAACCTTTTGATTTGAATTGAGTTTAATCCAAGGGCTTCATATGCTTAAAATAGATCTAATACCTATTCAAAGACTCAAAATTATTTGGTAATTATTCACAACAAAATGATTTGAAAGGTGTTCATTCACCACAAATCGTCTAACAGACTATGACGGTTTTACCCTTTGTTTTGAATGAGTTTGATCCAAGAGCTTCATATGTTTTAAATATATCTAATACCTATTCAAGGACTCGATTTTTTTTGTAATTATTCACAACAAAATGATTTTAAAGGTTTTCATACACCACAAATCGCCTAAGAGAGTATGACGATTTTACCCATTGTTTTGAATTGAGTTTGATCCAAGGGCTTCGTATACTTTAAATAGATCTAATACCTATTCAAGGACTCAAAAATATTTGGTTATATTCACAACAAAATGATTTGAAAGGTGTTCATACACTACCAATCGCCTAAGAGACTAAAACAGTTTTACACTTTGATTAAATTGAGTTTGATCCCAGGGCTTCATATGCTTTTAATATATCTAATACATATTCAAGGAGTCAGAATTATTTTGTAAATATTCACAATAAAAATAATTTGAAAGGTGTTCATACACCACAAATCGCCTAAGAGACTATGACGGTTTTACCCTTTAATTTGAATTGCGTTTGATCCAAGGGCTTCATATGCTTTAAATATATGTAATACCAATTCAAGGACTCAAAAATATTTGTTAATTATTCACAACAAAAAGATTTGAAAGGTGTCCATACACCACAAATCGCCTAACAGACTATGACGAATTTACACTTTAATTTGAATTGAGTTTAATCCAAGGGATTCATATGCTTTAAATATATCTAATTCCTATTCATGGACTCAAAAATATTTGGTCATTAATCACAACAAAATGATTTGAAAGATGTTCATACACCGCAAATCGACTAAGAGACTATGACGGTTTTACCCTTTGATTTGAAATAGGTTTGATCTAAGGGCTTCTTATGATTGAAATATACCAAATACCAATTCAAGGAGTGAAAAAAATTTAGTAATTAAGCACAAAAATTGATTTGAAAGGTGTTCATACACTAAAAATCGCCTAATATACTATAACGGTTTAACCCTTTGATTTGAATTGAGTTTAATCCAAGGGCTTCATATGCTTAAAATAGATCTAATACCTATTCAAAGACTCAAAATTATTTGGTAATTATTCACAACAAAATGATTTAAAATGTGTTCATTCACCACAAATCGTCTAACAGACTATGACGGTTTTACCCTTTGTTTTGAATGAGTTTGATCCAAGAGCTTCATATGTTTTAAATATATCTAATACCTATTCAAGGACTCGATTTTTTTTGTAATTATTCACAACAAAATGATTTTAAAGGTTTTCATACACCACAAATCGCCTAAGAGAGTATGACGATTTTACCCATTGTTTTGAATTGAGTTTGATCCAAGGGCTTGGTATACTTTAAATAGATCTAATACCTATTCAAGGACTCAAAAATATTTGGTTATATTCACAACAAAATGATTTGAATGGTGTTCATACACTACCAATCGCCTAAGAGACTATGACAGTTTTACACTTTGATTAAATTGAGTTTGATCCCAGGGCTTCATATGCTTTTAATATATCTAATACATATTCAAGGAGTCAGAATTATTTTGTAAATATTCACAATAAAAATAATTTGAAAGGTGTTCATACACCACAAATCGCCTAAGAGACTATGACGGTTTTACCCTTTAATTTGAATTGTGTTTGATCCAAGGGCTTCATATGCTTTAAATATATGTAATACCAATTCAAGGACTCAAAAATATTTGTTAATTATTCACAACAAAAAGATTTGAAAGGTGTCCATACACCACAAAACGCCTAAGAGACTATGACGGTTTTGCTCTTTGATTTGAATTGAGTTAGATCCAAGGGCTTCATATGATTGAAATATATTTAATAACTATTCAAGGAATCAAAACTTTTTTGTAATTATTGACAACAAAATGATTTCAAAGGTTTTCATACACTACAAATCGCCTAAGTGACTATGACGGTTTTACCCTTTGATATGAAATAAGATTGATCCATGGGCTTCATATGATTGAAATATATCTAATAGCTATTCAAGGAGTCAAAAATATTTTGTTATTAAGCACAAAAAATAATTTGAAAGGTGTTAATACACAACATATCCTCTAAGAGACTATGACAATTTTACCCTTTGATTTGAATTTAGGTGGATCCAACGACTTCATATGCTTTAAAAAGATCTAATACCTATTCAAGGACTCAAAAATAGTTGGTAATTATTCACAACAAAATGATTTGAAAGGTCATCATTCACAAAAAAATCGCCTAAGATAGTGACGGTTTTACCTTTTGTTTTGAATTGAGTTTGATCCAAGGGCTTCATATACTTTAAATAGATCTAATACCTATTCAAGGACTCAAAAATATTTGATAATTTTTCACAACAAAATGATTTGGGTGTTCATTCACCACAAATCGCCTAAGAAAGTATGACGGTTTTACGCTTTGTTTTGAATGTAGTTTGATCCAAGGGCATCATATGCTTTTAATATATCTAATACTAATTCAAGCATTCAAAAATATTTGGTAATTATTAACAAAAAAATAATTTGAAAGGTTTTCATACACCACAAATCGCCTAAGAGACTATGACGGTTTTACCCTTTGATTTGAAATAAGTTTGATCCAAGGGATTCGTATGATTGAAATATATCTAATTCCTATTCAAGGACTCAAAAATATTTGGTAATTATTCACAACAACATGATTTGAAAGATGTTCATACACCACAAATCGCCTAAGAGACTATGACGGTTTTACCCTTTGATTTGAAATAGGTTTGATCCAAGGGCTTCATATGATTGAAATATACCAAATACCAATTCAGGGAGTGAAATTTTTTTGTAATTATGCACAAAAATTGATTTGAAAGTTGTTCATACACTAAAAATCGCCTAAGAGACTATGACGATTTAACCTTTTGATTTGAATTGAGTTTAATCCAAGGGCTTCATATTCTTAAAATAGATCTAATACCTATTCAAAGACTCAAAAATATTTGGTAATTATTCACAACAAAAAGATTTCAAAGGTGTTCATTCACCACAAATCGTCTAAGAGACTATGACGGTTTTACCCTTTGTTTTGAATGAGTTTGATCCAAGGGCTTCATATGCTTTAAAAATATCTAATACCCAAGGACTCAAAAATAGTTGGTAATTATTCACAACAAAATGATTTGAAAGGTTTTCATACACCACAACTCGCCTAAGAGACTATGACGTTTTATCCTTTGATATGAAATAAGTTTAATCCAAGGGTTTCATATGATTGAAATATTTCTAATATCTATTCAAGGAGTCAAAAATATTTGTTAGTTAACCAAAAAAATGATTTGAAAGGTGTTCATACACCACAATTCCGCTAAGAGACTATCACGGTTTTACCCTTTGATTTGTATTGAGTTATATCCACGGGCTTCATATGCTTTAAATAGATCTAATACCTATTCAAGGACTAAAAAAAATTTGGTAAATATTCACAACAAAATGATTTGAAAAATGTTCATACACCACAAATCGCCTAAGAGACTATGACGGTTTTACCCTTAAATTTGAAATAGGTTTGATCCAAGGGCTTCATTTGATTGAAATATATCTAATACCTATTCAAGGAATCAAAAATATTTGGTAATTAAGCACAAAAAAATGATTTGAAAGGTGTTCATACACCACAAATCCCCTAACAGACTATGACAGTTTTACCTTTTGATTTGAAATGAGTTTGATCCAAGGGCTTCATATACTTTAAATAGAACTAATACCTATTCAAGGACTCATAAATATTTGGTAATTATTCACAACAAAATGATTTGGGTGTTCATTCACCACAAATCGCCTAAGAAAGTATGACGGTTTTACGCTTTGTTTTGAATTGAGTTTGATCCAAGGGCTTCATATGCTTTCAATATATTTAATACCTATTCAAGGATTCAAAAATATTTGGTAATTATTCACAATAAATAATTTGAAAGGTTTTCATACACCACAAATCGCCAAAGAGACTATGACGGTTTTACCTTTTGATTTAAAATAAGTTTGATCCAAGGGCTTCATATGATTGAAATTTATCTAATACCTATTTAACGAGTCAAAATATTTTGTAATATTCACAACAAAATAATTTGAAAGTTGTTCATACACCATAAATCGCCTAAGAGACTTTGACTGTTTTACACTTTGATTAAATTGAGTTTGATCCAATGGCTTCATATGCTTAAAATATATCTAATACATATTCAAGGAGTAAAAAATATTTTGTAATATTCACAACAAAATAATTTGAAAGGTGTTCATACACCACAAATCGCCTAAGAGACTTTGACAATTTTACCCTTTATTTTGAATTGAGTTTAATCCAAGGGCTTCATATGCTTTGAATATATCTAATTCCTATTCAATGAATCAATATTTGGTTATTATTCACAACAAAATGATTTGAAAATTGTTCATACACCACAAATCGCCTAAGAGACTATGACAGTTTTACCCTTAAATTTGAAATAGGTTTGATCCAAGGGCTTCATATGATTGAAATATATCTAATACCTATTCAAGGAATTAAAAATATATGGTAATTAAGTACAAAAAAATGATTTGAAAGGTGTTCATACACCACAAATCCCCTAGCAGACTATGACAGTTTTACCTTTTGATTTGAATTGAGTTTGATCCAAGGGCTTCATATACTTTAAATAGAACTAATACCTATTCAAGGACTCATAAATATTTGGTAATTATTCACAACAAAATGATTTGGGTGTTCATTCACCATAAATCGCCTAAGAAAGTATGACGGTTTTACGCTTTGTTTTGAATTGAGTTTTATCCAAGGGCTTCATATGCTTTCAATATATCTAATACCTATTCAAGGATTCAAAAATATTTGGTAATTAAAATAATTTGAAAAGGTTTTCATACACCACAAATCGCCTTAGAGACTATGACGGTTGTACCCTTTGATTTGAAATCAGTTCGATCCAAGGGCTTCATATGATTGAAATATATCTAATACATATTTAACGAGTCAAAATAATTTGTAATATTCACAACAAATTGATTTTAAAGGTTTTCATACACCACAAATCGCCTAACAGACTATGACGATTTTACACTTTGATTTGAATTGAGTTATATCCAAGGGCTTCATATGCTTTAAATATATCTAATACCTATTCAAGGACTCAAAATTTTTTGGTAATTATTCACAACAAAATGATTTGAAAGATGTTCATACACCGCAAATCGCCTAAGAGACTATGACGGTTTTACCCTTTGATTTGAAATAGGTTTGATCTAAGGGCTTCTTATGATTGAAATATATCTAATAGCTATTGAAGGAGTAAAATTATTTGGTAATTAAGCAGAAAAAAAGATTTGAAAGGTGTTCATACACCACATATCCCCAAAGAAACTATGACGGTTTTACACTTTCATTTGAATTGAGATGGATCCAAGGACTTAATATGCTTTAAAAAGATCTAATACCTATTCAAGTACTCAAAAATAGCTGGTAATTATTCACAAGAAAATGATTCGAAAGGTGTTCATACACCACAAATCGCCGAAGAGAATATGACGGTTTTACCCTTTGATTTGAAATAAGTTTGATCCAAGGGCTTCATATGATTGAAATATATCTAATACCTATTCAAGGAGTCGAAAATAATTTGGTAATTAAGCACAAACAATGATTTGAAAGGTGTTTATACACCACAAATCCCCTTAGAGACTCTGACGGGTTTACCCTTTGATTTGAATTGAGTTTGATCCAAGGACTTCATATGCTTTAAATAGATCTAATACCTATTCAAGGTCACAAAAATATTTTGTAATTATTCACAACAAAATGATTTGAAAGGTGTTCATTCACAACAAATCGGCTAAGAAAGTATGACTGTTTTATGCTTTGTTTTGAATGTAGTTTGATCCAAGGGCTTCATATGCTTAAAATAGATCTAATACCTATTCAAGGAGTCAGAATTAATTTGTAAATATTCACAATAAAAATATATGAAAGGTGTTCATACACCACAAATCGCCTAACAGACTATGACGATTTTACCCTTTAATTTGAATTGAGTTTAATCAAAGGGCTTCTTATGCTTTAAATATATCTAATTCCTATTCAAGGAGTCAAAAATATTTGGTAATTATTCACAACAAAATTATTTAAAAGGTTTTCATACACCACAAATTGCCTAAGAGACTATGACGGTTTTACCCTTTGATTTGAAATAAGTTTTATCAAAGGGCTTCATATGATTGAATTATATCTATTACCTATTCAAGGACTCAAAAATATTTGGTAATTATTCACAAAAAAATGATTTAAAAGGTCATCATTCACAAAAAATCGCCTAAGAGAGTATGACGGTTTTACCCTTTGTTTTGAATTGAGTTTGATCCAAGCGCTTCGTATACTTTAAATAGATCTAATACTTATTCAAGGACTCAAAAATATTTGGTAATTATTCACAACAAGATGATTTGAAAGGTGTTCATACACTACCAATCGCCTAAGAGACTATGACAATTTTACACATTGATTAAATTGAGTTTAATCTAAGGGCTTCATATGCTTTTAATATATCTAATACATATTCAAGGAAACATAATTATTTTTTAAATATTCACAATAAAAATAATTTGAAAGGTGTTCATACACCACAAATCACCTAAGAGACAATGACGGTTTTACCCTTTAATTTGAATTGCGTTTGATCCAAGGTCTTCATATGCTTTAAATATATCTAATACCTATTCAAGGACTCAAAAATATTTGTTAATTATTCACAACAAAATTATTTGAAAGGTGTCCATACACCACAAATCGCCTAAGCGACTATGACTGTTCTACTCTTTGATTTAAATTGAATTAGATCCAAGGGATTCATATGCTTAAAATATATCTGATACCTATTCAAGGAATCAAAATTTTTTGGTAATTATTCACAACAAAATGATTTCAAAGATTTTCATACACCACATATCGCGTAAGAGACTGAGACGGTTTTACCCTTTGATATGAAATAAGTTTGATCCGAGGGCTTCATATGATTGAAATATATCTAATAGCTATTCAAGGAGTCAAAAATATTTGGTAATTAACCAAAAAAATTAATTTGAAAGGTGTTCATACACCACAAATCCCCCAAGAGACAAAGATGGTTTTACCATTTGATTTGTTTTGAGTTATATCCAAGGGGTTCATATGCTTTAAATGTATCTAATACCTATTCAAGAACTCAAATAAATTTGGTAAATATTCACAACAAATTGATTTGAAAGATGTTCATACACCACAAATCGTCTAAGAGACTATGACAGTTTTACACTTTGATATGAAATAAGTTTGATCCAAGGGCTTCATATGATTGAAATATATCTAATAGTTATTCAAGGAGTAAAATTATTTGGTAATTAAGCACAAAAAATGATTTGAAAGGTGTTCGTACACCACAAATCGCCG
This sequence comes from Patellifolia procumbens, assembly GCA_947645195.1. Taxonomy (NCBI): domain Eukaryota; kingdom Viridiplantae; phylum Streptophyta; class Magnoliopsida; order Caryophyllales; family Amaranthaceae; genus Patellifolia; species Patellifolia procumbens. The sequence goes on from CANSGD010000904.1 coordinate 9,448, forward strand.
AAGAGACTATGACGGTTTTACCCTTTAATTTTAAATAAGTTTGATCTAAGGGCTTCATAATATTGAAATATATCTAATACTTATTCAAGGAGTCAAAAATAATTTGGTAATTAAGCACAAAAAATGATTTGAAAGGTGTTTATACACCACAAATCCCCTTAGAGACTCGACGGGTTTACCCTTTGATTTGAATTGAGTTTGATCCAAGGACTTCATATGCTTTAAATAGATCTAATACCTATTCAAGGTCACAAAAATATTTTGTAATTATTCACGACAAAATGACATGAAAGGTGTTCATTCACCACAAATCGCCTAAGAAAGTATGACGGTTTTATGCTTTGTTTTGAATGTAGTTTGATCCAAGGGCTTCATATGCTTTAAATATATCTAATACATATTCAAGGAGTTAGAATTATTTTGTAAATATTCACAATAAAAAAAATTGAAAGGTGTTTATACACCACAAATGGCCTAAGAGACTATGAACGGTTTTACCCTTTAATTTGAATTGAGTTCAATCCAAGGGCTTCATAAGCTTTTAATATATCTAATTCCTATTCAAGGACTCAATAATATTTGGTAATTATTCACAACAAAATGATTTAAAAGGTGTTCATACACCACAAATCGCCTAAGAGACTATGAACGGTTTTACCCTTTGATTTGAAATAAATTTGATCGAAGGGCTTCATATGATTGGAATATACCAAATACCAATTTAGGGAGTGAAAAATATTTAGCAATTAAGCACAAAAAATGATTTGAAAGGTGTTCATACACTAACAATCGCCTAAGAGACTTTACCCTTTGATTTGAATTGAGTTCAATCCAAGGGCTTCATATGCTTTAACTATATCTAATACCTATTCAAGGACTCAAAATTTTTTGGAAATTATTCACAACAAAATGATTTAAAAGGTTTTCATACACCACAAATTACATAAGAGGCTATCACGGTTTTACCCTTTGATTTGAAATAAGTTTTATCCAAGGGCTTCATATGATTGAAATATATCGAATACCTATTCAAGGAATCAATTTTTTTTTGGTAATTAAGCACAAAAAAGGATTTCAAAGGTGTTCATACACCACAAATCGCCTAAGAGACTATGACGATTTTACCCTTTGATTTGAATTTTGTTTGATCCAAGGACTCATAGGCTTTATAAAGATATAATACTTATTCAAGGACTCAAAAATATTTGGTAATTGTTCACAACAAAATGATTTGAAAGGTCATCATTCACAAAAAATCGCCTAAGAGAGTATGACGGTTTTACCCTTTGTTTAGAATTGAGTTTGATCCAAGGGCTTCTTATACTTTAAATAGATCTAATACCTATTCAAGGACTCAAAAATATTTGGTAATTATTCACAACAAAATGATTTGAAAGGTGTTCATACACTACCAATCGCCTAAGAGACTATGACAATTTTACACTTTGATTAAATTGAGTTTGATCCAACGGCTTCATATGCTTTTAATATATCTAATACATATTCAAGGAGTCAGAATTATTTTGTAAATATTCACAATAAAAATAATTTGAAAGGTGTTCATACACCACAAATCACCTAAGAGACTATGACGGTTTTACTCTTTGATTTGAATTGAGTTAGATCCAAGGGATTCATATGCTTTAAATATATCTAATACCTATTAAAGGAATCAATTTTTTTGGTAATTATTCACAACAAAATAATTTCAAAGGTTTTCATACACCACATATGGCGTAAGAGACTATAACGGTTTTACCCTTTGATATGAAATAAGTTTGATCCAAGGACTTCATATGATTGAAATATATCTAATACCGATTCAAGGAGTTAAAAACATTTCGTAATTAAGCACCACAAATGATTTGAAAGGTGTTCATACACCACAAATCGCCTAAGAGATTATGACTGTTTTACCCTTTGATTTGAATTGAGTTGGATCCAAGGGCTTCATATGATTTAAATATATCTAATACCTGTTCAATAAATAAAAAATATTTCGTAATTATTCACAACAAACTGATTCGAAAGGTGTTGATACACCACAAATCGCCTAAGAGACTATGACGGTTTTACCCTTTGATTTGAAATCAGTTTGATCCAAGGGCTTCATATGATTGAAATATACCAAATACCAATTCAGGGAGTGAAAAATATTTAGTAATTAAGCACAAAAATTTATTTGAAAGGTGTTCATACACTAAAAATTTCCAAAGAGACTATGACGATTTTACCCTTTGATTTGAATTGAGTTTAATGCAAGGGCTTCGTATTCTTTAAATCTATCTAATACCTATTCAAGGACTCAAATTTTTTTGGAAATTATTCACAACAAAATGATTTAAAAGGTTTTCATACACCACAAATCGTCTAAGAGACTATGACGGTTTTACCCTTTGATATGAAATAGGTTTGATCCAAGGGCTTAATATGATTGAAATATATCTAATACCTCTTCAAGAAATCAAAAATATTTGGTAATTAAGCACAAAAAAATGATTAGAAAAGTGTTCATGCACTGCAAATCCCCTAACAGACTATGACGGTTTGACCCTTTGATTTGAATTGAGTTTTATCCAAGGACTTCATATGCTTTAAATAGATATAATACCTATTGAAGGACTCAAAAATATTTTGCAATTATTCGCAACAAAATGATTTGAAAGGTCATCATTCACAAAAAATCGACTAAGAGACTATGACGGTTTTACCCTTTGTTTTAAATTGAGTTTGATGCAAGGGCTTCATATGCTTTAAATATATCTTATACCTATTCAATGATTCAAAACAATTTATAATTTTTCACAAAAAATTAATTTGAAAGGTGTTCATTCACCACAAATCGCCTAAAAAAGTATGATGGTTTTACGCTTTGTTTTGAATGTAGTTTGATCCAAGGGCTTCATATGTTTGAAATATATGTAATACCTATTTAAAGAGTCAATGATATTTGGTAATTAGGCACAAAAAATTACTTTAAAGGTGTTCATACACCACAAATCTCCTAAGAGACTATGACAGTTTTACCCTTTAATTTGAAATAATTTTGATCAAAGCGATTCATATTATTGAAATATATCTAATACCGATTCAAAGAGTCAAAAACATTTGGTAATTAAGCATAACAAATGATTTGAAAGGTTTTCATACAGCACAAATCGCCTAAGAGACTATGACAATTTTACCCTTTTATTTGAAATGGGTTTGATCCAAGGGCTTCATATGCTTTAAATATATCTAATACATATTCTAGGATTTGTAAATATTTGGTACTGATTCGCAACAAAATGATATGAAAGGTTTTCATACACCACAAATCGCCTAAGAGACTATGACGGTTTTACCCTTTGATATGAAAAAGGTTGACCCAAGGGCCTCATATGATTGAAATATATCTAATACCTATTCAAGGAGTCAAAATTATTTGGTAATTAACCAAAAAAATGATTTGAAAGGTGTTCATACACAACAAATCCCCTAAGAGACTATGACTGTTTTACCCTTTGATTTGAATTGAGTTTGATCCAAGGGCTTTATATGCTTTAAGTAGATCTAATACCTATTCAAGGACTCAAAAGTTTGGTAAATATTCACAACAAAATGATTTGAAAATTTTTCATACACCCCAAATCGCCTAAGAGACTATGACGATTTTACCCTTTGATTAAATTGAGTTTGATCCAAGGGCTTCATATGCTTAAATATATATAATACCTATTCAAGGACTCAAAAATATTTTGTAATTATTCACAAAAAAATAATTTGAAAAGTGTTCATACACCACAAATGGCCTAAGAGACTATGACGGTTTTACCCTTTAATTTGAATTGAGTTAGATCCTAGGGCTTCATATGCTTTAAATATATGTAATACCTAGTCAAGGACTCAATTTTTTTTGGTAATTATTTACAACAAATGATTTCAAAGGTTTTCATACACCACAAATCGCCTAAGAGACTATGACGGTTTTACCCTTTGATATGAAATAAGTGTGATCCAAGGGCTTCATATGATTCAAATATATCTAAGAGCTATTCAAGGAGTCAAAAATATTTGGTAATTAAGCACAAAAAATTATTTGAAAGGTGTTCATACACTACATATCCCCTAAGAGACTATGACGGTTTTACCCTTTGATTTGAATTGAGGTGGATCCAAGGACTTTATATGCTTTAAAAATATCTAATACCTTTTCAAGGACTCAAAAATAGTTGATAATATTCACAACAAAATGATTTGAAAGGTTTTCATACACCACAAATCGCCTAATATACTATGACGGTTTTATCCTTTGATATGAAATAAGTTTAATCCAAGGTCTTCATATGATTGAAATATATCTAATACGTATTCAAGGAGTCAACATTTTTTGGTAATTAACCAAAAAAAATTATTTGAAAGCTGTTCATACACCACAAATCCCCTAAAAGACTATGGCGGTTTTACTCTTTGATTTGTATTGAGTTATATCCAAGGGCTTCATCTTCTTTAAATAGATCTATTACCTATTCAAGGACTCAAAAATATTTGGTAATTATTCAAAACAAAATGATTTGAAAGGTCATCATTCATAAAAAATCGCCTAAGAGAGTATGACGTTTTTACCCTTTATTTTGAATTGAGTTTGATCTAAGGGATTCATATACTTTAAATAGATCTAATACCTATTCGAGGACTCAAAAATATTTTGTAATTAGTCACAACAAAATGACTTGAAAGGTGTTCATTCACCACAAATCGTCTAAGAGACTATAAAGATTTTACCCTTTGTTTTGAATTGAGTTTCATCCAAGGGCTTCATATGCTTTAAATATATCCATTACCTATTCACGGAATAAAAAATATCTGGTAATTATTCACAACAAAATTATTTGAAAGGTGTTCATACACCACAAATCGCCTAAGAGACTATGACATTTTTACCCTTTGATTTGATATTAGTTTAACCCAAGGGCTTCATATGATTGAAATATACCTAATACCAATTCAAGGAGTGAAAAGTATTTGGTAATTAAGCACCAAAAATGATTTGAAAGGTGTTCATACACAAAAAATCGCCTAAGAGACTATGACAGTTTTACCCATTGATTTGAATTGAGTCAGATCCAAGGGCTTCATATGATTTAAATATATTTAATATCTATTCAAGGACTCAATTTGTTTTGGTAATTATTCAATACAAAATGATTTGAAATGCTTTCATACACCACAAATCACCTAAGAGACTATGACGATTTTACCCTTTGATATGAAATAAGTTTGATCCAAGGGTTTCATATTATTGAAATATATCATATATATTCAAGGAGTAAAAAATATTTGGTAGTAAAGCACAAAAAATAATTTGAAAGGTGTTCATACACCACAAATCCCCTAAGAGACTATGACGGTTTTACCCTTTGATTTGAATTGAGGTTGATCCCAGGACTTCATATGATTTAAAAATATCTAATACCTATTCAAGGACTCAAATTTTTTTGGTAATTATTCACAACAAATGATTTCAAAGGTTTTCATACCCCACAAATCGCCTAAGAGACTATGACGATTTTACCCTTTGATATGAAATAAGTTTGATCCAAGGGCTTCATATGATTCAAATATATCTAAAAGCTATTCAAGGAGTCAAAAATATTTGGTAATTAAGCACAAAAAATGATTTGAAAGGTGTTCATACACTACATTTCCCCTAAGAGACTATGACGGTTTTACTCTTTGATTTGAATTGAGGTGGATCCAAGGACTTCATATGCTTTAAAAATATCTAATACCTATTCAAGGACTCAAAAATAGTTGATAATTATTCACAACAAAATGATTTGAAAGGTTTTCATATACCACAAATCGCCTAATATACTATGACGGTTTTATCCTTTGATATGAAATAAGTTTAATCCAAGGTCTTCATATGATTGAAATATATCTAATACGTATTCAAGGAGTCAATTTTTTTTGGTAATTAACCAAAAAAAATGATTTGAAAGCTGTTCATACACCACAAATCACCTAAAAGACTATGACGGTTTTACCCTTTGATTTGTATTGAGTTATATCCAAGGGCTTCATCTTCTTTAAATAGATCTAGTACCTATTCAAGGACTCAAAAAAATTGGTAAATATTCATAACAAAATGATTTGAAAGGTGTTCATACACCACAAATCGCCTAAGAGACTATGACTGTTTTACACTTTGATTAAATTGAGTTTGATCAAAGGGCTTCATATGTTTTAAATATATCTAATACATATTCAAGAAGTCAGAATTATTATTTAAATATTCACGATAAAAAGATTTGAAAGGTGTTCATACCCCACAAATCGCCTAAGAGACTATGACGGTTTTACCCTTTAATTTGAATTGATTTTTATCCAAGGGCTTCATATGCTTTAAATATATCCATTACCTATTCACAGACTCAAAAATATATTGGTAATTATTCACAACAAAATTATTTGGAAGGTGTTCATACACCACAAATCGCCTAAGAGACTATGACTTTTTTACCCTTTTATTTGAAATAAGTTTAATCCAAGGGCTTCATATGATTGAAATATACCTAATACCAATTCAAGGAGTGAAAAGTATTTGGTAATTAAGCACCAAAAATGACTTGAAAGGTGTTCATACACAAAAAATCGCCTAAGAGACTATGACAGTTTTACCCTTTGATTTGAATTGAGTCAGATCCAAGGGCTTCATATGATTTAAATATATTTAATATCTATTCAAGGACTTAATTTGTTTTGGTAATTATTCAATACAAAATGAATTGAAATGTTTTCATGCACCACAAATCGCCTAAGAGACTATGACGATTTTACCCTTTGATATGAAATAAGTTTGATCCAAGGGTTTCATATTATTGAAATATATCATATATATTCAAGGAGTCAAAAATATTTGATAGTTAAGCACAAAAAATGATTTAAAAGGTGTTCATACACCACAAATCCCCTAAGAGACTATGACGGTTTTACCCTTTGATTTGAATTGAGGTTGATCCCAGGACTTCATATGATTTAAAAATATCTAATACCTATTCAAGGACTCAAATTTTTTTGGTAATTATTCACAACAAATGAGTTCAAAGGTTTTCATACACCACAAATCGCCTAAAAGACTATGAAGGTTTAACCCTTTGATATGAAATAAGTTTGATCCAAGGGCTTCATATGATTCAAATATATCTAACAGCTATTCAAGGAGTCAAAAATATTTGGTAATTAAGCACAAAAAATGATTTGAAAGGTGTTCATACACTACATATCCCCTAAGAGACTATGACGGTTTTACCCTTTGATTTGAATTGAGGTGGATCCAAGGACTTCATATGCTTTAAAAATATCTAATACCTATTCAAGGACTTAAAAATAGTTGATGATTATTCACAACAAAATGATTTGAAAGGTTTTAATACACCACAAATCGCCTAATATACTATGACGGTTTTATCCTTTGATATGAAATAAGTTTAATCCAAGGTCTTCATATGATTGAAATATATCTAATACGTATTCAAGGAGTCAAAATTTTTTGGTAATTAACCAAAAAAATGATTTGAAAGCTGTTCATACACCACAAATCCCCTAAAAGACTATGACGGTTTTACCCTTTGATTTGTATTGAGTTATATCCAAGGGCTTCATCTTCTTTAAATAGATCTAGTACCTATTCAAGGCCTCAAAAAAATTTGGTAAATATTCATAACAAAATGATTTGAAAGGTGTTCATACACCCCAAATCGCCTAAGAGACTATGACTGTTTTACACTTTGATTAAATTGAGTTTGATACAAGGGCTTCATATGTTTTAAATATATCTAATACATATTCAAGAAGTCATAATTATCTTTTAAATATTCACGATAAAAAGATTTGAAAGGTGTTCATACACCACAAATCGCCTAAGAGACTATGACGGTTTTACCCTTTAATTTGAATTGATTTTGATCCAAGGGCTTCATATGCTTTAAATATATCCATTACCTATTCACAGACTCAAAAATATTTGGTAATTATTCACAACAAAATTATTTGAAAGGTGTTTATACACCAGAAATCGCCTAAGAGACTATGACTTTTTTACCCTTTGATTTGAAATAAGTTTAATCCAAGGGCTTCATATGATTGAAATATACCTAATACCAATTCAAGGAGTGAAACGTATTTGGTAATTAAGCACCAAAAATGATTTGAAAGGTGTTCATACACAAAAAATCGCCTAAGTGACTATGACAGTTTTACCCTTTGATTTGAATTGAGTCAGATCCAAGGGCTTCATATGATTTAAATATATTTAATACCTATTCAAGGACTCAATTTGTTTTGGTAATAATTCAATACAAAATGATTTGAAATGTTTTAATACACCACAAATCGCCTAAGAGACTATGACGATTTTACCCTTTGATATGAAATAAGTTTGATCCAAGGGTTTCATATGATTGAAATATACCATATATATTCAAGGAGTCAAAATATTTGGTAGTTAAGCACAAAAAATATTTGGTAGTTAAGCACAAAAAATGATTTGAAAGGTGTTCATACACCACAAATCCCCTAAGAGACTATGACGGTTTTACCCTTTGATTTGAATTGAGGTTGATCCCAGGACTTCATATGATTTTAAAATATATAATACCTATTCAAGGACTCAAAAATATTTGGTAATTTTTCACAACAAAATTATTTGAAAGGTGTTCATACACCACAAATCGCCTAAGAGACTATGATTTTTTTACTCTTTGATTTCAAATAAGTTTAATCCAAGGGCTTCATATGATTGAAATATACCATATATATTCAAGGAGTCAAAAATATTTGGTAGTTAAGCACAAAAAATATTTTGAAAGGTGTTCATACACCACAAATCCTCTAAGAGACTATGACAGTTTTACCCTTTGATTTGAATTGAGGTTGATCCCAGGACTTCATATGATTTAAAAATATCTAATACCTATTCAAGGACTCAAATTTTTTTAGTAATTATTCACAACAAATGATTTGAAAATTTTTCATACACCCCAAATCGCCTAAGAGACTATGACGATTTTACCCTTTGATTAAATTGAGTTTGATCCAAGGGCTTCATATGCTTAAATATATTTAATACCTATTCAAGGACTCAAAAATATTTTGTAATTATTCACAAAAAAATAATTTGAAAAGTGTTCATACACCACAAATGGCCTAAGAGACTATGACGGTTTTACCCTTTAATTTGAATTGAGTTAGATCCTAGGGCTTCATATGCTTTAAATATATGTAATACCTAGTCAAGGACTCAATTTTTTTTGGTAATTATTTACAACAAATGATTTCAAAGGTTTTCATACACCACAAATCGCCTAAGAGACTATGACGATTTTACCCTTTGATATGAAATAAGTGTGATCCAAGGGATTCATATGATTCAAATATATCTAAGAGCTATTCAAGGAGTCAAAAATATTTGGTAATTAAGCACAAAAAATTATTTGAAAGGTGTTCATACACTACATATCCCCTAAGAGACTATGACGGTTTTACCCTTTGATTTGAATTGAGGTGGATCCAAGGACTTTATATGCTTTAAAAATATCTAATACGTTTTCAAGGACTCAAAAATAGTTGATAATATTCACAACAAAATGATTTGAAAGGTTTTCATACACCACAAATCGCCTAATATACTATGACGGTTTTATCCTTTGATATGAAATAAGTTTAATCCAAGGTCTTCATATGATTGAAATATATCTAATACGTATTCAAGGAGTCAACATTTTTTGGTAATTAACCAAAAAAAATTATTTGAAAGCTGTTCATACACCACAAATCCCCTAAAAGACTATGGCGGTTTTACTCTTTGATTTGTATTGAGTTATATCCAAGGGCTTCATCTTCTTTAAATAGATCTATTACCTATTCAAGGACTCAAAAATATTTGGTAATTATTCAAAACAAAATGATTTGAAAGGTCATCATTCATTAAAAATCGCCTAAGAGAGTATGACGTTTTTACCCTTTATTTTGAATTGAGTTTGATCTAAGGGATTCATATACTTTAAATAGATCTAATACCTATTCGAGGACTCAAAAATATTTTGTAATTATTCACAACAAAATGACTTGAAAGGTGTTCATTCACCACAAATCGTCTAAGAGACTATAAAGATTTTACCCTTTGTTTTGAATTGAGTTTCATCCAAGGGCTTCATATGCTTTAAATATATCCATTACCTAATCACGGAATAAAAAATATCTGGTAATTATTCACAACAAAATTATTTGAAAGGTGTTCATACACCACAAATCGCCTAAGAGACTATGACTTTTTTACCCTTTGATTTGATATTAGTTTAACCCAAGGGCTTCATATGATTGAAATATACCTAATACCAATTCAAGGAGTGAAAAGTATTTGGTAATTAAGCACCAAAAATGATTTGAAAGGTGTTCATACACAAAAAATCGCCTAAGAGACTATGACAGTTTTACCCATTGATTTGAATTGAGTCAGATCCAAGGGCTTCATATGATTTAAATATATTTAATATCTATTCAAGGACTCAATTTGTTTTGGTAATTATTCAATACAAAATGATTTGAAATGCTTTCATACACCACAAATCACCTAAGAGACTATGACGATTTTACCCTTTGATATGAAATAAGTTTGATCCAAGGGTTTCATATTATTGAAATATATCATATATATTCAAGGAGTAAAAAATATTTGGTAGTAAAGCACAAAAAATAATTTGAAAGGTGTTCATACACCACAAATCCCCTAAGAGACTATGACGGTTTTACCCTTTGATTTGAATTGAGGTTGATCCCAGGACTTCATATGATTTAAAAATATCTAATACCTATTCAAGGACTCAAATTTTTTTGGTAATTATTCACAACAAATGATTTCAAAGGTTTTCATACCCCACAAATCGCCTAAGAGACTATGACGATTTTACCCTTTGATTAAATTGAGTTTGATCCAAGGGCTTCATATGCTTAAATATATTTAATACCTATTCAAGGACTCAAAAATATTTTGTAATTATTCACAAAAAAATAATTTGAAAAGTGTTCATACACCACAAATGGCCTAAGAGACTATGACGGTTTTACCCTTTAATTTGAATTGAGTTAGATCCTAGGGCTTCATATGCTTTAAATATATGTAATACCTAGTCAAGGACTCAATTTTTTTTGGTAATTATTTACAACAAATGATTTCAAAGGTTTTCATACACCACAAATCGCCTAAGAGACTATGACGATTTTACCCTTTGATATGAAATAAGTGTGATCCAAGGGATTCATATGATTCAAATATATCTAAGAGCTATTCAAGGAGTCAAAAATATTTGGTAATTAAGCACAAAAAATTATTTGAAAGGTGTTCATACACTACATATCCCCTAAGAGACTATGACGGTTTTACCCTTTGATTTGAATTGAGGTGGATCCAAGGACTTTATATGCTTTAAAAATATCTAATACGTTTTCAAGGACTCAAAAATAGTTGATAATATTCACAACAAAATGATTTGAAAGGTTTTCATACACCACAAATCGCCTAATATACTATGACGGTTTTATCCTTTGATATGAAATAAGTTTAATCCAAGGTCTTCATATGATTGAAATATATCTAATACGTATTCAAGGAGTCAACATTTTTTGGTAATTAACCAAAAAAAATTATTTGAAAGCTGTTCATACACCACAAATCCCCTAAAAGACTATGGCGGTTTTACTCTTTGATTTGTATTGAGTTATATCCAAGGGCTTCATCTTCTTTAAATAGATCTATTACCTATTCAAGGACTCAAAAATATTTGGTAATTATTCAAAACAAAATGATTTGAAAGGTCATCATTCATTAAAAATCGCCTAAGAGAGTATGACGTTTTTACCCTTTATTTTGAATTGAGTTTGATCTAAGGGATTCATATACTTTAAATAGATCTAATACCTATTCGAGGACTCAAAAATATTTTGTAATTATTCACAACAAAATGACTTGAAAGGTGTTCATTCACCACAAATCGTCTAAGAGACTATAAAGATTTTACCCTTTGTTTTGAATTGAGTTTCATCCAAGGGCTTCATATGCTTTAAATATATCCATTACCTAATCACGGAATAAAAAATATCTGGTAATTATTCACAACAAAATTATTTGAAAGGTGTTCATACACCACAAATCGCCTAAGAGACTATGACTTTTTTACCCTTTGATTTGATATTAGTTTAACCCAAGGGCTTCATATGATTGAAATATACCTAATACCAATTCAAGGAGTGAAAAGTATTTGGTAATTAAGCACCAAAAATGATTTGAAAGGTGTTCATACACAAAAAATCGCCTAAGAGACTATGACAGTTTTACCCATTGATTTGAATTGAGTCAGATCCAAGGGCTTCATATGATTTAAATATATTTAATATCTATTCAAGGACTCAATTTGTTTTGGTAATTATTCAATACAAAATGATTTGAAATGCTTTCATACACCACAAATCACCTAAGAGACTATGACGATTTTACCCTTTGATATGAAATAAGTTTGATCCAAGGGTTTCATATTATTGAAATATATCATATATATTCAAGGAGTAAAAAATATTTGGTAGTAAAGCACAAAAAATAATTTGAAAGGTGTTCATACACCACAAATCCCCTAAGAGACTATGACGGTTTTACCCTTTGATTTGAATTGAGGTTGATCCCAGGACTTCATATGATTTAAAAATATCTAATACCTATTCAAGGACTCAAATTTTTTTGGTAATTATTCACAACAAATGATTTCAAAGGTTTTCATACCCCACAAATCGCCTAAGAGACTATGACGATTTTACCCTTTGATATGAAATAAGTTTGATCCAAGGGCTTCATATGATTCAAATATATCTAAAAGCTATTCAAGGATTCAAAAATATTTGGTAATTAAGCACAAAAAATGATTTGAAAGGTGTTCATACACTACATTTCCCCTAAGAGACTATGACGGTTTTACTCTTTGATTTGAATTGAGGTGGATCCAAGGACTTCATATGCTTTAAAAATATCTAATACCTATTCAAGGACTCAAAAATAGTTGATAATTATTCACAACAAAATGATTTGAAAGGTTTTCATATACCACAAATCGCCTAATATACTATGACGGTTTTATCCTTTGATATGAAATAAGTTTAATCCAAGGTCTTCATATGATTGAAATATATCTAATACGTATTCAAGGAGTCAATTTTTTTGGTAATTAACCAAAAAAAATGATTTGAAAGCTGTTCATACACCACAAATCACCTAAAAGACTATGACGGTTTTACCCTTTGATTTGTATTGAGTTATATCCAAGGGCTTCATCTTCTTTAAATAGATCTAGTACCTATTCAAGGACTCAAAAAAAATTGGTAAATATTCATAACAAAATGATTTGAAAGGTGTTCATACACCACAAATCGCCTAAGAGACTATGACTGTTTTACACTTTGATTAAATTGAGTTTGATCAAAGGGCTTCATATGTTTTAAATATATCTAATACATATTCAAGAAGTCAGAATTATTATTTAAATATTCACGATAAAAAGATTTGAAAGGTGTTCATACCCCACAAATCGCCTAAGAGACTATGACGGTTTTACCCTTTAATTTGAATTGATTTTTATCCAAGGGCTTCATATGCTTTAAATATATCCATTACCTATTCACAGACTCAAAAATATATTGGTAATTATTCACAACAAAATTATTTGAAAGGTGTTCATACACCACAAATCGCCTAAGAGACTATGACTTTTTTACCCTTTTATTTGAAATAAGTTTAATCCAAGGGCTTCATATGATTGAAATATACCTAATACCAATTCAAGGAGTGAAAAGTATTTGGTAATTAAGCACCAAAAATGACTTGAAAGGTGTTCATACACAAAAAATTGCCTAAGAGACTATGACAGTTTTACCCTTTGATTTGAATTGAGTCAGATCCAAGGGCTTCATATGATTTAAATATATTTAATATCTATTCAAGGACTTAATTTGTTTTGGTAATTATTCAATACAAAATGAATTGAAATGTTTTCATACACCACAAATCGCCTAAGAGACTATGACGATTTTACCCTTTGATATGAAATAAGTTTGATCCAAGGGTTTCATATTATTGAAATATATCATATATATTCAAGGAGTCAAAAATATTTGATAGTTAAGCACAAAAAATGATTTAAAAGGTGTTCATACACCACAAATCCCCTAAGAGACTATGACGGTTTTACCCTTTGATTTGAATTGAGGTTGATCCCAGGACTTCATATGATTTAAAAATATCTAATACCTATTCAAGGACTCAAATTTTTTTGGTAATTATTCACAACAAATGAGTTCAAAGGTTTTCATACACCACAAATCGCCTAAAAGACTATGAAGGTTTAACCCTTTGATATGAAATAAGTTTGATCCAAGGGCTTCATATGATTCAAATATATCTAACAGCTATTCAAGGAGTCAAAAATATTTGGTAATTAAGCACAAAAAATGATTTGAAAGGTGTTCATACACTACATATCCCCTAAGAGACTATGACGGTTTTACCCTTTGATTTGAATTGAGGTGGATCCAAGGACTTCATATGCTTTAAAAATATCTAATACCTATTCAAGGACTTAAAAATAGTTGATGATTATTCACAACAAAATGATTTGAAAGGTTTTAATACACCACAAATCGCCTAATATACTATGACGGTTTTATCCTTTGATATGAAATAAGTTTAATCCAAGGTCTTCATATGATTGAAATATATCTAATACGTATTCAAGGAGTCAAATTTTTTTGGTAATTAACCAAAAAAAATGATTTGAAAGCTGTTCATACACCACAAATCCCCTAAAAGACTATGACGGTTTTACCCTTTGATTTGTATTGAGTTATATCCAAGGGCTTCATCTTCTTTAAATAGATCTAGTACCTATTCAAGGACTCAAAAAAATTTGGTAAATATTCATAACAAAATGATTTGAAAGGTGTTCATACACCCCAAATCGCCTAAGAGACTATGACTGTTTTACACTTTGATTAAATTGAGTTTGATACAAGGGGTTCATATGTTTTAAATATATCTAATACATATTCAAGAAGTCATAATTATCTTTTAAATATTCACGATAAAAAGATTTGAAAGGTGTTCATACACCACAAATCGCCTAAGAGACTATGACGGTTTTACCCTTTAATTTGAATTGATTTTGATCCAAGGGTTTCATATGCTTTAAATATATCCATTACCTATTCACAGACTCAAAAATATTTGGTAATTATTCACAACAAAATTATTTGAAAGGTGTTTACACACCACAAATCGCCTAAGAGACTATGACTTTTTTACCCTTTGATTTGAAATAAGTTTAATCCAAGGGCTTCATATGATTGAAATATACCTAATACCAATTCAAGGAGTGAAACGTATTTGGTAATTAAGCACCAAAAATGATTTGAAAGGTGTTCATACACAAAAAATCGCCTAACTGACTATGACAGTTTTACCCTTTGATTTGAATTGAGTCAGATCCAAGGGCTTCATATGATTTAAATATATTTAATACCTATTCAAGGACTCAATTTGTTTTGGTAATAATTCAATACAAAATGATTTGAAATGTTTTAATACACCACAAATCGCCTAAGAGACTATGACGATTTTACCCTTTGATATGAAATAAGTTTGATCCAAGGGTTTCATATGATTGAAATATACCATATATATTCAAGGAGTCAAAATATTTGGTAGTTAAGCACAAAAAATATTTGGTAGTTAAGCACAAAAAATGATTTGAAAGGTGTTCATACACCACAAATCCCCTAAGAGACTATGACGGTTTTACCCTTTGATTTGAATTGAGGTTGATCCCAGGACTTCATATGATTTTAAAATATATAAAACCTATTCAAGGACTCAAAAATATTTGGTAATTTTTCACAACAAAATTATTTGAAAGGTGTTCATACACCACAAATCGCCTAAGAGACTATGATTTTTTTACTCTTTGATTTCAAATAAGTTTAATCCAAGGGCTTCATATGATTGAAATATACCATATATATACAAGGAGTCAAAAATATTTGGTAGTTAAGCACAAAAAATATTTTGAAAGGTGTTCATACACCACAAATCCTCTAAGAGACTATGACAGTTTTACCCTTTGATTTGAATTGAGGTTGATCCCAGGACTTCATATGATTTAAAAATATCTAATACCTATTCAAGGACTCAAATTTTTTTAGTAATTATTCACAACAAATGATTTCAAAGGTTTTCATACACCACAAATCGCCTAAGAGACTACGACGGTTTTACCCTTTGATATGAAATAAGTTTGATCCAAGGGCTTCATATGATTCAAATATATCTAAAAGCTATTCAAGGAGTCAAAAATATTTGGTAATTAAGCACAAAAAAAGATTTGAAAGGTGTTCATACACTACCTATCCCCTAAGAGACTATGACGGTTTTACCCTTTGATTTGAATTGAGGTTGATCCAAGGACTTCGTATGCTTTAAAAATATCTAATACCTATTCAAGGACTCAAAAATAGTTGATAATTATTCACAACAAAATGATTTAAAAGGTTTTCATACACCACAAATCGCCTAATATACTATGACGGTTTTATCCTTTGATATGAAATAATTTTAATCCAAGGTCTTCATATGAATGAAAAATATCTAATATGTATTCAAGGAGTCAAATTTTTCTGGTAATTAACGGAAAAATATGATTTGAAAGCTGTTCATACACCACAAATCCCCTAAAAGACTATGAAGGTTTTACCCTTTGATTTGTATTGAGTTATATCCAAGGGCTTCATCTTCTTTAAATAGATCTAGTACCTATTCAAGGACTCAAAAATTTTTGGTAAATATTCATAACAAAATGATTTGAAAGGTGTTCATACACCACAAATTGCCTAGGAGACTATTACTTTTTTACCCTTTGATTTGAAATAAGTTAAGCACAAAAAATGATTTGAAAGGTGTTCATACACCACAAATCCCCTAAGAGACTATGATGGTTTTACCCTTTGATTTGTATTGAGGTTGATCCCAGGACTTCATATGCTTTAAATATATCCATTACCTATTCACAGACTAAAAAATATTTGGTAATTATTCACAACAAAATTATTTGAAAGGTGTTCATACACCACAAATCGCCTAAGAGACTATGACTTTTTTACCCTTTGATTTGAAATAAGTTTAATCCAAGGGCTTCATATGATTGAAATATACCTAATACCAATTCAAGGAGTGAAAAGTATTTGGTAATTAAGCACCAAAAATGATTTGAAAGGTGTTCATACACAAAAAATCGCCTAAGAGACTATGACAGTTTTACCCTTTGATTTGAATTGAGTCAGATCCAAGGGCTTCATATGATTTAAATATATTTAATATCTATTCAAGGACTCAATTTTTTGGTAATTATTCAATACAAAATGATTTGAAATGTTTTCATACACCACAAATCGCCTAAGAGACTATGACGATTTTACCCTTTGATATGAAATAAGTTTTATCCACGGGTTTCATATGATTGAAATATATCATATATATTCAAGGAGTCCAAAATATTTGGTAGTTAAGCCCAAAAAATGATTTGAAAGGTGTTCATACACCACAAATCCCCTAAGAGACTATGACGGTTTTACCCTTTGATTTGAATTGACGTTGATCCCAGGACTTCATATGATTTAAAAATATCTAATACCTATTCAAGGACTCAAAAAATATTTGGTAATTATTCCCAACTAAATAATTCGGGTGTTCATTCACCACAAATAGCCTAAGAGACTATGACGGTTTTACCCTTTGATTGGAATTGAGTTTGATCCAAGGGCTTCATATGCTTTCAATATATCTAACACCTATTCAAGGACTCAAAAATATTTGGTTGTTATTCACAACCAAAATAATTTGAAAGGTGTTCATACACCACAAATCGCCTAAGAGACTATGATGGTTTTACCCTTTGATTTGAAATAAGTTTTATCCAAATGATTCATATGATTAAAATATATCTAATACCCATTCAAGGAGTCAAAAATATTTTGATAATTAAGCACAAACAATGATTTTAGAGGTGTTAATACACCACAAATCCCCTACGAGACTATGACGATTTTACCCTTTGATTTGAATTGAGTTAGATCCAAGGGCTTCATATGATTTAAATATATCTAATACCTATTCAAGGACTCAAATTTTTTTGGTAATTATTAAATACAAAATGATTTGAAAGGTTTTCATACACCACAAATCGCCTAATAGACTATGACGGTTTTACCCTTTGATATGAAATAATTTTGATCCAAGGGCTTGATATGATTGAAATATATCTAATACCTAATCAAGGAGTCAAAAACATTTGGTAATTAAGCACAAAAAATGATTTGAAAGTTGTTCATACACCACAAATCCCATAAGAGACTATGACGGTTTTACCCTTTGATTTGAATTGAGGTTGATCCAAGGAATTCATATGCTTTAAAAAGATCTTATACCTATTCAATGAATCAAAAAATATTTTGTAATTATTCCCAATAAAATGATGTGAAAGAAATCGCCTAAGAGACTATGACGGTTTTACCCTTTGATTTGAATTGAGTTTGATCCAAGGGCTTCATATGCTTTAAATATATCTAATACCTATTCAAGGACTCAAAAATATTTGGTTATTTTTCACAACCAATATAGTTTGAAAGGTGTTCATACACCACAAATCTCCTAAGAGACTATGACGGTTTTACCCTTTAATTTGAAATAAGCTTGATCCAAATGCTTCTTATGATTGAAATATATCTAATACCCATTCAAGGAGTCAAAAATAATTTGGTAATTAAGCTCAAACAATGATTTGAAAGGTGTTTATACACCACAAATCCCCTACGAAACTATGACGGTTTTAACCTTTGATATGAATTGAGTTGGATCTAAGGGTTTCATATGCTTTAAACATATCTAATACCTATTCAAGGACTTAAAAATATTTGGTAATTATTCACAACAAAATAATATGAAAGGTGTTCAGACACCACAAATCGCCTAAGAGACTATGACTGTTTTACCCTTTGATTTGAAATAAGTTTAATCCAAGGGCTTCATATGATTGAAATATACCTAATACCAATTCAAGGAGTGAAAAGTATTTGGTAATTAAGGACCTAAAATGATTTGAAAGGTGTTCATACACCAAAAATATCCTAAGAGACTATGACGCTTTTACCCTTTGATTTTAATTAGGTTAGATCCAAGGGATTCATATGATTTAAATATATTTAATATCTATTCAAGGACTCAATTTGTTTAGGTAATTATTCAATACAAAATTATTTAAAAGGTTTTCATACACCACAAATCGCCTAAGAGACTATGACGGTTTTACCCTTGGATATGAAATAATTTTGATCAAAGCGATTCATATTATTGAAATATATCTAATACCGATTCAAGGAGTCAAAAACATTTGGTAATTAAGCATAACAAATGATTTGAAAGGTTTTCATACAGCACAAATCGCCTAAGAGACTATGACAATTTTACCCTTTTATTTGAAATGGGTTTGATCCAAGGGCTTCATATGCTTTAAATATATCTGATACCTATTCTAGGATTTGTAAATATTTGGTACTGATTCGCAACAAAATGATATGAAAGGTTTTCATACACCACAAATCGCCTAAGAGACTATGACGGTTTTACCCTTTGATATGAAAAAAGGTTGACCCAAGGGCCTCATATGATTGAAATATATCTAATACCTATTCAAGGAGTCAAAATTATTTGGTAATTAACCAAAAAAATGATTTGAAAGGTGTTCATACACAACAAATCCCCTAAGAGACTATGACTGTTTTACCCTTTGATTTGAATTGAGTTTGATCCAAGGGCTTTATATGCTTTAAGTAGATCTAATACCTATTCAAGGACTCAAAAGTTTGGTAAATATTCACAACAAAATGATTTGAAAATTTTTCATACACCCCAAATCGCCTAAGAGACTATGACGATTTTACCCTTTGATTAAATTGAGTTTGATCCAAGGGCTTCATATGCTTAAATATATTTAATACCTATTCAAGGACTCAAAAATATTTTGTAATTATTCACAAAAAAATAATTTGAAAAGTGTTCATACACCACAAATGGCCTAAGAGACTATGACGGTTTTACCCTTTAATTTGAATTGAGTTAGATCCTAGGGCTTCATATGCTTTAAATATATGTAATACCTAGTCAAGGACTCAATTTTTTTTGGTAATTATTTACAACAAATGATTTCAAAGGTTTTCATACACCACAAATCGCCTAAGAGACTATGACGGTTTTACCCTTTGATATGAAATAAGTGTGATCCAAGGGCTTCATATGATTCAAATATATCTAAGAGCTATTCAAGGAGTCAAAAATATTTGGTAATTAAGCACAAAAAATTATTTGAAAGGTGTTCATACACTACATATCCCCTAAGAGACTATGACGGTTTTACCCTTTGATTTGAATTGAGGTGGATCCAAGGACTTTATATGCTTTAAAAATATCTAATACCTTTTCAAGGAATCAAAAATAGTTGATAATATTCACAACAAAATGATTTGAAAGGTTTTCATACACCACAAATCGCCTAATATACTATGACGGTTTTATCCTTTGATATGAAATAAGTTTAATCCAAGGTCTTCATATGATTGAAATATATCTAATACGTATTCAAGGAGTCAACATTTTTTGGTAATTAACCAAAAAAAATTATTTGAAAGCTGTTCATACACCACAAATCCCCTAAAAGACTATGGCGGTTTTACTCTTTGATTTGTATTGAGTTATATCCAAGGGCTTCATCTTCTTTAAATAGATCTATTACCTATTCAAGGACTCAAAAATATTTGGTAATTATTCAAAACAAAATGATTTGAAAGGTCATCATTCATAAAAAATCGCCTAAGAGAGTATGACGTTTTTACCCTTTATTTTGAATTGAGTTTGATCTAAGGGATTCATATACTTTAAATAGATCTAATACCTATTCGAGGACTCAAAAATATTTTGTAATTATTCACAACAAAATGACTTGAAAGGTGTTCATTCACCACAAATCGTCTAAGAGACTATAAAGATTTTACCCTTTGTTTTGAATTGAGTTTCATCCAAGGGCTTCATATGCTTTAAATATATCCATTACCTATTCACGGAATAAAAAAATATCTGGTAATTATTCACAACAAAATTATTTGAAAGGTGTTCATACACCACAAATCGCCTAAGAGACTATGACTTTTTTACCCTTTGATTTGATATTAGTTTAACCCAAGGGCTTCATATGATTGAAATATACCTAATACCAATTCAAGGAGTGAAAAGTATTTGGTAATTAAGCACCAAAAATGATTTGAAAGGTGTTCATACACAAAAAATCGCCTAAGAGACTATGACAGTTTTACCCATTGATTTGAATTGAGTCAGATCCAAGGGCTTCATATGATTTAAATATATTTAATATCTATTCAAGGACTCAATTTGTTTTGGTAATTATTCAATACAAAATGATTTGAAATGCTTTCATACACCACAAATCACCTAAGAGACTATGACGATTTTACCCTTTGATATGAAATAAGTTTGATCCAAGGGTTTCATATTATTGAAATATATCATATATATTCAAGGAGTAAAAAATATTTGGTAGTAAAGCACAAAAAATAATTTGAAAGGTGTTCATACACCACAAATCCCCTAAGAGACTATGACGGTTTTACCTTGATTTGAATTGAGGTTGATCCCAGGACTTCATATGATTTAAAAATATCTAATACCTATTCAAGGACTCAAATTTTTTTGGTAATTATTCACAACAAATGATTTCAAAGGTTTTCATACCCCACAAATCGCCTAAGAGACTATGACGATTTTACCCTTTGATATGAAATAAGTTTGATCCAAGGGCTTCATATGATTCAAATATATCTAAAAGCTATTCAAGGAGTCAAAAATATTTGGTAATTAAGCACAAAAAATGATTTGAAAGGTGTTCATACACTACATTTCCCCTAAGAGACTATGACGGTTTTACTCTTTGATTTGAATTGAGGTGGATCCAAGGACTTCATATGCTTTAAAAATATCTAATACCTATTCAAGGACTCAAAAATAGTTGATAATTATTCACAACAAAATGATTTGAAAGGTTTTCATATACCACAAATCGCCTAATATACTATGACGGTTTTATCCTTTGATATGAAATAAGTTTAATCCAAGGTCTTCATATGATTGAAATATATCTAATACGTATTTAAGGAGTCAATTTTTTTTGGTAATTAACCAAAAAAAATGATTTGAAAGCTGTTCATACACCACAAATCACCTAAAAGACTATGACGGTTTTACCCTTTGATTTGTATTGAGTTATATCCAAGGGCTTCATCTTCTTTAAATAGATCTAGTACCTATTCAAGGACTCAAAAAAAATTGGTAAATATTCATAACAAAATGATTTGAAAGGTGTTCATACACCACAAATCGCCTAAGAGACTATGACTGTTTTACACTTTCATTAAATTGAGTTTGATCAAAGGGCTTCATATGTTTTAAATATATCTAATACATATTCAAGAAGTCAGAATTATTATTTAAATATTCACGATAAAAAGATTTGAAAGGTGTTCATACCCCACAAATCGCCTAAGAGACTATGACGGTTTTACCCTTTAATTTGAATTGATTTTTATCCAAGGGCTTCATATGCTTTAAATATATCCATTACCTATTCACAGACTCAAAAATATATTGGTAATTATTCACAACCAAATTATTTGAAAGGTGTTCATACACCACAAATCGCCTAAGAGACTATGACTTTTTTACCCTTTTATTTGAAATAAGTTTAATCCAAGGGCTTCATATGATTGAAATATACCTAATACCAATTCAAGGAGTGAAAAGTATTTGGTAATTAAGCACCAAAAATGACTTGAAAGGTGTTCATACACAAAAAATCGCCTAAGAGACTATGACAGTTTTACCCTTTGATTTGAATTGAGTCAGATCCAAGGGCTTCATATGATTTAAATATATTTAATATCTATTCAAGGACTTAATTTGTTTTGGTAATTATTCAATACAAAATGAATTGAAATGTTTTCATACACCACAAATCGCCTAAGAGACTATGACGATTTTACTCTTTGATATGAAATAAGTTTGATCCAAGGGTTTCATATTATTGAAATATATCATATATATTCAAGGAGTCAAAAATATTTGATAGTTAAGCACAAAAAATGATTTAAAAGGTGTTCATACACCACAAATCCCCTAAGAGACTATGACGGTTTTACCCTTTGATTTGAATTGAGGTTGATCCCAGGACTTCATATGATTTAAAAATATCTAATACCTATTCAAGGACTCAAATTTTTTTGGTAATTATTCACAACAAATGAGTTCAAAGGTTTTCATACACCACAAATCGCCTAAAAGACTATGAAGGTTTAACCCTTTGATATGAAATAAGTTTGATCCAAGGGCTTCATATGATTTAAATATATCTAACAGCTATTCAAGGAGTCAAAAATATTTGGTAATTAAGCACAAAAAATGATTTGAAAGGTGTTCATACACTACATATCCCCTAAGAGACTATGACGGTTTTACCCTTTGATTTGAATTGAGGTGGATCCAAGGACTTCATATGCTTTAAAAATATCTAATACCTATTCAAGGACTTAAAAATAGTTGATGATTATTCACAACAAAATGATTTGAAAGGTTTTAATACACCACAAATCGCCTAATATACTATGACGGTTTTATCCTTTGATATGAAATAAGTTTAATCCAAGGTCTTCATATGATTGAAATATATCTAATACGTATTCAAGGAGTCAAAATTTTTTGGTAATTAACCAAAAAAAATGATTTGAAAGCTGTTCATACACCACAAATCCCCTAAAAGACTATGACGGTTTTACCCTTTGATTTGTATTGAGTTATATCCATGGGCTTCATCTTCTTTAAATAATTCTAGTACCTATTCAAGGCCTCAAAAAAATTTGGTAAATATTCATAACAAAATGATTTGAAAGGTGTTCATACACCCCAAATCGCCTAAGAGACTATGACTGTTTTACACTTTGATTAAATTGAGTTTGATACAAGGGCTTCATATGTTTTAAATATATCTAATACATATTCAAGAAGTCATAATTATCTTTTAAATATTCACGATAAAAAGATTTGAAAGGTGTTCATACACCACAAATCGCCTAAGAGACTATGACGGTTTTACCCTTTAATTTGAATTGATTTTGATCCAAGGGCTTCATATGCTTTAAATATATCCATTACCTATTCACAGACTCAAAAATATTTGGTAATTATTCACAACAAAATTATTTGAAAGGTGTTTATACACCAGAAATCGCCTAAGAGACTATGACTTTTTTACCCTTTGATTTGAAATAAGTTTAATCCAAGGGCTTCATATGATTGAAATATACCTAATACCAATTCAAGGAGTGAAACGTATTTGGTAATTAAGCACCAAAAATGATTTGAAAGGTGTTCATACACAAAAAATCGCCTAAGTGACTATGACAGTTTTACCCTTTGATTTGAATTGAGTCAGATCCAAGGGCTTCATATGATTTAAATATATTTAATACCTATTCAAGGACTCAATTTGTTTTGGTAATAATTCAATACAAAATGATTTGAAATGTTTTAATACACCACAAATCGCCTAAGAGACTATGACGATTTTACCCTTTGATATAAAATAAGTTTGATCCAAGGGTTTCATATGATTGAAATATACCATATATATTCAAGGAGTCAAAATATTTGGTAGTTAAGCACAAAAAATATTTGGTAGTTAAGCACAAAAAATGATTTGAAAGGTGTTCATACACCACAAATCCCCTAAGAGACTATGACGGTTTTACCCTTTGATTTGAATTGAGGTTGATCCCAGGACTTCATATGATTTTAAAATATATAATACCTATTCAAGGACTCAAAAATATTTGGTAATTTTTCACAACAAAATTATTTGAAAGGTGTTCATACACCACAAATCGCCTAAGAGACTATGATTTTTTTACTCTTTGATTTCAAATAAGTTTAATCCAAGGGCTTCATATGATTGAAATATACCATATATATTCAAGGAGTCAAAAATATTTGGTAGTTAAGCACAAAAAATATTTTGAAAGGTGTTCATACACCACAAATCCTCTAAGAGACTATGACAGTTTTACCCTTTGATTTGAATTGAGGTTGATCCCAGGACTTCATATGATTTAAAAATATCTAATACCTATTCAAGGACTCAAATTTTTTTAGTAATTATTCACAACAAATGATTTCAAAGGTTTTCATACACCACAAATCGCCTAAGAGACTACGACGGTTTTACCCTTTGATATGAAATAAGTTTGATCCAAGGGCTTCATATGATTCAAATATATCTAAAAGCTATTCAAGGAGTCAAAAATATTTGGTAATTAAGCACAAAAAATGATTTGAAAGGTGTTCATACACTACCTATCCCCTAAGAGACTATGACGGTTTTACCCTTTGATTTGAATTGAGGTTGATCCAAGGACTTCATATGCTTTAAAAATATCTAATACCTATTCAAGGACTCAAAAATAGTTGATAATTATTCACAACAAAATGATTTAAAAGGTTTTCATACACCACAAATCGCCTAATATACTATGACGGTTTTATCCTTTGATATGAAATAATTTTAATCCAAGGTCTTCATATGAATGAAAAATATCTAATACGTATTCAAGGAGTCAAATTTTTCTGGTAATTAACGGAAAAATATGATTTGAAAGCTGTTCATACACCACAAATCCCCTAAAAGACTATGAAGGTTTTACCCTTTGATTTGTATTGAGTTATATCCAGGGGCTTCATCTTCTTTAAATAGATCTAGTACCTATTCAAGGACTCAAAAATTTTTGGTAAATATTCATAACAAAATGATTTGAAAGGTGTTCATACACCACAAATTGCCTAGGAGACTATTACTTTTTTACCCTTTGATTTGAAATAAGTTAAGCACAAAAAATGATTTGAAAGGTGTTCATACACCACAAATCCCCTAAGAGACTATGATGGTTTTACCCTTTGATTTGTATTGAGGTTGATCCCAGGACTTCATATGCTTTAAATATATCCATTACCTATTCACAGACTAAAAAATATTTGGTAATTATTCACAACAAAATTATTTGAAAGGTGTTCATACACCACAAATCGCCTAAGAGACTATGATTTTTTTACTCTTTGATTTCAAATAAGTTTAATCCAAGGGCTTCATATGATTGAAATATACCATATATATTCAAGTAGTCAAAAATATTTGGTAGTTAAGCACAAAAAATATTTTGAAAGGTGTTCATACACCACAAATCCTCTAAGAGACTATGACAGTTTTACCCTTTGATTTGAATTGAGGTTGATCCCAGGACTTCATATGATTTAAAAATATCTAATACCTATTCAAGGACTCAAATTTTTTTAGTAATTATTCACAACAAATGATTTCAAAGGTTTTCATACACCACAAATCGCCTAAGAGACTACGACGGTTTTACACTTTGATATGAAATAAGTTTGATCCAAGGGCTTCATATGATTCAAATATATCTAAAAGCTATTCAAGGAGTCAAAAATATTTGGTAATTAAGCACAAAAAATGATTTGAAAGGTGTTCATACACTACCTATCCCCTAAGAGACTATGACGGTTTTACCCTTTGATTTGAATTGAGGTTGATCCAAGGACTTCATATGCTTTAAAAATATCTAATACCTATTCAAGGACTCAAAAATAGTTGATAATTATTCACAACAAAATGATTTAAAAGGTTTTCATACACCACAAATCGCCTAATATACTATGACGGTTTTATCCTTTGATATGAAATAATTTTAATCCAAGGTCTTCATATGAATGAAAAATATCTAATACGTATTCAAGGAGTCAAATTTTTCTGGTAATTAACGGAAAAATATGATTTGAAAGCTGTTCATACACCACAAATCCCCTAAAAGACTATGAAGGTTTTACCCTTTGATTTGTATTGAGTTATATCCAGGGGCTTCATCTTCTTTAAATAGATCTAGTACCTATTCAAGGACTCAAAAAATTTTGGTAAATATTCATAACAAAATGTTTTGAAAGGTGTTCATACACCACAAATTGCCTAGGAGACTATTACTTTTTTACCCTTTGATTTGAAATAAGTTAAGCACAAAAAATGATTTGAAAGGTGTTCATACACCACAAATCCCCTAAGAGACTATGATGGTTTTACCCTTTGATTTGTATTGAGGTTGATCCCAGGACTTCATATGCTTTAAATATATCCATTACCTATTCACAGACTAAAAAATATTTGGTAATTATTCACAACAAAATTATTTGAAAGGTGTTCATACACCACAAATCGCCTAAGAGACTATGACTTTTTTACCCTTTGATTTGAAATAAGTTTAATCCAAGGGCTTCATATGATTGAAATATACCTAATACCAATTCAAGGAGTGAAAAGTATTTGGTAATGAAGGACCTAAAATGATTTGAAAGGTGTTCATACACCAAAAATATCCTAAGAGACTATGACGCTTCATATGATTTAAATATATTTAATATCTATTCAAGGACTCAATTTGTTTAGGTAATTATTCAATACAAAATTATTTAAAAGGTTTTCATACACCACAAATCGCCTAAGAGACTATGACGGTTTTACCCTTGGATATGAAATAAGTTTGATCCATGGGTTTCATATGATTGAAATATATCTAATACCTATTAAAGGAGTCAACAATATTTGGTAATTAAGCACAAAAAATGATTTGAAAGGTGTTCATACACCACAAATCCCCTAAGTGACTATGACGGTTTTACCCTTTGATTAGAATTGAGGTTGATCCAAGGACTTCATATGCTTTAAAAAAATCTAATACCTATTCAAGGACTCAAAAAATATTTGGTAATTATTTCCAACAAAATAATTTGACAGGTGTTCATACACCACAAATCGCCTAAGAGACTATGACGGTTTTACCCTTTGATATGAAATAAGTTTGATCCAAATGCTTCATATGATTAAAATATATCTAATAACCATTCAAGGAGTTAAAAATATTTTGGTAATTAAGCACAAACAATGATATGAAAGGTGTTTATACACCACAAATCTCCTACGAGACTATGAAGGTTTTACCTTTGATTGGAATTGAGTTTCATCGATAGACTTTTTATGTTTTAAATAGATCTAATACTTATTCAAGGACTAAAAAATATTTGGTAATTATTCACAACAAAATGATTTGAAAGGTGTTCATTCACCACAAATCGACAAAGAGACTATGACGGTTTTACCCTTTGTTTTGAATTGAGTTTGATCCAAGGGCTTCATATGCTTTAAATAGATTTAGTACCTATTCAAGGACAAAAAAATATTTGGTAATCATTCACAACAAAATGATTTGCAAGGTATTCATACACCACAAATCGCCTAAGAGACTATGACGGTTTTACCCTTTGATTTGAATTGAGTTTGATCCAAGGACTTCATATGCTTTAAATATATCTAAAACCTATTCAAGGACTCAAAAATATTTGGTTAGTTTTCACAACCAATATAATTTGAAAGGTGTTCATACACCACAAATCGCCTAAGAGACTATGACGGTTTTACCCTTTGATTTGAAATAAGTTTGATCCAAATGCTTATTATGATTGAAATATATCTAATACCCATTCAAGGAGTCAAAATTAATTTGGGAATTAAGCTCAAACAATAATTTTAAAGGTGTTTATACACCACAAATCCCCTACGAGACTATGACGATTTTACCCTTTGATTTGAATTGAGTTGGATCTAAGGGTTTCATATGCTTTAAACATATCTAATACCTATTCAAGGACTCAAAAATATTTGGTAATTATACACAACAAAATAATGTGAAAGGTGTTCAGACACCACAAATCGCCTAAGTGACTATGACTGTTTTACCCTTTGATTTGAAATAAGTTTAATCCAAGGGCTTCATTTGATTGAAATATACCTAATAAAAATTCAAGGAATGAAAAGTATTTGGTAATTAAGCACCAAAAATGATTTGAAAGGTGTTCATAAACCAAAAATTGCCTAAGAGACTATGACTCTTTTACCCTTTGATTTGAATTGAGTTAGATCCAAGGGCTTCATATGATTGAAATATACCTAATACCAATTCAAGGAGTGAAAAGTATTTGGTATTAAGCTACAAAAATGATTTGAAAGGTGTTCATACACCAAAAATTGCCTACGAGACTATGAAACTTTTACCCTTTGATTTGAATTGAGTTAGATCCAAGGGCTTCATATGATTTAAATATATCTAATATCTATTGAAGGACTAAATTTTTTTTTGTAATTATTCAATACAAAATGAATTGAAAGTTTTCATACAACACAAATCGCCTAAGAGACTATGACGGTTTTACCCTTTAATTTGAATTGAGTTTGATCCAAGGGCTTCATATGCTTTAACCATTTATAAAACCTATTCAAAGACTCAAAAATATTTGGATATTATTCACAACAAAATATTTGGTTATTATTCACAAACAAAATAATGTGAAAGGTGTTCAGACACCACAAATCGCCTAAAAGACTATGACTTTTTTACCCTTTGATTTGAAATAAGTTTAATCCAAGGGCTTCATATGATTGAAATATACCTAATACCAATTCAAGGAGTTAAAAATATTTTGGTAATTAAGCACAAACACTGATTTGAAAGGTGTTCATACACCACAAATCGCCTAGGAGACTATGACTGTTTTACTATTTGATTTACATTGAGTTTGATCCAAGGGCTTTATATGCTTTAAATATATCTAATACCTATTCAAGGAGTCATAAATATTTTGTAAATATTCACAACAAAATAATTTGAAAGGTGTTCATACACCACAAATCGCCTAAGAGACTATGACGGTTTTACCCTTTAATTTGAATTGAGTTTGATCCAAGGGCTTCATATGCTTTAAAAATATCTAATACCTATTCACGGACTCAAAAATATTACGTAAATATTCACAACAAAAAGATTTGAAAGGTGTTCATTCACCACAAATCGTCTAATAGACTACAACGATTTTACCCTTTGTTTTGAATTGAGTTTGATCCAAGGTCTTCATATGCTTTAAATAGATCTAGTACCTATTCAAGGACAAAAAAATATTTGGTAATTATTCAAAACAAAATGATATGAAAGGTGTTCATACACCTCAAATCGCCTAAGTGACTATGACGGTTTTACCCTTTGATTTGAAATAAGTTTAATCCAATGGCTTCATATGATTGAAATATACCTAATACCAATTCAAGGAGTGAAAAGTATTTGGTAATTAAGCACCAAAAATGATTTGAAAGGTGTTCATACACAAAAAATCGCATAAGAGACTATGACAGTTTTACCCTTTTATTTGAATTGAGTCAGATCCAAGGGCTTCATATGATTTAAATATATTTAATATTTATTCAAGGAATCAAATTGTTTTGGTAATTATTCAATAGAAAATGATTTGATAGGTTTTCATACACCACAAATCGCCTAATAGACTATGACAGTTTTACCCTTTGATATGAAATAACTTTGATCCAAATGCTTCATATGATTGAAATATATCTAATACCCATTCAAGGAGTCAAAAATAATTTGGTAATTAAGAACAAACAATGATTTGAAAGGTATTTATATACCACAAATCCCCTACGGGACTATGACAATTTTACCCTTTGATTTGAATTGAGTTTGATCCAAGGGTTTCATATGTTTAACCACATCTAATACCTATTCAAGGACACAAAAATATTTGGTTATTATTCACAACCAATATAATTTGAAAGGTGTTCATACACCACAAATCGCCTAAGAGACTGTGACGGTTTTACCCTTTGATTTGAAATAAGTTTAATCCAAGGGATTCATATGATTGAAATATACCTAATACCAATTCAAGGAGTTAAAAATAATTTGGTAATAAAGCACAAACAATGATTTGAAAGGTGTTTATACACCACAAATCGCCTACAAGACTATGACGGTTTTACCCTTTTCTTTTGAATTGAGTTTGATAGAAGGACTTCATATGCTTTAAATATATCTAATACCTATTCAAGGACTCAAAAATATTTGGTAATTACTCACAACAAAATGATTTGAAAGGTGTTCATACACCACAAATCGCCTAGGAGACTAGGACTGTTTTACTATTTGATTTACATTGAGTTTGATCCAAGGGCTTTATATGCTTTAAATATATCTAATACCTATTCAAGGAGTCATAAATATTTTGTAAATATTCACAACAAAATAATTTGAAAGGTGTTCATACACCACAAATCGTCTAAGAGACTATGACGGTTTTACCCTTTAATTTGAATTGAGTTTGATCCAAGGGCTTCATATGCTTTAAAAATATCTAATACCTATTCAAGGACTCAAAAATATTACGTAATTTTTCACAACAAAAAGATTTGAAAGGTGTTCATTCACCACAAATCGTCTAATAGACTACAACGATTTTACCCTTTGTTTTGAATTGAATTTGATCCAAGGTCTTCATATGCTTTAAATAGATCTAGTACCTATTGAAGGACAAACAAATATTTGGTAATTATTCAAAACAAAATGATATGAAAGGTGTTCATACACCTCAAATCGCCTAAGTGACTATGACTGTTTTACCCTTTGATTTGAAATAAGTTTAATCCAAGGGCTTCATATGATTGAAATATACCTAATACCAATTCAAGGAGTGAAAAGTATTTGGTAATTAAGCTACAAAAATGATTTGAAAGGTGTTCGTACACCAAAAATTGCCTATGAGACTATGACACTTTTACCCTTTGATTTGAATTGAGTTAGATCCAAGGGCTTCATATTATTTAAATATATCTAATATC
The DNA here is from genome assembly GCA_947645195.1 of Patellifolia procumbens. Taxonomy (NCBI): domain Eukaryota; kingdom Viridiplantae; phylum Streptophyta; class Magnoliopsida; order Caryophyllales; family Amaranthaceae; genus Patellifolia; species Patellifolia procumbens. Next base: position 41,484 of record CANSGD010000904.1, read on the forward strand.
TATTGAAGGACTCTATTGGTTTTGGTAATTATTCAATACAAAATGAATTGAAAGGTTTTCATACAACACAAATCGCCTAAGAGACTATGACGGTTTTACCCTTTAATTTGAATTGAGTTTGATCCAAGGGCTTCATATGCTTTAACCATATCTAAAACCTATTCAAAGACTCAAAAATATTTGGATATTATTCACAACAAAATATTTGGTTATTATCCACAACCAACATAATTTGAAAGGTGTTCATACACCACAAATCTCCTAAGAGACTGTGACGGTTTTACCCTTTGATTTGAAATAAGTTTGATCCAAATGCTTCATATGATTGAAATATATCTAATACCCATTCAAGGAGTCAAAAATAATTTGGTAATTAAGAACAAACAATGATTTGAAAGGTATTTATATACCACAAATCCCCTACGGGACTATGACAATTTTACCCTTTGATTTGAATTGAGTTTGATCCAAGGGTTTCATATGTTTAACCACATCTAATACCTATTCAAGGACACAAAAATATTTGGTTATTATTCACAACCAATATAATTTGAAAGGTGTTCATACACCACAAATCGCCTAAGAGACTGTGACGGTTTTACCCTTTGATTTGAAATAAGTTTAATCCAAGGGATTCATATGATTGAAATATACCTAATACCAATTCAAGGAGTTAAAAATAATTTGGTAATTAAGCACAAACAATGATTTGAAAGGTGTTTATACACCACAAATCGCCTACAAGACTATGACGGTTTTACCCTTTTCTTTTGAATTGAGTTTGATAGAAGGACTTCATATGCTTTAAATATATCTAATACCTATTCAAGGACTCAAAAATATTTGGTAATTACTCACAACAAAATGATTTGAAAGGTGTTCATACACCACAAATCGCCTAGGAGACTATGACTGTTTTACTATTTGATTTACATTGAGTTTGATCCAAGGGCTTTATATGCTTTAAATATATCTAATACCTATTCAAGGAGTCATAAATATTTTGTAAATATTCACAACAAAATAATTTGAAAGGTGTTCATACACCACAAATCGCCTAAGAGACTATGACAGTTTTACCCTTTAATTTGAATTGAGTTTGATCCAAGGGCTTCATATGCTTTAAAAATATCTAATACCTATTCACGGACTCAAAAATATTACGTAAATATTCACAACAAAAAGATTTGAAAGGTGTTCATTCACCACAAATCGTCTAATAGACTACAACGATTTTACCCTTTGTTTTGAATTGAGTTTGATCCAAGGTCTTCATATGCTTTAAATAGATCTAGTACCTATTCAAGGACAAAAAAATATTTGGTAATTATTCAAAACAAAATGATATGAAAGGTGTTCATACACCTCAAATCGCCTAAGTGACTATGACGGTTTTACCCTTTGATTTGAAATAAGTTTAATCCAATGGCTTCATATGATTGAAATATACCTAATACCAATTCAAGGAGTGAAAAGTATTTGGTAATTAAGCACCAAAAATGATTTGAAAGGTGTTCATACACAAAAAATCGCCTAAGAGACTATGACAGTTTTACCCTTTTATTTGAATTGAGTCAGATCCAAGGGCTTCATATGATTTAAATATATTTAATATCTATTCAAGGAATCAATTTGTTTTGGTAATTATTCAATAGAAAATGATTTGATAGGTTTTCATACACCACAAATCGCCTAATAGACTATGACAGTTTTACCCTTTGATATGAAATAACTTTGATCCAAATGCTTCATATGATTGAAATATATCTAATACCCATTCAAGGAGTCAAAAATAATTTGGTAATTAAGAACAAACAATGATTTGAAAGGTATTTATATACCACAAATCCCCTACGGGACTATGACAATTTTACCCTTTTATTTGAATTGAGTTTGATCCAAGGGTTTCATATGTTTAACCACATCTAATACCTATTCAAGGACACAAAAATATTTGGTTATTATTCACAACCAATATAATTTGAAAGGTGTTTATACACCACAAATGGCCTAAGAGACTGTGACGGTTTTACCCTTTGATTTGAAATAAGTTTAATCCAAGGGATTCATATGATTGAAATATACCTAATACCAATTCAAGGAGTTAAAAATAATTTGGTAATTAAGCACAAACAATGATTTGAAAGGTGTTTATACACCACAAATCGCCTACAAGACTATGACGGTTTTACCCTTTTCTTTTGAATTGAGTTTGATAGAAGGACTTCATATGCTTGAAATATATCTAATACCTATTCAAGGACTAAAAAATATTTGGTAATTACTCACAACAAAATGATTTGAAAGGTGTTCATACACCACAAATCGCCTAGGAGACTAGGACTGTTTTACCCTTTGATTTACATTGAGTTTGATCCAAGGGCTTTATATGCTTTAAATATATCTAATACCTATTCAAGGAGTCATAAATATTTTGTAAATATTCACAACAAAATAATTTGAAAGGTGTTCATACACCACAAATCGCCTAAGAGACTTTGACGGTTTTACCCTTTAATTTGAATTGAGTTTGATCCAAGGGCTTCATATGCTTTAAAAATATCTAATACCTATTCACGGACTCAAAAATATTACGTAAATATTCACAACAAAAAGATTTGAAAGGTGTTCATTCACCATAAATCGTCTAATAGACTACAACGATTTTACCCTTTGTTTTGAATTGAGTTTGATCCAAGGTCTTCATATGCTTTAAATAGATCTAGTACCTATTCAAGGACAAAAAAATATTTGGTAATTATTCAAAACAAAATGATATGAAAGGTGTTCATACACCTCAAATCGCCTAAGTGACTATGACGGTTTTACCCTTTGATTTGAAATAAGTTTAATCCAATGGCTTCATATGATTGAAATATAACTAATACCAATTCAAGGAGTGAAAAGTATTTGGTAATTAAGCACCAAAAATGATTTGAAAGGTGTTCATACACAAAAAATCGCCTAAGAGACTATGACAGTTTTACCCTTTTATTTGAATTGAGTCAGATCCAAGGGCTTCATATGATTTAAATATATTTAATATCTATTCAAGGAATCAATTTGTTTTGGTAATTATTCAATAGAAAATGATTTGATAGGTTTTCATACACCACAAATCGCCTAATAGACTATGACAGTTTTACCCTTTGATATGAAATAACTTTGATCCCAGGGCTTGATATGATTGAAATATATCTAATACCTATTCAAGGAGTGAAAAACATTTGGTAATTAAGCACAAAAAATGATTTGAAAGGTGTTCATACACCACAAATCCCTTAAGAGACTATGACGGTTTTACCCTTTGATTTGAATTGAGGTCGATCCAAGGACTTCATATGCTTTGAAAAGATCTAATACCTATTCAAGTAGTCAAAAACATTTGGTAATCAAGCACAAAAAATGATTTGAAAGGTGTTCATACACCACAAATCCCCTAAGAGACTATGACGGTTTTACCCTTTGATTTGAATTGAGGTTGATCCAAGGACTTCATACGCTTTAATAAGATCTAATCTCTATTCAAGGACTCAAAAAATATTTTGTAATTATTCCCAACAAAATGATTTGAAAGGTATTCATACACCACAAATCGCCTAAGTGACTATGACGGTTTTACCCTTTGATTTAAATTGAGTTTGATACAAGGGCTTCATATGCTTTAAATATATCTAATACCTATTCAATGAGTCATAAATATTTTGTAAATATTCACAACCAAATAATTTGAAAGGTGTTCATACACCACAAATCGCCTAAGAGACAATGATGGTTTTACCCTTTAATTTGAATTGAGTTTGATCAATTGGCTTAATATGCTTTAAACATATCTAATACCTATTAAAGGACTCAAAAATATTTGGTAATTATTCACAACCAAATATTTGGTTATTATTCACAACCCATATAATTTAAAAGGTGTTCATACACCATAAATCGCCTAAGAGACCGTGACGGTTTTACCCTTGGATGTGAAATAAGTTTAATCCAAGGGTTTCATATGATTGAAATATACCCAATACCAATGCAAGGAGTTAAAAATATTTTGGCAATTAAGCACAAACAATGATTTGAAAGGAGTTTATACACCACAAATCGCCTACAAGACTATGACGGTTTTACCCTTTTGTTTTGACTTGAGTGTGATAGAAGGACTTCATATGCTTTAAATAGATCTAATACCTATTCAAGGACTCAAAAATATTTCGTAATTACTCACAACAAAATGATTTGAAAGCTGTTCATACACCACAAATCGCCTATGAGACTATGACGGTTTTACCCTTTGATTTAAATTGAGTTTGATCCAAGGGCTTTATATGCTTTAAATATATCTAATACCTATTCAAGGAGTCATAAATATTTTGTAAATATTCACAACAAAATAATTTGAAAGGTGTTCATATGCCACAAATCGCCTAAGAGACTATGACGGTTTTACCCTTTAATTTGAATTGAGTTTGATCCAAGGGCTTCATATGCTTTAAACATATCTAATACCTATTCAAGGACTAAAAAATATTTGGTAATTATTCACAACAAAATATTTGGTTATTATTCACAACCAATATAATTTGAAAGTTGTTCATACACCACAAATCGCCTAAGAGACTGTGACGGTTTTACCCTTTGATTTGAAATAAGTTTAATCCAAGGGATTCATATGATTGAAATATACCTAATACCAATTCAAGGAGTTAAAAATAATTTGGTAATTAAGCACAAACAATGATTTGAAAGGTGTTTATACACCACAAATCGCCTACAAGACTATGACGGTTTTACCCTTTTCTTTTGAATTGAGTTTGATAGAAGGACTTCATATGCTTTAAATATATCTAATACCTATTCAAGGACTAAAAAATATTTGGTAATTACTCACAACAAAATGATTTGAAAGGTGTTCATACACCACAAATCGCCTAGGAGACTATGACTGTTTTACCCTTTGATTTACATTGAGTTTGATCCAAGGGCTTTATATGCTTTAAATATATCTAATACCTATTCAAGGAGTCATAAATATTTGGTAATTATTCACAACAAAATTATATCAAAGGTGTTCATACACCACAAATCGCCTAAGAGACTATGACTTTTTTACCCTTTGATTTGAAATAAGTTTAATCCAAGGGCTTCATATGATTGAAATATACCTAATACCTATTCAAGGACTCAAAAAATATTTGGTAATTATTCCCAACCAAATAATTTGGGTGTTCATTCACCACAAATAGCCTAAGAGATTATGACGGTTTTACCCTTTGATTTGAATTGAGGTTGATCCCAGGACTTCATATGATTTAAAAAATATCTAATACCTATTCAAGGACTCAAAAAATATTTGGTAATTATTCCCAACCAAATAATTTGGGTGTTCATTCACCACAAATAGCCTAAGAGATTATGACTGTTTTACCCTTTGATTTGAATTGAGTTTGATCCAAGGGCTTCATATGCTTTAAATATATCTAACACCTATTCAAAGACTCAAAAATATTTTGGTTATTATTCACAACCAAAATAATTTGAAAGGTGTTCATACACCACAAATCGCCTAAGAGACTATGAAGGTTTTACCCTTTGATTTGAAATAAGTTTTATCCAAATGATTCATATGATTAAAATATATCTAACACCCATTCAAGGAGTCAAAAATATTTTGATAATTAAGCACAAACAATGATTTTAGAGGTGTTAATACACCACAAATCCCCTACGAGACTATGACGGTTTTACCCTTTGATTTGAATTGAGTGAGATCCAAGGGCTTCATATGATTTAAATATATCTAATACCTATTCAAGGACTCAATTTTTTTTGGTAATTATTCAATACAAAATGTTTTGAAAGGTTTTCATACACCACAAATCGCCTAATAGACTATGACGGTTTTACCCTTTGATATGAAATAACTTTAATCCAAGGGCTTGATATGATTGAAATATATCTAATACCTATTCAAGGAGTCAAAAACATTTGGTAATTATGCACAAAAAATGATTTGAAAGGTGTTCACACACCATAAATCGCCTAAGCGACTATGACGGTTTTACCCTTTGATTTGAATTGAGGTTGATCCAAGGACTTCATATGCTTTTAAAAGATCTAATACCTATTCAATGAATCAAAAAATATTTTGTAATTATTCCCAACAAAATTATTTGAAAGGTGTTCATTTACCATAAATCGCCTAAGAGACTATGACGGTTTTACCCTTTGATATGAATTGAGTTGGATCTAAGGGTTTAATATGCTTTAAAAATATCTAATACCTATTCAAGGACTCAAAAATATTTGGTAATTATACACAACAAAATAATATGAAAGGTGTTCAGACACCACAAATCGCCTAAATGACTATGATTGTTTTACCCTTTGATTTGAAATAAGTTTAATCCAAGGGCTTCATATGATTGAAATATACCTAATACCAATTCAAGGAGTGAAAATTATTTGGTAATTAAGCACCAAAAATGATTTGAAAGGTGTTCATACACCAAAAATTGCCTAAGAGACTATGACGCTCTTACCCTTTGATTTGAATTGAGTTAGATCCAAGGGCTTCATACGATTTAAATATATCTAATATCTATTCAAGGACTCAATTTGTATAGGTAATTATTCAATACAAAACGATTTGAAAGGTTTTCATACACCACAAATCGCCTAAGAGACTATGACGGTTTTACCCTTGGATATGGAATAAGTTTAATCCATGGGTTTATATGATTGAAATATATCTAATACCTATTAAAGGAGTCAACAATATTTGGTAATTAAGCACAAAAAATTATTTAAAAGGTGTTCATACACCACAAATCCCCTAAGTGACTATGACGGTTTTACCCTTTGATTAGAATTGAGGTTGATCCAAGGACTTCATATGCTTTAAAAAAATCTAATACCTATTCAAGGACTCAAAAAATATTTGGTAATTATTTCCAACAAAATAATTTGAAAGGTGTTCATACACCACAAATAGCATAAGAGACTATGACGGTTTTACCCTTTGATATGAAATAATTTTGATCCAAATGCTTCATATGATTAAAATATATCGAATACCCATTTAAGGAATTAAAAATATTTTGGTAATTAAGCACAAACAATGATTTGAAAGGTTTTTATACACCACAAATCTCCTACGAGACTATGAAGGTTTTACCCTTTGATTTGAATTGAGTTTCATCGATAGACTTTATATGTTTTAAATAGATCTAATACTTATTCAAGGCCTAAAAATATTTGGTAATTATTCACAACAAAATGATTTGAAAGGTGTTCATTCACCACAAATCGACAAAGAGACTATGACGGTTTTACCCTTTGTTTTGAATTGAGTTTGATCCAAGGGCTTCATATGCTTTAAATATATCTAATACCTATTCAAGGACTCAAAAATATTTGTTTAGTTTTCACAACCAATATAATTTGAAAGGTGTTCATACACCACAAATCGCCTAAGAGACTATGACGGTTTTACCCTTTGATTTGAAATAAGTTTGATCCAAATGCTCCTTATGATTGAAATATATCTAATACCCATTCAAGGAGTCAAAAATAATTTGGTAATTAAGCTCAAACAATAAATTTTAAGGTGTTTATACACCAAAAATCCCCTACGAGACTATGCCGGTTTTACCCTTTGATTTGAATTGAGTTGGATCTAAGGGTTTCATATGCTTTAAACATATCTAATACCTATTCAAGGACTCAAAAATATTTGGTAATTATACACAACAAAATAATGTGAAAGGTGTTCAGACACCACAAATCGCCTAAGTGAGTATGACTGTTTTACCCTTTGATTTGAAATAAGTTTAATCCAAGGGCTTCATTTGATTGAAATATACCTAATACCAATTCAAGGAATGAAAAGTATTTGGTAATTAAGCACCAAAAATGATTTGAAAGGTGTTCATAAACAAATAATTGCCTAAGAGACTATGACTCTTTTACCCTTTGATTTGAATTGAGTTAGATCCAAGGGCTTCTTATGATTTTAATATATCTAATATCTATTGAAGGACTCAATTTTTTTGGTAATTATTCAATACAAAATGAATTGATAGGTTTTCATACACCACAAATCGCCTAAGAGACTATGACGATTTTACCCTTTAATTTGAATTGAGTTTGATCCAAGGGATTCATATGCTTTAACCATATCTAACACCTATTCAAAGACTCAAAAATATTTGGTTATTATTCACAACAAAATATTTGGTTATTATTCACAACCAATGTAATTTGAAAGGTGTTCATACACCACAAATCGCCTAAGAGACTGTGACGGTTTTACCCTTTGATTTGAAATAAGTTTGATCCAAATGCTTCTTATGATTGAAATATATCTAATACCCATTCAAGGAGTCAAAAATAATTTGGTAATTTAGAACAAACAATGATTTGAAAGATATTTATATACTACAAATCCCCTACGAGACTATGACAGTTTTACCCTTTGATATGAATTGAGTTGGATCCAAGGGTTTCATATGTTTAAACACATCTAATACCTATTCAAGGACTTAAAAATATTTGGTAATTATTCACAATAAAATAATATGAAAGGTGTTCAGACACCACAAATCGCCTAAGAGACTATGATGGTTTTACCCTTTCATTTGCAATTAGTTAAATCCAAGGGCTTCATATGATTGAAATATACCTAATACCAATTCAAGGAGTGAAAAGTATTTGGTAATTAAGGACCGAAAATGATTTGAAAGGTGTTCATACACCAAAAATTGCCTAAGAGACTATGACGCTTTTACCCTTTGATTTTAATTGAGTTAGATCCAAGGGCTTCATATGATTTAAATATATCTAATACCTATTAAAAGACTCAAATTTTTTTGGTAATTATTCAATACAAAATGATTTGAAAGGTTTTCATACACCACAAATCGCCTAATGGACTATGACGGTTTTACCCTTTGATATGAAATAACTTTGATCCAAGGGATTGATATGATTGAAATTTATCTAATACCTATTCAAGGAGTCAAAAAAAACTGGTAATTAAGCACAAAAAATGATTTGAAAGGTGTTCATACACCACAAATCCCTTAAGGGACTATGACGGTTTTACCCTTTGATATGAATTTAGGTGGATCCAAGGGCTTCATATGCTTTAAATAGATTTAGTACCTATTCAAGGACAAAAAAATATTTGGTAATCATTCTCAAATTCATACACCACAAATCGCCTAAGAGACTATGACGGTTTTACCCTTTGATTTGAATTGAGTTTGATCCAAGGGCTTCATATGCTTTAAATATATCTAATACCTATTCAAGGACTCAAAAATATTTGTTTAGTTTTCACAACCAATATAATTTGAAAGGTGTTCACACACCACAAATCGCCTAAGAGACTATGACGGTTTTACCCTTTGATTTGAAATAAGTTTGATCCAAATGCTTCTTATGATTGAAATATATCTAATACCCATTCAAGGAGTCAATTATAATTTGGTAATTAAGCTCAAACAATAATTTTAAAGGTGTTTATACACCAAATATCCCCTACGAGACTATGACAGTTTTACCCTTTGATTTGAATTGATTTGGATCTAAGGGTTTCATATGCTTTAAACATATCTAATACCTATTCAAGGACTCAAAAATATTTGGTAATTATACACAACAAAATAAGATGAAAGGTGTTCAGACACCACAAATCGCCTAAGTGACTATGACTGTTTTACCCTTTGATTTGAAATAAGTTTAATCCAAGGGCTTCATATGATTAAAATATACCTAATACCAATTCAAGGAGTGAAAAGTATTTGGTAATTAAGCACCAAAAATGATTTGAAAGGTGTTCATACACCAAAAATTCCTAAGAGACTATGACTCTTTTACCCTTTGATTTGAATTGAGTTAGATCCAAGGGCTTCATATGATTTAAATATACCTAATATCTATTAAAGGACTCAATTTTTTTTGGTAATTATTCAATACAAAATGAATTGAAAGGTTTTCATACACCACAAATTGCCTAAGAGACTATAACGGTTTTACCCTTTAATTTGAATTGAGTTTGATATAAGGGCTTCATATGCTTTAACCATATCTAATACCTATTCAAAGACTCAACAATATTTGGTTATTATTCACAACAAAATATTTGTTTATTATTCACAACCAATGTAATTTGAAAGGTGTTCATACACCACAAATCGCCTAAGAGACTATGACGGTTTTATCCTTTGATTTGAAATAAGTTTGATCCAAATGCTTCATATGATTGAAATATATCTAATACCCATTCAAGGATTCAAAAATAATTTGGTAATTTAGAACAAACAATGATTTGAAAGGTATTTATATACCACAAATCCCCTACGGGACTATGACAGTTTTACCCTTTGATTTGAATTGAGTTTGATCGAATGGTTTCATATGTTTAAACACATCTAATACCTATTCAAGGACACAGAAATATTTGGTAATTATTCACAATAAAATAATATGAAACGTCTTCAGACACCACAAATCGCCTAAGAGACTATGATGGTTTTACCCTTTGATTTGCAATTAGTTTAATCCAAGCGCTTCATATGATTGAAATATACCTAATACCAATTCAAGGAGTTAAAAATATTTTGGTAATTAAGCACAAACAATGATTTGAAAGTTGTTTATACACGACAAATCGCCTACGAGACTATGACGGTTTTACCCTTTGTTTTGAATTGAGTTTGATAGAAGGACTTCATATGCTTTAAATAGATCTAATACCTATTCAAGGACTCAAAAATATTTGGTAATCACTCACAACAAAATGATTTGAAAGGTGTTCATACACCACAAATCGCCTAGGAGACTATAACGGTTTTACCCTTTGATTTAAATTGAGTTTGATCCAAGGGATTTATACACTTTAAATATATCTAATACTTATTCAAGGAGTCATAAATATTTTGTAAATATTCATAACAAAATAATTTGAAAGGTGTTCATACACCACAAATCGCCTAAGAGACTACGACGGTTTTACCCTTTAATTTGAATTGAGTTTGATCCAAAGGCTTCATATTCTTTCAAAATATCTAATACCTATTCAAGGACTCAAAAATATTACGTAATTATTCACAACAAAAAGATTTGAAAGGTGTTCATTCACCACAAATCGTCTAATAGACTACAACGATTTTACCCTTTGTTTTGAATTGAGTTTGATCCAAGGTCTTCATATGCTTTAAATAGATCTAGTACCTATTCAAGGACAAAAAAATATTTGGTAATTATTCAAAATAAAATAATATGAAAGGTGTTCATAGACCTCAAATCGCCTAAGAGACTATAACGATTTTACCCTTTGATTTGAATTGAGTTTGATCGATAGAGTTTATATGTTTTAAATAGATCTAATACTTATTCAAGGACTAAAAAATATTTGGTAATTATTCACAACAAAATGATTTGAAAGGTGTTCATTCACCACAAATCGACAAAGAGACTATGACGGTTTTACCCTTTGTTTTGAATTGAGTTTGATCCAAGGGCTTCATATGCTTTAAATAGATTTAGTACCTATTCAAGGACAAATAAATATTTGGTAATCATTCACAACAAAATGATTTGTAAGGTATTCATACACCACAAATCGCCTAAGAGACTAAGATTGTTTTACCCTTTGATTTGAATTGAGTTTGATCCAAGGGCTTCATATGCTTTAAATATATCTAATACCTATTCAAGGACTCAAAAATATTTGTTTAGTTTTCACAACCAATATAATTTGAAAGGTGTTCATACACCACAAATCGCCTAAGAGACTATGACGGTTTTACCCTTTGATTTGAAATAAGTTTGATCCAAATGCTTCTTATGATTGAAATATATCTAATACCCATTCAATGAGTCAAAAATAATTTGGTAATTAAGCTCAAACAATAATTTTAAAGGTGTTTATACACCAAAAATCCCCTACGAGACTATGACCGTTTTACCCTTTGATTTAAATTGAGTTGGATCTAAGGGTTTCATATGCTTTAAACATATCTAATACCTATTCAAGGACTCAAAAATATTTGGTAATTATACACAACAAAATAATATGAAAGGTGTTCAGACACCACAAATCGCCTAAGTGACTATGACTGTTTTACCCTTTGATTTGAAATAAGTTTAATCCAAGGGCTTCATATGATTGAAATATACCTAATACCAATTCAAGGAGTGAAAAGTATTTGGTAATTAAGCACCAAAAATGATTTGAAAGGTGTTCATACACAAAAAATCGCATAAGAGACTATGACAGTTTTACCCTTTAATTTGAATTGAGTCTGATCCAAGGGCTTCATATGATTTAAATATATTTAATATCTATTCAAGGACTCAATTTTTTTTGGTAATTATTCAATATAAAATGATTTGATAGGTTTTCATACACCACAAATCGCCTAATAGACTATGACAGTTTTACCCTTTGATATGATATAACTTTGATCCAAGGGCTTGATATGATTGAAATATATCTAATACCTATTCAAGGAGTGAAAAACATTTGGTAATTAAGCACAAAAAATGATTTGAAAGGTGTTCATACACCACAAATCCCTTAAGAGACTATGACGGTTTTACCCTTTGATTTGAATTGAGGTCGATCCAAGGACTTCATATGCTTTAAAACGATCTAATACCTATTTAAGGAGTAAAAACATTTGGTAATTAAGCACAAAAAATGATTTGAAAGGTGTTCATACACCACAAATCCCCTAAGAGAATATGACGGTTTTACCCTTTGATTTGAATTGAGGTTGATCCAAGGACTTCATATGCTTTAAAAAGCTCTAATCTCTATTCAAGGATTCAAAAAATATTTTGTAATTATTCCCAACAAAATGATTTGAAAGGTATTCATACACCACAAATCGCCTAAGAGACTGTGACGGTTTTACCCTTTGATTTGAAATAAGTTTAATCCAAGGGCTTCATATGATTGAAATATACCTAATACCAATTCAAGGAGTGAAAAGTATTTGGTAATTAAGCACCAAAAATGATTTGAAAGGTGTTCATACACCAAAAATTGCCTAAGAGACTATGACACTTTTACCCTTTGATTTGAATTGAGTTAGATCCAAGGGCTTCATATGATTTAAATATATCTAATATCTATTGAAGGACTCAATTTTTTTTAGTAATTATTCAATACAAAATGAATTGAAAGGTTTTCATACACCACAAATCGCCTAAGAGACTATGACGGTTTTACCCTTTAATTTGAATTGAGTTTGATCCAAGGGCTTCATATTCTTTAACCATATCTAATACCTATTCCAAGACTCAAAAATATTTGGTTATTATTCACAAAAAATATTTGGTTATTATTCACAACCAATGTAATTTGAAAGGTGTTCATACACCACAAATCGCCTAAGAGACTGTGACGGTTTTACCCTTTGATTTGAAATAAGTTTGATCCAAATGCTTCATATGATTGAAATATATCTAATACCCATTCAAGGAGTCAAAAATAATTTGGTAATTAAGAACAAACAATGATTTGAAAGGTATTTATATACCACAAATCCCCTACGGGACTATGATAGTTTTACCCTATGCTTTGAATTGAGTTTGATCCAAGGGTTTCATATGTTTAAACACATCTAATACCTATTCAAGGACACATAAATATTTGGTAATTATTCACAATAAAATAATATGAAACGTGTTCAGACACCACAAATCGCCTAAGAGACTATGATGGTTTTACCCTTTGATTTGCAATTAGTTTAATCCAAGGGCTTCATATGATTGAAATATACCTAATACCAATTCAAGGAGTTAAAAATATTTTGGTAATTAAGCACAAATAATGATTTTAAAGGTGTTTATACACAACAAATCGCCTACGAGACTATGACGGTTTTCCCCTTTGTTTTGAATTGAGTTTGATAGAAGGACTTTATATGCTTTAAATAGATCTAATACCTATTCAAGGACTCAAAAATATTTGGTAATCACTCACAACAAAATGATTTGAAAGGTGTTCATACACCACAAATCGCCTAGGAGACTATGACGGTTTTACCCTTTGATTTAAATTGAGTTTGATCCAAGGGCTTTATACGCTTTAAATATATCTAATACTTATTCAAGGCGTCATAAATATTTTGTAAATATTCATAACAAAATAATTTGAAAGGTGTTCATGCACCACAAATCGCCTAAGAGACTATGACGGTTTTACCCTTTAATTTGAATTGAGTTTGATCCAAAGGCTTCATATTCTTTAAAAATATCTAATATCTATTCAAGGACTCAAAAATATTACGTAATTATTCACAACAAAAAGATTCGAAAGGTGTTCATTCACCACAAATCGTCTAATAGACTACAACGATTTTACCCTTTGTTTTGAATTGAGTTTGATCCAAGGTCTTCATATGCTTTAAATAGATCTAGTACCTATTCAAGGACAAAAAAATATTTGGTAATTATTCAAAACCAAATAATATGAAAGGTGTTCATACACCTCAAATCGCCTAAGAGACTATGAAGGTTTTACCCTTTGATTTGAAATAAGTTTAATCCAAGGGCTTCATATGATTGAAATATACCTAATACCAATTCAAGGAGTGAAAAGTATTTGGTAATTAAGCACCAAAAATGATTTGAAAGGTGTTCATACACAAAAAATCGCATAAGAGACTATGACAGTTTTACCCTTTTATTTGAATTGAGTCAGATCCAAGGGCTTCATATGATTTAAATATATTTAATATATATTCAAGGACTCAATTTTTTTTGGTAATTATTTAATATAAAATGATTTGATAGGTTTTCATACACCACAAATCGCCTAATAGACTATGACAGTTTTACCCTTTGATATGATATAACTTTGATCCAAGGGCTTGATATGATTGAAATATATCTAATACCTATTCAAGGAGTGAAAAACATTTGGTAATTAAGCACAAAAAATGATTTGAAAGGTGTTCATACACCACAAATCCCTTAAGAGACTATGACGGTTTTACCCTTTGATTTGAATTGAGGTCGATCCAAGGACTTCATATGCTTTAAAAAGATCTAATACCTATTCAAGGAGTAAAAACATTTGGTAATTAAGCACAAAAAATGATTTGAAAGGTGTTCATACACCACAAATCCCCTAAGAGAATATGACGGTTTTACCCTTTGATTTGAATTGAGGTTGATCCAAGGACTTCATATGCTTTAAAAAGCTCTAATCTCTATTCAAGGATTCAAAAAATATTTTGTAATTATTCCCAACAAAATGATTTGAAAGGTATTCATACACCACAAATCGCCTAAGAGACTGTGACGGTTTTACCCTTTGATTTGAAATAAGTTTAATCCAAGGGCTTCATATGATTGAAATATACCTAATACCAATTCAAGGAGTGAAAAGTATTTGGTAATTAAGCACCAAAAATGATTTGAAAGGTGTTCATACACCAAAAATTGCCTAAGAGACTATGACACTTTTACCCTTTGATTTGAATTGAGTTAGATCCAAGGGCTTCATATGATTTAAATATATCTAATATCTATTGAAGGACTCAATTTTTTTTGGTAATTATTCAATACAAAATGAATTGAAAGGTTTTCATACACCACAAATCGCCTAAGAGACTATGACGGTTTTACCCTTTAATTTGAATTGAGTTTGATCCAAGGGCTTCATATTCTTTAACCATATCTAATACCTATTCCAAGACTCAAAAATATTTGGTTATTATTCACAACAAAATATTTGGTTATTATTCACAACCAATGTAATTTGAAAGGTGTTCATACACCACAAATCGCCTAAGAGACTGTGACGGTTTTACCCTTTGATTTGAAATAAGTTTGATCCAAATGCTTCATATGATTGAAATATATCTAATACCCATTCAAGGAGTCAAAAATAATTTGGTAATTAAGAACAAACAATGATTTGAAAGGTATTTATATACCACAAATCCCCTACGGGACTATGATAGTTTTACCCTATGCTTTGAATTGAGTTTGATCCAAGGGTTTCATATGTTTAAACACATCTAATACCTATTCAAGGACACATAAATATTTGGTAATTATTCACAATAAAATAATATGAAACGTGTTCAGACACCACAAATCGCCTAAGAGACTATGATGGTTTTACCCTTTGATTTGCAATTAGTTTAATCCAAGGGCTTCATATGATTGAAATATACCTAATACCAATTCAAGGAGTTAAAAATATTTTGGTAATTAAGCACAAATAATGATTTGAAAGGTGTTTATACACAACAAATCGCCTACGAGAATATGACGGTTTTCCCCTTTGTTTTGAATTGAGTTTGATAGAAGGACTTTATATGCTTTAAATAGATCTAATACCTATTCAAGGACTCAAAAATATTTGGTAATCACTCACAACAAAATGATTTGAAAGGTGTTCATACACCACAAATCGCCTAGGAGACTATGACGGTTTTACCCTTTGATTTAAATTGAGTTTGATCCAAGGGCTTTATACGCTTTAAATATATCTAATACTTATTCAAGGCGTCATAAATATTTTGTAAATATTCATAACAAAATAATTTGAAAGGTGTTCATGCACCACAAATCGCCTAAGAGACTATGACGGTTTTACCCTTTAATTTGAATTGAGTTTGATCCAAAGGCTTCATATTCTTTAAAAATATCTAATATCTATTCAAGGACTCAAAAATATTACGTAATTATTCACAACAAAAAGATTCGAAAGGTGTTCATTCACCACAAATCGTCTAATAGACTACAACGATTTTACCCTTTGTTTTGAATTGAGTTTGATCCAAGGTCTTCATATGCTTTAAATAGATCTAGTACCTATTCAAGGACAAAAAAATATTTGGTAATTATTCAAAACCAAATAATATGAAAGGTGTTCATACACCTCAAATCGCCTAAGAGACTATGAAGGTTTTACCCTTTGATTTGAAATAAGTTTAATCCAAGGGCTTCATATGATTGAAATATACCTAATACCAATTCAAGGAGTGAAAAGTATTTGGTAATTAAGCACCAAAAATGATTTGAAAGGTGTTCATACACAAAAACTCGCATAAGAGACTATGACAGTTTTACCCTTTTATTTGAATTGAGTCAGATCCAAGGGCTTCATATGATTTAAATATATTTAATATCTATTCAAGGACTCAATTTTTTTTGGTAATTATTCAATATAAATTGATTTGATAGGTTTTCATACACCACAAATCGCCTAATAGACTATGACAGTTTTACCCTTTGATATGATATAACTTTGATCCAAGGGCTTGATATGATTGAAATATATCTAATACCTATTCAAGGAGTGAAAAACATTTGGTAATTAAGCACAAAAAATGATTTGAAAGGTGTTCATACACCACAAATCCCTTAAGAGACTATGACGGTTTTACCCTTTGATTTGAATTGAGGTCGATCCAAGGACTTCATATGCTTTAAAAAGATCTAATACCTATTCAAGGAGTCAAAAACATTTGGTAATTAAGCACAAAAAATGATTTGAAAGGTGTTCATACACCACAAATCCCCTAAGAGAATATGACGGTTTTACCCTTTGATTTGAATTGAGGTTGATCCAAGGACTTCATATGCTTTAAAAAGCTCTAATCTCTATTCAAGGATTCAAAAAATATTTTGAAATTATTCCCAACAAAATGATTTGAAAGGTATTCATACACCACAAATCGCCTAAGAGACTGTGACGGTTTTACCCTTTGATTTAAATTGAGTTTGATACAAGGGCTTCATATGCTTTAAATATATATAATACCTATTCAATGAGGCATAAATATTTTGTAAATATTCACAACAAAATAATTTGAAAGGTGTTCATACACCACAAATCGCCTAAGAGACAATGACAGTTTTACCCTTTAATTTGAATTGAGTTTGATCCAAGGGCTTCATATGCTTTAAACATATCTAATACCTATTCAAGGACTCAAAAATATTTTGTAATTATTCACAACAAAATATTTGGTTATTATTCACAACCAATTTAATTTGAAAGGTGTTCATACACCACAAATTGCCTAACAGACTGTGATGGTTTTACCCTTTGATGTTAAATAAATTTAATCCAAGGGTTTCATATGATTAAAATATACCTAATACCAATTCTAGGAATTAAAAATATTTTGGTAATTAAGCACAAACAACGATTTGAAAGGTGTTTATACACCACAAATTGCCTACAAGACTATGACGGTTTTACCCTTTTCTTTTGAATTGAGTTTTGATAGAAGGACTTCATATGCTTTAAATATATCTAATACCTATTCAAGGTCTCAAAAATATTTGGTAATTACTCATAACAAAATGATTTGAAAGTGTTCATACACCACAAATCGCCTAGGAGACTATGACGGTTTTACCCTTTGATTTAAATTGAGTTTGATCCAAGGGCTTTATATGCTTTAAATATATCTAATACCTATTCAAGGATTCATAAATATTTTGTAAATATTCACAACAAAATAATTTGAAAGGTGTTCATACACCACAAATCGCCTAAGAGACTATGACGGTTTTACCCTTTAATTTGAATTAAGTTTGATCCAAGGGATTCATATGCTTTAAACATATCTAATACCAATTGAAGGACTCAAAAATATTAGGTAATTATTCACAACAAAAAGATTTGAAAGGTGTTCATTCACCACAAAACGTCTAATAGACTACAACGATTTTACCCTTTGTTTTGAATTGAGTTTGATCCAAGGTCTTCATATGCTTTAAATATATCTAGTACCTATTCAAGAAAAAAAAAATTGGTAATTATTCCCAACTAAATAATTTGAAAGGTGTTCATACACCTCAAATCGCCTAAGAGACTATGACGGTTTTACCCTTTGATTTGAAATAAGTTTAATCCAAGGGCTTCATATGATTGAAACATACCTAATACCAATTCAAGGAGTGAAAATTATTTGGTAATTAAGCACCAAAAATAATTTGGAAGGTGTTCATACACAAAAAATCGCCTAAGAGACTATGACAGTTTTACCCTTTTATTTGAATTGAGTCAGATCCAAGGGCTTTATATGAGTTAAATATATTTAATATCTATTCAAGGAGTCAATTTGTTTTGGTAATTATTCAATAGAAAATTATTTGAAAGGTTTTCATACACCACAAATCGCCTAATAGACTATGACAGTTTTACCCTTTGATATGTAATAACTTTGATCCAAGGGCTTGATATGATTGAAATATATCTAATACCTATTCAAGGAGTGAAAAACATTTGGTAATTAAGCACAAAAAATGATTTGAAAGGTGTTCATACACCACAAATCCCTTAAGAGACTATGACGGTTTTACCCTTTGATTTGAATTGAGGTCGATCCAAGGACTTCATATGCTTTAAATAGATCTAATACCTATTCAAGGAGTTAAAAACATTTTGTAATTAAGCACAAAAAATGATTTGAAAGGTGTTCATAGACCACAAATCCCCTAAGAAAATATGACGGTTTTACCCTTTGATTTGAATTGAGGTTGATCCAAGGACTTCATATGCTTTAAAAAGATCTAATCTCTATTCAAGGACTCAAAAAATATTTTGTAATTATTCCCAACAAAATGATTTGAAAGGTATTCATACACCACAAATCGCCTAAGAGATTATGACGGTTTTACCCTTTGATTTAAATTGAGTTTGATACAAGCGCTTCACATGCTTTAAATATATCTAATACCTATTCAATGAGTCATAAATATTTTGTAAATATTCACAACAAAATAATTTGAAAGGTGTTCATACACCACAAATCGCCTAAGAGACAATGATGGTTTTACCCTTTAATTTGAATTGAGTTTGATCCATGGGCTTCATATGATTTAAACATATCTAATACCTATTCAAGGACTCAAAAATATTTGGTAATTATTCACAACAAAATATTTGGTTATTATTCACAACCAATATAATTTGAAAGGTGTTCATACACCACAAATCGCCTAAGAGACTGTGACGGTTTTACCCTTTGATGTGAAATAAGTTTAATCCAAGGGTTTCATATGATTGAAATATTCGTAATACCAATTCAAGGAGTTAAAAATATTTTGGTAATTAAGCACAAACAATGATTTGAAAGGTGTTTATACACCACAAATCGCCTCCAAGACTATGCCGGTTTTACCCTTTTGTTTTGAATTGAGTTTGATAGATGGACTTCATATGCTTTAAATAGATATAATACCTATTCAAGGACTCAAAAATATTTGGTAATTACTCACAACAAAATGATTTGAAAGGTGTTCATATACCACAAATCGCCTAGGAGACTATGACGGTTTTACCCTTTGATTTAAATTGAGTTTTATCCAAGGTCTTTATATGCTTTAAATATATCTAATACCTATTCAAGGAGTCATAAATATTTTGTAAATATTCACAACAAAATAATTTGAAAGGTGTTCATACGCCACAAATCGCCTAAGAGACTATGGCGGTTTTACCCTTTAATTTGAATTGAGTTTGATCCAAGGGATTCATATGCTTTAAACATATCTAATACCTATTCAAGGACTCAAAAATATTTGGTAATTATTCACAACCAATATAATTTGAAAGGTGTTGATACACCACAAATCGCCTAAGAGACTGTGACGGTTTTACCCTTTGATGTGAAATAAGTTTAATCCAAGGGTTTCATATGATTGAAATATTCGTAATACCAATTCAAGGAGTTAAAAATATTTTGGTAATTAAGCACAAACAATGATTTGAAAGGTGTTTATACACCACAAATCGCCTACAAGACTATGCCGGTTTTACCCTTTTGTTTTGAATTGAGTTTGATAGATGGACTTCATATGCTTTAAATAGATATAATACCTATTCAAGGACTCAAAAATATTTGGTAATTACTCACAACAATATGATTTGAAAGGTGTTCATACACCACAAATCGCCTAGGAGACTATGACGGTTTTACCCTTTGATTTAAATTGAGTTTGATCCAAGGGCTTATATTCTTTAAATATATCTAATACCTATTCAAGGAGTCATAAATATTTTGTAAATATTCACAACAAAATAATTTGAAAGGTGTTCATACACCACAAATCGCCTAAGAGACTATGACGGTTTTACCCTTTAATTTGAATTGAGTTTGATCCAAGGGCTTCATTTGCTTTAAACATATATAATACCTATTCAAGGACTCAAAAATATTAGGTAATTATTCACAACAAAAAGATTTGAAAGGGGTTCATTCACCACAAATCGTCTAATAGACTACAACGATTTTACCTTTTGTTTTGAATTGAGTTTGATCCAAGGTCTTCATCTTCTTTAAATAGATCTACTACCTATTCAAGGACAAAAAAATATTTGGTAATTATTCACAACTAAATAATATGAAAGGTGTTCATACACCTCAAATCGCCTAAGAGACTATGACGGTTTTACCCTTTGATTTGAAATAAGTTTAATCCAAGGGCTTCATATGATTGAAATATACCTAATACCAATTCAAGGAGTGAAAATTATTTGGTAATTAAGCACCAAAAATGATTTGAAAGGTGTTCATACACAAAAAATCGCCAAAGAGACTATGACAGTTTTACCCTTTTATTTGAATTGAGTCAGATCCAAGGGCTTCATATGATTTAAATATATTTAATATATATTCAAGGAGTCAATTTGTTTTGGTAATTATTCAATACAAAATTATTTGAAAGGTTTTCATACACCACAAATCGCCTAATAGACTATCACAGTTTTACCCTTTGATATGTAATAACTTTGATCCAAGAGCTTGATATGATTGAAATATATCGAATACCTATTCAAGGAGTGAAAAACATTTGGTAATTAAGCACAAAAAATGATTTGAAAGGTGTTCATACACCACAAATCCCTTAAGAGACTATGACGGTTTTACCCTTTGATTTGAATTGAGGTCGATCCAAGGACTTCATATGCTTTAAATAGATCTAATACCTATTCAAGGAGTTAAAAACATTTTGTAATTAAGCACAAAAAATGATTTGAAAGGTGTTCATAGACCACAAATCCCCTAAGAGACTATGACGGTTTTACCCTTTGATTTGAATTCAGGTTGATCCAAGGACTTCATATGCTTTAAAAAGATATAATCTCTATTCAAGGACTCAAAAAATATTTTGTCATTATTCAATACAAAATGATTTGATAGGTTTTCATACACCACAAATCGCCTAATAGACTATGACAGTTTTACCCTTTGATATGAAATAACTTTGATACAAGGGCTTGATATGATTGAAATATATCTAATACCCATTCAAGGAATGAAAAACATTTGGTAATTAAGCACAAAAAATGATTTGAAAGGTGTTCATACACCACAAATCGCTTAAGAGACTATGACGGTTTTACCCTTTGATTTGAATTGAGGTCGATCCAAGGACTTCATATGCTTTAAAAAGATCTAATACCTATTCAAGGATTCAAAAACATTTGGTAATTAAGCACAAAAAATGATTTGAAAGGTGTTCATACACCACAAATCCCCTAAGAGAATATGACGGTTTTACCCTTTGATTTGAATTGAGGTTGATCCAAGGACTTCATATGCTTTAAAAAGATCTAATCTCTATTCAAGGACTCAAAAATTATTTTGTAATTATTCCCAACAAAATGATTTGAAAGGTATTCATACACCACAAATCGCCTAAGAGACTATGACGGTTTTACCGTTTGATTTAAATTGAGTTTGATACAAGGGCTTCATATGCTTTAAATATATCTAATACATATTCAATGAGTCATAAATATTTTGTAAATATTCACAACAAAATAATTTGAAAGGTTTTCATACACCACAAATCGCCTAAGAGACAATGATGGTTTTACCCTTTAATTTGAATTGAGTTTGATCCAAGGGCTTCATATGCTTTAAACATATCTAATACCTATTCAAGGACTCAAAAATATTTGGTAATTATTCACAACCAAATATTTGGTTATTATTCACAACCAATATAATTTGAAAGGTGTTCATACACCACAAATCGCCTAAGAGACGGTGACGGTTTTACCCTTTGACGTGAAATAAGTTTAATCCAAGGGTTTCATATGATTAAAATATACCTAATACCAATTCAAGGAGTTAAAAATATTTTGGTAATTAAGCACAAACAATGATTTGAAAGGTGTTTATACTCCACAAATCGCCTACAAGACTATGACGGTTTTACCCTTTTCTTTTGAATTGAGTTTGATAGAAGGACTTCATATGCTTTAAATATATCTAATACCTATTCCAGGACTCAAAAATATTTGGTAATTACTAACAACAAAATGATTTGAAAGGTGTTCATACACCACAAATCGCCTAGGAGACTATGACGGTTTTACCCGTTGATTTAAATTGAGTTTGATCCAAGGGCTTTATATGCTTTAAATATATCTAATACCTATTCAAGGATTCATAAATATTTTGTAAATATTCACAACAAAATAATTTGAAAGGTGTTCATACACCACAAATCGCCTAAGAGACTATGACGGTTTTACCCTTTAATTTGAATTGAGTTTGATCCAAGGGCTTCATATGCTTTAAAAATATCTAATACCAATTCAAGGACTCAAAAATATTAGGTAATTATTCACAACAAAAAGATTTGAAAGGTGTTCATTCACCACAAATCGTCTAATAGACTACAACGATTTTACCCTTTGTTTTGAATTGAGTTTGATCCAAGGTCTTCATATGCTTTAAATAGATCTAGTACCTATTCAAAAAAAATTTGGTAATTATTCCCAACTAAATAATATGAAAGGTGTTCATACGCCTCAAATCGCCTAAGAGACTATGACGGTTTTACCCTTTGATTTGAAATAAGTTTAATCCAAGGGCTTCATATGATTGAAATATACCTAATACCAATTCAAGAAGTGAAAATTATTTGGTAATTAAGCACCAAAAATGATTTGAAAGGTGTTCATACACAAAAAATCGCCTAAGAGACTATGACAGTTTTACCCTTTTATTTGAATTGAGTCAGATCCAAGGGCTTCATATGATTTAAATATGTTTAATATCTATTCAAGGACTCAATTTGTTTTGGTAATTATTCAATACAAAATTATTTGAAAGGTTTTCATACACCACAAATCGCCTAATAGACTATGACAGTTTTACACTTTGATATGTAATAACTTTGATCCAAGGGCTTGATATGATTGAAATATATCTAATACCTATTCAAGGATTGAAAAACATTTGGTAATTAAGTACAAAAAATGATTTGAAAGGTGTTCATACACCACAAATCCCTTAAGAGACTATGACGGTTTTACCCTTTGATTTGAATTGAGATCGATCCAAGGACTTCATATGCTTTAAAAAGATCTAATACCTATTCAAGGAGTCAAAAACATTTTGTAATTAAGCACAAAAAATGATTTGAAAGGTGTTCATACACCACAAATCCCCTAAGAGAATATGACGGTTTTACCCTTTGATTTGAATTTAGGTTGATCCAAGGACATCATATGCTTTAAAAAGATCTAATCTCTATTCAAGGACTTTAAAAATATTTTGTAATTATTCCCAACAAAATGATTTGAAAGGTATTCATACACCACAAATCGCCCAAGAGACAATGACGGTTTTACCCTTTGATTTAAATTGAGTTTGATACAAGGGCTTCATATGCTTTAAATATATATAATACCTTTTCAATGAGTCATAAATATTTTGTAAATATTCACAACAAAATAATTTGAAAGGTGCTCATACACCACAAATCGCCTAAGAGACAATGATGGTTTTACCCTTTAATTTGAATTGAGTTTGATCCAAGGGCTTCATATGCTTTAAACATATCTAATACCTAATCAAGGACTCAAAAATATTTGGTAATTATTCACAACAAAATATTTGGTTATTATTCACAACCAATAGAATTTGAAAGGTGTTCATACACCACAAATCCCTTAAGAGACTATGACGGTTTTACCCTTTTCTTTTGAATTGAGTTTGATAGAAGGACTTCATATGCTTTAAATATATCTAATACCTATTCCAGGACTCAAAAATATTTGGTAATTACTCACAACAAAATGATTTGAAAGGTGTTCATACACCACAAATCGCCTAGGAGACTATGACGGTTTTACCCTTTGATTTAAATTGAGTTTGATCCAAGGACTTTATATGCTTTAAATATATCTAATACCTATTCAAAGATTCATAAATATTTTGTAAATATTCACAACAAAATAATTTGAAAGGTGTTCATACACCACAAATCGCCTAAGAGACTATGACGGTTTTACCCTTTAATTTGAATTGATTTTGATCCAAGGGCTTCATATGATTTAAACATATCTAATACCAATTCAAGGAATCAAAAATATTAGGTAATTATTCACAACAAAAAGATTTGAAAGGTGTTCATTCACCACAAATCGTCTAATAGACTACAACGATTTTACCCTTTGTTTTGAATTGAGTTTGATCCAAGGTCTTCATATGCTTTAAATAGATCTAGTACCTATTCAAGGAAAAAAAAAATTTGGTAATTATTCCCAACTAAATAATATGAAAGGTGTTCATACGCCTCAAATCGCCTAAGAGACTATGACGGTTTTACCCTTTGATTTGAAATAAGTTTAATCCAAGGGCTTCATATGATTGAAATATACCTAATACCAATTCAAGAAGTGAAAATTATTTGGTAATTAAGCACCAAAAATGATTTGAAAGGTGTTCATACACAAAAAGTCGCCTAAGAGACTATGACAGTTTTACCCTTTTATTTGAATTGAGTCAGATCCAAGGGCTTCATATGATTTAAATATATTTAATATATATTCAAGGACTCAATTTGTTTTGGTAATTATACAAAACAAAATTATTTGAAAGGTTTTCATACACCACAAATCCCCTAAGAGAATATAACGGTTTTAACCTTTGATTTGAATTGAGGTTGATCCAAGGACTTCATATGCTTTAAAAAGATCTAATCTCTATTCAAGGACTCAAAAAATATTTTGTAATTATTTCCAACAAAATGATTTGAAAGGTATTCATACACCACAAATCGCCTAAGAGACTATGACGGTTTTACCCTTGGATATGAAATAAGTTTAATCCATGGGTTTCATATGATTGAAATATATCTAATACCTATTAAAGGAGTCAACAATATTTGGTAATTAAGCACAAAAAATGATTTGAAAGGTGTTCATACACCACAAATCCCCTAAGAGAATATGACGGTTTTACCCTTTGATTTGAATTGAGGTTGATCCAAGGACATCATATGCTTTAAAAAGATCTAATCTCTATTCAAGGACTCAAAAAATATTTTATAATTATTCCTAACAAAATGATTTGAAAGGTATTCATACACCACAAATCGCCTTAGAGACTATGACGGTTTTACCCTTTGATTTAAATTGAGTTTGATACAAGGGCTTCATATGCTTTAAATATATATAATACCTATTCAATGAGTCATAAATATTTTGTAAATATTCACAACAAAATAATTTGAAAGGTGCTCATACACCACAAATCGCCTAAGAGACAATGATGGTTTTACCCTTTAATTTGAATTGAGTTTGATCCACGGGCTTCATATGCTTTAAACATATATAATACCTAATCAAGGACTCAAAAATATTTGGTAATTATTCACAACAAAATATTTGGTTATTATTCACAACTAATATAATTTGAAAGGTGTTCATACACCACAAATCGCCTAAGAGACTGTGACGGTTTTACCCTTTGATTGGAAATAAGTTTAATCCAAGGGCTTCATATGATTGAAATATATCTAATACCAATTCAAGGAGTTAAAAATATTTTGGTAATTAAGTACAAACAATGATTTGAAAGGTGTTTATACACCACAAAACGCCTACAAGACTATGACGGTTTTACCCTTTTGTTTTGAATTGAGTTTGATCCAAGGACTTCATATGCTTTAAAAAGATATAATCTCTATTCAAGTACTCAAAAAATATTTTGCAATTATTCAATACAAAATGATTTGATAGGTTTTCATACACCACAAATCGCCTAATAGACTATGACAGTTTTACCCTTTGATATGAAATAACTTTGATACAAGGGCTTGATATGATTGAAATATACCTAATACCTATTCAAGGAGTGAAAAACAATTGGTAATTAAGCACAAAAAATGATTTGAAAGGTGTTCATACAACACAAATCCCTTAAGAGACTATGACGGTTTTACCCTTTGATTTGAATTGAGGTCGAGACTTCATATGCTTTAAAAAGATCTAATACCTATTCAAGGAGTCCAAAACATTTGGTAATTAAGCACAAAAAATGATTTGAAAGGTGTTCATACACCACAAATCCCCTAAGAGACTATGACGGTTTTACCCTTTGATTTGAATTCAGGTTGATCCAAGGACTTCATATGCTTTAAAAAGATATAATCTCTATTCAAGGACTCAAAAAATATTTTGTAATTATTCAATACAAAATGATTTGATAGGTTTTCATACACCACAAAACGCCTAATAAACTATGACAGTTTTACCCTTTGATATGAAATAACTTTGATACAAGGGCTTGATATGATTGAAATATATCTAATACCTATTCAAGGAGTGAAAAACATTTGGTAATTAAGCACAAAAAATGATTTGAAAGGTGTTCATACACCACAAATCCCTTAAGAGACTATGACGGTTTTACCCTTTGATTTGAATTGAGGTCGATCCAAGGACTTCATATGCTTTAAAAAGATCTAATACCTATTCAAGGAGTCCAAAATATTTTGTAATTAAGCACAAAAAATGATTTGAAGGGTGTTCATACACCACAAATCCCCTAAGAGAATATGACGGTTTTACCCTTTGATTTGAATTGAGGTTGATCAAAGGACTTCATATGCTTTAAAAAGATCTAATCTCTATTCAAGGACTCAAAAAATATTTTGTAATTATTCCCAACAAAATGATTTGAAAGGTATTCATACACCACAAATCGCCTAAGAGACTATGACGGTTTTACCCTTTGATTTAAATTGAGTTTGATACAAGGGCTTCATATGCTTTAAATATATCTAATACCTATTCAATGAGTCATAAATATTTTGTAAATATTCACAACAAAATAATTTGAAAGGTGTTCATGCACCACAAATCGCCTAAGAGACAATGATGGTTTTACCCTTTAATTTGAATTGAGTTTGATCCAAGGGCTTCATATGCTTTAAACATATCTAATACCTATTCAAGGACTCAAAAATATTTGGTAATTATTCACAACGAAATATTTGGTTATTATTCACAACCAATATAATTTGAAAGGTGTTCATACACCACAAATCGCCTAAGAGACTGTGACGGTTTTACCCTTTGATGTGAAATAAGTTTAATCCAAGGGTTTCATATGATTAAAATATACCTAATACCAATTCAAGGAGTTAAAAACATTTTGGTAATTAAGCACAAACAATGATTTGAAAGGTGTTTATACACCACAAATCGCCTACAAGACTATGACGGTTTTACCCTTTTCTTTTGAATTGAGTTTGATAGAAGGACTTTATATGATTTAAATATATCTAATACCTATTCCAGGACTCAAAAATATTTGGTAATTACTCACAACAAAATGATTTGAAAGGTGTTCATACACCACAAATCGCCTAGGAGACTATGACGGTTTTATCCTTTGATTTAAAATGAGTTTGATCCAAGGGCTTTATATGCTTTAAATATATCTAATACCTATTCAAGGATTCATAAGTATTTTGTAAATATTCACAACAAAATAATTTGAAAGATGTTCATACACCACAAATCGCCTAAGAGACTATGACGGTTTTACCCTTTAATTTGAATTGAGTTTGATCCAAGGGCTTCATATGCTTTAAACATATCTAGTACCAATTCAAGGACTCAAAAATATTAGGTAATTATTCACAACAAAAAGATTTGAAAGGTGTTCATTCACCACAAATCGTCTAATAGACTACAACGATTTTACCCTTTGTTTTGAATTGAGTTTGATCCAAGGTCTTCATATGCTTTAAATATATCTAGTACCTATTCAAGGAAAAAAATATTTTGGTAATTATTCCCAACTAAATAATATGAAAGGTGTTCATACGCCTCAAATCGCCTAAGAGACTATGACGGTTTTACCCGTTGATTTGAAATAAGTTTAATCCAAGGGCTTCATATGATTGAAATATACCTAATACCAATTCAAGAAGTGAAAATTATTTGGTAATTAAGCACCAAAAATGATTTGAAAGGTGTTCATACACAAAAAATCGCCTAAGAGACTATGACAGTTTTACCCTTTTATTTGAATTGAGTCAGATCCAAGGGCTTCATATGATTTAAATATATTTAATGTCTATTCAAGGACTCAATTTGTTTTGGTAATTATTCAATACAAAATTATTTTAAAAGTTTTCATACACCACAAATCGCCTAATAGACTATGATAGTTTTACCCTTTGATATGTAATAACTTTGATCCAAGGGCTTGATATGATTGAAATATATCTAATACCTATTCAAGGAGTGAAAAACATTTGGAAATTAAGCACAAAAACTGATTTGAAAGGTGTTCATACACCACAAATCCCTTAAGAGACTATGACGGTTTTACCCTTTGATTTGAATTGAGGTCGATCCAAGGACTTCATATGCTTTAAAAACATCTAATTCCTATTCAAGGAGTCAAAAACATTTTGTAATTAAGCACAAAAAATGATTTAAAAGGTGTTCATACACCACAAATCCCTAAGAGAATATGACGGTTTTACCCTTTGATTTGAATTGAGGTTGATCCAAGGACTTCATATGCTTTAAAAAGATCTAATCTCTATTCAAGGACTCAAAAAATATTTTGTAATTATTCCCAACAAAATGATTTGAAAGGTATTCATACACCACAAATCGCCTAAGAGACTATGACGGTTTTACCCTTGGATATGAAATAAGTTTAATCCATGGGTTTCATATGATTGAAATATATCTAATACCTATTAAAGGAGTCAACAATATTTGGTAATTAAGCACAAAAAATGATTTGAAAGGTGTTCATACACCACAAATCCCCTAAGAGAATATGACGGTTTTACCCTTTGATTTGAATTGAGGTTGATCCAAGGACATCATATGCTTTAAAAAGATCTAATCTCTATTCAAGGACTCAAAAAATATTTTGTAATTATTCCCAACAAAATGATTTGAAAGGTCTTCATACACAACAAATCGCCTAAGAGACTATGACGGTTTTACCCTTTGATTTAAATTGAGTTTGATACAAGGGCTTCATATGCTTTAAATATATATAATACCTATTCAATGAGTCATAAATATTTTGTAAATATTCACAACAAAATAATTTGAAAGGTGCTCATACACCACAAATCGCCTAAGAGACAATGATGGTTTTACCCTTTAATTTGAATTGAGTTTGATCCACGGGCTTCATATGCTTTAAACATATCTAATACCTAATCAAGGACTCAAAAATATTTGGTAATTATTCACAAAAAAATATTTGGTTATTATTCACAACTAATATAATTTTAAAGGTGTTCATACACCACAAATCCCTTAAGAGACTATGACGGTTTTACCCTTTGATTTGAATTGAGGTCGATCAAAGGACTTCATATGCTTTAAAAAGATATAATCTCTATTCAAGGACTCAAAAAATATTTTGTAATTATTCAATACAAAATGATTTGATAGGTTTTCATACACCACAAATCGCCTAATAGACTATGATAGTTTTACCCTTTGATATGAAATAACTTTGATACAAGGGCTTGATATGATTGAAATATATCTAATACCTATTCAAGGAGTGAAAAACAATTGGTAATTAAGCACAAAAAATGATTTGAAAGGTGTTCATACACCACAAATCCCTTAAGAGACTATGACGGTTTTACCCTTTGATTTGAATTGAGGTCGATCCAAGGACTTCATATGCTTTAAAAAGATCTAATACCTATTCAAGGAGTCCAAAATATTTGGTAATTAAGCAAAAAAAAGGATTTGAAAGGTGTTCATACACCACAAATCCCCTAAGAGACTATGACGGTTTTACCCTTTGATTTGAATTCAGGTTGATCCAAGGACTTCATATGCTTTAAAAAGATATGATCTCTATTGAAGGACTCAAAAAATATTTTTTAATTATTCAATACAAAATGATTTGATAGGTTTTCATACACCACAAAACGCCTAATAGACTATGACAATTTTACCCTTTGATATGAAATAACTTTGATACAAGGGCTTGATATGATTGAAATATATCTAATACCTATTCAAGGAGTGAAAAACATTTGGTAATTAAGCACAAAAAATGATTTGGAAGGTGTTCATACACCACAAATCCCTTAAGAGACTATGACGGTTTTACCCTTTGATTTGAATTGAGGTCGATCCAAGGACTTCATATGCTTTAAAAAGATCTAATACCTATTCAAGGAGTCAAAAACATTTGGTAATTAAGCACAAAAAATGATTTGAAAGGTGTTCATACACCACAAATCCCCTAAGAGAATATGACGGTTTTATCCTTTGATTTGAATTGAGGTTGATTCAAGGACTTCATATGCTTTAAAAAGATCTAATATCTATTCAAGGACTCAAAAAATATTTTGTAATTATTCCCAACAAAATGATTTGAAAGGTATTCATACACCACAAATCGCCTAAGAGACTATGACGGTTTTACCCTTTGATTTAAATTGAGTTTGATACAAGGGCTTCATATGCTTTAAATATATCTAATACCTATTCAATGAGTCATAAATATTTTGTAAATATTCACAACAAAATAATTTGAAAGGTGTTCATACACCACAAATCGCCTAAGAGACTATGACGGTTTTACCCTTTAATTTGAATTGAGTTTGATCCAAGGGCTTCATATGCTTTAAACATATCTAATACCAATTCAAGGACTCAAAAATATTAGGTAATTATTCACAACAAAAAGATTTGAAAGGTGTTGATTCACCACAAATCGTCTAATAGACTACAACGATTTTACCCTTTGTTTTGAATTGAGTTTGATCCAAGGTCTTCATATGCTTTAAATAGATCTAGTACCTATTCAAGGAAAAAAAAAATTTGGTAATTATTCCCAACTAAATAATATGAAAGGTGTTCATACGCCTCAAATCGCCTAAGAGACTATGACGGTTTTACCCTTTGATTTGAAATAAGTTTAATCCAAGGGCTTCATATGATTGAAATATACCTAATACCAATTCAAGAAGTGAAAATTATTTGGTAATTAAGCACCAAAAATGATTTGAAAGGTGTTCATACGCAAAAAGTCGCCTAAGAGACTATGACAGTTTTACCCTTTTATTTGAATTGAGTCAGATCCAAAGGCTTCATATGATTTAAATATATTTAATATCTATTCAAGGACTCAATTTGTTTTGGTAATTATACAATACAAAATTATTTGAAAGGTTTTCATACACCACAAATCCCCTAAGAGAATATGACGGTTTTACCCTTTGATTTGAATTGAGGTTGATCCAAGGACTTCATATGCTTTAAAAAGATCTAATCTCGATTCAAGGACTCAAAAAATATTTTGTAATTATTTCCAACAAAATGATTTGAAAGGTATTCATACACCACAAATCGCCTAAGAGACTATGACGGTTTTACCCTTGGATATGAAATAAGTTTAATCCATGGGTTTCATATGATTGAAATATATCTAATACCTATTAAAGGAGTCAACAATATTTGGTAATTAAGCACAAAAAATGATTTTAAAGGTGTTCATACACCACAAATCCCCTAAGAAAATATGACGGTTTTACCCTTTGATTTGAATTGAGGATGATCCAAGGACATCATATGCTTTAAAAAGATCTAATCTCTATTCAAGGACTCAAAAAATATTTTATAATTATTCCTAACAAAATGATTTGAAAGGTATTCATACACTAATAATCGCCTAAGAGACTATGACGGTTTTACCCTTTGATTTAAATTGAGTTTGATACAAGGGCTTCATATGCTTTAAATATATATAATACCTATTCAATGAGTCATAAATATTTTGTAAATATTCACCACAAAATAATTTGAAAGGTGCTCATACACCACAAATCGCCTAAGAGACAATGATGGTTTTACCCTTTAATTTGAATTGAGTTTGATCCACGGGCTTCATATGCTTTAAACATATATAATACCTAATCAAGGACTCAAAAATATTTGGTTATTATTCACAACAAAATATTTGGTTATTATTCACAACTAATATAATTAGAAAGGTGTTCATACACCACAAATCGCCTAAGAGACTGTGACGGTTTTACCCTTTGATTTGAAATAAGTTTAATCCAAGGGCTTCATATGATTGAAATATATCTAATACCAATTCAAGGAGTTAAAAATATTTTGGTAATTATGTACAAACAATGATTTGAAAGGTGTTTATACACCACAAAACGCCTACAAGACTATGACGGTTTTACCCTTTTGTTTTGAATTGAGTTTGATCCAAGGACTTCATATGCTTTAAAAAGATATAATCTCTATTCAAGGACTCAAAAAATATTTTGTAATTATTCAATACAAAATGATTTGATAGGTTTTCATACACCACAAATCGCCTAATAGACTATGACAGTTTTACCCTTTGATATGAAATAACTTTGATACAAGGGCTTGATATGATTGAAATATACCTAATACCTATTCAAGGAGTGAAAAACAATTGGTAATTAAGCACAAAAAATGATTTGAAAGGTGTTCATACACCACAAATACCTTAAGAGACTATGACGGTTTTACCCTTTGATTTGAATTTAGGTCGAGACTTCATATGCTTTAAAAAGATCTAATACCTATTCAAGGAGTCCAAAACATTTGGTAATTAAGCACAAAAAATGATTTGAAAGGTGTTCATACACCACAAATCCCCTAAGAGACTATGACGGTTTTACCCTTTGATTTGAATTCAGGTTGATCCAAGGACTTCATATGCTTTAAAAAGATATAATCTCTATTCAAGGACTCAAAAAATATTTTGTAATTATTCAATACAAAATGATTTGATAGGTTTTCATACACCACAAAACGCCTAATAGACTATGACAGTTTTACCCTTTGATATAAAATAACTTTGATACAAGGGCTTGATATGATTGAAATATATCTAATACCTATTCAAGGAGTGAAAAACATTTGGTAATTAAGCACAAAAAATGATTTGAAAGGTGTTCATACACCACAAATCCCTTAAGAGACTATGACGGTTTTACCCTTTGATTTGAATTGAGGTCGATCCAAGGACTTCATATGCTTTACAAAGATCTAATACCTATTCAAGGAGTCAAAAACATTTGGTAATTAAGCACAAAAAATGATTTGAAAGGTGTTCATACACCAAAAATCCCCTAAGAGAATATGACGGTTTTACCCTTTGATTTGAATTGAGGTTGATCCAAGGACTTCATATGCTTTAAAAAGATCTAATCTCTATTCAAGGACTCAAAAAATATTTTGTAATTATTCCCAACAAAATGATTTGAAAGGTATTCATACACCACAAATCGCCTAAGAGACTATGACGGTTTTATCCTTTGATTTAAATTGAGTTTGATACAAGGGCTTCTTATGCTTTAAATATATCTAATACCTATTCAATGAGTCATAAATATTTTGTAAATATTCACAACAAAATAATTTGAAAGGTGTTCATACACCACAAATCGCCTAAGAGACAATGATGGTTTTACCCTTTAATTTGAATTGAGTTTGATCCAAGGGCTTCATATGCTTTAAACATATCTAATACCTATTCAAGGACTCAAAAATATTTGGTAATTATTCACAACGAAATATTTGGTTATTATTCACAACCAATATAATTTGAAAGGTGTTCATACACCACAAATCGCCTAAGAGACTGTGACGGTTTTACCCTTTGATGTGAAATAAGTTTAATCCAAGGGTTTCATATGATTAAAATATACCTAATACCAATTCAGGGAGTTAAAAATATTTTGGTAATTAAGCACAAACAATGATTTGAAAGGTGTTTATACACCACAAATCGCCTACAAGACTATGACGGTTTTACCCTTTTCTTTTGAATTGAGTTTGATAGAAGGACTTCATATGATTTAAATATATCTAATACCTATTCCAGGACTCAAAAATATTTGGT
Source organism: Patellifolia procumbens (assembly GCA_947645195.1). Classification (NCBI taxonomy): domain Eukaryota; kingdom Viridiplantae; phylum Streptophyta; class Magnoliopsida; order Caryophyllales; family Amaranthaceae; genus Patellifolia; species Patellifolia procumbens. The sequence continues at coordinate 76,679 of CANSGD010000904.1, forward strand.
AATTACTCACAACAAAATGATTTGAAAGGTGTTCATACACCACAAATCGCCTAGGAGACTATGACGGTTTTATCCTTTGATTTAAAATGAGTTTGATCCAAGGGCTTTATATGCTTTAAATATATCTAATACCTATTCAAGGATTCATAAATATTTTGTAAATATTCACAACAAAATAATTTGAAAGATGTTCATACACCACAAATCGCCTAAGAGACTATGACGGTTTTACCCTTTAATTTGAATTGAGTTTGATCCAAGGGCTTCATATGCTTTAAACATATCTAATACCAATTCAAGGACTAAAAAATATTAGGTAATTATTCACAACAAAAAGATTTGAAAGGTGTTCATTCACCACAAATCGTCTAATAGACTACAACGATTTTACCCTTTGTTTTGAATTGAGTTTGATCCAAGGTCTTCATATGCTTTAAATAGATCTAGTACCTATTCAAGGAAAAAAAAATTGGTAATTATTCCCAACTAAATAATATGAAAGGTGTTCATACGCCTCAAATCGCCTAAGAGACTATGACGGTTTTACCCTTTGATTTGAAATAAGTTTAATCCAAGGGCTTCATATGATTGAAATATACCTAATACCAATTCAAGAAGTGAAAATTATTTGGTAATTAAGCACCAAAAATGATTTGAAAGGTGTTCATACACAAAAAGTCGCCTAAGAGACTATGACAGTTTTACCCTTTTATTTGAATTGAGTCAGATCCAAGGGCTTCATATGATTTAAATATATTTAATATCTATGCAAGGACTCAATTTGTTTTGGTAATTATACAATACAAAATTATTTGAAAGGTTTTCATACACCAAAAATCCCCTAAGAGAATATGACGGTTTTACCCTTTGATTTGAATTGAGGTTGATCCAAGGACTTCATCTGCTTTAAAAAGATCTAATCTCTATTCAAGGACTCAAAAAATATTTTGTAATTATTTCCAACAAAATGATTTGAAAGGTATTCATACACCACAAATCGCCTAAGAGACTATGACGGTTTTACCCTTGGATATGAAATAAGTTTAATCCATGGGTTTCATATGATTGAAATATATCTAATACCTATTAAAGGAGTCAACAATATTTGGTAATTAAGCACAAAAAATGATTTGAAAGGTGTTCATACACCACAAATCCCCTAAGAGAATATGACGGTTTTACCCTTTGATTTGAATTGAGGTTGATCCAAGGACTTCATATGCTTTAAAAAGATCTAATCTCTATTCAAGGACACAAAAAATATTTTGTAATTATTCCCAACAAAATGATTTGAAAGGTATTCATACACCACAAATCGCCTAAGAGACTATGACGGTTTTATCCTTTGATTTAAATTGAGTTTGATACAAGGGCTTCTTATGCTTTAAATATATCTAATACCTATTCAATGAGTCATAAATATTTTGTAAATATTCACAACAAAATAATTTGAAAGGTGTTCATACACCACAAATCGCCTAAGAGACAATGATGGTTTTACCCTTTAATTTGAATTGAGTTTGATCCAAGGGCTTCATATGCTTTAAACATATCTAATACCTATTCAAGGACTCAAAAATATTTGGTAATTATTCACAACGAAATATTTGGTTATTATTCACAACCAATATAATTTGAAAGGTGTTCATACACCACAAATCGCCTAAGAGACTGTGACGGTTTTACCCTTTGATGTGAAATAAGTTTAATCCAAGGGTTTCATATGATTAAAATATACCTAATACCAATTCAGGGAGTTAAAAATATTTTGGTAATTAAGCACAAACAATGATTTGAAAGGTGTTTATACACCACAAATCGCCTACAAGACTATGACGGTTTTACCCTTTTCTTTTGAATTGAGTTTGATAGAAGGACTTCATATGATTTAAATATATCTAATACCTATTCCAGGACTCAAAAATATTTGGTAATTACTCACAACAAAATGATTTGAAAGGTGTTCATACACCACAAATCGCCTAGGAGACTATGACGGTTTTATCCTTTGATTTAAAATGAGTTTGATCCAAGGGCTTTATATGCTTTAAATATATCTAATACCTATTCAAGGATTCATAAATATTTTGTAAATATTCACAACAAAATAATTTGAAAGATGTTCATACACCACAAATCGCCTAAGAGACTATGACGGTTTTACCCTTTAATTTGAATTGAGTTTGATCCAAGGGCTTCATATGCTTTAAAAATATCTAATACCAATTCAAGGACTCAAAAATATTAGGTAATTATTCACAACAAAAAGATTTGAAAGGTGTTCATTCACCACAAATCGTCTAATAGACTACAATGATTTTACCCTTTGTTTTGAATTGAGTTTGATCCAAGGTCTTCATATGCTTTAAATAGATCTAGTACCTATTCAAGGAAAAAAAAATTGGTAATTATTCCCAACTAAATAATATGAAAGGTGTTCATACGCCTCAAATCGCCTAAGAGACTATGACGGTTTTACCCTTTGATTTGAAATAAGTTTAATCCAAGGGCTTCATATGATTGAAATATACCTAATACCAATTCAAGAAGTGAAAATTATTTGGTAATTAAGCACCAAAAATGATTTGAAAGGTGTTCATACACAAAAAGTCGCCTAAGAGACTATGACAGTTTTACCCTTTTATTTGAATTGAGTCAGATCCAAGGGCTTCATATGATTTAAATATATTTAATATCTATTCAAGGACTCAATTTGTTTTGGTAATTATACAATACAAAATTATTTGAAAGGTTTTCATACACCAAAAATCCCCTAAGAGAATATGACGGTTTTACCCTTTGATTTGAATTGAGGTTGATCCAAGGACTTCATATGCTTTAAAAAGATCTAATCTCTATTCAAGGACTCAAAAAATATTTTGTAATTATTTCCAACAAAATGATTTGAAAGGTATTCATACACCACAAATCGCCTAAGAGACTATGACGGTTTTACCCTTGGATATGAAATAAGTTTAATCCATGGGTTTCATATGATTGAAATATATCTAATACCTATTAAAGGAGTCAACAATATTTGGTAATTAAGCACAAAAAATGATTTGAAAGGTGTTCATACACCACAAATCCCCTAAGAGAATATGACGGTTTTACCCTTTGATTTGAATTGAGGTTGATCCAAGGACTTCATATGCTTTAAAAAGATCTAATCTCTATTCAAGGACTCAAAAAATATTTTGTAATTATTCCCAACAAAATGATTTGAAAGGTATTCATACACCACAAATCGCCTAAGCGACTATGACGGTTTTATCCTTTGATTTAAATTGAGTTTGATACAAGGGCTTCTTATGCTTTAAATATATCTAATACCTATTCAATGAGTCATAAATATTTTGTAAATATTCACAACAAAATAATTTGAAAGGTGTTCATACACCACAAATCGCCTAAGAGACAATGATGGTTTTACCCTTTATTTTGAATTGAGTTTGATCCAAGGGCTTCATATGCTTTAAACATATCTAATACCTATTCAAGGACTCAAAAATATTTGGTAATTATTCACAACGAAATATTTGGTTATTATTCACAACCAATATAATTTGAAAGGTGTTCATACACCACAAATCGCCTAAGAGACTATGACGGTTTTACCCTTTGATGTGAAATAAGTTTAATCCAAGGGTTTCATATGATTAAAATATACCTAATACCAATTCAGGGAGTTAAAAATATTTTGGTAATTAAGCACAAATAATGATTTGAAAGGTGTTTATACACCACAAATCGCCTACAAGACTATGACGGTTTTACCCTTTTCTTTTGAATTGAGTTTGATAGAAGGACTTCATATGATTTAAATATATCTAATACCTATTCCAGGACTCAAAAATATTTGGTAATTACTCACAATAAAATGATTTGAAAGGTGTTCATACACCACAAATCGCCTAGGAGACTATGACGGTTTTATCCTTTGATTTAAAATGAGTTTGATCCAAGGGCTTTATATGCTTTAAATATATCTAATACCTATTCAAGGATTCATAAATATTTTGTAAATATTCACAACAAAATAATTTGAAAGATGTTCATACACCACAAATCGCCTAAGAGACTATGACGGTTTTACCCTTTAATTTGAATTGAGTTTGATCCAAGGGCTTCATATGCTTTAAACATATCTAATACCAATTCAAGGACTCAAAAATATTAGGTAATTATTCACAACAAAAAGATTTGAAAGGTGTTCATTCACCACAAATCGTCTAATAGACTACAACGATTTTACCCTTTGTTTTGAATTGAGTTTGATCCAAGGTCTTCATATGCTTTAAATAGATCTAGTACCTATTCAAGGAAAAAAAAAATTGGTAATTATTCCCAACTAAATAATATGAAAGGTGTTCATACGCCTAAAATTACCTAAGAGACTATGACGGTTTTACCCTTTGATTTGAAATAAGTTTAATCCAAGGGCTTCATATGATTGAAATATACCTAATACCAATTCAAGAAGTGAAAATTATTTGGTAATTAAGCACCAAAAATGATTTGAAAGGTGTTCATACACAAAAAGTCGCCAAAGAGACTATGACAGTTTTACCCTTTTATTTGAATTGAGTCAGATCCAAGGGCTTCATATGATTTAAATATATTTAATATCTATTCAAGGACTCAATTTGTTTTGGTAATTATACAATACAAAATTATTTGAAAGGTTTTCATACACCAAAAATCCCCTAAGAGAATATGACGGTTTTACCCTTTGATTTGAATTGAGGTTGATCCAAGGACTTCATATGCTTTAAAAAGATCTAATCTCTATTCAAGGACTCAAAAAATATTTTGTAATTATTTCCAACAAAATGATTTGAAAGGTATTCATACACCACAAATCGCCTAAGAGACTATGACGGTTTTACCCTTGGATATGAAATAAGTTTAATCCATGGGTTTCATATGATTGAAATATATCTAATACCTATTAAAGGAGTCAACAATATTTGGTAATTAAGCACAAAAAATGATTTGAAAGGTGTTCATACACCACAAATCCCCTAAGAGAATATGACGGTTTTACCCTTTGATTTGAATTGAGGATGATCCAAGGACATCATATGCTTTAACAAGATCTAATCTCTATTCAAGGACTCAAAAAATATTTTATAATTATTCCTAACAAAATGATTTGAAAGGTATTCATACACCACAAATCGCCTAAGAGACTATGACGGTTTTACCCTTTGATTTAAATTGAGTTTGATACAAGGGCTTCATATGCTTTAAATATATATAATACCTATTCAATGAGTCATAAATATTTTGTAAATATTCACAACAAAATAAATTGAAAGGTGCTCATACACCACAAATCGCCTAAGAGACAATGATGGTTTTACCCCTTAATTTGAATTGAGTTTGATCCACGGGCTTCATATGCTTTAAACATATATAATACCTAATCAAGGACTCAAAAATATTTGGTAATTATTCACAACAAAATATTTGGTTATTTTTCACAACTAATATAATATGAAAGGTGTTCATACACCACAAATCGCCTAAGAGACTGTGACGGTTTTACCCTTTGATTTGAAATAAGTTTAATCCAAGGGCTTCATATGATTGAAATATATCTAATAACAATTCAAGGAGTTAAAAATATTTTGGTAATTAAGTACAAACAATGATTTGAAAGGTGTTTATACACCACAAAACGCCTACAAGACTATGACGGTTTTACCCTTTTGTTTTGAATTGAGTTTGATCCAAGGACTTCATATGCTTTAAAAAGATATAATCTCTATTCAAGGACTCAAAAAATATTTTGTAATTATTCAATACAAAATGATTTGATAGGTTTTCATACACCACAAATCGCCTAATAGACTATGAGAGTTTTACCCTTTGATTTGAAATAACTTTGATACAAGGGCTTGATATGATTGAAATATACCTAATACCTATTCAAGGAGTGAAAAACAATTGGTAATTAAGCACCAAAAATGATTTGAAAGGTGTTCATACACCACAAATCCCTTAAGAGACTATGACAGTTTTACCCTTTGATTTGAATTGAGGTCGAGACTTCATATGCTTTAAAAAGATCTAATACCTATTCAAGGAGTCCAAAACATTTGGTAATTAAGCACAAAAAATGATTTGAAAGGTGTTCATACACCACAAATCCCCTAAGAGACTATGACGGTTTTACCCTTTGATTTGAATTCAGGTTGATCCAAGGACTTCATATGCTTTAAAAAGATATAATCTCTATTCAAGGACTCAAAAAATATTTTGTAATTATTCAATACAAAATGATTTGATAGGTTTTCATACACCACAAAACGCCTAATAGACTATGACAGTTTTACCCTTTGATATGAAATAACTTTGATACAAGGGCTTGATATGATTGAAATATATCTAATACCTATTCAAGGAGTGAAAAACATTTGGTAATTAAGCACAAAAAATGATTTGAAAGGTGTTCATACACCACAAATCCCTTAAGAGACTATGACGGTTTTACCCTTTGATTTGAATTGAGGTCGATCCAAGGACTTCATATGCTTTACAAAGATCTAATTCCTATTCAAGGAGTCAAAAACATTTGGTAATTAAGCACAAAAAATGATTTGAAAGGTGTTCATACACCACAAATCCCCTAAGAGAATATGACGGTTTTACCCTTTGATTTGAATTGAGGTTGATCCACGGACTTCATATGCTTTAAAAAGATCTAATATCTATTCAAGGACTCAAAAAATATTTTGTAATTATTCCCAACAAAATGATTTGAAAGGTATTCATACACAACAAATCGCCTAAGAGACTATGACGGTTTTACCCTTTGATTTAAATTGAGTTTGATACAAGGGATTCTTATGCTTTAAATATATATAATACCTATTCAATGAGTCATAAATATTTTGTAAATATTCACAACAAAATAATTTGAAAGGTGCTCATACACCACAAATCGCCTAAGAGACAATGATGGTTTTACCCTTTAATTTGAATTGAGTTTGATCCACGGGTTTCATATGCTTTAAACGTATCTAATACCTAATCAAGGACTCAAAAATATTTGGTAATTATTCACAACAAAATATTTTGTTATTATTCACAACTAATATAATTTTGAAGGTGTTCATACACCACAAATCCCTTAAGAGACTATGACGGTTTTACCCTTTGATTTGAATTGAGGTCGATCAAAGGACTTCATATGCTTTATAAAGATCTAATACCTATTCAAGGAGTCAAAAACATTTTGTAATTAAGCACAAAAAATGATTTGAAAGGTGTTCATACACCACAAATCCCCTAAGAGAATATGACGGTTTTACCCTTTGATTTGAATTGAGGTTGATCCAAGGACTTCATATGCTTTAAAAAGATCTAATCTCTATTCAAGGATTCAAAAAATATTTTTTAATTATTCCCAACAAAATGATTTGAAAGGTATTCATACACCACAAATCGCCTAAGAGACTATGACGGTTTTACCCTTGGATATGAAATAAGTTTAATCCATGGGTTTCATATGATTGAAATATATCTAATACCTATTAAAGGAGTCAACTATATTTGGTAATTAAGCACAAAAAATGATTTGAAAGGTGTTCATACACCACAAATCCCCTAAGAGAATATGACGGTTTTACCCTTTGATTTGAATTGAGGTTGATCCAAGGACATCATATGCTTTAAAAAGATCTAATCTCTATTCAAGGACTCAAAAAATATTTTGTAATTATTCCCAACAAAATGATTTGAAAGGTATTCATACAAAACAAATCGCCTAAGAGACTATGACGGTTTTACCCTTTGATTTAAATTGAGTTTGATACAAGGGCTTCATATGCTTTAAATATATATAATACCTATTCAATGAGTCATAAATATTTTGTAAATATTCACAACAAAATAATTTGAAAGGTGCTTATACACCACAAATCGCCAAAGAGACAATGATGGTTTTACCCTTTAATTTGAATTGAGTTTGATCCAAGGGCTTCATATGCTTTAAACATATCTAATACCTAATCAAAGACTCAAAAATATTTGGTAATTATTCACAACAAAATATTTGGTTATTATTCACAACCAATATAATTTGAAAGGTGTTTAAACACCACAAATCCCTTAAGAGACTATGACGGTTTTACCCTTTGATTTGAATTGAGGTCGATCAAAGGACTTCATATGCTTTAAAAAGATCTAATACCTATTCAAGGAGTCAAAAACATTTGGTAATTAAGCACCAAAAATGATTTGAAAGGTGTTCATACACCACAAATCCCCTAAGAGACTATGACGGTTTTACCCTTTGATTTTAATTCAGGTTGATCCAAGGACTTCATATGCTTTAAAAAATATAATCTCTATTCAAGGACTCAAAAAATATTTTGTAATTATTCAATACAAAATGATTTGATAGGTTTTCATACACCACAAATCGCCTAATAGACTATGACAGTTTTACCCTTTGATATGAAATAACTTTGATACAAGGGATTGATATGATTGAAATATATCTAATACCTATTCAAGGAGTGAAAAACATTTGGTAATTAAGCATAAAAAATGATTTGAAAGGTGTTTATACACCACAAATCCCTTAAGAGACTATGACGGTTTTACCCTTTGATTTGAATTGAGATCGATCCAAGGACTTCATATGCTTTAAAAAGATCTAATACCTATTCAAGGAGTCAAAAACATTTGGTAATTAAGCACAAAAAATGATTTGAAAGGTGTTCATACACCACAAATCCCCTAAGAGAATATGACGGTTTTACCCTTTGATTTGAATTAAGGTTGATCCAAGGACTTCATATGCTTTTAAAAGATCTAATCTCTATTCAAGGACTCAAAAAATATTTTGTAATTATTCCCAACAAAATGATTTGAAAGGTATTCATACACCACAAATCGCCTAAGAGACTATGACGGTTTTACCCTTTGATTTAAATTGAGTTTGATACAAGGGATTCATATGCTTTAAATATATCTAATACCTATTCAATGAGTCAAAAATATTTGGTAAATATTCACAACAAAATAATTTGAAAGGTGTTCATACACCACAAATAGCCTAAGAGACAATGATGGTTTTACCCTTTAATTTGAATTGAGTTTAATCCAAGGGCTTCATATGCTTTAAACATATCTAATACCTATTCAAGGACTCAAAAATATTTGGTAATTATTCACAACCACATATTTGGTTATTATTCACAACCAATATAATTTGAAAGGTGTTCATATACCACAAATCGCCGAAGAGACTGTGACGGTTTTACCCTTTGATGTGAAATAAGTTTAATCCAAGGGTTTTATATGATTAAAATATACCTAATACTAATTCAAGGAATTAAAAATATTTTGGTAATTAAGCACAAACAATGATTTGAAAGGTGTTTATACACCACAAATCGCCTACAAGACTATGACGGTTTTACCCTTTTGTTTTGAATTGAGTTTGATAGAAGGACTTCATATGCTTTAAATATATCTAATACCTATTCCAGGACTCAAATATTTGGTAATTACTCACATCAAAATGATTTGAAAGGTGTTCATACACCACAAATCGCCTAGGAGACTATGACGGTTTTACCCTTTGATTTAAATTGAGTTTGATCCAAGGGCTTTATATGCTTTAAATATATCTAATACCTATTCAAGGATTCATAAATATCTTGTTAATATTCACAACAAAATAATTTGAAAGGTGTTCATACACCACAAATCGCCTAAGAGACTATGACGGTTTTACCCTTTAATTTGAATTGAGTTTGATCCAAGGGCTTCATATGCTTTAAACATATCTAATACCAATTAAAGGACTCAAAAATATTAGGTAATTATTCACAACAAAAAGATTTGAAAGGTGTTCATTCACCACAAATCGTCTAATAGACTGCAACGATTTTACCCTTTGTTTTGAATTGAGTTTGATCCAAGGTCTTCATATGCTTTAAATAGATCTAGTACCTATTCAAGGAAAAATTTTTTTGGTAATTATTCCCAACTAAATAATATGAAAGGTGTTCATACGCCTCAAATCGCCTAAGAGACTATGACGGTTTTACCCTTTGATTTGAAATAAGTTTAATCCAAGGGCTTCATATGATTGAAATATACCTGATACCAATTCAAGAAGTGAAAATTATTTGGTAATTAAGCACCAAGAATGATTTAAGAGGTGTTAATACACAAAAAATCGCCTAAGGGACTATGACAATTTTACCCTTTTATTTGAATTGAGTCAGATCCAAGGGCTTCATATGATTTAAATATATTTAATATCTATTCGAGGACTAAATTTGTTTTGGTAATTATTCAATACAAAATTATTTGAAAGGTTTTCATACACCACAAATCGCCTAATAGACTATGACAGTTTTACCCTTTGATATGTAATATCTTTGATCCAAGGGCTCGATATGATTGAAATATATCTAATACCTATTCAAGGAGTGAAAAACATTTGGAAATTAAGCATAAAAAATGATTTGAAAGGTGTTCATACACCACAAATCCCTTAAAAGACTATGACGGTTTTACCCTTTGATTTGAATTGAGGTCGATCCAAGGACTTCATATGCTTTAAAAAGATTTAATACCTATTCAAGGAGTCAAAAACATTTTGTAATTAAGCACAAAAAATGATTTGAAAGGTGTTCATACACCACAAATCCCCTAAGAGAATATGACGGTTTTACCCTTTGATTTGAATTGAGGTTGATCAAAGGACTTCATATGCTTTAAAAAGATCTAATCTCTATTGAAGGACTCAAAAAATATTTTGTAATTATTCCCAACAAAATGATTTGAAAGGTATTCATACACCACAAATCGCCTAAGAGACTATGACGGTTTTACCCTTTGATTTAAATTGAGTTTGATACAAGGGCTTCATATGCTTTAAATATATATAATACCTATTCAATGAGTCATAAATATTTTGTAAATATTCACAACAAAATAATTTGAAAGGTGTTCATACACCACAAATCGCCTAAGAGACAATAATGGTTTTACCCTTTAATTTGAATTGAGTTTGATCCAAGGGCTTCATATGCTTTAAACATATCTAATACCTATTCAAGGACTCAAAAATATTTGGTAATTATTCACAACAAAATATTTGGTTATTATTCACAACCAATATAATTTGAAAGGTGTTCATACACCACAAATCGCCTAAGAGACTGTGACGGTTTTACCCTTTGATGTGAAATAAGTTTAATCCAAGGGTTTCATATGATTGAAATATACCTAATACCAATTCAAGGAGTTAAAAATATTTTGGTAATTAAGCACAAACAATGATTTGAAAGGTGTTTATACACCACAAATCGCCTACAAGACTATGACGGTTTTACTCTTTTGTTTTGAATTGAGTTTGGTAGATGGACTTCATATGCTTTAAATAGATCTAATACCTATTCAAGGACTCAAAAATATATGGTAATTACTCACAACAAAATGATTTGAAAGGTGTTCATACACCACAAATCGCCTAGGAGACTATGACGGTTTTACCCTTTGATTTAAATAGAGTTTGATCCAAGGGATTTATATTCTTTAAATATATCTAATACCTATTCAAGGAGTCATAAATATTTTGTAAATATTCACAACAAAATAATTTGAAAGGTGTTCATACGCCAAAAATCGCCTATGAGACTATGACGGTTTTACCCTTTAATTTGAATTGAGTTTGATCCAAGGGCTTCATATGCTTTAAACATATCTAATACCTATTCAAGGACTCAAAAATATTTGGTAATTATTCACAACAAAATATTTGGTTATTATTCACAACCAATATAATTTGAAAGGTGTTCATACACCACAAATCGCCTAAGAGACTGTGACGGTTTTACCCTTTGATTTGAAATAAGTTTAATCCAAGGGCTTCATATGATTGAAATATACCTAATACCAAGTCAAGGAATTAAAAATATTTTTGTAATTAAGCACAAACAATGATTTGAAAGGTGTTTATACACCACAAATCGCCTACAAGACTATGACGGTTTTACCCTTTTCTTTTGAATTGAGTTTGATAGAAGGACTTCATATGCTTTAAATATATCTAATACCTGTTCAAGGACTCAAATATATTTGGTAATTACTCACAACAAAATGATTTGAAAGGTGTTCATACACCACAAATCGCCTAGGAGACTATAACGGTTTTACCCTTTGATTTAAATTGAGTTTGATCCAAGGGCTTTATATTCATTAAATATATCTAATACCTATTCAAGGAGTCATAAATATTTTGTAAATATTCACAACAAAATAATTTGAAAGGTGTTCATACACCATAATCGCCTAAGAGACTATGACGATTTTACCCTTTAAGTTGAATTGAGTTTGATCCAAGGGCTTCATACGCTTTAAAAATATCTAATACCTATTCAAGGACTCAAAAATATTAGGTAATTATTCACAACAAAAAGATTTGAAAGGTGTTCATTCACCACAAATCGTCTAATAGACTACAACGATTTTACCCTTTGTTTTGAATTGAGTTTGATCCAAGGTCTTCATCTTCTTTAAATAGATCTAGTACCTATTCAAGGACAAAAAAATATTTGGTAATTACTGACAACTAAATAATATGAAAGGTGTTCATACACCTCAAATCGCCTAAGAGACTATGACGGTTTTACCCTTTGATTTGAAATAAGTTTAATCCAAGGGCTTCATATGATTGAAATATCCCTAATACCAATTCAAGGAGTGAAAATTATTTGGTAATTAAGCACCAAAAATGATTTGAAAGGTGTTCATACACAAAAAATCGCCAAAGAGACTATGACAGTTTTACCCTTTTATTTGAATTGAGTCAGATCCAAGGGCTTCATATGATTTAAATATATTTAATATATATTCAAGGACTCAATTTGTTTTGGTAATTATTCAACACAAAATTATTTGAAAGGTTTTCATACACCACAAATCGCCTAATAGACTATGACAGTTTTACCCTTTGATATGTAAGAACTTTGATCCAAGGGCTTGATATGATTGAAATATCTCTAATACCTATTCAAGGAGTGAAAAACATTTGGTAATTAAGCACAAAAATTGATTTGAAAGGTGTTCATACACCACAAATTCATTAAGAGACTATGACGGTTTTACCCTTTGATTTGAATTGAGGTCGATCAAAGGACTTCATGTGCTTTAAAAAGATCTAATACCTATTCAAGGAGTCAAAAACATTTGGCAATTAAGCGCCAAAAATGATTTGAAAGGTGTTCATACACCACAAATCCCCTAAGAGACTATGACGGTCTTACCCTTTGATTTGAATTCAGGTTGATCCAAGAACTTCATATGCTTTAAAATGATATAATCTCTATTCAAGGACTCAAAAACTATTTTGTAATTATTCCCAACAAAATGATTTGAAAGGTATTCATACACCACAAATCGCCTAAGAGACTATGACGATTTTACCCTTTGATTTAAATTGAGTTTGATACAAGGGCTTCATATGCTTTAAATATATCTAATACCTATTCAATGAGTCATAAATATTTTGTAAATATTCACAATAAAATAATTTGAAAGGTGTTCATACACCACAAATCGCCTAAGAGACAATGACGGTTTTACCCTTTAATTTGAATTGAGTTTGATCCAAGGGCTTCATATGCTTTAAACATATCTAATACCTATTCAAGGAATCAAAAATATTTGGTAATTATTCACAACAAAATTTTTGGTTATTATTCACAACCAATATAATTTGAAAGGTGTTCATACACCACAAATCGCCTAAGAGACTGTGACGGTTTTACCCTTTGATTTGAAATAAGTTTAATCCAAGGGCTTCATATGATTGAAATATACCTAATACCAATTCAAGAAGTTAAAAATATTTTGGTAATTAAGCACAAACAATGATTTGAAAGGTGTTTATACAACACAAATCGCCTACAAGACTATGACGGTTTTACCCTTTTGTTTTGAATTGAGTTTGATAGAAGGACTTCATATGCTTTAAAAAGATCTAATCTCTATTCAAGGACTCAAAAAAATATTTTGTAATTATTCCCAACAAAATGATTTGAAAGGTAATCATACACCACAAATCGCCTAAGAGACTATGACGGTTTTACCCTTTGATTTAAATTGAGTTTGATACAAGGGCTTCATATGCTTTAAATATATCTAATACCTATTCAATGAGTCATAAATATTTTGTAAATATTCACAACAAATTAATTTGAAAGGTGTTCATACACCACAAATCGCCTAAGAGACAATGATGGTTTTACCCTTTAATTTGAATTGAGTTTGATCCAAGGACATCATATGCTTTAAACATATCTAATACCTATTCAAGGACTCAAAAATATTTGGTAATTATTCACAACCAAATATTTTGTTATTATTCACAAGCAATATAATTTGAAAGGTGTTCATACGCCACAAATCGCCAAAGAGACTTTGACGGTTTTACGCTTTGATGTGAAATAAATTTAATCCAAGGGTTTCATATGATTGAAATATACCTAATACCAATTCAAGGAGTTAAAAATATTTTGGTAATTAAGCACAAACAATGATTTGAAAGGTGTTTATACACCACAAATCGCCTACAAGACTATGACGGTTTTACCCTTTTGTTTTGAATTGAGTTTGATAGAAGGACTTCATATGCTTTAAATAGATCTAATACCTATTAAAGGACTCAAAAATATTTCGTAATTACTCACAACAAAATGATTTGAAAGGTGTTCATACACCACAAATCGCCTAGGAGACAATGACGGTTTTACCCTTTAATTTGAATTGAGTTTGATCCAAGGGCTTCATATGCCTTAAACATATCTAATACCTATACAAGGAATCAAAAATATTTGGTAATTATTCACAACAAAATATTTGGTTATTATTCACAACCAATATAATTTGAAAGGTGTTCATACACCACAAATCGCCTAAGAGACTGTGACGGTTTTACCCTTTGATTTGAAATAAGTTTAATCCAAGGGCTTCATATGATTGAAATATATCTAATACCAATTCAAGGAGTTAAAAATATTTTGGTAATTAAGTACAAACAATGATTTGAAAGGTGTTTATACACCACAAAACGCCTACAAGACTATGACGGTTTTACCCTTTTGTTTTGAATTGAGTTTGATAAAAGGACTTCATATGCTTTAAAAAGATCTAATCTCTATTCAAGGACTCAAAAAATATTTTGTAATTATTCCTATCAAAATGATTTGAAAGGTAATCATACACCACAAATCGCCTAAGAGACTATGACGGTTTTACCCTTTGATTTAAATTGAGTTTGATACAAGGGCTTCATATGCTTTAAATATATCTAATAACTATTCAATGAGTCATAAATATTTTGTAAATATTCACAACAAATTAATTTGAAAGGTGTTCATACACCACAAATCGCCCAAGAGACAATGATGGTTTTACCCTTTAATTTGAATTCAGTTTGATCCAAGGGCTTCATATGCTTTAAACATATCTAATACCTATTCAAGGACTCAAAAATATTTGTAATTATTCACAACCAAATATTTTGTTATTATTCACAACCAATATAATTTGAAAGGTGTTCATACACCACAAATCGCCAAAGAGACTATGACGGCTTTGATGTGAAATAAGTTTAATCCAAGGGTTTCATATGATTGAAATATACCTAATACTAATTCAAGGAGTTAAATATATTTTGGTAATTAAGCACAAACAATGATTTGAAAGGTGTTTATACACCACAAATCGCCTACAAGACTATGACGGTTTTACCCTTTTGTTTTGAATTGAGTTTGATAGAAGGACTTCATATGCTTTAAATAGATCTAATACCTATTCAAGGACTCAAAAATATTTCGTAATTACTCACAACAAAATGATTTGAAAGGTGTTCATACACCACAAAACGCCTAGGAGACTATGACGGTTTTACCCTTTGATTTAAATTGAGTTTGATCCAAGGGCTTTATTTGCTTTAAATATATCTAATACCTATTCAAGGAGTCATAAATAATTTGTAAATATTCACAACAAAATAATTTGAAAGGTGTTCATACGCCACAAATTGCCTAAGACACTATAACGGTTTTACCCTTTAATTTGAATTGAGCTTGATCCAAGGGCTTCATATGCTTTAAACATATCTAATACCTATTCAAGGACTCAAAAATATTTGGTAATTATTCACAACAAAATATTTGGTTATTATTCACAACCAATATAATTTGAAAGGTGTTCATACACCACAAATCGCCTAAGAGACTGTGACGGTTTTACTCTTTGATTTGAAATAAGTTTAATCCAAGGGCTTCATATGATTGAAATATACCTAATACCAATTCAAGGAGTTAAAAATATTTTGGTAATTAAGCACAAACAATGATTTGAAAGGTGTTTATACACCACAAATCGCCTACAAGACTATGACGGTTTTACCCTTTTCTTTTGAATTAAGTTTGATAGAAGGACTTCATATTCTTTAAATATATCTAATACCTATTCAAGGACTCAAAAATATTTGGTAATTAATCACAACAAAATGATTTGAAAGGTGTTCATACACCACAAATCGCCTAGGAGACTATGACGGTTTTACCCTTTGATTTAAATTGAGTTTGATCAAGGGGCTTTATATGATTTAAATATATCTAATACCTATTCAAGGAGTCATAAATATTTTGTAAATATTCACAACAAAATAATTTGAAAGGTGTTCATACACCACAAATCGCCTAAGAGACTATGACTGTTTTACCCTTTAATTTGAATTGAGTTTGATCCAAGGGATTCATAAGCTTTAAACATATCTAATACCTATTCAAGGACTCAAAAATATTAGGTAATTATTCACAACAAAAAGATTTGAAAGGTGTTAATTCACCACAAATCGTCTAATAGACTACAACGATTTTACCCTTTGTTTTGAATTGAGTTTGATCCAAGGTCTTCATATGCTTTAAATAGATCTAGTACGTATTCAAGGACAAAAAATATTTGGTAATGATTCACAACTAAATAATATGAAAGGTGTTCATACACCTCAAATCGCCTAAGAGACTATGACGATTTTACCCTTTGATTTGAAATAAATTTAATCCAAGGGCTTCATATGATTGAAATATCCCTAATACCAATTCAAGGAGTGAAAATTATTTGGTAATTAAGCACCAAAAATGATTTGAAAGGTGTTCATACACAAAAAATCGCCTAAGAGACTATGACATTTTTACCCTTTTATTTGAATTGAGTCAGATCCAAGGGTTTCATATGATTTAAATATATTTAATATCTATTCAAGGACTCAATTTTTTTTGGTAATTTTTCAATACAAAATTATTTGAAAGTTTTTCATACACCACAAGTCGCTTAATAGACTATGACAGTTTTACCCTTTGATATGTAATAACTTTGATCCAAGGGCTTGATATGATTGAAATATATCTAATACCAATTCAAGGAGTGAAAAACATTTGGTAATTAAGCACAAAAATTGATTTGAAAGGTGTTCATACACCACAAATCCCTTAAGAGACTATGACGGTTTTACCCTTTGATTTGAATTGAGGTCGATCAAAGGACTTCATATGCTTTAAAAAGATCTAATACCTATTCAAGAAGTTAAAAATATTTTGGTAATTAAGAACAAACAATGATTTGAAAGGTGTTTATACACCACAAATCGCCTACAAGACTATGACGGTTTTACCCTTTTGTTTTGAATTGAGTTTGATAGAAGGACTTCATATGCTTTAAAAAGATCTAATCTCTATTGAAGGACTAAAAAAATATTTTGTAATTATTCCCAACAAAATGATTTGAAAGGTAATCATAAACCACAAATCGCCTAAGAGACTATGACGGTTTTACCCTTTGATTTAAATTAAGTTTGATACAAGGGCTTCATATGCTTTAAATATATCTAATACCTATTCAATGAGTCATAAATATTTTGTAAATATTCACAACAAATTAATTTGAAAGGTGTTCATACACCACAAATCGCCTAAGTGACAATGATGGTTTTACCCTTTTATTTGAATTGAGTTTGATCCAAGGGCTTGATATGCTTTAAACATATCTAATAACTATTCAAGGACTCAAAAATATTTGGTAATTATTCACAACCAAATATTTTGTTATTATTCACAACCAATATAATTTGAAAGGTGTTCATACACCACAAATCGCCTAAGAGACTGTGACGGTTTTACCCTTTGATGTGAAATAAGTTTAATCCAAGGGTTTCATATGATTGAAATATACCTAATACCAATTCAAGGAGTTAAAAATATTTTGGTAATTAAGCACAAACAATGATTTGAAAGGTGTTTATACACCACAAATCGCCTACAAGACTATGACGGTTTTACCCTTTTGTTTTGAATTGAGTTTGATAGAAGGACTTTATATGCTTTAAATAGATCTAATACCTATTCAAGGACTCAAAAATATTTGGTAATTACTCACAACAAAATGATTTGAAAGGTGTTTATACACCATAAATCGCCTAGGAGACTATGACGGTTTTACCCTTTGATTTAAATTGAGTTTGATCCAAGGGCTTTATATGTTTTAAATATATCTAATACCTATTCAAGGAGTAATAAATATTTTGTAAATATTCACAACAAAATAATTTGAAAGGAGTTCATACACCACAAATTGCCTAAGAGACTATGACAGTTTTACCCTTTAATTTGAATTGAGTTTGATCCAAGGGCTTCATATGCTTTAAACATATCTAATACCTATTCAAGGACTAAAAAACAATTTGGTAATTATTCACCACAAAAACACTTGAAAGGTGTTCATTCACCACAAATCGTCTAACAGACTATGACGATTTTACCCTTTGTTTTGAATTGAGTTTGATCCAAGGTCTTCATATGCTTTAAATAGATCTAGTACCTATTCAAGGACAAAAAAATATTGTGTAATTATTCCCAACAAAATGATTTGAAAGGTGTTTATACACCACAAATCCCCTAAGAGACTATGACGGTTTTACCGTTTGATTTAAATTGAGTTTGATCCAAGGGCTTCATATGCTTTAAATATATCTAATACCGATTAAAGGAGTCATAAATATTTTATAAATATTCGCAACAAAATAATTTGAAAGGTGTTCATACACCACAAATCGCCTAAGAGACTATGACGGTTTTACCCTTTATTTTGAATTGAGTTTGATCCAAGGGCTTCATATGCTTTACACATATCTAATACCTATTCAAGGACTCAAAAATATTTGGTTATTATTCACAACCAATATAATTTGAAACGTGTTCATTCACCACAAATTGCCTAAGAGACTGTGACGGTTTTACCCTTTGATTTGAAATAAGTTTGATCCAAATGCTTCATATGATTGAAATATATCTAATACCCATTCAAGGAGTCAAAAATAATTTGGTAGTTAAGAACAAACAATGATTTGAAAGGTATTTATACACCACAAATCCCCTACGGGACTATGACGGTTTTACCCTTTGATTTGAATTGAGTTTGATCCAAGGGTTTCATATGTTTAAACACATCTAATACCTGTTCAAGGACACAAAAATATTTGCTAATTATTCACAATAAAATAATATGAAACGTGTTCAGACACCATAAATCGCCTAAGAGACTATGACGGTTTTACCCTTTGATTTGAAATAAGTTTAATCCAAGGGCTTCATATGATTGAAATATACCTAATACGAATTCAAGGAGTTAAAAGTATTTGGTTATTCACAACAAAATGATTTGAAAGGTGTTCATACACCACAAGTCGCCTAAGAGACTATGACGGTTTTACCCTTTGATTTAGATTGAGTTTGATCAAAGGGCTTTATATGCTTTAAATATATCTAATCCCAATTCAAGGAGTCATAAATATTTTGTAAATATTCACAACAAAATAATTTGAAAGGTGTTGATACAGCAAAAATCGCCTAAGAGACTATGACAGTTTTACCCTTTGATTTGAATTCAGTCAGATCCAAGGGCTTCATATGGTTTAAATATATCTAATATCTATTCAAGGACTCAATTTTTTTTGTGATTATTCAATACAAAATGATTTGAAATGTTTTCATACACCACAAATCGCCTAAAAGACTATGACGATTTTACCCTTTGATATGAAATAAGTTTGATCCAATGGCTTCATATGATTGAAATATATCTAATACCTATTCAAGTTGTCAAAAAAGTATTTTGTAATTATTCCCAGCAAAATGATTTGAATGGTGTTCACTCACCACAAATCGCCTAAGAGACTATGACGATTTTACCCTTTGATTTGAATTGAGTTTGATCCAAGGGCTTCATATGCTTTAAATATATCTAATACCTATTCAAGGACTCAAAAATATATGGTTATTATTCACAACCGATATAATTTGAAAGGTGTTCATACACCACAAATCGCCTAAGAGACTATGACGGTTTTACTATTTGATTTAAAATTAGTTTGATCCAAATGCTTCATATGATTGAAATATATCTAATACCCATTCAAGGAGTCAAAAATAATTTGGTAATTAAGCACAAATAATGATTTGAAAGGTGTTTATACACCACATATCCCCTACGAGACTATGACGGTTTTACCCTTTAATTTGAATTAAGTTTGATTCAAGGGCTTCATATGCTTTAAACACATCTAATACATATTAAAGGACTAAAAAATATTTGGTAATTATTCACAACAAAATAATATGAAAGGTGTTCAGACACCACAAATCGCCTAAGAGACTATGACGGTTTTACCCTTTGATTTGAAATAAGTTTAATCCAAGGGCTTCATATAATTGAAATATACCTAATACCAATTCAAGGAGTGAAAATTATTTGGTAATTATTCCCAAATAAATGATTTGAAAGGTGTTGATACACCACAAATCGCCTAAGAGACTATCACAGTTTTACCCTTTGATTGATCCAACGACTTCATATGCTTTAAAAAATCTAATCTCTATTCAAGGAATCAAAAAATATTTTGTAATTATTCCTAACAAAATGATTTGAAAGGTGTTCATTCACCACAAATCGCCTAAGAAACTATGAGGGTTTTACCCTTTCAATTGAATTGAGTTTGATCCAAGGGTTTCATATGCTTTAAATATATCTAATACCTATTCAAGGACTCAAAAATATTTCGTAATTATTCACAACAAAATATTTGGTTATTATTGACAACCAATATAATTTGAATGGTTTTCATACACCACAAATCGCCTAAGAGATTATGACGACTTTGATTTTAAATAAGTTTGTTCCAAATGCTTCATATGGTTAAAATATATCTCATACCCATTGAAGGAGTTAAAAATATTTTGGTAATTAAGCACAAACAATGATTTGAAAGGTGTTCATACACCACAAATCGCCTAAGAGACTATAACGGTTTTACCCTTTAATTTGAATTGAGTTTGATCCAAGGGCTTCATATGCTTTAAACATATCTAATACCTATTCTCAAAAATATTTGGTAATTATTCACAACAAAATATTTGGTTATTAGTCACAACCAATATAATTTGAAACGTGTCCATTCACCACAAATCGCCTAAGAGACTGTGACAGTTTTACCCTTTGATTTGAAATAATTTTGATCCAAATGCTTCATATGATTGAAATATATCTAATACCCATTCAAGGAGTCAAAAATAATTTGGTAGTTAAGAACAAACAGTGATTTGAAAGGTATTTATACACCACAAATCCCCTACGGGACTATGACGGTTTTACCCCTTGATTTGAATTGAGTTTGATCCAAGGGTTTCATATGTTTAAACACATCTAATACCTATTCAAGGACACAAAAATATTTGGTAATTATTCACAATAAAATAATATGAAACGTGTTCAGACACTATAAATCGCCTAAGAGACTATGACGGTTTTACCCTTTGATTTGAAATAAGTTTAATCCAAGGGCTTTATATGATTGAAATATACCTAAGAAGGATTCAACGAGTTAAAATTATTTGGTAATTATTCACAACAAAATGATTTGAAAGGTGTTCATACACCACAAGTCGCCTAAGAGACTATGACGGTTTAACCCTTTGATTTAAATTGAGTTTGATCAAAGGGATTTATATGCTTTAAATATATCTAATATCTATTCAAGGAGTCATAAATATTTTGTAAATATTCACAACAAAATAATTTGAAAGGTGTTCATACACCAAAAATCGCCTAAGAGACTATGACAGTTTTACCCTTTGATTTGAATTCAGTCATATCCAAGGGCTTCATATGATTTAAATATATCTAATATCTATTCAAGGACTCAATTTTTTTTGTGATTATTCAATACAAAATGATTTGAAATGTTTTCATAAACCACAAATCGCCTAAGAGACTATGACGATTTTACCCTTTGATATGAAATAAGTTTGATCCAATGGCTTCATATGATTGAAATATATCTAATACCTATTCAAGTTGTCAAAAACTATTTTGTAATTATTCCCAACAAAATGATTTGAATGGTGTTCACTCACCACAAATCGCCTAAGAGAGTATGACGATTTTACCCTTTGATTTGAATTGAGTTTGATCCAAGGGCTTCAAATGCTTTAAATATATCTAATACCTATTCAAGGACTCAAAAATATATGGTTATTATTCACAACCAATATAATTTGAAAGGTGTTCATACACAACAAATCGCCTAAGAGACTATGACGTTTTACCCTTTGATTTGAAATAAGTTTAATCAAAGGGCTTCATATAATTGAAATATACCTAATACCAATTCAAGGAGTGAAAATTATTTGGTAATTATTCCCAAAAAAATGATTTGAAAGGTGTTGATACACCACAAATCGCCTAAGAGACTATCACAGTTTTACCCTTTGATAGATCCAACGACTTCATATGCTTTAAAAAATCTAATCTCTATTCAAGGAATCAAAAAATATTTTGTAATTATTCCTAACAAAATGATTTGAAAGGTGTTCATTCACCACAAATCGCCTAAGAAACTATGAGGGTTTTACCCTTTCAATTGAATTGAGTTTGATCCAAGGGTTTCATATGCTTTAAATATATCTAATACCTATTCAAGGACTCAAAAATATTTCGTAATTATTCACAACAAAATATTTGGTTATTATTGACAACCAATATAATTTGAATGGTTTTCATACACCACAAATCGCATAAGAGATTATGACGACTTTGATTTTAAATAAGTTTGTTCCAAATGCTTCATATGATTAAAATATATGTCATACCCATTGAAGGAGTTAAAAATATTTTGGTAATTAAGCACAAACAATGATTTGAAAGGTGTTCATACACCACAAATCGCCTAAGAGACTATAACGATTTTACCCTTTAATTTGAATTGAGTTTGATCCAAGGGCTTCATATGCTTTAAACATATCTAATACCTATTCAAGGACTCAAAAATATTTGGTAATTATTCACAACAAAATATTTGGTTATTATTCACAACCAATATAATTTGAAACGTGTCCATTCACCACAAATCGCCTAAGAGACTGTGACAGTTTTACCCTTTGATTTGAAATAAGTTTGATCCAAATGCTTCATATGATTGAAATATATCTAATACCCATTCAAGGAGTCAAAAATAATTTGGTAGTTAAGAACAAACAGTGATTTGAAAGATATTTATACACCACAAATCCCCTACGGGACTATGACGGTTTTACCCTTTAATTTGAATTGAGTTTGATCCAAGGGTTTCATATGTTTAAACACATCTAATACCTATTCAAGGACACAAAAATATTTGGTAATTATTCACAATAAAATAATATGAAACGTGTTCAGACACTATAAATCGCCTAAGAGACTATGACGATTTTACCCTTTGATATGAAATAAGTTTGATCCAATGGCTTCATATGATTGAAATATATCTAATACCTATTCAAGTTGTCAAAAAATATTTTGTAATTATTCCCAACAAAATGATTTGAATGGTGTTCACTCACCACAAATCGCCTAAGAGAGTATGACGGTTTTACCCTTTTATTTGAATTGAGTTTGATCCAAGGGCTTCAAATGCTTTAAATATATCTAATACCTATTCAAGGACTCAAAAATATATGGTTATTATTCACAACCAATATAATTTGAAAGGTGTTCATACACCACAAATCGCCTAAGAGACTATGACGGTTTTACCATTTGATTTAAAATAAGTTTGATCCAAATGCTTCATATGATTGAAATATATCTAATACTCATTCAAGGAGTAAAAAATAATTTGGTAATTAAGCACAAATAATGATTTGAAAGGTGTTTATACACCACATATCCCCTACGAGACTATGACGGTTTTACCCTTTAATTTGAATTAAGTTTGATCCAAGGGCTTGTTATGCTTTAAACACATCTAATACATATTCAAGGACTAAAAAATATTTGGTAATTATTCACAACAAAATAATATGAAAGGTGTTCAGATACCACAAATCACCTAAGAGACTATGACGGTTTTACCCTTTGATTTGAAATAAGTTTAATCCAAGGGCTTCATATAATTTAAATAAAACTAATACCAATTCAAGGACTGAAAAGTATTTGGTAATTATTCCCAAAAAAATGATTTGAAAGGTGTTCATACACCACAAATTGCCTTAGAGACTATGACGGTTTTACCCTTTGATTTGAAATAAGTTTAATCCAAGGGCTTCATATAATTGAAATATACCTAATACCAATTCAAGGAGTGAAAAGTATTTGGTAATTATTCCCAAAAAAATGATTTGAAAGGTGTTCATTCACCACAAATCGCCTAAGAAACTATGAGGGTTTTACCCTTTCAATTGAATTGAGTTTGATCCAAGGGTTTCATATGCTTTAAATATATCTAATACCTATTTAAGAACTCAAAAATATTTCGTTATTATTCACAACCAATATAATTTGAATGGTGTTCATACACCACAAATCGCCTAAGAGATTATGACGACTTTGATTTGAAATAAGTTTGTTCCAAATGCTTCATATGATTAAAATATATCTCATACCCATTGAAGGAGTTAAAAATATTTTGGTAATTAAGCACAAACAATGATTTGAAAGGTGTTCATACACCACAAATCGCCTAAGAGACTATGACGGTTTTACCCTTTAATTTGAATTGAGTTTGATCCAAGGGCTTCATATGCTTTAAACATATCTAATACCTATTCAAGGACTCAAAAATATTTGGTAATTATTCTCAACAAAATATTTGGTTATTATTCACAACCAATATAATTTGAAACGTGTTCATTCACCACAAAATGCCTAAGAGACTGTGACGGTTTTACCCTTTGATTTGAAATAAGTTTGATCCAAATGCTTCATATGATTGAAATATATCTAATACCCATTCAAGGAGTCAAAAATAATTTGGTAGTTAAGAACAAACAATGATTTGAAAGGTATTTATACACCACAAATCCCCTACGGGACTATGACGGTTTTACCCTTTGATTTGAATTGAGTTTGATCCAAGGGTTTCATATGTTTAAACACATCTAATACCTATTCAAGGACACAAAAATATTTGGTAATTATTCACAATAAAATAATATGAAACGTGTTCAGACACCATAAATCGCCTAAGAGACTATGACGGTTTTACCCTTTGATTTGAAATAAGTTTAATCCAAGGGCTTCATATGATTGAAATATACCTAATAAGAATTCAAGGAGTGAAAAGTATTTGGTAATTATTCACAACAAAAGGATTTGAAAGGTGTTCATACACCACAAGTCGCCTAAGAGACTATGACGGTTTGACCCTTTGATTTAAATTGAGTTTGATCCAAGGTCTTCATATTCTTTAAACATATCTAATACCTATTCAAGGACTCAAAAATATTTGGTAAGTATTCACAACTAAATAATATGAAAGGTGTTCATACACCACAAATCGGCTAAAAGACTATGACGGTTTTACCCTTTGATTTGAATTGAGTTTGATCGAAGGACTTCATATGCTTAAAATAGATCTAATACCTATTCAAGGACTAAAAAAATATTTGGTAATTATTCACAACAAAATGATTTGAAAGGTGTTCATACACCACAAATCGCCTAAGAGACTATAACGGTTTTACCCTTTGATTTAAATTGAGTTTGATCCAAGGGCTTCATATGCTTTAAATATATCTAGTACATATTCAAGGAGTCATAAATATTTTGTAAATATTAACAACAAAATAATTTGAAAGGTGATCACACACCACAAATCGCTTAAGACACTATGACGGTTTTACCCTTTAAATTTAATTGAGTTTGATCCAAGGGCTTCATATGCTTTAAACATATCTAATAGATATTCAAGGACTCAAAAATATTTGGTAAGTATTCACAACAAAATAATATGAAAGGTGTTTATACACCACAAATCGCCTAAAAGACTATGACGGTTTTACCCTTTGATTTGAATTGAGTTTGATCGAAGGACTTCATATGCTTAAAATAGATCTAATACCTATTCAAGGACTAAATTCTGTAATTATTCACAACAAAATGATTTGAAAGGTGTTCATTTACCACAAATCGTCTAAGAGACTATGACGGTTTTACCCTTTGTTTTGAATTGAGTTTTATCCATTGGCTTCGTATGCCTTAAATAGAGCTAGTACCTATTCAAGGACAAAAAAATATTTGGAAATTATTCACAATAAAATGATTTGAAAGGTGTTCATATACCACAAATCGCCAAAGAGACTATGACGGTTTTACCCTTTGATTTAAATTGAGTTTGATCCAAGGGCTTCATATGCTTTAAATATATCTAATACATATTCAAGGACTCATAAATATTTTGTAAATATTCACAACAAAATAATTTGAAAGGTGTTCATACACCACAAATCGCCTAAGAGACTATGACGGTTTTACCCTTTGATATGAAATAAGTTTGATCAAAGGGCTTCATATGATTGAAATATATCAAATACCTATTCAAGGAGTCAAAAATTTTGGTAATTAAGCACAAAAAATGATTTGAAATGTGTTCATATACCACAAATCCCCTAAGAGACTATGACGGTTTTACCCTTTGATTTGAATTGAGGTTGATCCAAGGACTTTATATGCTTTAACAAGATCTAATATCTATTCAAGGACTCTAAAAATATTTTGTAATTATTCCCAACAAAATGATTTGAAAGGTGTTCTTTCACACAAAATCGCCTAAGAGACTGACGGTTTTACCCTTTGTTTTGAATTAAGTTTGATCCAAGGGCTTCATATGCTTTAGATAGATCTAGTACCAATTCAAGGACAAAAAAAATATTTGGTAATTATTCACAACAAAATGATTTGAAAGGTGTTCATACACCACAAATCGCCTAAGAGACTATAACGGTTTTACCCTTTGATTTAAATTGAGTTTGATCCAAGGGCTTCATATGCTTTAAATATATCTAATACATATTCAAGGAGTCATAAATATTTTGTAAATATTAAAAACAAAATAATTTGAAAGGTGATCACACACCACAAATCGCTTAAGAGACTATGACGGTTTTACCCTTTAATTTGAATTGAGTTTGATCCAAGGGCTTCATATGCTTTAAACATATCTAATAGATATTCACGGACTCAAAAATATTTGGTAAGTATTCACAACAAAATAATATGAAAGGTGTTTATACACCACAAATCGCCTAAAAGACTATGACGGTTTTACCCTTTGATTTGAATTGAGTTTGATCGAAGGACTTCATATGCTTAAAATAGATCTAATACCTATTCAAGGACTAAAAAATATTCTGTAATTATTCAGAACAAAATGATTTGAAAGGTGTTCATTTACCACAAATCGTCTAAGAGACTATGTCGGTTTTACCCTTTGTTTTGAATTGAGTTTGATCCATTGGCTTCGTATGCCTTAAATAGATCTAGTACCTATTCAAGGACAAAAAAATATTTGGAGATTATTCACAATAAAATGATTTAAATGTGTTCAGACACCACAAATCGCCTAAGAGACTATGACGGTTTTACCCTATGATTTAAATTGAGTTTGATCCAAGGGCTTCATATGCTTTAAATATATCTAATACATATTCAAGGAGTCATAAATATTTTGTAAATATTCACAACAAAATAATTTGAAAGGTGTTCATACACCACAAATCGCCTAAGAGACTATGACGGTTTTACCCTTTGATTGATCCAAGGACTTCATATGCTTTAAAAAGATCTAATCTCTATTCAAGGAGTCAAAAAATATTTTGTAATTATTCCCAACAAAATAATTTGAAAGGTGTTCATTCACCACAAATCGCCTAAGAAACTATGAGGGTTTTACCCTTTCATTTGAATTGAGTTTGATCCAAAGGCTTCATGTGCTTTAAAAATATCTAATATCTATTCAAGGACTCAAAAATATTTGGTTATTATTCACAACCACTACAATTTGAATGGTGTTCATACAACACAAATCGCCTAAGAGATTTTGACGGTTTTACACTTTGATTTGAAATAAATTTGTTCCAAATGCTTCATATGATTAAAATATATCTCATACCAATTGAAGGAGTTAAAAATATTTTGATAATTGAGCACAAACAATGATTTGAAAGGTGTCTATACGCCACAGATCGCCTACGAGACTATGATGGTTTTACCCTTTGATTTGAATTGAGTTTGATCGAAGGACTTCATATGCTTTAAATAAATCTAATACCTATTCAAGGACTAAAAAATATTTGGTAATTATTCACAACAAAATAATTTGAAAGGTGTTCATTCACGACAAATCGTCTAAGAGACTATGACGGTTTTACCCTTTGTTTTGAATTGAGTTTGATCCGGCTTCATATGCTTTAAATAGATCTAGGACCTATTCAAGGACAAAAAAATATTTGGTAATTATTCACAACGAAATGATTTGAAAGGTGTTCATACACCACAAATCGCCTTAGAGACTATGATGGTTTTACCCTTTGATTTAAATTGAGTTTGATCAAAGGGCTTCATATGCTTTAAATATATCAAATACCTATTCAAGGAGTCATAAAAATTTTCTAAATATTCACAAGAAAATAATTTGAAAGGTGTTCATACACCACAAATCACCTAAGAGACTATGACGGTTTTACCCTTTAATTTGAATTGAGTTTGATCCAAGGTCTTCATATTCTTTAAACATATCTAATACCTATTCAAGGACTCAAAAATATTTGGTAAGTATTCACAACTAAATAATATGAAAGGTGTTCATACACCACAAATCGGCTAAAAGACTATGACGGTTTTACCCTTTGATTTGAATTGAGTTTGATCGAAGGACTTCATATGCTTAAAATAGATCTAATACCTATTCAAGGACTAAAAAAATATTTGGTAATTATTCACAACAAAATGATTTGAAAGGTGTTCATACACCACAAATCGCCTAAGAGACTATAACGGTTTTACCCTTTGATTTAAATTGAGTTTGATCCAAGGGCTTCATATGCTTTAAATATATCTAATACATATTCAAGGAGTCATAAATATTTTGTAAATATTAACAACAAAATAATTTGAAAGGTGATCACACACCACAAATCGCTTAAGACACTATGACGGTTTTACCCTTTAAATTGAATTGAGTTTGATCCAAGGGCTTCATATGCTTTAAACATATCTAATAGATATTCGAGGACTCAAAAATATTTGGTAAGTATTCACAACAAAATAATATGAAAGGTGTTTATACACCACAAATCGCCTAAAAGACTATGACGGTTTTACCCTTTGATTTGAATTGAGTTTGATCGAAGGACTTCATATGCTTAAAATAGATCTAATACCTATTCAAGGACTAAATTCTGTAATTATTCACAACAAAATGATTTGAAAGGTGTTCATTTACCACAAATCGTCTAAGAGACTATGACGGTTTTTCCCTTTGTTTTGAATTGAGTTTTATCCATTGGCTTCGTATGCCTTAAATAGAGCTAGTACCTATTCAAGGACAAAAAAATATTTGGAAATTATTCACAATAAAATGATTTGAAAGGTGTTCATATACCACAAATCGCCAAAGAGACTATGACGGTTTTACCCTTTGATTTAAATTGAGTTTGATCCAAGGGCTTCATATGCTTTAAATATATCTAATACATATTCAAGGACTCATAAATATTTTGTAAATATTCACAACAAAATAATTTGAAAGGTGTTCATACACCACAAATCGCCTAAGAGACTATGACGGTTTTACCCTTTGATATGAAATAAGTTTGATCAAAGGGCTTCATATGATTGAAATATATCAAATACCTATTCAAGGAGTCAAAAATTTTGGTAATTAAGCACAAAAAATGATTTGAAATGTGTTCATATACCACAAATCCCCTAAGAGACTATGACGGTTTTACCCTTTGATTTGAATTGAGGTTGATCCAAGGACTTTATATGCTTTAATAAGATCTAATATCTATTCAAGGACTCTAAAAATATTTTGTAATTATTCCCAACAAAATGATTTGAAAGGTGTTCTGTAACAGCCCGGATTCACCGACCAACTTAATTAGAGCTAAACACAGCGAAAACCTTAATCCGGACTATTACCATCACACTCATCGTCCAAAAACGACGAGTATGGAACTCTAAAAACCTGAACTATTTAAAACTTTAACTATAAAACATTAACACTAAGTGAAGTTATCTAAATGATCTGAATAGTATTAATTAAATAATAAAAGTCTACAGAAAATTCGACAGAGCTCCGTTTAAAATACGGACCGCCTAAAATTTAACTTAGGACTTGCTTCCAAACTATGAACCTGTATATCATTTTAATATATTTCCAGCATCTATTCCCAGCTTCTACTTTACAAATTCCTATTTAAAAACTATTTACAACATAACTAAATATTACACTATTACAAAGTCGATCGTCCTCGCCTCAATACATATAAAGATAATTGCAATAAGAATTCCTGCTCCAAGCTTCCACAACTTCATTGCATCCACCTGTAACTAATTAGGGGCTGCCACCCACCCAAGTGACAGGCCACAGAATTGACAAAACAAAACATTTGACTCACATCAGCAACGCGCTGAGTACTAAACCCGTAAAATAAGTAAAACATGCTTTGGTGGCTTTTGTTCAAAACACTCGTCACATATATTCAATGCAATTCACATAAACTCTATATATACTTCAAATCACTTACTCAACAATCCTTACAACAATATACAACTCTTATTGAAATCGTAGTTCATAAGAAAAGGTAATAGCGATATAATATTTATTTGAAAACTCGGCTTATTTCCAAAACACTTAAGTTTCTTACAAGAAACATTCATTTTCATTTCTTATCTCGGTGTGAACGCGAGTGGAGAGGGGTACAACGTACCGGCTGTCTCCAAACTGTTGAGGGTCGTCACCCCACCTTTTATGTTCTGCTTGCAAGACTTAACTGGACATGTCCTTCAACGTCAGGATTTCGCCCCTCCTGATTGGGTAACAGCTAGGGAATACCCGCCCTAACCCGGGTGCATGTTCACAACCCCATTTCACCATTCTTATTTATATTATATATATATTCAACGTAGTAAGTGGCGACTCATTCACCTTATTTCACATATCACATATCACATTTAACCTTGTAACACATTCTCATAAATATCACACTTTAATACTCGTAAATCAAGTTTCATATAAAAAAATAATCAATTTGGAAATCATTTCACACAATCTCAAAATATATATTCTTAGCATACATGTTACTTCAATATTAATATCCTCAACTTGATCCGCAGCCTCTAAAACCTTCATAACAAATGTCTTTCCCAAATTGATCGAGATAGTTACCTTAATCTTAATAACCTCAACATAACTATTCAACAATCATTCACACACATAGCTATTTCCATCTACCTTAGACTTCAACAATAAACGAGCAATCTCAATATATCCTGAAACAACTATCTTACATACCCTCTTCTAATTAGACTCCTATGTAAAATCTTTCCCATATCCTTTGATAACTAATCCTCAATTACTGGATTCTAAATACCAATAGGATGTTCCCATGTCTCGATTTATCTCTCAAAAAGCTATATTTATATAGCTACCATTCTTTACCAAATCACCAATATTTTATTTCCGAGTTCATGTAACCCTTACTAACATTAACTATTATTGCTAGTGGCAGTTTTTAAGACCAATATCAAGTTATTCTAGACAACAACTATTCTTATTCTTTGAGCTTTCATATTCCAACTCTAAATTACAACCTTATCACAATTAATGAAGTTGTTGATTTACTATCATGATAGACCTTAGCTCGTTCACTAACCGATTAACTTTGGTCGCATTAGCTTTTAAACCATTTAGAACTAATCTCAATACTAATGACATATATAG
Organism: Patellifolia procumbens; assembly: GCA_947645195.1. Classification (NCBI taxonomy): domain Eukaryota; kingdom Viridiplantae; phylum Streptophyta; class Magnoliopsida; order Caryophyllales; family Amaranthaceae; genus Patellifolia; species Patellifolia procumbens. The sequence continues at coordinate 109,038 of CANSGD010000904.1, forward strand.
GTTAATATTAAACTCTAAATGGGTCTATTCTATATTCTTGATTACTATTCGTTTGACACCTAAGTCATCATCGTTCTTAGACGAAAACCACAATTAATGACACTTATACAATATATATAATTTAACGAGAACTCTGAGAGCTTGTATTCAATTCATATTTATAACCTGCTACTAACTAATGGATATCTTTTAGACTTGGACTTAAGTTTCTTAATTACACTTAACTAACTCAGTTCTTTTAGTCCAAGACTAATTGACTTAATTCTATAAGCCGATTCAAATCAGTTTCCAAATGAATAGTGACCCAATCCCTTACTCAAATTCTATATATTAACATCATTCAACTCTATTTGATAGACTAACTTGAGTTTTCTTATTGACATACTGACCAAGTCCCTAATTCAGTTCTTTAATTCCAAATCTATCTTATTTTCAACAACCTATTGATCACTAGATTCCATTACTGATCCGATTTCGGATATACATGTTAACTCAGATTATTTACCAGCTACTAACTAAACAAAACGCAAGCTTTCCACTCCTCTTTCGATTCCCAGAATCACAACATCCCATAATTTTCAACCAGCACTAGCTTGAGCCATCTATTCCAATCTTAACAGAATTCATACCTTAACCCAATCCTATACTGATTTTCATAATTCAGATTCTAATATCAATGTTATTAACATCCAGAGATACATACTCTAATGGAGCCCAAATTCGGGAAATAATATCACCCAATTTCATACTTCAAATCAATCCACTACCAATTTCCACAACATAGAATCAATACTTAATTTCCATTAATTCAGTAACAACATCACAAACAGACTTCATAGAATTCATAAACAATTTGAGAAATCTATCAAGTAAAGTATATAGATTCAGTCTAGTAAATTAAGAAATAGCAATTCCATGTGAAAGTGTTTAGTACCTCAGTTAGGGTTTCAAGGTGAGCAAGAACGGTTGTGGAGGTGGTCGTCGGTCACTCACACAACCCTCCTCACGCACAATCCTTCATCCCTCTCAAGAAAATCCCCAATTTTGAGTATAATCTCTGAATTAGATAGAGGGTTTAGGTATTTTGGATCTTAGCCCATCTTACTCCTTCTCTAATCGCCGGAAAAGTGGTCGGAGATGGCCTGGGTTTCGCGCCGGAACCGCTACTCGCACGCTTCTCCCTCTTTCTTTCCTCGACGGCTCGTGTTGGTGGTTGCGGCGCTGGCTTGCCGGAGTCGGCCTCCTTCCGGTCGTCTTCTTCCTTCCTCGCCGCTCTTCTCCTCTCTCTCTCTCTCTCTCTCTCTCTCTCTTCCTCTTCCTCTGTTTCTCGCCTCCCCGACCCCAGCTCTCCCTTCTCTCTTTCCTCTTCTGGTTTCACGAATGAAACCAGCCCCCTTCCCCTTTGTTTTCTTTTTTTTTTTTTTTAAGTTGATGAGTCACATCTCTCTTGTTCTAATTTCATGACACCAAAAATCACAACACACCTCCCCTTCCCTTCAATTGACACGCCTAACCTCACTCTTTTCCCCCCTTTTTTTTATATTTTTAATAACCCATTAATATAATCTTATTTATTAAATGTAAAACCCCATTCTAATATATATTTTGTATTACATACACACAAATATAATTAATGTATTATCATAATAATAATTCAAACTCATTTCTCATATTAATATAAACTCGATATTATTAAAATTAATTCCATAAATATAATTTAAAATAATTACGTCAATAAATATAGCACAACTTCTTAATAATAATAATAAAATCAAATATAAGTTTTCAATTAAAACACAAGGGTTTCAGAAATTAATTAAACTAATATTATAATTAACAATTAATAAAGGTGCTCTTAAAACAGAGCTATTACATGTTCTTTCACAAAAAATCGCCTAAGAGACTATGACGGTTTTACCCTTTGTTTTGAATTAAGTTTGATCCAAGGGCTTCATATGCTTTAGATAGATCTAGTACCAATTCAAGGACAAAAAAAATATTTGGTAATTATTCACAACAAAATGATTTGAAAGGTGTTCATACACCACAAATCGCCTAAGAGACTATAACGGTTTTACCCTTTGATTTAAATTGAGTTTGATCCAAGGGCTTCATATGCTTTAAATATATCTAATACATATTCAAGGAGTCATAAATATTTTGTAAATATTAAAAACAAAATAATTTGAAAGGTGATCACACACCACAAATCGCTTAAGAGACTATGACGGTTTTACCCTTTAATTTGAATTGAGTTTGATCCAAGGGCTTCATATGCTTTAAACATATCTAATAGATATTCACGGACTCAAAAATATTTGGTAAGTATTCACAACAAAATAATATGAAAGGTGTTTATACACCACAAATCGCCTAAAAGACTATGACGGTTTTACCCTTTGATTTGAATTGAGTTTGATCGAAGGACTTCATATGCTTAAAATAGATCTAATACCTATTCAAGGACTAAAAAATATTCTGTAATTATTCAGAACAAAATGATTTGAAAGGTGTTCATTTACCACAAATCGTCTAAGAGACTATGTCGGTTTTACCCTTTGTTTTGAATTGAGTTTGATCCATTGGCTTCGTATGCCTTAAATAGATCTAGTACCTATTCAAGGACAAAAAAATATTTGGAGATTATTCACAATAAAATGATTTAAATGTGTTCAGACACCACAAATCGCCTAAGAGACTATGACGGTTTTACCCTTTGATTTAAATTGAGTTTGATCCAAGGGCTTCATATGCTTTAAATATATCTAATACATATTCAAGGAGTCATAAATATTTTGTAAATATTCACAACAAAATAATTTGAAAGGTGTTCATACACCACAAATCGCCTAAGAGACTATGACGGTTTTACCCTTTGATTGATCCAAGGACTTCATATGCTTTAAAAAGATCTAATCTCTATTCAAGGAGTCAAAAAATATTTTGTAATTATTCCCAACAAAATAATTTGAAAGGTGTTCATTCACCACAAATCGCCTAAGAAACTATGAGGGTTTTACCCTTTCATTTGAATTGAGTTTGATCCAAAGGCTTCATGTGCTTTAAAAATATCTAATATCTATTCAAGGACTCAAAAATATTTGGTTATTATTCACAACCACTACAATTTGAATGGTGTTCATACAACACAAATCGCCTAAGAGATTTTGACGGTTTTACACTTTGATTTGAAATAAATTTGTTCCAAATGCTTCATATGATTAAAATATATCTCATACCAATTGAAGGAGTTAAAAATATTTTGATAATTGAGCACAAACAATGATTTGAAAGGTGTCTATACGCCACAGATCGCCTACGAGACTATGATGGTTTTACCCTTTGATTTGAATTGAGTTTGATCGAAGGACTTCATATGCTTTAAATAAATCTAATACCTATTCAAGGACTAAAAAAATATTTGGTAATTATTCACAACAAAATGATTTGAAAGGTGTTCATTCACCACAAATCGTCTAAGAGACTATGACGGTTTTACCCTTTGTTTTGAATTGAGTTTGATCCGGCTTCATATGCTTTAAATAGATCTAGGACCTATTCAAGGACAAAAAAATATTTGGTAATTATTCACAACAAAATGATTTGAAAGGTGTTCATACACCACAAATCGCCTTAGAGACTATGATGGTTTTACCCTTTGATTTAAATTGAGTTTGATCAAAGGGCTTCATATGCTTTAAATATATCAAATACCTATTCAAGGAGTCATAAAAATTTTCTAAATATTCACAAGAAAATAATTTGAAAGGTGTTCATACACCACAAATCACCTAAGAGACTATGACGGTTTTACCCTTTAATTTGAATTGAGTTTGATCCAAGGTCTTCATATTCTTAAAACATATCTAATACCTATTCAAGGACTCAAAAATATTTGGTAAGTATTCACAACTAAATAATATGAAAGGTGTTCATACACCACAAATCGCCAAAGAGACTATATCAGTTTTTACCCTTTGATTTGAAATAAGTTTAATCCAAGGGCTTCATATGATTGAAATATACCTAATACCAATTCAAGGAGCTAAAAGTATTTGGTAATTAAGAACCAAAAATGATTTGAAAGGTGTTCATACACAAAAAATCGCCTATGGGACTATGACAGTTTTACCCTTTGATTTGAATCCAGTCAGATCCAAGGGCTTCATATGATTTAAATATATCTAATATATATTCAAGGACTCAATTTTTATTGGTAATTATTCAATACAAAATGATTTAAAATGTTTTCATACACCACAAATCGCCTAAGAGATTATGACGGTTTTACCCTTTGATATGAAATAAGTTTGATCAAAGGGCTTCATATGATTGAAATATATCAAATACCTATTCAAGGAGTCAAAAAAATTTGGTAATTAAGCACAAAAAATAAATTGAAATGTGTTCATATACCACAAATCCCCTAAGAGACTATGACGGTTTTACCCTTTGATTTGAATTGAGGTTGATCCAAGGACTTTATATGCTTTAACAAGATCTAATATCTATTCAAGGACTCTAAAAATATTTTGTAATTATTCCCAACAAAATGATTTGAAAGGTGTTCTTTCACAAAAAATCGCCTAAGAGACTATGATGGTTTTACCCTTTGTTTTGAATTAAGTTTGATCCAAGGGCTTCATATGCTTTAGATAGATCTAGTACCAATTCAAGGACAAAAAAAATATTTGGTAATTATTCACAACAAAATGATTTGAAAGGTGTTCATACACCACAAATCGCCTAAGAGACTATGACGGTTTTACCCTTTGATTTAAATTGAGTTTGATCCAAGGGCTTCATATGCTTTAAATATATCTAATACATATTCAAGGAGTCATAAATATTTTGTAAATATTCACAACAAAATAATTTGAAAGGTGTTCATACACCACAAATCGCCTAAGAGACTATGACAGTTTTACCCTTTAATTTGAATTGAGTTTGATCGAAGGGCTTAATATGCTTTAAACATATCTAATACCTATTCAAGGACTCAAAAATATTTGGTAAGTATTCACAAGAAAATAATAGGAAAAGTGCTCATACACCACAAATCGCCCAAGAGACTATGTCGGTTTTTACCCTTTGATTTGAAATAAGTTTAATCCAAGGGCTTCATATGATTGAAAAGTATTTGGTACTTAAGCACCAAAAATGATTTGAAAGGTGTTCATACACCAAAAATCGCCTATGAGACTATGACTGTTTTACCCTTTGATTTGAATTCAGTCAGATTCATGGGCTTCATATGATTTAAATATATCTAATATCAATTCAAGGACTCAAATTTTTTTTGGTAATTATTCAATTCAAAATGATTTGACATGTTTTCATACACCACAAATCGCCTAAGAAACTATGACGGTTTTACCCTTTGATATGAAATAAGTTTGATCCAAGGGCTTTATATGATTGAAATATATTTAATACATATTCAAGGAGTCATAAACATTTGGTAATTAAGCACAAAAAATGATTTGAAAGGTGTTCATACACCATAAATCCCCTAAGAGACTATGACGGTTTTACCCTTAGATTTGAATTGAGGTTGATCCAAGGACTTCATATGCTTTAAAAAGATCTAATCTCTATTCAAGGACTCAAAATTTTTTTTGTAATTATTCCCAACATAATGATTTGAAAGGTGTTCATTCACCACAAATCGCCTAAGAGACAATGACGGTTTTACCCTTTGATCTGAATTGAGTTAGATCCAAGGGCTTCATATGCTTTAAATATATCTAATACCTATTCAAGGACTCAAAAATATTTTGTTACAATTCACAACCAATATAATTTCAAAGGTGTTCATACACCAAAAATCGCCTAAGAGACTATGACGGATTTACCCTTTGATTTGAAATAAGTTTGATCCAAATGCTTTATAAGATTGAAATATATCTAATACCAATTCAAGGAGTCAAAATTAATTTGGTAATTAAGCACAAACAATGATTTGAAAGGTGTTTATACACCACAAATCCCCTACGAGACTATGACGGTTTTACCCTTTGATTTGAATTGAGTTTTTTCCAAGGGCTTCATATGCTTTAAACACATCTAATGCCTATTCAAGGACTCAAAAATATTTCGTAATTATTCACAACAAAATAATATGAAAGGTGTTCAGACACCACAAATCGCCTAAGAGACTATGACGGTTTTACCCTTTGATTTGAAATAATTTTAATCGAAGGGCTTCATATGATTGAAATATACCGAATAAAATTCAAGGAGTGAAAAGTATTTGGTAATTATTCACAACAAAATTATTTGAAAGGTGTTCATACACCACAAATCGCCTTAGAGACTATGATGGTTTTACCCTTTGATTTAAATTGAGTTTGATCAAAGGGCTTCATATGCTTTAAATATATCAAATACCTATTCAAGGAGTCATAAAAATTTTCTAAATATTCACAAGAAAATAATTTGAAAGGTGTTCATACACCACAAATCACCTAAGAGACTATGACGGTTTTACCCATTAATTTGAATTGAGTTTGATCCAAGGTCTTCATATTCTTAAAACATATCTAATACCTATTCAAGGACTCAAAAATATTTGGTAAGTATTCACAACTAAATAATATGAAAGGTGTTCATACACCACAAATCGCCAAAGAGACTATATCAGTTTTTACCCTTTGATTTGAAATAAGTTTAATCCAAGGGCTTCATATGATTGAAATATACCTAATACCAATTCAAGGAGCTAAAAGTATTTGGTAATTAAGAACCAAAAATGATTTGAAAGGTGTTCATACACAAAAAATCGCCTAAGGGACTATGACAGTTTTATCCTTTGATTTGAATCCAGTCAGATCCAAGGGCTTCATATGATTTAAATATATCTAATATCTATTCAAGGACTCAATTTTTTTTGGTAATTATTCAATACAAAATGATTTAAAATGTTTTCATACACCACAAATCGCCTAAGAGATTATGACGGTTTTACCCTTTGATATGAAATAAGTTTGATCAAAGGGCTTCATATGATTGAAATATATCAAATACCTATTCAAGGAGTCAAAAAAAGTTGGTAATTAAGCACAAAAAATGAATTGAAATGTGTTCATATACCACAAATCCCCTAAGAGACTATGACGGTTTTACCCTTTGATTTGAATTGAGGTTGATCCAAGGACTTTATATGCTTTAACAAGATCTAATATCTATTCAAGGACTCTAAAAATATTTTGTAATTATTCCCAACAAAATGATTTGAAAGGTGTTCTTTCACAAAAAATCGCCTAAGAGACTATGATGGCTTTACCCTTTGTTTTGAATTAAGTTTGATCCAAGGGCTTCATATGCTTTAGATAGATCTAGTACCAATTCAAGGACAAAAAAAATATTTGGTAATTATTCACAACAAAATGATTTGAAAGGTGTTCATACACCACAAATCGCCTAAGACACTATGACGGTTTTACCCTTTGATTTAAATTGAGTTTGATCCAAGGGCTTCATATGCTTTAAATATATCTAATACATATTCAAGGAGTCATAAATATTTTGTAAATATTCACAACAAAATAATTTGAAAGGTGTTCATACACCACAAATCGCCTAAGAGACTATGACAGTTTTACCCTTTAATTTGAATTGAGTTTGATCGAAGGGCTTAATATGCTTTAAACATATCTAATACCTATTCAAGGACTCAAAAATATTTGGTAAGTATTCACAAGAAAATAATAGGAAAAGTGCTCATACACCACAAATCGCCCAAGAGACTATGTCGGTTTTTACCCTTTGATTTGAAATAAGTTTAATCCAAGGGCTTCATATGATTGAAAAGTATTTGGTAATTAAGCACCAAAAATGATTTGAAAGGTGCTCATACACCAAAAATCGCCTATGAGACTATGACTGTTTTACCCTTTGATTTGAATTCAGTCAGATTCATGGGCTTCATATGATTTAAATATATCTAATATCAATTCAAGGACTCAATTTTTTTTTGGTAATTATTCAATTCAAAATGATTTGACATGTTTTCATACACCACAAATCGCCTAAGAAACTATGACGGTTTTACCCTTTGATATGAAATAAGTTTGATCCAAGGGCTTTATATGATTGAAATATATTTAATACATATTCAAGGAGTCATAAACATTTGGTAATTAAGCACAAAAAATGATTTGAAAGGTGTTCATACACCATAAATCCCCTAAGAGACTATGACGGTTTTACCCTTAGATTTGAATTGAGGTTGATCCAAGGACTTCATATGCTTTAAAAAGATCTAATCTCTATGAAGGACTCAAAAAAATTTTTGTAATTATTCCCAACATAATGATTTGAAAGGTGTTCATTCACCACAAATCGCCTAAGAGACAATGACGGTTTTACCCTTTGATCTGAATTGAGTTAGATCCAAGGGCTTCATATGCTTTAAATATATCTAATACCTATTCAAGGACTCAAAAATATTTTGTTACAATTCACAACCAATATAATTTCAAAGGTGTTCATACACCAAAAATCGCCTAAGAGACTATGACGGATTTACCCTTTGATTTGAAATAAGTTTGATCCAAATGCTTTATAAGATTGAAATATATCTAATACCAATTCAAGGAGTCAAAATTAATTTGGTAATTAAGCACAAACAATGATTTGAAAGGTGTTTATACACCACAAATCCCCTACGAGACTATGACGGTTTTACCCTTTGATTTGAATTGAGTTTTTTCCAAGGGCTTCATATGCTTTAAACACATCTAATACCTATTCAAGGACTCAAAAATATTTCGTAATTATTCACAACAAAATAATATGAAAGGTGTTCAGACACCACAAATCGCCTAAGAGACTATGACGGTTTTACCCTTTGATTTGAAATAATTTTAATCGAAGGGCTTCATATGATTGAAATATACCGAATAAAATTCAAGGAGTGAAAAGTATTTGGTAATTATTCACAACAAAATTATTTGAAAGGTGTTCATACACCACAAATCGCCTAAGATACTATGACGGTTTTACCCTTTGATTTAAATTGAGTTTTATCCAAGGGTTTCATATGCTTTAAATATATCTACTACATATTCAAGGAGTCATAAATATTTTGTAAATATTCACAACAAAATAATTTGAAAGGTGTTCATACACCAAAAATCGCCTAAGAGACTATGACATTTTTAAACTTTGATTTGAATTGAGTCAGATCCAAGGGCTTCATATGATTTAAATATATCTAATATCTATTCAAGGACTCAAATATTTTTGGTAATTACTCAATACAAAATAATTTGAAATGTTTTCATACACCACAAATCGCCGAAGAGACTATGACGGTTTACCCTTTGATATTAAATAAGTTTGACCCAAGGGCTTCATATGATTGAAATTTATCTAATACCTATTCAAGGAGTAAAAAACATTTGGTAACTAAGCACAAAAAATGATTTGAAAGGTGTTCATACACCACAAATCGCCTAAGAGACTATGACAGTTTTACCCTTTAATTTGAATTGAGTTTGATCCAAGAGCTTAATATGATTTAAACATATCTAATACCTATTCAAGGACTCAAAAATATTTGGTAAGTATTCACAAGAAAATAATATGAAAAGTGCTCATACACCACAAATCGCCTAAGAGACTATGTCGGTTTTTACCCTTTGATTTGAAATAAGTTTAATCCAAGGGCTTCATATGATTGAAATATACCTAATACCGATTCAAGGAGTGAAAAGTATTTGGTAATTAAGCACCAAAAATGATTTGAAAGGTGTTCATACACCAAAAATCGCCTATGAGAGTATGACAGTTTTACCCTTTGATTTGAATTCAGTCAGATTCATGGGCTTCATATGATTTAATTATATCTAATATCAATTCAAGGACTCAAATTTTTTTTGTTAATTATTCAATTCGAAATGATTTGAAATGTTTTCATACACCACAAATCGCCTAAGAAACTATGACGGTTTAACCCTTTGATATGAAATAAGTTTGATCCAAGGGCTTTATATGATTGAAATATATTTAATACATATTCAAGGAGTCAAAAACATTTGGTAATTAAGAGACTATGACGGTTTTACCCTTAGATTTGAATTGAGGTTGATCCAAGGACTTCATATGCTTTAAAAAGATCTAATCTCTATTCAAGAACTCAAAAAATATTTTGTAATTATTCCCAACATAATGATTTGAAAGGTGTTCATTCACCACAAATTGCCTAAGAGACAATGACGGTTTTACCCTTTGATCTGAATTGAGTTAGATCCAAGGGCTTCATATGCTTTAAATATATCTAATACCTATTCAAGGGGTAAAAAACATTTGGTAATTAAGCACAAAAAATGATTTGAAAGGTGTTCATACACCACAAATCCCCTAAGAGACTATGACGGTTTTACCCTTTTATTTGAATTGAGTTTAATCCAAGGGCTTAATATGCTTTAAACATATCTAATACCTATTCCAGGACTCAAAAAAATTTGGTAAGTATTCACAACAAAATAATATGAAAGGTGTTCATACACCACAAATCGCCTAAGAGACTATGTCGGTTTTTACCCTTTGATTTGAAATAAGTTTAATCCAAGGGCTTCATATGATTGAAATATAACTAATACCAATTCAAGGAGTGAAAAGTATTTGGTAATTAAGCACCAAAACTGATTTGAAAGGTGTTCATACATCAAAAATTGCCTATGAGACTAGGACAATTTTACCCTTTAATTTGAAATAAGTTTGATCCAAATGCTTCATATGATTGAAATATATCTAATACCCTTTCAAGGAGTCAAAATTAATTTGGTAATTAAGCACAAACAATGATTTGAAAGGTGTTTATACACCACAAATCCCCTACGAGACTATGGCGGTTTTACCCATTGATTTGAATTAAGTTTGATCCAAGGGCTTCCTATGCTTTAAACACATCTAATACCTATTCAAGGACTCAAAAATATTTCGTACTTATTCACAACAAAATAATATGAAAGGTGTTCAGAGCCCACAAATCGGCTAAGAGACTATGACGGTTTTACCCTTTGATTTGAAATAAGTTTAATCGAAGGGCTTCATATGATTGAAATATACCTAATACCAATTCAAGGAGTGAAAAGTATTTGGTAATTATTCACAATAAAATGATTTGAAAGGTGTTCATACACCACAAATCGCCTAACAGACTATGACGGTTTTACCCTTTGATTTAAATTGAGTTTTATCCAAGGGCTTCCTATGCTTTAAATATATCTAATACCTATTCAAGGAGTCATAAATATTTTGTAAATATTCACAACATAATAATTTGAAAGGTGTTCATACACCAAAAATCGCCTAAGAGACTATGACATTTTTAAACTTTGATTTGAATTGAGTCAGATCCAAGGGTTTCATATGATTTAAATATATCTAATATCTATTCAAGGACTCAAATATTTATGGTAATTATTCAATACGAAATAATTTGAAATGTTTTCATACACCACAAATCGCCTAACAGACTATGATGGTTTTACCCTTTGATATGAAATAAGTTTGATCCAAGGGCTTCATATGATTAAAATTTATATAATACCTATTCAAGGGGTAAAAAACATTTGGTAATTAAGCACAAAAAATGATTTGAAAGGTGTTCATACACCACAAATCCCCTAAGAGACTATGACGGTTTTACCCTTTTATTTGAATTGAGTTTGATCCAAGGGCTTAATATGCTTTAAACATATCTAATACATATTCAAGGAATCAAAAATATTTGGTAAGTATTCACAACAAAATAATATGAAAGGTGTTCATACACCACAAATCGCCTAAGAGACTATGTCGGTTTTTACCCTTTGAATTGAAATAAGTTTAATCTAAGGGCTTCATATGATTGAAATATACCTAATACCAATTCAAGGAGTGAAAAGTATTTGGTAATTAAGCACCAAAAATGATTTGAAAGGTGTTCATACACCAAAAATCGCCTATGAGACTATGAAAGTTTTACCCTTTGATTTGAATTCAGTCAGATTCATGCGCTTCATATGATTTAAATATATCGAATATCAATTCAAGCACTCAAATTTTTTTTTGTAATTATTCAATACAAAATGATTTGAAATGTATTCATACACCACAAATCGCCTAAGAGACTATGATGGTTTTACCCTTTGATATGAAATAAGTTTGATCCAAGTGCTTTATATAATTGAAATAGATTTAATACCTATTCAACGAGTCAAAACATTTGGTAATTAAGCATAAAAAATGATTTGAAAGGTATTCATACACCATAAATCCCCTAAGAGACTATGACGGTTTTACCCTTTGATTTGAATTGAGGTTGATCCAAGGACTTCATATGCTTTAAAAAGATCTAATCTCCATTCAAGGACTCAAAAAATAATTTGTAATTATTCCCAACAAAATGATTTGAAAGTTATTCATTCACCACAAATCGCCTAAGAGACAATGACGGTTTTACCCTTTGATTTGAATTGAGTTTGATCCAAGGGCTTCATATGATTTAAATATATCTAATACCTATTCAAGGACTCAAAAATATTTGGTTACAATTCACAAATCGCTTAAGAGACTATGCCGGTTTGACCCTTTGATTTGAAATAAGTTTGATCCAAATGCTTCATATGATTGAAATATATCTAATACCCTTTCAAGGAGTCAAAATTAATTTGGTAATTAAGCACAAACAATGATTTGAAAGGTGTTTATACAACACAAATCCCCTACGAGATTATGGCTGTTTTACCCTTTAATTTGAATTAAGTTTGATCCAAGGGCTTCATATGCTTTAAACACATCTAATACCTATTCAAGGACTCAAAAATATTTCATAATTATTCACAACAATATAATATGAAAGGTGTTCATACACCACAAATCGCCTAAGAGATTATGACGGTTTTACCCTTTGATTTAAATTGAGTTTTATCCAAGGGCTTCATGTGCTTTAAATATATCTAATACATATTCAAGGAGTCATAAATATTTTGTAAATATTCACAACAAAATAATTTGAAAGGTGTTCATACACCAAAAATCGCCTAAGAGACTATGACATTTTTAAACTTTTATTTAAATTGAGTCAGATCCAACGGCTTCATATGATTTAAATATATCTAATATCTATTCAAGGACAAAAATATTTTTGGTAATTATTCAAAACAAAATAATTTGAAATGTTTTAATACACCGCAAATCACCTAAGAGACTATGACAGTTTTACCCTTTGATATGAAATAAGTTTGATCCAAGGGCTTGATATGATTTAAATATATCTAATACCTATTCAAGGAGTAAAAAAAATTTGGTAATTATGCACAAAAGATGATTTGAAAGGTGTTCATGCACAAAAATTTGGTAATTATTCACAAAAAATGATTTGAAAGGTTTTGATTCACCACAAATCGTGTAAAAGACTATGACGGTTTTACCCTTTGTTTTGAATTGAGTTTGATCCAAGGGCTTCATGTGCATTAAATAGATCAAGTACCGATTCAAGGACAAAAAAATAATTGGTAATTATTCACAACAAAATGATTTGAAAGGTGTTCATACACCACAAATCGCCTAAGAGACTATGACAGTTTTACCCTTTGATTTGAATTGAGTTTGATCGAAGGACTTCATGTGCTTTAAATAGATCTAATACCTATTTAAGGACTAAATTTTTTTTGGTAATTATTCAATACTAAATGATTTGAAATGTTTTCATACACCACATATCGCCTAAGAGACTATGACGGTTTTACCCTTTGATATGAAATAAGTTTGATCCACGCGCTTCATTTGATTGAAATATATTTTATACCTATTCAAGGAGTCAAAAACATTTGGTAATTAAGCACAAAAAATAATTTGAAAGGTGTTCATACACCATAAATCCCCTAAGAGACTATGACGGTTTTACCTTTGATTTGAATTGAGGTTGATCCAAGGACTTCATATGCTTTAAAAAGATCTAATCTCTATTCAAGGACTCAAAAATATTTTGTAATTATTCCCAAGAAAATGATTTGAAAGGTGTTCACTCACCACAAATCGCCTAAGAAACTATGACGGTTTTACCCTTTCATTTGAGTTGAGTTTGATCCAAGGGCTTTATATTCTTTAAATATATCTAATACCTATTCAAGTACTGAAAAATGTTTGGTTATTATTCACAACCAATATAATTTGAAAGGTGTTCATACACCACAAATCGCCTAAGAGATTATGAGAGTTTTACCCTTTGATTTGAAATAAGTTTGATCCAAATGCTTCACAGGATTGAAATATATCTGATACCCATTGAAGGAGTCAAAAATAATTGGGTAATTAAGCACAAACAAGGAATTGAAAGGTGTTTATACACCACAAATCCCCTACGAGACTATGACAGTTTTACCCTTTTATTTGAATTGAGTTTGATCGAAGGACTTCATATGCTTTAAATAAATCTAATACCTATTCACGGACTAAAAAATATTTGGTAACTATTCACAACAAAATGATTTGAAAGGTGTTCATACACCACAAATCGCCTAAGGGACTATGATGGTTTTACCCTTTGATGTAAATTGAGTTTGATCCAAAGGCTTCATATGCTTTAAATATATATAATACATATTCAAGGAGTCAGAAATATTTTATAAATATTCACAACAAAATTATTTGAAAGGTGTTCATACACCACAAATCGCCTAAGAGACTACGACGGTTTTACCCTTTAATTTGAATTGAGTTGGATCCAAAGGCTTCAGATGCTTTATACATATCTAATACCAATTCAAGGACTCAAAAATATTTGGTAATTATTCACAAAAAAATAATATGAAAGGTGTTCATACACAAAAAATCGCCTAAGAGACTATGTCGGTTTTTACCCTTTGATTTGAAATAAGTTTAATCCAAGGGCTTCATATGATTGAAATATACGTAATACCAATTCAAGGAATGAAAATTATTTGGTAATTAAGCACCAAAATAGATTTGAAAGGTGTTCATACACCAAAAATCGCCTAAGGGACGATGACAGTTTTACTCTTTGATTTGAATTTAGTCAGATCCAAGGGCTTCATATGATTTAAATATATCTAATATCAATTCAAGGACTCAATTTCTTTTGGTAATTATTCAATACAAAATTATTTGAAATGTTTTCATAAACCACAAATCGCCTAAGAGACTATGACGGTTTTACCCTTTGATATGAAATAAGTTTGATCCAAGGGCTTCATATGATTGAAATATATATAATACCCATTCAAGGAGTCAAAAATAATTTGGTAATTAAGCACAAACAATGATTTGAAAGGTGTTTATACACCACAAATCCCCTACGAGACTATGAAGGTTTTACCCTTTAATTTGAATTAAGTTTGTTCCAAGGGCTTCATATGCTTTAAACACATCTAATACCTATTCAAGGACTCAAAAATATTTGGTAAATATTCACAACAAAATAATATGAAAGGTGTTCAAACACCACAAATCGCCTAAGTGACTATGACGGTTTTACCCTTTGATTTGAAATAAGTTTAATCCAAGGGCTTCATATAATTGAAATATACCTAATACGTGAAAAGTATTTGGTAATTATTCACAACAAAATGATTTGAAAGGTGTTCATACACCACAAATTGCCTAAGAGACTATGACGGTTTTACCCTTTGATTGATCCAAGGACTTCATATGCTTTAAAAAGATCTAATCTCTATTCAAGGAGTCAAAAAATATATTGTAATTACTCCCAACAAAATGATTTGAAAGGTGTTCATTCACCACAAATCGCCTAAGAAACTATGATGGTTTTACCCTTTCATTTGATTTGAGTTTGATCCAACGGATTCATAATATATCTAATACCTATTCAAGGACTCAAAAATATTTGGTTATTATTTACAACCAATATAATTTGAATGGAGTTCATACACCACAAATCGCCTAAGTGATTATGACGGTTTTACACTTTGATTTGAAATAAGTTTGATCGAAATGCTTCATATGATTAAAATATATCTCATACCCATTGAAGGAGTTAAAAATATTTTAATAATTAAGCACAAAAAATGATTTGAAAGGTGTTTATACACCACAAAATGCCTACGAGACTATGACGGTTTTACCCTTTGATTTGAATTGAGTTTGATCTAAGGACTTCATATGCTTTAAATAGGTCTAATACCTATTCAAGGACTAAAAAATATTTGGTAATTATTCACAACAAAATGATTTGAAAGGTGTTCATTCACCACAAATCGTCTAAGAGACTATGATGGTTCTACCCTTTGATTTAAATTGAGTTTGATCCAAGGGCTTCATATGATTTAAATATATCTAATACATATTCAAGGATTCATAAATATTTTGTAAATATTCACAACAAAATAATTTGAAAGGTGTTCATACACCACAACTCGCCTAAGAGACTATGACAGTTTTACCCTTTAATTTGATTTGAGTTTGATCCAAGGGCTTCATATGTTTTAAACATATCTAATACCTATTCAAGGACTTAAAAATATTTGGTAATTATTCACAACAAAAGAATATGAAATGTGTCCATACACCACAAATCGCCTAAGAGACTATGTCGGTTTTTACCCTTTGATTTGAAATAAGTTTAATCCAAGGGCTTCATAACATTGAAATATACCTAATACCAATTGAAGGAGTGAAAATTATTTGGTAATTAATCACCAAAATAGATTTGAAAGGTGTTCATACACCAAAAATCGCCCAAGGGAATATGACAGTTTTACCCTTTGATTTGAATTCAGTCAGATCCAAGGGCTTCATATCATTTAAATATATCTAATATCAATTCAAGGACTCTAATTTTTTTGGTAAATATTTAATGCAAAATGATTTGAAATGTTTTCATACACCACAAATCGCCTAAGAGACTACGACGGTTTTACCCTTTGATATGAAATAAGTTTGATCTAAGGGCTTCATATGATTGAAATATATCTAATACGTATTCAAGGAGTCAAAAACATTTGGTAATTAAGCACAAAAAATGATTTGAAAGGTGTTCACACACCACAAATCCCCTATGAGACTATGACGGTTTTACCCTTTGATTTGAATTGAGGTCGATCCAAGGACTTCATATGCTTTAAAAAGATCTAATCTCTATTCAAGGACTCTAAAATATTTTGGAATTATTCCCAACAAAATGATTTCAATGGTGTTCATTCACAACAAACCGCCAAAGAGACTGTGACGGTTTTACCCTTTGATTTGAATTGAGTTTGATCCAAGGGCTTCAAATGCGTAAAATATATCTAATACCTATTCAAGGAATATAAAATATTTGGTTACTATTCTTAAGCAATATAATTTGAAAGGTGTTCATACACCACAAATCGCCTAAGAGACTATGACGGTTTTACCCTTTGATTTGAAATAAGTTTGATCCAAAGGCTTCATATGATTGAAATATATCTAATACTCATTCAAAGAGTCGAAAATAATTTGGTAATTAAGCACAAACAATGATTTGAAAGGTGTCTATACACCACAAATCCCCTACGAGACTATGACGGTTTAACCCTTTGATTTAAATTAAGTTTGATCCAAGGGCTTCGTATTCTTTAAACACAGCTAATACCTATAAAAGGACTCAAAAATATTTCGTAATTATTCACAACAAAATAATATGAATGGTGTTTCGACACGAAAAATCGCCAAAGAGATTGTGACGGTTTTACCCTTTGATTTGAAATAAGTTTAATCCAAGGGCTTCATATGATTGAAATATACATAATACCAATTCAAGGAGCTAAAAGTATTTGGTAATTATTCACAACAAAATGATTGGAAAGGTGTTCATACACCACAAATCGCCTAAGAGACTATGACGGTTTTACCCTTCTATTTAAATTGAGTTTGATCCAAGCGATTCATATGCTTTAAATATATCTAAGACCTATTCAAGGAGTCACAAATATTTTGTAAATATTCACAACAAAACAATTTGAAAGATGTTCATAGTCTAAAAATCGCCTAAGAGACTATGATGGTTTTACCCTTTGATTTGAATTGAGTTTGATCAAAGGACTTCATGTTATTTAAATAGATCTAATACTTATTCAAGGACTAAAAAATATTTGGTAATTATTCACAACAAAATGATTTGAAAGGTGTTCATTCACCACAAATCGTCTAAGAGACTATGACGGTTTTACCCTTTGTTTTGAATTGAGTTTCATCCAAGGGCTTCATATGCATTAAATAGATTAAGTACCTTTTCAAGGACAAAAAAATATTTGGTAATTATTCACAACAAAATGATTTGAAAGGTGTTCATACGCCACAAATTGCTTAAGAGACTATGACGGTTTTACACTTTGATTTCAATTGAGTTTGATCCAAGGGCTTCATATGCTTTAAATATATCTAATACATATTCAAGGAGTCATAAATAATTTGTAATATTCACAACAAAATAATTTATAAGGTGTTCATACACCACAAATCGCCTAAGAGACTATGACGGTTTTACCCTTTAATTTTAATTGAGTTTGATCAAAGGGCTTCATATGCTTTAAACATATCTAATACCTATTCAAGGACTAAAAAGTATTTGGTAAGAATTCACAACAAAATAATATGAAAGGTGTTCATACACCACAAATCGCCTAAAACAATATGACATTTTTACCCTTTGATTTGAATTGACTTTGATCAAAGGACTTCATGTGCTTTAAATAGATCTAATACCTATTCAAGGACTAATTTTTTTTGTAGTTATTCAATACAAAATGATTTGAAATGTTTTCATACACCACATATCGCCTAAGAGACTATGACAGTTTTACTTTTTGATATGAAATAAGTTTGATCCAAGGGCTTCATATGATTCAAATATATTTAATACCTATTCAAGGAGTCAAAAACATTTGGTAATTAAGCACAAAAAATAATTTGAAAGGTGTTCATACACCATAAGTCCCCTAAGAGACTATGACGGTTTTACCCTTTGATTTCAATTGAGGTTGATCCAAGGACTTCATATGCTTTAAAAAGATCTAATCTCTATTCAAGGACTCAAAAAATATTTTGTAATTATTCCCAACAAAATGATTTGAAAGGTGTTCATTTACCATAAATCGCCTAAGGGACAATGACGGTTTTACCATTTGATTTGAATTGAGTTTGATCCAAGGGCTTCATATGCTTTAAATATATCTAATATCTATTCAAGGACTCAATAATATTTGGTTACTATTCAAAACCAATATAATTTGAAAGGTGTTCATACACCAAAAATCGCCTAAGAGACTATGACAGTTTTACCCTTTGATTTGGATTGAGTTTGATCCAAGGGCTTTATTTACTTTCATTATATCTAATACCTATTCAAGGACTCAAAATATTTGGTAATTGGGTAATTAAGCACAAACAATGAATTGAAAGGTGTTTATACACCACAAATCCCCTACGAGACTATGACAGTTTTACCCTTTGATTTGAATTGAGCTTGATCGAAGGAGTTCATAATCTTTAAATAGATCTAATACCTATTCAAGGACTAAAAAATATTTGGTAACTATTCACTACAAAATGATTTGAAAGGTGTTCATACACCACAAATCGCCTAAGAGACTATGATGGTTTTACCCTTTGATTTAAATTGAGTTTAATCAAAGGGCTTCATATGCTTTAAATATATCTAATACATATTCAAGGAGTCATAAATATTTTGTAAATATTCATAACAAAATTATTTGAAAAGTGTTCATACACCATAAATCGCCTAAGAGACTATGACGGTTTTACCCTTTAATTTGAATTGAGTTGGATCCAAGGGCTTCATATGCTTTAAACATATCTAATACCAATTCAAGGACTCAAAAATATTTGGTAATTATTCACAACTAAATAATATGAAAGGTGTTCATACACCACAAATCGCCTAAGAGACTATGTCGGTTTTTACCCTTTGATTTGAAATAAGTTTAATCCAAGGGCTTCATATGATTGAAATATACCTAATACCAATTCAAGGAATGAAAATTATTTGGTAATTAAGCACCAAAATAGATTTGAAAGGTGTTCATTGATATCACGTATTTATATAGTCTTTTCTCCCTTATTTACAAGCTAATTTGTGCATCATTGGAGCTCTTGGGAGCTATTTTGTGCTAACTATCGTATATAGTTGTGGTTTTGTGTTTTAGTGTTGAATTGCATGTTTTAGGGAGTTTTCTCCATATTCCCGAGTCATTTGGAAGCAACCACGACGTTACGAGATGTTAGGGGGCACGTAGGAAGGCTTACGAGTTTTATGGGTAGTTTAGGAGGTCCCAAGACCCCTGAATGTGAAGTTTAGAGAGCCAAAGAGTCAAAAAGGAGGTTTCCGTACTCTGATCGGGCAAAAATGGCCCGATCGGGCGAAGTATTTATGATCGGGCAGAGAAGTCGCGGACCCGATCGGGCACCAATGCCCGATCCAATCGGGCGATAATACTTTGTCCCAGACCCGATCGAGCGTAATGTGCCCGACCCGATCGGGTGGAGCACTGTTCATGTTTGTTGTTGCTGCCACGCCACGCAAGACGCCAAAGCTGGAATTGCTGGGCACCCGATCCACGACCCGATCAGGTGTGTGATCGGGTGAGGGCCCAGTTGCCTAAATGCTTGCTACGCTGCTGCTATGCTAAGCCAAGACAAAAAAATGTGATGCTTGGTGTGTGGACCCGATCGGGTGGATGGCTCGGGCCCGATCGGGTCTGGCGCCATTTGTCGCGATTTTCGACTTTTGCTTCCTATTTTTAATTAGACTTGAGGGGTATTATAAATAGCTTTTTCCCTCATTATTGAGGGACATCTTTTATTCATCCTTTTACTGCTTTAGACTCTAGTTTATTCTTCATTGTTCTTAGCTTAGTTTAAACAATTAGATTAGTTTAAAGGTGATTGAACCTGTTCCGATTTCAGTAAAAGTTCCTGCTTTATGTCAGTTGGTATTCTTCTTTGCCCTAATCTCTTTCACTATTCTCATTTGCTTAGTTTATTTATTCAATTATTCATGATGCAAATATTAGGGTTTCATATTAGATTGTTTATTGTTGACTCAATTATGAGTGAGTAGTTCAATTTCTAGGGTGTTAGAGAGGGAAACCATGTTTATACCATTATTATTTGAATTACTATTAGTTTCTAGGGTTTGATGAGATAGGTTATGGTGTGATTTGTTCTTATTGAGTAATTAACGTTATTGCGCAGTTTCTTTGATTACTTGAGGTTAATAATCGTTTGCACAGATCCGTCTTACTTTTAGAGGCCTAGTACACACCAGTAATTCTGATTATGTTTGTGAACATGCTGCATATGTTGAATTATGGACGTTGAGACTTAACCATAGCTTGATACGTGTTCTAATCTATCGATTCTCGACCTAGGTTCTGATAGTTGTTTGATCCTTTGATTGGTATAAGCATGGTGGACCGAACTAATTCCCTAGACCTTTAATTCATAGAGTAAAAATCCATTTTTATATTGTTTTCTAGTAGTTAATTATTAGTTCAGCTGTTTCTATCTGATCTTGCCTGAAGTAGCTTTTTAGCTGAATATTAACTTAGAACTCCATCTCTCTGTGGATTCGACCCTACTTCCCTTTACAACCATTGTTATAGGACTGTAGGAATTATCTTTGAATAGGTGATACGACTTTAGCCTATCATTCATACACCAAAAATCGCCTAAGGGACTATGACAGTTTTACCCTTTGATTTGAATTCAGTCAGATCCAAGGGCTTCATATGATTTAAATATATCTAATATCAATTCAAGGACTCAATTTTTTTTGGTAATTATTCAATACAAAATGATTTGAAATGTTTTCATACACCACAAATTGCCTAAGAGACTATGACGGTTTTACCCTTTGATATGAAATAAGTTTGATCTAAGGGCTTTATATGATTGAAATATATCTAATACCCATTCAAGGAGTCAAAAATAATTTGGTAAGTAAGCACAAACAATGATTTGAAAGGTGTTTATACACCACAAATCCCCTACGAGACTATGACGGTTTTACCCTTTAATTTGAATTAAGTTTGTTCCAAGGGCTTCATATGCTTTAAACACATCTAATACCTATTCAAGGACTCAAAAATATTTGGTAAATATTCACAATAAAATAATATGAAAGGTGTTCAGACACCACAAATCGCCTAAGTGACTATGACGGTTTTACCCATTGATTTGAAATAAGTTTAATTGAAGGGCTTCATATAATTGAAATATACCTAATACGTGAAATGTATTTGGTAATTATTCACAACAAAATGATTTGAAAGGTGTTCAGACACCACAAATTGCCTAAGAGACTATGACGGTTTTACCCTTTGATTGATCCAAGGACTTCATATGCTTTAAAAAGATCTAATCTCTATTCAAGGGGTCAAAAAATATTTTGTAATTATTCCCAACAAAATGATTTGAAAGGTGTTCATTCACCACAAATCGCCTAAGAAACTATGATGGTTTTACCCTTTCATTTGATTTGAGTTTAATCCAAGGGCTTCATAATATATCTAATACCTTTTCAAGGACTAAAAAATATTTGGTTATTATTCACAACCAATATAACTTGAATGGTGTTCATACACCACAAATCGCCTAAGAGATTATGACGGTTTTACACTTTGATTTGAAATAAGTTTGATCCAAATGCTTCATATGATTAAAATATATCTCATACCCATTGAAGGAGTTAAAAATATTTTAATAATTAAGCACAAACAATGATTTGAAAGGTGTTTATACACCACAAATCGCCTACGAGACTATGACGGTTTTACCCTTTGATTTGAATTGAGTTTGATCTAAGGCCTTCATATGCTTTAAATAGGTCTAATACCTATTCAAGAAATAAAAAATATTTGGTAATTATTCACAACAAAATGGTTTGAAAGATGTTCATTCACCACAAATCGTCTAAGAGACTATGACGGTTTTACCCTTTGTTTTGAATTGAGTTTGATCCAAGGGCTTCATATGCTTTAAATAGATCTAGTACCTATTCAAGGACAAAAAAATATTTGGTAATTATTCACAACAAAATGATTTGAAAGATGTTCATACACCACAAATCGCGTAAGGGACTATGATGGTTCTACCCTTTGATTTAAATTGAGTTTGATCCAAGGGCTTCATATGCTTTAAATATATCTAATACATAGTCAAGGAGTCATAAATATTTTGTAAATATTCACAACAAAATAATTTTAAAGGTGTTCATACACCACAAATCGCCTAAGAGACTATGACGGTTTTACCCTTTAATTTGAATTGAGTTTGATCCAAGGGCTTCATATGCTTTAAACATATCTAATACCTATTCAAGGACTTAAAAATATTTGGTAATTATTCACAACAAAATAATATGAAAGGTGTTCATACACCACAAATCGCCTAAGACACTCTGTCGGTTTTTACCCTTTGATTTGAAATAAGTTTAATCCAAGGGCTTCATATGATTGAAATATACCTAATACCAATTCAAGGAGTGAAAATTATTTGGTAATTAAGCACCAAAATAGTTTTGAAAGGTGTTCATACACCAAAAATCGCCTAAGGGACTATGACAGTTTTACCCTTTGATTTGAATTCAGTCAGATCCAAGAGCTTCATATGATTTAAATATATCTAATATCAATTCAAGGACTCAATTTTTTTTGGTAATTATTCAATTCAAAATGATTTGAAATGTTTTCATACACCACAAATCGCCTAAGAGACTACGACGGTTTTACCCTTTGATATGAAATAAGTTTGATCTAAGGGCTTCATATGATTGAAATATATCTAATACCTATTCAAGGAGTCAAAAACATTTGGTAATTAAGCACAAAAAATGATTTGAAAGGTGTTCATACATCACAAATCCCCTATGAGACTATGATGGTTTTACCCTTTGATTTGAATTGAGGTCGATCCAAGGACTTCATATGCTTTAAAAAGATCTAATCTCTATTCAAGGACTCAAAAATATTTTGTAATTATTCCTAACAAAATGATTTGAATGGTGTTCATTCACATCAAATCGCCTAAGAGACTGTGACGGTTTTACCCTTTGATTTGAATTGAGTTTGATCCAAGGGCATCATATGCTTTAAATATATCTAATACCTATTCAAGGAATAAAAAATATTTTGTTACTATTCTTAACCAATATAATTTGAATGCTGTTCATACACCACAAATCGCCTAAGAGACTATGACGGTTTTACCCTTTGATTTGAAATAAGTTTGATCCAAAGGCTTCATATGATTGAAATATATCTAATACTCATTCAAGGAGACCAAAATAATTTGGTCATTAAGCACAAACAATGATTTGAAAGGTGTTTATACACCACAAATCCCCTACGAGACTATGACGGTTTTACCCTTTGATTTGAATTAAGTTTGATCCAAGGGCTTCATATTCTTTAAACACATCTAATACATATTCAAGGACTCAAAAATATTTCGTAATTATTCACAACAAAATAATATGAAAGGTGTTCAGACACGAAAAATCGCCTAAGAGATTATGACGGTTTTACCCTTTGATTTGAAATAATTTTAATCCAAGGGCTTCATATGATTGAAATATACCTAATACCAATTCAAGGAGCTAAAAGTATTTGGTAATTATTCACAACAAAATGATTGGAAAGGTGTTCATACACCATAAATCCCCTAAGAGACTATGACGGTTTTACCCTTTGATTTGAATTGAGGTCGATCCAAGGACTTCATATGCTTTAAAAAGATCTAATATCTATTCAAGGACTCAAAAAATATTTTGAAATTATTCCCAACAAAATGATTTGAAAGGTGTTCATTCACCACAAATTGCCTATGGGACGATGAAGGTTTTACCGTTTGATTTGAATTGAGTTTGATCCAAGGGCTTCATATGCTTTAAGAGACTATGACGGTTTTACCCTTTGTTTTGAATTGAGTTTGATCCAAGGGCTTCATATGGATTAAATAGATCAAGTACCTGTTCAAGGACAAAAAAATATTTGGTAATTATTCACAACAAAATGATTTGAAAGGTTTTAATACACCACAAATCCCCTAAGCGACTATGACGGTTTTACACTTTGATTTCAATTGAGTTTGATCCAAGGGCTTCATATACTTTAAATATATCTAATACATATTCAAGGATTCATAAATATTTTGTAAATATTCACAACAAAATAATTTATAAGGTGTTCATACACCACAAATCGCTTAAGAGACTATGACGGTTTTACCCTTTAATTTGAATTGAGTTTGATCAAAGGGCTTCATATGCTTTAAACAAATCTAATACCTATTCAAGGACTCACAAATATTTGGTAAGAATTCACAACAAAATAATATGTAAGGTGTTCATACACCACAAATCGCCTCAAAGAATATGTCATTTTTACCCTTTGATTTGAATTGAGTTTGATCGAAGGACTTCATGTGCTTTAAATAGATCTAATACCTATTCAAGGACTAAATTTTTTTGGCAGTTATTAAATACAAAATGATTTGAAATGTTTTCATACACCACATATCGCCTAAGAGACTATGACGGTTTTACTTTTTGATATGAAATAAGTTTGATCCAAGGGCTTCATATGATTGAAATATATTTAATACCTATTCAAGGAGTCAAAAAAATTTGGTAATTAAGCACAAAAAATAATTTGAAAGGTGTTCATACACCATAAATCCCCTAAGAGACTATGACGGTTTTACCCTTTGATTTGAATTGAGGTCGATCCAAGGACTTCATATGCTTTAAAAAGATCTAATCTCTATTCAAGGACTCAAAAAATATTTTGAAATTATTCCCAACAAAATGATTTAAAAGGTGTTCATTCACCACAAATTGCCTATGGGACGATGAAGGTTTTACCGTTTGATTTGAATTGAGTTTGATCCAAGGGCTTCATATGCTTTAAATATATCTAATACCTATTCAAGGACTCAAAAATATTTGGTTACTATTCACAACCAATATAATTTGAAAGGTGTTCATACACCACAAATCGCCTAAGAGACTATGACGGTTTTACCCTTTGATTTGAAATAAGTTTGATCCAAATGCTTCATATGATTGAAATATATCTAATACCCATTCAAGGAGTCAAAAATAATTTGGTAATTAAGCACAAACAATGATTTGAAAGGTGTTTATACACCACAAATCCCCTACGAGACTATGACGGTTTTACCCTTTGATTTGAATTAAGTTTGATCCAAGGGCTTCATATGCTTTAAACACATCTAATACCTATTCAAGGAATCAAAAATATTTTGTAGTTATTCACAACAAAATAATATGAAAGGTGTTCAGACACCACAAATCGCCTAAGAGACTATGACGGTTTTACCCTTTGATTTGAAATAAGTTTAATCCAAGGGCTTCATATGATTGAAATATACCTAATACCAATTCAAGGAGCTAAAAGTATTTGGTAATTATTCACAACAAAATGATTGGAAAGGTGTTCATACACCATAAATCCCCTAAGAGACTATGACGGTTTTACCCTTTCATTTGAATTGTGGTCGATCCAAGGACTTCATATGCTTTAAAAAGATCTAATCTCTATTCAAGGACTCAAAAAATATTTTGAAATTATTCCCAACAAAATGATTTGAAAGGTGTTCATTCACCACAAATTTCCTATGGGACGATGAAGGTTTTACCGTTTGATTTGAATTGAGTTTGATCCAAGGGCTTCATATGCTTTAAGAGACTATGACGGTTTTACCCTTTGTTTTGAATTGAGTTTGATCCAAGGGCTTCATATGGATTAAATAGATCAAGTACCTATTCAAGGACAAAAAAATATTTGGTAATTATTCACAACAAAATGATTTGAAAGGTTTTAATACACCAGAAATCCACTAAGCGACTATGACGGTTTTACACTTTGATTTCAATTGAGTTTGATCCAAGGGCTTCATATACTTTAAATATATCTAATACATATTCAAGGATTCATAAATATTTTGTAAATATTCACAACAAAATAATTTATAAGGTGTTCATACACCACAAATCGCCTAAGAGACTATGACGATTTTACCCTTTAATTTGAATTGAGTTTGATCAAAGGGCTTCATATGCTTTAAACAAATCTAATACCTATTCAAGGACTCACAAATATTTGGTAAGAATTCACAACAAAATAATATGTAAGGTGTTCATACACCACAAATCGCCTAAAAGAATATGTCATTTTTACCCTTTGATTTGAATTGAGTTTGATCGAAGGACTTCATGTGCTTTAAATAGATCTAATACCTATTCAAGGATTAAATTTTTTTGGCAGTTATTCAATACAAAATGATTTGAAATGTTTTCATACACCACATATCGCCTAAGAGACTATGACGGTTTTACTTTTTGATATGAAATAAGTTTGATCCAAGGGCTTCATATGATTGAAATATATTTAATACCTATTCAAGGAGTCAAAAACATTTGGTAATTAAGCACAAAAAATAATTTGAAAGGTGTTCATACACCATAAATCCCCTAAGAGACTATGACGGTTTTACCCTTTGATTTGAATTGAGGTCGATCCAAGGACTTCATATGCTTTAAAAAGATCTAATCTCTATTCAAGGACTCAAAAAATATTTTGAAATTATTCCCAACAAAATGATTTAAAAGGTGTTCATTCACCACAAATTGCCTATGGGACGATGAAGGTTTTACCGTTTGATTTGAATTGAGTTTGATCCAAGGGCTTCATATGCTTTAAATATATCTAATACCTATTCAAGGACTCAAAAATATTTGGTTACTATTCACAACCAATATAATTTGAAAGGTGTTCATACACCACAAATCGCCTAAGAGACTATGACGGTTTTACCCTTTGATTTGAAATAAGTTTGATCCAAATGCTTCATATGATTGAAATATATCTAATACCCATTCAAGGAGTCAAAAATAATTTGGTAATTAAGCACAAACAATGATTTGAAAGGTGTTTATACACCACAAATCCCCTACGAGACTATGACGGTTTTACCCTTTGATTTGAATTAAGTTTGATCCAAGGGCTTCATATGCTTTAAACACATCTAATACCTATTCAAGGACTCAAAAATATTTCGTAATTATTCACAACAAAATAATATGAAAGGTGTTCAGACACCACAAATCGCCTAAGATACTATGACAGTTTTACCCTTTGATTTGAAATAAGTTTAATCCAAGGGCTTCATATGATTGAAATATACCTAATACCAATTCAAGGAGCTAAAAGTATTTGGTAATTATTCACAACAAAATGATTGGAAAGGTGTTCATACACCATAAATCCCCTAAGAGACTATGACGGTTTTACCCTTTGATTTGAATTGAGGTCGATCCAAGGACTTCATATGCTTTAAAAAGATCTAATCTCTATTCAAGGACTCAAAAAATATTTTGAAATTATTCCCAACAAAATGATTTGAAAGGTGTTCATTCACCACAAATTGCCTATGGGACGATGAAGGTTTTACCGTTTGATTTGAATTGAGTTTGATCCAAGGGCTTCATATGCTTTAAGAGACTATGACGGTTTTACCCTTTGTTTTGAATTGAGTTTGATCCAAGGGCTTCATATGGATTAAATAGATCAAGTACCTATTCAAGGACAAAAAAATATTTGGTAATTATTCACAACAAAATGATTTGAAAGGTTTTAATACACCAGAAATCCACTAAGCGACTATGACGGTTTTACACTTTGATTTCAATTGAGTTTGATCCAAGGGCTTCATATAATTTAAATATATCTAATACATATTCAAGGATTCATAAATATTTTGTAAATATTCACAACAAAATAATTTATAAGGTGTTCATACACCACAAATCGCCTAAGAGACTATGACGATTTTACCCTTTAATTTGAATTGAGTTTGATCAAAGGGCTTCATATGCTTTAAACAAATCTAATACCTATTCAAGGACTCACAAATATTTGGTAAGAATTCACAACAAAATAATATGTAAGGTGTTCATACACCACAAATCGCCTAAAAGAATATGTCATTTTTACCCTTTGATTTGAATTGAGTTTGATCGAAGGACTTCATGTGCTTTAAATAGATCTATACCTATTCAAGGACTAAATTTTTTTGGCAGTTATTCAATACAAAATGATTTGAAATGTTTTCATACACCACATATCGCCTAAGAGACTATGACGGTTTTACTTTTTGATATGAAATAAGTTTGATCCAAGGGCTTCATATGATTGAAATATATTTAATACCTATTCAAGGAGTCAAAAACATTTGGTAATTAAGCACAAAAAATAATTTGAAAGGTGTTCATACACCATAAATCCCCTAAGAGACTATGACGGTTTTACCCTTTGATTTGAATTGAGGTCGATCCAAGGACTTCATATGCTTTAAAAAGATCTAATCTCTATTCAAGGACTCAAAAAATATTTTGAAATTATTCCCAACAAAATAATTTGAAAGGTGTTCATTCACCACAAATTGCCTATGGGACGATGAAGGTTTTACCGTTTGATTTGAATTGAGTTTGATCCAAGGGCTTCATATGCTTTAAATATATCTAATACCTATTCAAGGACTCAAAAATATTTGGTTACTATTCATAACCAATATAATTTGAAAGGTGTTCATACACCACAAATCGCCTAAGAGACTATGACGGTTTTACCCTTTGATTTGAAATAAGTTTGATCCAAATGTTTCATATGATTGAAATATATCTAATACCCATTCAAGGAGTCAAAAATAATTTGGTAATTAAGCACAAACAATGATTTGAAAGGTGTTTATACACCACAAATCCCCTACGAGACTATGACGGTTTTACCCTTTGATTTGAATTAAGTTTGATCCAAGGGCTTCATATGCTTTAAACACATCTAATACCTATTCAAGGACTCAAAAATATTTCGTAATTATTCACAACAAAATAATATGAAAGGTGTTCAGACACCACAAATCGCCTAAGATACTATGACAGTTTTACCCTTTGTTTGAAATAATTTTAATCCAAGGGCTTCATATGATTGAAATATACCTAATACCAATTCAAGGAGCTAAATGTTTTTGGTAATTATTCATAACAAATTGATTTGAAAGGTGTTCATACACCACAAATCGCCTAAGAGACTATGACGGTTTTACCCTTCTTTTTAAATTGAGTTTGATCCAAGGGCTACATAGCTTTAAATATATCTAAGACCTATTCAAGGAATCATAAATATTTTGTAAATATTCACAACAAAATAATTTCAAAGCTGTTCATACACTAAAAATCGCCTAAGAGACTATGACTGTTTTACCCTTTGATTTGAATTGAGTCTGATCGAAGGACTTCATGTGCTTTAAATAGATCTAATACCTATTCAAGGACTAAAAAATATTTGGTAATTATTCACAACAAAATGATTTGAAAGGTGTTGATT
Source organism: Patellifolia procumbens (assembly GCA_947645195.1). Taxonomy (NCBI): domain Eukaryota; kingdom Viridiplantae; phylum Streptophyta; class Magnoliopsida; order Caryophyllales; family Amaranthaceae; genus Patellifolia; species Patellifolia procumbens. Next base: position 139,460 of record CANSGD010000904.1, read on the forward strand.
CACCACAAATCGTTTAAGAGACTATGACGGTTTTACCCTTTGTTTTGAATTGATTTTGATCCAAGGACTTCATATGCATTAAATCGATCAAGTACCTATTCAAGGACAAAAATTTTTTTGGCAATTATTCACAACAAAATGATTTGAAAGGTGTTCATACACTAAAAATCGCCTAAGAGACTATGACAATTTTACCCTTTGATTTAAATTGAGTTTAATCCAAGGGCTTCATATGCTTTAAATATATCTAATACATATACAAGGAGTCATAAATATATTGTAAATATTCACAACAAAATAATTTATAAGGTGTTCATACACCACAAATCACCTAAGACACTATTACGGTTTACCCTTTAATTTGAATTGAGTTTGATCAAAGGGCTTCATATGCTTTAAACATATCTAATACCTATTCAAGGACTCAAAAATATTTGGTAAGTATTCACAACAAAATAATATGAAAGGTGTTCATACACCACAAATCGCCTAAAAGAATATGACATTTTTACCCTTTGATTTGAATTGAGTTTGATCGAAGGACTTCATGTGCTTTAAATAGATTTAATACCTATTCAAGGACTAAATTTTTTTTGGTAATTATTCAATACTAAATGATTTGAAATGTTTTCATACACCACATATCGCCTAAGAGACTATGACGGTTTTACCCTTTGATATGAAATAAGTTTGATCCAAGGGCTTCATATGATTGAAATATATTTAATACCTATTCAAGGAGTCAAAAACATTTGGAAATTAAGCAAAAAAATTTTTTGAAAGGTGTTCATACACCATAAATCCCCTAAGAGACTATGATAGTTTTACCTTTTCATTTGAATTGAGGTTGATCCAAGGACTTCATATGCTTTAAAAAGATCTAATCTCTATTCAAGGACGCAAAAAATATTTTGTAATTATTCCAAACAAAATGATTTGAAAGGTGTTCATTAACCACAAATCGCCTAATAGACAATGACGGTTTTACCATTTGATTTGATTTAATTTGATCCAAGGGCTTCATATGCTTTAAATATATCTAATACCTATTGATGGACTCAAAAATATTTGGTTACTATTCACAACCAATATAATTTGAAAGGTGTTCATACACCACAAATCGCATAAGATACTATGACGGTTTTACCCTTTGATTTGAAATAAGTTTGATCCAAATGCTTCATATGATTGAAATATATCTAATACCCATTCACGGAGTCAAAAATAATTTGGTAATTAAGCACACACAATGATTTGAAAGGTGTTTATACACCACAAATCCCCTACGAGACTATGACGGTTTTACCCTTTGATTTGAATTATGTTTGATCCAAGGGCTTCATATGCTTTGAACACATCTAATACCTATTCAAGGACTCAAAAATATTTCGTAATTATTCACAACAAAATAATATGAAAGGTGTTCAGACACCACAAATCGCCTAAGAGACTATGACAGTTTTACCCTTTGATTTGAAATAATTTTAATCCAAGGACTTCATATGATTGAAATATACCTAATACCAATTCAAGGAGCTAAAAGTATTTGGTAATTATTCACAACAAAATGATTTGAAAGGTGTTCATACACCACAAATCGTCTAAGAGACTATGACGGTTTTACCCTTCTATTTAAATTGAGTTTGATCCAAGGGCTTCATAGCTTTAAATATATCTAAGACCTATTCAAAGGAGTCATAAATATTTTGTAAATATTCACAACAAAACAATTTGAAAGATGTTCATACACCAAAAATCGCCTAAGAGACTATGACGGTTTTACCCTTTGATTTGAATTGAGTTTGATCGAAGGACTTCATGTGCTTTAAATAGATCTAATACCTATTGAAGGACTAAAAAATATTTGGTAATTATTCACAACAAAATGATTTGAAAGGTTTTGATTCACCACAAATCGTCTTAGAGACTATGACGGTTTTACCCTTTGTTTTGAATTGAGTTTGATCCAAGGGCTTCATATGCATTAAATAGATCAAGTACCGATTCAAGGACAAAAACATATTTGGTAATTATTCACAACAAAATGATTTGAAAGGTGTTCATACACCACAAATCGCCTAAGAGACTATGAGAGTTTTACCTTTTGATTTAAATTGAGTTTAATCCAAGGGCTTCATATGCTTTAAATATATCCAATACATATTCAAGGAGTCATAAATATTTTGTAAATATTCACAACAAAATAATTTATAAGGTGTTCATACACCACAAATCGCCTAAGAGACTATGACGGTTTTACCCTTTGATTTGAATTGAGTTTGATCGAAGGACTTCATGTGCTTTAAATAGATCTAATACCTATTCAAGGACTAAAAAATATTTGGTAATTATTCACAAAAAATGATTTGAAAGGTTTTGATTCACCACAAATCGTCTAAAAGACTATGACGGTTTTACCCTTTGTTTTGAATTGAGTTTGATCCAAGGGCATCATGTGCATTAAATAGATCAAGTACCGATTCAAGGACAAAAAAATATTTGGTAATTATTCACAACAAAATGATTTGAAAGGTGTTCATACAGCACAAATCGCCTAAGAGACTATGACAGTTTTACCCTTTGATTTGAATTGAGTTTGATCGAACGACTTCATGTGCTTTAAATAGATCTAATACCTATTTAAGGACTAAATTTTTTTTGGTAATTATTCAATACTAAATGATTTGAAATGTTTTCATACACCACATATCGCCTAAGAGACTATGGCGGTTTTACCCTTTGATTTGAATTGAGGTTGATCCAAGGACTTCATATGCTTTAAAAAGATCTAATCTCTATTCAAGGACTCAAAAAATATTTTGTAATTATTCCCAACAAAATGATTTGAAAGGTGTTCATTCACCACAAATCACCTAAGAGACTATGACGGTTTTACCCTTTGATATGAATAGAGTTTGTTCCAAGGGCTTCATATGCTTTAAATATATCTAATACCTATTCAAGTCCTAAAAGATATTTGGTTATTATTCACAACCAATATAATTTGAAAGGTGTTTATACACCACAAATCGCCTAAGAGACTATGACGGTTTTAGCCTTTGATTTGAAATAAGTTTGATCCAAAGGCTTCATATGATTAAAATATATCTAATACCCATTCAAGGAGTCAAACACAATTTGGTAATTAAGAACAAACTATGATTTGAAAGGTGTTTATACACCATAAATCCCCTATGAGACTAGGACGGTTTTACCCTTTGATTTGAATTAAGTTTGATCCAAGGGCTTCATATGCTTTAAAAACATCTAATACCTATTCAAGGACTCACAAATATTTCGTAATTATTCACAACAAAATAATATGAAAGGTGTTCAGACTTCACATATCGCCTAAGAGACTATTACGGTTTTACCCTTTGATATGAAATAAGTTTGATCCAAGGGCTTCATATGATTGAAATATATTTAATACCTATTCAAGAAGTCAAAAACATTTGGTAATTAAGCACAAAAAATAATTTGAAAGGTGTTCATACACCATAAATCCCCGAAGAGACTATGACGGTTTTACCCTTTGATTTGAATTGAGGTTGATCCAAGGACTTCATATGCTTTAAAAAGATCTAATCTCTATTAAAGGACTCAAAAAATATTTTGTAATTATTCCCAACAAAATGATTTAAAAGGTGTTCATACACCACAAATCGCCTAAGAGACTATGATGGTTTTACCCTTTGATTTGAAATAAGTTGTTCCAAATGCTTCATATGATTGAAATATATCTAATACCCATTCAACGAGTCAAAATTAATTTGTTAATTAAGCACAAACAATGATTTGAAAGGTGTTTATACACCACAAATCCCCTACGAGACTAGGACAGTTTTACCCTTTGATTTGAATTGAGTTTGATCCAAGGGCTTCATATGCTTTAAACACATCTAATACCTATTCAAGGACTCAAAAATATTTCGTAATTATTCACAACAAAATAATATGAAAGGTGTTCAGACACCACAAATCGCCTAAGAGACTATGACAGTTTTGCCCTTTGATTTGAAATAAGTTTAATCCAAAGGCTTCATATGATTGAAATATAACTAATACCAATTAAAGGAGTGAAAAGTATTTGGTAATTATTCACAACAAAATTATTTGAAAGGTGTTCATACACCACAAATCGCCTAAGAGACTATGACGATTTTACCCTTTGATTTAGATTGAGTTTTATCCAAGGTCTTCATCTGCTTTAAATATATCTGATACCTATTCAAGGAGTCATAAATATTTTGTAAATATTCAAAACAAAATAATTTGAAAGGTGTTCATAAACCAAAAATCGCCTAAGAGACAATTACATTTTTACCCATTGATTTGAATTGAGTCAGATCCAAGGACTTCATTTGATTTAAATATATCTAATTTCTATTCAAGGGATCAAATATTTTTGGTAATTATTCAATACAAAATGATTTGAAACGTTTTCATACACCACAAATCGCCTAAGAGACTATGACGCTTTTACCCTTTGATATGAAATAAGTTTAATCCAAGGGCTTCATATGATTGAAATATATCTAATACATATTCAAGGAGTAAAAAACATTTGGTAATTAAGCACAAAAAATGATTTGAAAGGTGTTCATACACCACAAATCCCTTAAGAGACTATGACGGTTTTACCCTTTGATTTGAATTAAGGTTGATCCAAGGACTTCGTATGCTTTAAAAAGATCTAATCTCTATTCAAGGACTCAAAAAATATTTTGTAATTATTCCCAACAAAATGATTTGAAAGGTGTTCATTCACAACAAATCGCCTAAGAGACTATGACGGTTTTACCCTTTGATATAAATAGGGTTTGTTCCAAGGGCTTCATATGCTTTAAATATATCTAATACCTATTCAAGGACTCAAAAATATTTGGTTATTATTCACAACCAATATAATTTGAAAGGTGTTTATACACCACAAATCTCCTAAGAGACTATGACGGTTTTACCCTTTGATTTGAAATAAGTTTGATCCAAATGCTTCATAAGATTGAAATATATCTTATACCCATTCAAGGAGTCAAACATAATTTGTTAATTAAGCACAAACAATGATTTGAAAGGTGTTTATACACCACAAATCCCCTATGAGACTATGACAGTTTTATCCTTTGATTTGAATTGAGTTTGATACAAGGGCTTCATATGCTTTAAACACATCTAATACCTATTCAAGGACTCAAAAATATTTGGTAATTATTTAAAACAAAATAATATGAAAGGTGTTCAGACACCACAAATCGCCTAAGTGACTATGACGGTTTTACCCTTTGATTTAAATTGAGTTTTATCCAAGGGCTTCATATGCTTTAAATATATCTAATACCTATTCAAGGAGTCATAAATATTTTGTAAATATTCACAACAAAATAATTTGAAAGGTGTTCATACACCAAAAATCGCTTAAGAGACTATGACATTTTTACCTTTTGATTTGAATTGAGTAAGATCCAAGGGCTTCATATGATTTAAATATATCTAATTTCCATTCAAGGGATCAAATATTTTTGGTAATTATTCAATACAAAATGATTTGAAATGTTTTCATACACCACAAATCGCCTATGAGACTATGACGATTTTACCCTTTGATATGAAATAAGTTTGATCCAAGGGCTTCATATGATTGAAATATATCTAATACGTATTCAAGGAGTAAAAAACATTTGGTAATTAAGCACAAAAAATGATTTGAAAGGTGTTCATACACTTTAAATCCCCTAAGAGACTATGACGGTTTTACCCTTTGATTTGAATTATGGTTGATCCAAGGACTTCGTATGCTTTAAAAAGATCTAATCTCTATTCAAGGGCTCAAAAAATATTTTGTAATTATTCCCAACAAAATAATTTGAAAGGTGTTCATACACCACAAATCGCCTAAGAGACTATGACGGTTTTACCCTTTGATATGAATAGAGTTTGATCCAAGGGCTTCATATGCTTTAAATATATCTAATACCTATTCAAGGACTCAAAAATATTTGGTTATTATTCACAACCAATATAATTTGAAAGGTGTTTATACACCACAAATCGCCTAAGAGACTATGACGGTTTTACCCTTTGATTTGAAATAAGTTGTTCCAAATGCTTCATATGATTGAAATATATCTAATACCCATTCAAGGAGTCAAAAATAATTTGTTAATTAAGCACAAACAATGATTTGAAAGGTGTTTATACACCACAAATCCCCTACGAGACTAGGACAGTTTTACCCTTTGATTTGAATTGAGTTTGATCCAAGGGTTTCATATGCTTTAAACACATCTAATACCTATTCAAGGACTCAAAAATATTTCGTAATTATTCACAACAAAATAATATCAAAGGTGTTCAGACACAACAAATCGCCTAAGAGACTATGACAGTTTTGCCCTTAGATTTGAAATAAGTTTAATCCAAAGGCTTCATATGATTGAAATATAACTAATACCAATTAAAGGAGTGAAAAGTATTTGGTAATTATTCACAACAAAATGATTTGAAAGGTGTTCATACACCACAAATCGCCTAAGAGAGTATAACGGTTTTACCGGTTTGATTTAAATAGAGTTTTATCCAAGGGCTTCATATGCTTTAAATATATCTAATACCTATTCAAGGAGTCATAAATATTTTGTAAATATTCACAACAAAATAATTTGAAGGGTGTTCAAACACCAAAAATCGCCAAGAGACTATGACATTTTTACCCATTGATTTGAATTGAGTCAGATCCAAGGGCTTCATTTGATTTAAATATAACTAATTTCTATTCAAGGGATCAAATATTTTTGGTAATTATTCAATACAAAATGATTTGAAATGTTTTCATACACCACAAATCGCCTAAGAGACTATGACGCTTTTACCCTTTGATATGAAATAAGTTTGATCCAAGGGCTTCATATGATTGAAATATATCTAATACGTATTCAAGGAGTAAAAAACATTTGGTAATTAAGCACAAAAAATGATTTGAAAGGTGTTCATACACTTTAAATCCCCTAAGAGACTATGACGGTTTTACCCTTTGATTTGAATTATGGTTGATCCAAGGCTTTCGTATGCTTTAAAAAGATCTAATCTCTATTCAAGGACTCAAAAATTATTTTGTAATTATTCCCAACAAAATAATTTGAAAGGTGTTTATACACTACAAATCTCCTAAGAGACTATGACGGTTTTACCCTTTGATTTGAAATAAGTTTGATCCAAATGCTTCATATGATTGAAATATATCTAATACCCATTCAAGGAGTCAAAAACAATTTGGTAATTCAGCACAAACAATGATTTGAAAGGTGTTTATACACCACAAATCCCCTACGAGACTATGACAGTTTTACCCTTTTATTTAAATTAAGTTTGATCCAACGCCTTTATATGCTTTAAACACATCTAATAACTATTCAAGGACGCTAAAATATTTCGTAATTATTCACAACAAAATAATATGAAAGGTGTTCAGACATCACATATCGCCTAAGAGACTATGACGGTTTTACCCTTTTATATGAAATATGTTTGATCCAAGGGCTTCATATGATTGAAATATATTTAATACCTATTCAAGGAATCAAAAACATTTGGTAATTAAGCACAAAAAATCATTTGAAAGGTGTTCATACACCATAAATCCCCTAGGAGACTATGACGGTTTTACCCTTTGATTTGAATTGAGGTTGATCCAAGGACTTCATATGCTTTAAAAAGATCTAATCTCTATTCAAGGACTCAAAAAATATATTGTAATTATTCCCAACAAAATGATTTGAAAGGTGTTCATACACCACAAATCGCCTACGAGACTATGACGGTTTTACCCTTTGATTTGAAATAAGTTGATCCAAATGCTTCATATGATTGAAGTATATCTAATACCCATTCAAGGAGTCAAAATTAATTTGTTAATTAAGCACAAACAATGATTTGAAAAGTGTTTATACACCACAAATCCCCTACGAGACTAGGACAGTTTTACCCTTTGATTTGAATTGAGTTTGATCGAAGTGCTTCATATGCTTTAAACACATCTAATTCCTATTCAAGGACTCAAAAATATTTCGTAATTATTCACAACAAAATAATATGAAAGGTGTTCAGACACCACAAATCGCCTAAGAGACTATGAATGTTTTACCCTTTGATTTGAAATAAGTTTAATCCAAAGGCTTCATATGATTTAAATATAACTAATACGAATTCAAGGAGTGAAAAGTATTTGGTAATTATTCACAACAAAATGATTTGAAAGGTGTTCATACACCAGAAATCGCCTAAGAGAGTATAACGGTTTTACCCGTTTGATTTAAATAGAGTTTTATCCAAGGGCTTCATATGCTTTAAATATATCTAATACCTATTCAAGGAGTCATAAATATTATGTAAATATTCACAACAAAATAATTTGAAAGGAGTTCATACACCAAAAATAGCTTAAGAGACTATGACATTTTTACCTTTTGATTTGAATTGAGTAAGATCCAAGGGCTTCATATGATTTAAATATATCTAATTTCTATCCAAGGGATCAAATATTTTTGGTAATTATTCAATACAAAATGATTTGAAATGTTTTCATACACCATAAATCGCCTAAGAGACTATGACACTTTTACCCTTTGATATGAAATAAGTTTGATCCAAGGGCTTCATATGATTGAAATATATCTAATACTTATTCAAGGAGTAAAAAACATTTGGTAATTAAGCACAAAAAATGATTTGAAAGGTGTTCATACACCACAAATCCCCTAAGAAACTATGACGGTTTTCCCCTTTGATTTGAATTAAGGTTGATCAAGGGACTTCGTATGCTTTAAAAAGATCTAATCTCTATGCAAGGACTCAAAATACATTTTGTAATTATTCCCAACAAAATGATTTGAAAGGTGTTCATTCACCACAAATGGCCTTAGAGACTATGATTGTTTTACCCTTTGATATGAATAGAGTTTGATCCAAGGGCTTCATATGCTTTAAATATATCTAATACCTATTCAAGGACTCAAAAATATTTTGTTATTATTCACAACCAATATAATTTGAAAGGTGTTTATACACCACAAATCGCCTAAGAGACTATGACGGTTTTACCCTTTGATTTGAAATAAGTTTGATCCAAATGCTTCATATGTTTGAAATATATCTAATACCCATTCAAGGAGTCAAAAATAATTTGTTAATTAAGCACAAACAATGATTTGAAAGGTGTTTATACACCACAAATCCCCTACGAGACTAGGACAGTTTTACCCTTTGATTTGAATTGAGTTTGATCCAAGGGCTTCATATGCTTTAAACACATCTAATACCTATTCATGGACTCAAAAATATTTCGTAATTATTCACGACAAAATAATATGAAAGGTGTTCAGACACCACAAATCGCCTAAGAGACTATGAGAGTTTTACACTTTGATTTGAAATAAGTTTAATCCAAGAGCTTCATATGATTGAAATATACCTAATACCAATTCAAGGAGTGAAAATTATTTGGTAATTATTCACAACAAAATGATTTGAAAGGTGTTCATACACCACAAATCGCCTAAGAGACTATGACGGTTTTACCCTTTGATTTAAATTGAGTTTGATCCAAGGGCTTCAAATGCTTTCAATATTTATAATACCTATGCAAGGAGTCATAAATATTTTGTAAATATTCACAATAAAATAATTTGAAAGGTGTTGATACACCATAAATCGCCTAAGAGACTATGACGGTTTTACCCTTTGATTAGAATTGAGGTTGATCCAAGGAATTCATATGCTATAAAAAGATCTAATCTCTATTCAAGGGCTCAAAATTTTTTTTGAATTATTCCCAACAAAATGATTTGAAAGGTGTTCATTCACCACAAATCGCCTAAGAGACTATGACGGTTTTACCCTTTGATATGAATAGAGTTTGATCCAAGGGTTTCATATGGTTTAAATATATCTAATACCTATTCAAGGACTCAAAAATATTTGGTTATTATTCACAACCAATATAATTTGAAAGGTGTTTATACACCACAAATCGCCTAAGAGACTATGACGGTTTTACCCTTTGTTTTGAAATAAGTTTGATCGAAATGCTTCATATGATTGAAATATATCTTATACCCATTCATGGAGTCAAAAATAATTTGTTAATTAAGCACAATCAATGATTTGAAAGGTGTTTATACACTACAAATCCCCTACGAGACTATGACAGTTTTACCCTTTGATTTGAATTGAGTTTGGTTCAAGGGCTTCATATGCTTTAAACACATCTCATACCTATTCAAGGACACAAAAATATTTGGTAATTATTCACAACAAAATAATATGAAAGGTGTTCAGAACCCACAAATCGCCTAAGAGACTATGACGGTTTTACCCTTTGATTTGAAATAAGTTTAATCCAAGGGCTTCATATGATTAAAATATACCTAATACCAATTCAAGGAGTGAAAAGTAATTGGTAATTATTCACAACAAAATGATTTGAAAGGTTTTCATACACCACAAATCGCCTAAGAGACTATGACGGTTTTACCCTTTGATTTAAATTGAGTTTTATCCAAGGGCTTTGAATGCTTTCAATATATATAATACCTATTCAAGGAGTCATAAATATTTTGTAAATATTCACAACAAAATAATTTGAAAGGTGTTCATACACCACAAATCGCCTAAGAGACTATGACGGTTTTACACTTTAATTTGAATTGGGTTTGATCCAAGGACTTCATATGCTTTAAAGATATCTAATACCTATTCAAGGACTCAAAAATATTTGGTTATTATTCACAATAAAATTATATGAAAGGTGTTCATACACCACAAATCGCCTATGAGACTATGACGGTTTTACCCATTGATTTGAAAGAAGTTTAATCCAAGGGCTTCATATGATTGAAATATACCTAATACCAATTGAAGGAGTTAAAATTATTTGGTAATTAAGCACCAAAAATGATTTGAAAGGTGTTCATACACCAAAAATCGCCTAAGAGACTATGACGGTTTTACCCTTTGATTTAAAATAAGTTTAATCCAAGGGCTTCATATGATTGAAATATACATAATACCAATTCAAGGAGTGAAAAGTATTTGGTAAATATTCACAACAAAATGATTTGAAAGGTGTTCAGACACCACAAATCGCCTAAGAGACTATGACGGTTTTACCCTTTGATTTAAATTGAGTTTTATCCAAGGTCTTCATATGATTTCAATATGTATAATACCTATTAAAGATGTCATAAATATTTTGTAAATATTCACAACAAAATAATTTGAAAGGTGTTCATACACCACAAATCGCCTAAGAGACTATGACAGTTTTACCCTTTAATTTGAATTGAGTTTGATCCAAGGACTTCATATGATTTAAACATATCTAATACCTATTCAAGGACTCAAAAATATTTGGTAATTATTCACAACAAAATTATATCAAAGGTGTTCATACACCACAAATAGCCTAAGAGACTATGACGATTTTACCCTTTGATTTGAATTAAGTTTAATACAAGGGCTTCATATGATTGAAATATACCTAATACCAATTGAAGGAGTGAAAAGTATTTGGTAATTAAGCACCAAAAATGATTTGAAAGGTGTTCATACACCAAAAATCGCCTAAGAGACTATTACGGTTTTACCCTTTGATTTGAAATAAGTTTAATCCAAGGGCTTCATATGATTAAAATATACATAATACCAATTCAAGGAGTGAAAAGTATTTCGTAATTATTCACGACAAAATGATTTGAAAGGTGTTCATACACCACAAATCGCCTAAGAGACTATGACGGTTTAACCCTTTGATTTAAATTGAGTTTTATCCAAGGTCTTCATATGATTTCAATATATATAATACCTATTCAAGGAGTCATAATTATTTTGTAAATATTAACAACAAAATAATTTGAAAGGTGTTCATACACCACAAATCTCCTAAGAGACTATGACGGTTTAATGCTTTAATTTGAATTGAGTTTGATCCAAGGGCTTCATATGCTTTAAACATATTTACTACCTATTCAAGGACTCAAAAATATTTGGTAATTATACACAACAAAATTATATGAAAGGTGTTCATACACCACAAATCACCTAAGAGACTAAGACGGTTTTACCCTTTGATATGAAATAAGTTTGATCCAAGTGCTTGATATGATTGAAATATATCTAATACCTATTCAAGGAGTAATAAACATTTGGTAATTATGCACAAAAAATAATTTAAAAGGTGTTCATACACCACAAATCGCCTAAGAGACTATGACGGTTTTACCCTTTGATTTGAATTGAGATTGATCCAAGGACTTCATATGCTTTAAAAAGATCTAATATCTATTTAAGGACTCCAAAAATATTTTTTAATTATTCCCAAAAAAATAATTTGAAAGGTGTTCATTCACCATAAATCGCCTAAGAGACTATGACGGTTTTACCCTTTGATATAAATTAAGTTTGATCCAAGGGCTTCATATGCTTTAAATATATCTAATACCTATTCAAGGACTCAAAAATATTTGGTTATTATTCACAACCAATATAATTTAAAAGGTGTTTATACAGCATAAAAAACCTAAGAGACTATGACGGTTTTACCCTTTGATTTGAAATAAGTTTGATCCAAATGCTTCATTTGATTGAAATATATCTAATACCCATTGAAGGAGTCAAAAAAAAATTCTTAATTAAGCACAAACAATGATTTGAAAGGTGTTTATACACCATAAATCCCCTACGAAACTAGGACAGTTTTACCCTTTGATTTGAATTGAGTTAGATCCAAGTGCTTTATATGATTTAAATATATCTAATATATATTCAAGGACTCAAATTTTTTTGGTAATTATTCAATACAAAATGATTTGAAAGGTTTTCATACACCATAAATCGCCTAAGAGACTATGACGGTTCTACCCTTTGATATGAAAAAAGTTTTATCCAAGGGTTTCATATGATTGAAATATATCTAATACATATTCATGGAGTCAAAAATATTTGGTAAATAATCAAAAAAAATGATTTGAAAGGTTTTCATACACCACATACCCCCTAAGAGACTATGACGGTTTTACCTTTTGATTTGAATTGAGGTTGATCCCAGGACTTCATATGCTTTAAAAAGAGCTAATACGTATTCAAGAACTCAAAAAATATTTGGTAAGTATTCCCAACAAAATGATTTGAAAGTTGTTCATTCACCACAAATCACATAAGAAACCATGACGATTTTACATTGTGATTTGAATTGAGTTCGATCCAAGGGCTTCATATGCTTTAAATATATCTAACACCTATTCAAGGACTCAAGAATATTTGATTATTATTCACAACCAAAATAATTTGAAAGGTGTTCATATACCGCAAATCGCCTAAGAGACTATTATGGCTTTACCCTTTGACTTGAAATTAGTTTGATCCAAATGCTTCATATGATTAAAATATATGTAGTACCCATTCAAGGTGTCAATTTTTTTTTGATAATTAAGAACAAACAATGATTTGAAAGGTGTTTATACACCACAAATCCCTTACGAGACTATGACGGTTTTACCCTTTGATTTGAATAGAGTTAGATCAAAGGGCTTCGTATGATTTAAATATATCTAATAGCTATTCAAGGAGTCATAAATATTTTGTAAATATTCACAACAAAATAATTTGAAAGGTGTTCATACACCACAAATCTCCTAAGAGACTATGACAGTTTTACCCTTTAATTTGAATTGAGTTTGATCCAAGGACTTCATTTGATTTAAACATATCTAATACCTATTCAAGGACTCAAAAATATTTGGTAATTATTCACAACAAAATTTTATGAAAGGTGTTCATACACCACAAATCGCCAAGAGACTATGACGATTTTACCCTTTGATTTGAAATAAGTTTAATCCAAGCGCTTCATATGATTGAAATATACCTAATACCAATTGATGGAGTGAAAAGTATTTGGTAATTAAGCACCAAAATTGATTTGAAAGGTGTTCATATACCAAAAATCGCCTAAGAGACTATTACGGTTTTACCCTTTGATTTGAAATAAGTTTAATCCAAGGGCTTCATATGATTGAAATATACATAATACCAACTCAAGGAGTGAAAAGTATTTGGTAATTATTCACAACAAAATAATTTGAAAGGTGTTCATACACCACAAATCGCCTAAGATACTATGACGATTTTACCCTTTCATTTAAATTGAGTTTGATCCAAGGGTTTCATATGCTTTAAATATATCGAATACCTATTCAAGGAGTCATAAATATTTTGTAAATATTCACAACAAAATAATTGGAAAGGTGTTCATACACCACAAATCGCCTAAGAGACTATGACGGTTTTACCCTTTAATTTGAATTGAGTTTGATCCAAGGGCTTCATATGTAATAAACATATCTAATGCCTATTCAAGGACTCAAAAATATTTGGTAATTATACACAACAAAATTATATGAAAGGTGTTCATACACCACAAATCGCCTAAGAGACTAAGACGGTTTTACCCTTTGATATGAAATAAGTTTGATCCAAGGGCTTGATATGATTGAAATATATCTAATACCTATTCAAGGAGTAAAAATCTTTTGGTAATTATGCACAAAAAATAATTTAAAAGGTGTTCACACACCACAAATCGCCTAAGAGACTATGACGGTTTTACCCTTTGATTTGAATTGAGGTTGATCCAAGGACTTCATATGCTTTAAAAAGATCTAATCTCTATTCAAGGACTCCAAAAATATTTTTTAATTATTCGCAACAAAATGATTTGAAAGGTGTTCATTCACCACAAATCGCCTAAGAGACTATGACGGTTTTACCCTTTGATATGAATTGAGTTTGATCCAAGGGCTTCATATGCTTTAAATATATCTAATACCTATTCAAGGACTCAAAAATATTTGGTTATTATTCACAACCAAAATAATTTGAAAGGTGTTTATAAAGCACAAAAAGCCTAAGAGACTATGACGGTTTTACCCTTTGATTTGAAATAAGTTTGATCCAAATGCTTCATGTGATTGAAATATATCTAAAACCCATTCAAGGAGTCAAAAGTAATTTGTTAATTAAGCACAAACAATGAATTGAAAGGTGTTTATACACCATAAATCCCCTACGAGACTATGACAGTTTTACCCTTTGATTTGAATTGACTTTGATCCAAGGGCTTCATATGCTTTAAACACATCTAATACCTATTCAAGGACTCAAAAATATTTGGTAATTATTCACAACAAAATAATATGAAAGGTGTTCAGACACCACAAATCGCCTAAGAGACTATGACGGTTTTACCCTTTGATTTGAAATAAGTTTAATCCAAGGGCTTCATATGATTGAAATATACCTAATACCAATTCAAGTAGTGAAAAGTATTTGGAAATTATTCACAACTAAATGATTTGAAAGGTTTTCATACACCACAAATCGCCTAAGAGACTATGACGGTTTTACCCTTTGATTTAAATTGAGTTTTATCTAAGGGCTTCATATACTTTAAATATATATAATACCTATTCAAGGAGTCATAAATATTTTGTAAATATTCACAACAAAATAATTTTAAAGGTGTTCATACACCAAAAATAGCTTAAGAGACTATGACATTTTTACCTTTTGATTTGAATTGAGTAAGATCCAAGGGCTTCATATGATTTAAATATATCTTATTTCTATTCAAGGGGTCAAATATTTTTGGTAATTATTCAATACAAAATGATTTGAAATGTTTTCATACACCACAAATCGCCTAAGAGACTACGACGCTTTTACCCTTTGATATGAAATAAGTTTGATCCAAGGGCTTCATATGATTGAAATATATCTAATACGTATTAAAGGAGTAAAAAACATTTGGTAATTAAACACAAAAAATGATTTGAAAGGTGTTCATACACTTTAAATCCCCTAAGAGACTATGACGGTTTTACCCTTTGATTTGAATTATGGTTGATCCAAGGCTTTCGTATGCTTTAAAAAGATCTAATCTCTATTCAAAGACTCAAAAATTATTTTGTAATTATTCCCAACAAAATGATTTGAAAGGTGTTCATTCACCACAAATCGCCTAAGAGACAATGACGGTTTTACCCTTTGATATGAATAGAGTTTGGTCCAAGGGATTCATATGATTTAAATATATCTAATACCTATTCAAGGACTCAAAAATATTTGGTTATTATTCACAACCAATATAATTTGAAAGGTGTTCATACACTACAAATCTCCTAAGAGACTATGACGGTTTTACCCTTTGATTTGAAATAAGTTTGATCCAAATGCTTCATATGATTGAAATATATCTAATACCCATTCAAGGAGTCAAAAACAATTTGGTAATTCAGCACAAACAATGATTTGCAAGGTGTTTATACACCACAAATCCCCTACGAGACTATGACGGTTTTACCCTTTGATTTGAATTAAGTTTGATCCAAGGGCTTTATATGCTTTAAACACATATAATAACTATTCAAGGACTCTAAAATATTTCGTAATTATTCACAACAAAATAATATGAAAGGTGTTCAGACACCACATATCGCCTAAGAGACTATGACGGTTTTACCCTTTATATGAAATATGTTTGATCCAAGGGCTTCATATGATTGAAATATATTTAATACCTATTCAAGGAATCAAAAACATTTGGTAATTAAGCACAAAAAATAATTTGAAAGGTGTTCATACACCATAAATCCCCTAAGAGACTATGACGGTTTTACCCTTTGATTTGAATTGAGGTTGATCCAAGGACTTCATATGCTTTAAAAAGATCTAATCTCTATTCAAGTACTCAAAAAATATTTTGTAATTATTCCCAACAAAATGATTTGAAAGGTGTTCATACACCACAAATCGCGTAAGAGACTATGACGGTTTTACCCTTTGATTTGAAATAAGTTGATCCAAATGCTTCATATGATTGAAATATATCTAATACTGATATCACGTATTTATATAGAGTTTTCTCCCTTATTTACAAGCTAATTTGTGCGTCATTGGAGCTCTTGGGGAGCTATTTTGTGCTAACTATCGTATGTAGTTGTGGTTTCGTGTTTTATATTGAATTGCAGGTTTTACGGAGTTTTCTCCTTATTCCCGAGCCTTTTGGAAGCAACCACGGCTTTAAGAGATGTTACGAGGCACGTAGGATGGCTCACGAGCTTTATGGATAGTTTAGGAGGTCCCAAGACCCCTAAACGTGAAGATTAGAGAGCCAAAGAGTCAAATGAGGTTTCCGTGCACTGATCGGGCAGAAATGGCCCGATCGGGCGAAATATTATGATCGGGTACGAAAGTTGCGGACCCGATCGGGCAAGGCGTGCCCGATCAGATCGGGCGAGAACACATGTGCCCAGACCCGATCGGGCACCTACCGCCCGATCCCATCGGGTCTAGTGCTGCTAGGTCTTATTGGGACGCTGCGAAGGAGGCGAGCTTGCTGGCACTTTTTGTCGCCAGACCCGATCGGGTGACTACCGCCCTACCCGATCGGGTGGGCCGTTTTCTCGCCTTATTGCTGCACTGCTGCTGCCAGAGCCCATAAGTGAAGTTGGGAGAATTTGTATGTGGACCCGATCGGGTACTGTGCTCGGACCCGATCGGGTCTGGTGCTTTAATCGCGCTTTTTCACTTTTTGTTTCCGTTTTTAGTGAACTTAAGGGGTATTATAAATACCTTTTCCTCATTATCTTTTATTCATCTTTCATTAGCTTTAGACTAGTTTTATTCTTCATTGTTCTTAGTTCAATTCAAACACTTTAGATTAATTTAGAGGTGATCAAACCTACTTCGATTTCAATAAAGTTCCTGCTTTCCGTTAATTGGTATTCTTTCTTACCCTAATCTCTTTTATTATTCTCAATTGCTTAGTTTATTTATTTAATCGTTCATGATGCAATTGTTAGGGTTTCATATTAGTTTTGTCGTTGTTAATTTGATGATGTCTGAGTAGTCTCTTTCTAGGGTGTTAGATAGGAAAGCCATGTTTATACCATGATTGTGATTTAGACTCTTATCGATTTCTAGGGCTTGATTAGGGTGATTGTGATGTGGTTTGTTCTTATTGAGTAATTAATGTCAGTGTATAATTTCATTGATTGCTTGTGGTTAATAGTTGTTTGCACAGATCCGTCTTACGACTAGAGGCCTAGGACACATCAGTAGTTCTGATTACGTTAGTGAACATGCGGCGTATGTTGAACTATGAGCGTTGAGTCTTAACCATAGCTCAACATAGGCTCTAATCCCCCGACTCTTGACTTAGGTTTTAATAGTAGTTGACCCTATTTGATTGGTATAAGCATGGTGGACCGACCTAATACCCTAGACTTTTATTCCATAGTTTAATCCTCGATTTATTCAGTCTTCCGTAGTCTATTCATTAGTTTAATAAATCCCTTTCTGATTTCATCTGGAGTAGCTGAATTGATTGATTATTGACTTAGAAACTCTGTCTCCCTGTGGATTCGACCCTGCTTCCACTGACTACCTAGTTAGAGGTCCGTAGGTTTATTTTTGATTAGGTGACACGACTAAAACCTATCAAATACCCATTCAAGGAGTCAAAATTAATTTCTTAATTAAGCACAAACAATGATTTGAAAAGTGTTTATACACCACAAATCCCCTACGAGACTAGGACAGTTTTACGCTTTGATTTGAATTGAGTTTGATCGAAGGGCTTCATATGCTTTAAACACATCTAATACCTATTCAAGGACTCAAAAATATTTCGTAATTATTCACAACAAAATAATATGAAAGGTGATCAGACACCACAAATCGCCTAAGAGACTATGACAGTTTTACCCTTTGATTTGAAATAAGTTTAATCCAAGGGCTTCATATGATTGAAATATAACTAATACCAATTCAAGGAGTGAAAAGTATTTGGTAATTATTCACAACAAAATGATTTGAAAGGTGTTCATACACCACAAATCGCCTAAGAGAGTATAACGGTTTTACCCGTTTGATTTAAATTGAGTTTTATCCAAGGGCTTCATATGCTTTAAATATATCTAATACCTATTCAAGGAGTCAAAAATATTTTGTAAATATTCACAACAAAATAATTTGAAAGGTGTTCATACACCAAAAATCGCTTAAGAGACTATGACATTTTTACCCATTGATTTGAATTGAGTAAGATCCAAGGGCTTCATTTGATTTAAATATATCTAATTTCTATTCAAGGGATCAAATATTTTTGGTAATTATTCAATACAAAATGATTTGAAATGTTTTCAAACACCACAAATCGCCTAAGAGACTATGACGCTTTTACCCTTTGATATGAAATAAGTTTGATCCAAGGGCTTCATATGATTGAAATGTATCTAATTCCTATTCAATGAGTAAAAAACATTGGGTAATTAAGCAAAAAAAATGATTTGAAAGGTGTTCATACACCACAAATCCCCTAAGAGACTAACGGTTTTACCCTTTATTTGAATTAAGGTTGATCCAAGGAATTCGTATACTTTAAAATGATCTAATCTCTATTCAAGGACTCAAATAAAAAAATTTTATTATTCCCAACAAAATGATTTAAAAGGTGTTTATTCACCACAAATCGCCTAAGAGAATATGATGGTTTTACCCTTTGATGTGAATAGAGTTTGATCCAAGGGCTTCATATGCTTTAAATATATCTAATACCTATTCAAGGACTCAAAAATATTTGGTTATTATTTACAACCAATATAATTTGAAAGGTGTTTATACACCACAAATCGCCTAAGAGACTATGACGGTTTTACCCTTTGATTTGAAAGAAGTTTGATCCAAATGCTTCATATGATTGAAATATATCTAATACCCATTCAAGGAGTCAAAAATAATTTGTTAATTAAGCACAAACAATGATTTGAAAGGTGTTTATGCACCACAAATCCGCTACGAGACTAGGACAGTTTTACCCTTTGATTTGAATTGAGTTTGATCCAAGGGCTTCATATGCTTTAAACATATATAATACCTATTCAAGGACACAAAAATATTTCGTAATTATTCACAACAAAATAATATGAAAGGTGTTCAGACACCATAAATCGCCTAAGAGACTATGACAGTTTTACCCTTTGATTTGAAATAAGTTTAATCCAAGGGCTTCATATGATTGAAATATAACTAATACCAATTAAGGGAGTGAAAAGTATTTGGTAATTATTCACAACAAAATGATTTGAAAGGTGTTCATACACCACAAATCGCCTAAGAGACTATGACGGTTTTGCCCTTTGATTTAAGTTGAGTTTTATCTAAGGGCTTCATATGCTTTAAATATATCTAATACCTATTCAATGAGTCATAAATATTTTGTAAATATTCACAACAAAATAATTTGTAAGGTGTTCATACACCAAAAATCGCCTAAGAGACTATGACATTTTTACCCATTGATTTGTATTGAGTCAGATCCAAGGGATTCATATGATTTAAATATATCTAATTTCTATTCAAGGGATCAAATATTTTTCGTAATTATTCAATACAAAATGATTTGAAATGTTTTCATACACCATAAATCGCCTAAGAGACTATGACGCTTTTACCCTTTGATATGAAATAAGTTTGATCCAAGGGCTTCATATGATTGAAATATATCTAATACTTATTCAAGGAGTAAAAAACATTTGGTAATTAAGCACAAAAAATGATTTGAAAGGTGTTCATACACCACAAATCCCCTAAGAAACTATGACGGTTTTCCCCTTTGATTTGAATTAAGGTTAATCAAGGGACTTCGTATGCTTTAATAAGATCTAATCTCTATGTAAGGACTCAAAATACATTTTGTAATTATTCCCAACAAAATGATTTGAAAGGTGTTCATTCACCACAAATCGCCTAAGAGACTATGACGGTTTTACCCTTTGATATGAATAGAGTTTGATCCAAGGGCTTCATATGCATTAAATATATCTAATACCTATTCAAGGGCTCAAAAATATTTGGTTATTATTCACAACCAATATAATTTGAAAGGTGTTTATACACCACAAATCGCCTAAGAGACTATGACGGTTTTACCCTTTGATTTGAAATAAGTTTGATCCAAATGCTTCATATGATTGAAATATATCTAATACCCATTCAATGAGTCAAAAATAATTTGTTAATTAAGCACAAACAATGATTTGAAAGGTGTTTATACACCACAAATCCTTACGAGACTAGGACAGTTTTACCCTTTGATTTGAATTGAGTTTGATCCAAGGGCTTCATATGCTTTAAACACATCTAATACCTATTCAAGGACTCAAAAATATTTCGTAATTATTCACAACAAGATAATATGAAAGGTGTTCAGACACCATAAATCGCCTAAGAGACTATGACAGTTTTACCCTTTGATTTGAAATAAGTTTAATCCAAGGGCTTCATATGATTGAAATGTAACTAATACCAATTCAAGGAGTGAAAAGTATTTGGTAATTATTCACAACAAAATGATTTGAAAGGTGTTCATACACCACATATCGCCTAAGAGACTATGACTGTTTTACCCTTTGATTTAAATTGAGTTTTATCTAACGGCTTCATATGCTTTAAATATATCTAATACCTATTCAAGGAGTCATAAATATTTTGTAAATATTCACAACAAAATAATTTGAAAGGTGTTCATACACCAAAAATCTCCTAAGAGACTATGACATTTTTACCCATTGATTTGAATTGAGTCAGATCCAAGGGCTTCATATGATTTAAATATATCTAATTTCTATTCAAGGGATCAAATATTTTTTGTAATTATTCAATACAAAATGATTTGAAATGTTTTCATACACCACAAATCGCCTAAGAGACTATGACTCTTTTACCCTTTGATATGAAATAAGTTTGATCCAAGGGCTTCATATGATCAAAATATATCTAATACTTATTCAAGGAGTAAAAAACATTTGGTAATTAAGCACAAAAAATGATTTGAAAGGTGTTCATACACCACAAATCCCCTAAGAAACTATGACAGTTTTCCCCTTTGATTTGAATTAAGGTTGATCAAGGGACTTCGTATGCTTTAAAAAGAACTAATCTTTATGCAAGGACTCAAAAAACATTTTGTAATTATTCCCAACAAAATGATTTGAAAGGTGTTCATTCACCACAAATCACCTAAGAGACTATGACTGTTTTACCCTTTGATATGAATAGATTTTGATCCAAGGGCTTCATATGCTTTAAATATATCTAATACCTATTCAAGGACTCAAAAATATTTGGTTATTATTCACAACCAATATAATTTGAAAGGTGTTTATACACCACAAATCGCCTAAGAGACTATGACGATTTTACCCTTTGATTTGAAATAAGTTTAATCCAAGGGCTTCATATGATTAAAATATAGCTAATGCCAATTCAAGGAGTGAAAAGTATTTGGTAATTATTCACAACAAAATGAATTGAAAGGTTTTCATACACCACAAATCGCCTAAGAGACTATGACGCTTTTACCCTTTGATTTAAATTGAGTTTGATCCAAGGGCTTCAAATGCTTTCAATATATATAATACCTATTCAAGGACTCATAAATATTTTGTAAATATTCACAACAAAATAATTTGAAAGGTGTTCATACACCACAAATCGCCTAAGAGACTATGATGGTTTTACCCTTGATTTGAATTGAAGTTGATCCAAGGAATTCATATGCTATAAAAAGAACTAATCTCTATTCAAGGACTCAAAAAATATTTTGTAATTATTCCCAACAAAATGATTTGAAGGTGTTCATTCACCACAAATCGCCTAAGAGACTATGACGGTTTTACCCTTTAATATGAATAGAGTTTGTTCCAAGGGCTTCATATGCTTTAAATATATCAAATACCTATTCAAGGACTCAAAAATATTTGGTAATTATTCACAACAAAATAATATGAAAGGTGTTCAGACACTACAAATCGCCTAAGAGACTATGACTGTTTTGCCCTTTGATTTGAAATAAGTTTAATCCAAGGGCTTCATATGATTGAAATATACCTAATACCAATTCAAGGAGTGAAAATTATTTGGTAATTATTCACAACAAAATGATTTGAAAGGTGTTCATACACCACAAATCGCCTAAGAGATTATGACGGTTTTACCCTTTGATTTATATTGAGTTTGATCCAAGGGCTTCAAATGCTTTCAATATATATAATACCTATGCAAGGAGTCATAAATATTTTGTAAATATTCACAATAAAATAATTTGAAAGGTGTTGATACACCATAAATCGCCTAAGAGACTATGACGGTTTTACCCTTTGATTTGAATTGAGGTTGATCCAAGGAATTCATATGCTATAAAAAGATCTAATCTCTATTCAAGGGCTCAAAAAATATTTTGTAATTATTCCCAACAAAATGATTTGAAAGGTGTTCATTCATCACAAATCGCCTAAGAGACTATGACGGTTTTATCCTTTGATATGAATAGAGTTTGATCCAAGGGCTTCATATGCTTTAAATATATCTAATACCTATTCAAGGACTCAAAAATATTTGGTTATTATTCACAACCAATATAATTTGAAAGGTGTTTATACACCACAAATCGGCTAAGAGACTATGACGGTTTTACCCTTAGATTTGAAATAAGTTTGATCCAAATGCTTCATATGATTGAAATATATCTTATACCCATTCATGGAGTCAAAAATAATTTGTTAATTAAGCACAAACAATGATTTGAAAGGTGTTTATACAATACAAATCCCCTACGAGACTATGACACTTTTACCCTTTGATTTGAATTGAGTTTGGTTCAAGGGATTCATATGCTTTAAACACATCTCATACCTATTCAAGGACACAAAAATATTTGGTAATTATTCACAACAAAATAATATGAAAGGTGTTCAGAACCCACAAATCCCCTAAGAGACTATGACGGTTTTACCCTTTGATTTAAGTTTAATCCAAGGGCTTCATATGATTCAAATATACCTAATACCAATTCAAGGAGTGAAAAGTATTTGGTAATTATTCACAACAAAATGATTTGAAAGGTTTTCATACACCACAAATCGCCTAAGAGACTATGACTGTTTTGCCCTTTGATTTGAAATAAGTTTAATCCAAGGGCTTCATATGATTGAAATATACCTAATACCAATTCAAGGAGTGAAAATTATTTGGTAATTATTCACAACAAAATGATTTGAAAGGTGTTCATACACCACAAATCGCCTAAGAGATTATGACGGTTTTACCCTTTGATTTAAATTGAGTTTGATCCAAGGGCTTCAAATGCTTTCAATATATATAATACCTATGCAAGGAGTCATAAATATTTTGTAAATATTCACAATAAAATAATTTGAAAGGTGTTGATACACCATAAATCGCCTAAGAGACTATGACGGTTTTACCCTTTGATTTGAATTGAGGTTGATCCAAGGAATTCATATGCTATAAAAAAATCTAATCTCTATTCAAGGGCTCAAAAAATATTTTGTAATTATTCCCAACAAAATGATTTGAAAGGTGTTCATTCATCACAAATCGCCTAAGAGACTATGACGGTTTTATCCTTTGATATGAATAGAGTTTGATCCAAGGGCTTCATATGCTTTAAATATATCTAATACCTATTCAAGGACTCAAAAATATTTGGTTATTATTCACAACCAATATAATTTGAAAGGTGTTTATACACCACAAATCGGCTAAGAGACTATGACGGTTTTACCCTTTGATTTGAAATAAGTTTGATCCAAATGCTTCATATGATTGAAATATATCTTATACCCATTCATGGAGTCAAAAATAATTTGTTAATTAAGCACAAAAAATGATTTGAAAGGTGTTTATACAATACAAATCCCCTACGAGACTATGACACTTTTACCCTTTGATTTGAATTGAGTTTGGTTCAAGGGCTTCATATGCTTTAAACACATCTCATACCTATTCAAGGACACAAAAATATTTGGTAATTATTCACAACAAAATAATATGAAAGGTGTTCAGAACCCACAAATCCCCTAAGAGACTATGACGGTTTTACCCTTTGATTTGAAATAAGTTTAATCCAAGGGCTTCATATGATTAAAATATACCTAATACCAATTCAAGGAGTGAAAAGTATTTGGTAATTATTCACAACAAAATGATTTGAAAGGTTTTCATACACCACAAATCGCCTAAGAGACTATGACGGCTTTACCCTTTGATTTAAATTGAGTTTTATCCAAGGGCTTTAAATGCTTTCAATATATATAATACCTATTCAAGGAGTCATAAATATTTTGTAAATATTCACAACAAAATAATTTGAAAGGTGTTCATACACCACAAATCGTCTAAGAGACTATGACGGTTTTACACTTTAATTTGAATTGGGTTTGATCCAAGGACTTCATATGCTTTAAATATATCTAATACCTATTCAAGGACTCAAAAATATTTGGTTATTATTCACAATAAAATTATATGAAAGGTGTTCATACACCACAAATCGCCTGAGAGACTATGACGGTTTTACCCTTTGATTTGAAAGAAGTTTAATCCAAGGGCTTCATATGATTGAAATATACCTAATACCAATTGAATGAGTTAAAATTATTTGGTAATTAAGCACAAAAAATAATTTGAAAGGTGTTCAGACACCAAAAATCGCCTAAGAGACTATGACGGTTTTACCCTTTGATTTAAAATAAGTTTAATCCAAGGGCTTCATATGATTGAAATATACATAATACCAATTCAAGGAGTGAAAAGTATTTGGTAAATATTCACAACAAAATGATTTGAAAGGTGTTCATACACCACAAATCGCCTAAGAGACTATGACGGTTTTACCCTTTGATTTAGATTGAGTTTTATCCAAGGTCTTAATATGATTTCAATATATATAATACCTATTCAAGATGTCATAAATATTTTGTAAATATTCACAACAAAATAATTTGAAAGGTGTTCATACACCACAAATCGCCTAAAAGACTATGACAGTTTTACCCTTTAATTTGAATTGAGTTTGATCCAAGGACTTCATATGATTTAAACATATCTAATACCTATTCAAGGACTCAAAAATATTTGGTAATTATTCACAACAAAATTATATGAAAGGTGTTCATCCACCACAAATCGCCTAAGAGACTATGACGATTTTACCCTTTGATTTGAATTAAGTTTAATACAAGGGCATCATATGATTGAAATATACCTAATACTAATTGAAGGAGTGAAAAGTATTTGGTAATTAAGCACCAAAAATGATTTGAAAGGTGTTCATACACCAAAAATCGCCTAAGAGACTATTACGGTTTTACCCTTTGATTTGAAATAAGTTTAATCCAAGGGCTTCATATGATTAAAATATACATAATACCAATTCAATGAGTGAAAAGTATTTGGTAATTATTTACAACAAAATGATTTGAAAGGTGTTCATACACCACAAATCGCCTAAGAGACTATGACGGTTTTACCCTTTGATTTAAATTGAGTTTTATCCAAGGTCTTCATATGATTTCAATATATATAATACCTATTCAAGGAGTCATAAATATTTTGTAAATATTCACATCAAAATAATTTGAAAGGTGTTCATACACCACAAATCTCCTAAGAGACTATGACTGTTTAATGCTTTAATTTGAATTGAGTTTGATCCAAGGGCTTTATATGCTTTAAACATATTTAATACCTATTCATGGACTCAAAAATATTTGGTAATTATACACAACAAAATTATATGAAAGGTGTTCATACACCACAAATCGCCTAAGAGACTAAGACGGTTTTACCCTTTGATATGAAATAAGTTTGATCCAAGTGCTTGATATGATTGAAATATATCTAATACCTATTCAAGGAGTAAAAAAACATTTGGTAATTATGCACAAAAAATAATTTAAAAGGTGTTCATACACCACAAATCGCCTAAGAGGCTATGACGGTTTTACCCTTTGATTTGAATTGAGGTTGATCCAAGGACTTCATATGCTTTAAAAAGATCTAATATCTATTCAAGGACTCCAAAAATATTTTTTAATTATTCCCAACAAAATAATTTGAAAGGTGTTCATTCACCATAAATCGCCTAAGAGACTATGACGGTTTTACCCTTTGATATAAAATGAGTTTGATCCTAGGACTTTATATGCTTTAAATATATCTAATACCTATTCAAGGACTCAAAAATGTTTGGTTATTATTCACAACCAATATAATTTGAAAGGTGTTTATATAACACAAAAAACCTAAGAGACTATGACGGTTTTACCCTTTGATTTGAAATAAGTTTGATCCAAATGCTTCATTTGATTGAAATATATCTAATACCCATTCAAGGAGTCAAAAAAAAATTCTTAATTAAGCACAAACAATGATTTGAAAGGTGTTTATACACCATAAATCCCCTACGAGACTAGGACAGTTTTACCCTTTGATTTGAATTGAGTTAGATCCAAGTGCTTTATATGATTTAAATATATCTAATATATATTCAAGGACTCAAATTTTTTTGGTAATTGTTCAATACAAAATGATTTGAAAGGTTTTCATACACCATAAAGCGCCTAAGAGACTATGACGGTTCTACCCTTTGATATGAAATAAGTTTTATCCAAGGGTTTCATATGATTGAAATATATCTAATACCTATTCAAGGAGTCAAAAATATTTGGTAAATAATCAAAAAAAATGATTTGAAAGGTTTTCATACACCACATACCCCCTAAGAGACTATGACAGTTTTACCTTTTGATTTGAATTGAGGTTGATCCCAGGACTTCATATGCTTTAAAAAGAGCTAATATGTATTCAAGAACTCAAAAAATATTTGGTAAGTATTCCGAACAAAATGATTTGAAAGGTGTTCATTCACCACAAATGACATAAGAAACTATGACGGTTTTACCCTTTGATTTGAATTGAGTTCGATCCAAGGGCTTCATATGCTTTAAATATATCTAACACCTATTCAAGGACTCAAGAATATTTGATTATTATTCACAACCAAAATAATTTGAAAGGTGTTCATATACCGCAAATCGCCTAAGAGACTATTACGGCTTTACCCTTTGATTTGAAATTAGTTTGATCCAAATGCTTCATATGATTAAAATATATGTAGTACCCATTCAAGGTGTCAATTTTTTTTTGATAATTAAGAACAAACAATGATTTGAAAGGTGTTTATACACCACAAATCCCTTACGAGACTATGACGGTTTTACCCTTTGATTTGAATAGAGTTAGATCGAAGGGCTTCGTATGATTTAAATATATCTAATAGCTATTCAAGGAGTCATAAATATTCACAACAAAATAATTTGAAAGGTGTTCATACACCACAAATCTCCTAAGAGACTGTGACAGTTTTACCCTTTAATTTGAATTGAGTTTGATCCGAGGACTTCATTTGATTTAAACATATCTAATACCTATTCAAGGACTCAAAAATATTTGGTAATTATTCACAACAAAATTTTATGAAAGGTGTTCATACACCACAAATCGCCTATGAGACTATGACGATTTTACCCTTTGATTTGAAATAATTTTAATCTAAGCGCTTCATATGATTGAAATTTACCTAATACCAATTGATGGAGTGAAAAGTATTTGGTAATTAAGCACCAAAAATGATTTGAAAGGTGTTCATACACCAAAAATCGCCTAAGAGACTATTACGGTTTTACCCTTTGATTTGAAATAAGTTTAATCCAAGGGCTTCATATGATTGAAATATACATGATACCAACTCAAGGAGTGAAAAGTATTTGGTAATTATTCAGAACAAAATAATTTGAAAGGTGTTCATACACCACAAATCGCCTAAGATACTATGACGATTTTACCCTTTGATTTAAATTGAGTTTGATCCAAAGGTTTCATATGCTTTAAATCTATCGAATACCTATTCAAGGAGTCATAAATATTTTGTAAATATTCACAACAAAATAATTGGAAAGGTGTTCATACACCACAAATCGCCTAAGAGACTATGACGGTTTTACCCTTTAATTTGAATTGAGTTTGATCCAAGGGCTTCATATACAATAAACATATCTAATACCTATTCAAGTACTCATAAATATTTGGTAATTATACACAACAAAATTATATGAAAGGTGTTCATACACCACAAATCGCCTAAGAGACTAAGACGGTTTTACCCTTTGATATGAAATAAGTTTGATCCAAGGGCTTGATATGATTGAAATATATCTAATACCTATTCAAGGAGTAAAAATCTTTTGGTAATTATGCACAAAAAATAATTTAAAAGGTGTTCATACACCACAAATCGCCTAAGAGACTATGACGGTTTTACCCTTTGATTTGAATTGAGGTTGATCCAAGGACTTCATATGCTTTAAAAAGATCTAATCTCTATTCAAGGACTACAAAAATATTTTTTAATTACTCCCAACAAATTGATTTGAAAGGTGTTCATTCACCACAAATCGCCTAAGAGACTATGACGGTTTTACCCTTTGATATGAATTGAGTTTGATCCAAGGGCTTCATATGCTTTAAATATATCTAATACCTATTCAAGGACTCAAAAATATTTGGTTATTATTCACAACCAATATAATTTGAAAGGTGTTTATGCAGCACAAAAAGCCTAAGAGACTATGACGGTTTTACCCTTTGATTTGAAATAAGTTTGATCCAAATGCTTCATATGATTGAAATATATCTAAAACCCATTCAAGGAGTCAAAAATAATTTGTTAATTAAGCACAAACAATGAATTGAAAGGTGTTTATACACCATATCCCCTACGAGACTATGACAGTTTTACCCTTTGATTTGAATTGAGTTTGATACAAGGGCTTCATATGCTTTAATCACATCTAATACCTATTCAAGGACTCAAAAATATTTGGTAATTATTCACAACAAACTAATATGAAAGGTGTTCAGACACCACAAGTCGCCTAAGAGACTATGACGGTTTTACCCTTTGATTTGAAATAAGTTTAATCCAAGGGTTTCATATGATTGAAACATACCTAATACCAATTCAAGGAGTGAAAATTATTTGGTAATTATTC
Source organism: Patellifolia procumbens (assembly GCA_947645195.1). NCBI lineage: Eukaryota > Viridiplantae > Streptophyta > Magnoliopsida > Caryophyllales > Amaranthaceae > Patellifolia > Patellifolia procumbens. Next base: position 169,489 of record CANSGD010000904.1, read on the forward strand.
ACAACAAAATGATTTGAAAGGTGTTCATACACCACAAATCGTCAAGAGACTATAATAGTTTTACCCTTTGATTTAAATTGAGTTTGATCCAAGGGCTTCATATGCTTTCAATATATATAATACCTATTCAAGGAGTCATAAATATCTTGTAAATATTCACAACAAAATAATTTGAAAGGTGTTCATACACCACAAATCGCCTAAGAGACTATGACGGTTTTACCATTTAATTTGAATTGAGTTTGATCCAATGACTTCATATGCTTTAAACATATCTAATACCTATTCAAGGACTCAAAAATATTTGGTAATTATTCACAACAAAATTATATGAAAGGTGTTCATACACCACAAATCGCCTAAGAGACTATGACGGTTTTACCCTTTGATTTGAAATAAGTTTAATCCAAGGGCTTCATATGATTTAAATATACCTAATACCAATTGAAGGAGTGAAAAGTATTTGGTACTTAAGCACCAAAAATGATTTGAAAGGTGTTCATACACCAAAAATCGCCTAACAGACTATGACGGTTTTACCCTTTGTTTTCAATTGAGTTAGATGCAAGTGCTTCATATGCTTTAAACATATCTAATATATATTCAAGGACTCAAATTTTTTTGGTAAATATTGAATACAAAATGATTTGAAAGGTTTTCATATACCACAAATCGCCTAAGAGACTATGACGTTCTACCCTTTGATATGAAATAAGTTTTATCCATGGGTTTCATATGATTGAAATATATCTAATACCTATTCAAGGATTCAAAATTATTTGGTAAATAATCAAAAAAAAAGTTTGGAAAGGTTTTCATACACGACATACCCCCTAAGAGACTATGACGATTTTACCCTTTGATTTGAATTGAGGTTGATCCCAGGACGTCATATGCTTTAAAAAGAGCTAATACGTATTCAAGAACTCAAAAAATATTTGCTAAGTATTCCCAACAAAATGATTTGAAAGGTGTTCAATCACCACAAATCACATAAGAAACTATGACGGTTTTACCCTTTGATTTGAATTGAGTTCGATCCAAGGGCTTCATATGCTTTAAATATATCTAACACCTATTCAAGGACTCAAAAATATTTGATTATTGTTCACAACCAATATAATTTGAAAGGTGTTTATACACCACAAATCGCCTAAGAGACTATGACGGTTTTACCCTTTGATTTGAAATAAGTTTGATCCAAATGCTTCATATGATTAAAATATATCTATTACCCATTCAAGGTGTCAAAAATATTTTGATAATTAAGCACAAACAATGATTTGAAAGGTGTTTATACAACACAAATCCCCTACGAGACTATGACGGTTTTACCCTTTGATTTGAATTGAGTTAGTTCCAAGGGCTTCATATGCTTTAAATATATCTAATACCTATTCAAGGACTCAATTTTTTTTGGTAATTATTCACAACAAAATGATTTGAATGGTTTTCATACACCACAAATCGCCTAAGAGACTATGACAGTTTTACCCATTGATTTGAATTGAGTTAGATCCAAGGGCTTCATATGCTTTAAATAGATCTAATACCTATTTAAGAACTCAAAAATATTTGGTTATTATTCACAAAAAAATGATTTGAAAGGTGTTCATACACCACAAATCGCCTAAGAGACTATGGCGGTTTTACTCCTTAGATTTAAATTGACTTTGATCCAAGGGCTTCATATGCTTTAAATATATCTGATACCTATTCAAGGAGTCATAAATATTTTGTAAATATTCACAACAAAATAATTTGAAAGGGGTTCATACACCACAAATCGCCTAAGAGACTATGACGGTTTTACGCTTTAATTTGAATTGAGTTTAATCCAAGGGCTTCATATGCTTTAAACATATCTAATACCTATTCAAGGACTAAAAAATATTTGGTAATTATTCTCAACAACATAATATGAAAGGTGTTCATACAACACAAAACGCCTAAGAGACTATGACGGTTTTACACTTTGACTTGATATAAGTTTAATCCAAGGGCTTCATATGATTGAAATATACCTAATACCAATTTAAGAAGTGAAAAGTATTTGGTAATTAAGCACTAAAAATAATTTGAAAGGTGTTCATACACCAAAAGTCACCGAAGAGACTATGACGGTTTTACCCTTTGATTTGAATTGAGTTAGATTCAAGGGCTTCTTATGATTTAAATATATCTAATATCTATTCAAGGACTCAAACCTTTTTGGTAATTATTCAATACAAAATGATTTGAAAGGTTTTCATACACCACAAATCGCCTAAGAGACTATGACGGTTTTACCCTTTGATATAAAATAAGTTTGATCCAAGGGTTTCATATGATTGAAATATATCTAATACCTATTCAAGGACTCAAAAATATTTGGTAATTAAGCACAAAAATGATTTGAAAGATGTTCATACACCACAAATCCCCTAAGAGACTATGACGGTTTTACCCTTTGATTTGAATTGAGGTTGATCCTAGGACTTCATATACTTTAAAAAGATCTAATACCTGTTCAAGAACTCAAAAAATATATGGTAAGTATTCCCAACAAAATAATTTGAAAGGTTTTCATACATCACAAATACCTAAGAGACTATGACGGTTTTACCCTTTGATTTGAAATAAGTTTGATCCAAATGCTTCATATGATTGAAATATACCTAATACCTATTCAAGGACTCAAAAATATTTGGTTATTATTCACAATCAAAATAATATGAAAGGTGTTCAGACACCACAAATCTCCTAAGCGACTACGATGGTTTTACCCTTTGATTTGAAATAAGTTTAATCCAAGGGCTTCATGTGATTGAAATATACCTAATACCAATTCCAGGAGTGAAAAGGATTTGGTAATTATTCACATCAATATGATTTGAAAGGTGTTCATACACCACAACTCGCCAAAGAGACTATGACGGTTTTACCCTTTGATTTAAATTGAGTTTGATCCAAGGGCTTCATATGCTTTAAATATATACAATACCTATTCAAGGATTCCTAAATATTTTGTAAATATTCACAACAAAATAATTTGAAAGGTGTTCATACACCACAAATCGCCTAAGAAACTATGACGGTTTTACCCTTTAATTTGAATTGACTTTGATCCAAGGACATCATATGCTTTAAACATATCTAATACCTATTCAAGGACTCAAAAATATTTGGTAATTATTCACAACAAATATTATATGAAAGGTGATCATACACCACAAATCGACTAAGAGACTATGACGGTTTTACCCTTTGACTTGAAATAAGTTTAATCCAAGGGTTTCATATGATTGAAATATACCTAAAACCTATTCAAGGATTCAAAAATATTTGGTAAATAAGCACAAAAAATGATTTGAAAGGTGTTCATACACCACAAATCCCCAAAGAGTCTATGACGGTTTTACCCTTTGATTTGAATTGAGGTTGATCCCAGGACTTCATATGCTTTAAAAAGATCTAATACCTATTCAAGAACTCAAAAAATATTTGGTAAGTATTCCCAACAAAATGATTTGAAAGGTGTTCATTCACCACAAATCGCATAAGAAACTATGATGGTTTTACCCTTTGATTTGAATTGAGTTTGATCCAAGGGCTTCATATGCTTTACATATATCTAACACCTATTCAAGGACTCAAAAATATTTGATTATTATTCACAACCAAGATAATTTGAAAGGTGTTCATGATATGATTTTGGGCTCAAAGATTGTTACTTTAGAGGGTTTTAGAGTGAGTGAGAGTTATAGGACTTAAAGGAACGATTTTTATGTGATATTTAGCTAAAGAGAGTGATGGTTGTGTAGTTTAGGGAGTAACAAATAGGGATAGTAACCTTTGAATCTCGATTCAAAGGGGTAGAAGATCGATCTTAGTCTTTCTTCAATGCTAAACAAGCAAGGTACTCAACCTTAAATCATAAGTACAAACTCATGAAATTTTAATACTTCAAAATCTGATTTATTAATGCTAATCGGTCCTATATATATACTAGGCTAATCCTAGCACAATTAGGAATCCAAAAACCTATCTAGAAAGCATTTAAAACTAATCCCTAGAATTTAGGAAAAGATATCCTAAAGATAAGGAAGATAATCTAATAAGATAGGATAGAGATTTTCGGCTCTCCTATCTTATTTCACACGCCTAGATCAACCTTATCCCTTAGCTAATCTAATCTTGTCTTTAAGGGATTACAACTCAACTAGACTTAAACATAACCGAAATTACATCACATATTTTCGGCCATATAACAGAAAATAATATGCTGAATAAAAGTCTAAATTAAATTAACTAAAGTCTAAAATAATTTAATCTAAGACTCTATAGACTAAGCCAAAAATAGGAAAAACCCTTTCAAGTGAAAGGTAAAAACCTATAGGCAAAACTATACTATGGAAATACATCATTCTCCCCCTCTTACAAAAAAATGTGTCCTCACGTTTCATGGCCAAAGGACAAACTTGGGGTAGCGTGCCTGCACCATGAAATCATCCATATCCGACGAACTAATTCCCATAGTACCATCTCCATCATAACAGCAAAATCACTTTGACAATCACGAAACCTAGTTAAGCTCGTCAGTAAACAAGAACACTTAATAAAAGAACAAAGAAAACGCAAATCTTGCATATGAAACCTGTGCAAACCGTAAAGTCCATGAGGATTAATGATTGTGTCAGAATCACAAACCCATACCCCTTTTGTTGGTTGCACATCATGAGGAGTCTCCAAGAATGCATCTTTATTGTCAAGAACTAAAAAAGAATCAATTTTTAACTCTTCTTGCAAATCAGAAATATCTTCCTGCAGATTAGAAGTATGTTCCTGCAAATCGTTATCGTTCTTGATCTCTAGTTGCAAATCAAAGCTATTAAAAATAGCCTTTAATTGAGCATCAACAACTTCTTGTGGACACCATCTATAAACAGGCAATAAATAACTGTCGAGGAGTGAAAATCCCAGCAGCCACACCAATTGATATGATTTTGGGCTCAAAGATTATTACTTTAGAGGGTTTTAGAGTGAGTGAGAGTTATAGGACTTAAAGGAACGATTTTTATGTGATATTTAGCTAAAGAGAGTGATGGTTGTGTAGTTTAGAGAGTAACAAATAGGGATAGTAACCTTTGAATCTCGGTTCAAAGGGGTAGAAGATCGATCTCAGTCTTTCTTCAATGCTAAACAAGCAAGGTACTCAACCTTAAATCATAAGTACAAACTCATGAAATTTTAATACTTCAAAATCTGATTTTATTAATGCTAATCGGTCCTATATATATACTAGGCTAATCCTAGCACAATTAGGAATCCAAAAACCTATCTAGAAAGCATTTAAAACTAATCCCTAGAATTTAGGAAAAGATATCCTAAAGATAAGGAAGATAATCTAATAAGATAGGATAGAGATTTTCGAATCTCCTATCTTATTTCACACGCCTAGATCAACCTTATCCCTTAGCTAATCTAATCTTGTCTTTAAGGGATTACAACTCAACTAGACTTAAACATAACCGAAATTACATCACATATTTTCGGCCATATAACAGAAAATAATATGCTGAATAAAAGTCTAAATTAAATTAACTAAAGTCTAAAATAATTTAATATAAGACTCTATAGACTAAGCCAAAAATAGGAAAAACCCTTTCAAGTGAAAGGTAAAAACCTATAGGAAAAACTATACTATGGAAATACATCAGTTCATATACCACAAATCTCCTAAGAGACTATGACGGTTTTACCCTTTGATTTGAAGTAAGTTTGATCCAAATGCTTCATATGATTAAAATATATCTAGTACCCATTCAAGGTTTCAAAAATATTTTGGTAATTAAGCACAAACAATGATTTGAAAGGTGTTTATACACCACAAATCCCCTACGAGACTACGACGGTTTTACCCTTTGATTTGAATTGAGTTACATCGAAGGGCTTCATATGATTAAAATATATCTAATACCTATTCAAGGACTCAATTTTTTTTGGCAATTATTCAATACAAAATGATTTGAAAGGTTTTCATACACCACAAATCGCCTGAGAGACTATGACGATTTTACCCTTTGATATGAAATAAGTTTGATCCAAGGGCTTCATATGATTGAAATATATCTAATACCTATTCAAGGAGTCAAAAATATATTTGGTAATTAAGCACAAAAAATGATTTGAAAGGTGTTCATATAACACAAATCCCCTAAGAGCCTATGACGGTCTTACCCTTTGATTTGAATTGAGTTTGATCCAAGGACATCATAGGATTTAAAAATATCTAATACCTATTCAAGAACTCAAAAATATTTGGTAATTATTCACAACAAAATGATTTGAAAGGTGTTCATTCACCACAAATCGCCTAAGAGACTATGACGGTTTTACCATTTGATATGAAATAAGTTTGATCCAAATGCTTCATATGATTGAAATATATCTAATACCTGATAGGATTTAGTCGTATCACCTAATCAAAAATAAACCTATGGTCCTCTAACTAAGATAGTCAGTGGATGCAGGGTCGAATCCACAGGGAGACAGAGTTTCTAAATCAATATTCAACCAATTCAGCTACTCCAGAGTAAATCAGGAAGGAATTAATTAAACTAATGATTAAGCTAAGAAAGACGAATTAAACAAAGGATTTAACTATGGAATAAAAACCTATGGTATTAGGTCGGTCCACCATGCTTATACCAATCAAACAAGGTCAACAACTATCAAAACCTAAGTCAAGAGTCGGGGGATTAGAGCCTATGTTGAGCTATGGTTAAGACTCAACGCTCATAGTTCAACATACACCGCATGTTCACTAACGTAATCAGAACTACTGACGTGTCCTAGGCCTCTAGTCGTAAGACGGATCTGTGCAAACAACTATTAACCACAAGCAACCAACGAAACTGCGCAATAACGTTAATTACTCAATAAAGAACAAACCACATCACAATCACCCTAATCAAGCCCTAGAAATCAATAAGAGTCTAAATCACAATCATGGTATAAACATGGCTTTCCTATCTAACACCCTAGAAAGAGACTACTCACTCATAATCGAATTAACAACGACAAAACTAATATGAAACCCTAACAATTGCATCATGAACGATTAAATAAATAAATTAAGCAATTAAGAATAACAAAAGAGATTAGGATAGGAAAGAGTACCAATTGACGGAAAGCAGGAACTTTTATTGAAATCGAAATAGGTTTGATCACCTCTAGATTAATCAAAAGTGTTTAAACTAGACTAAGAACAATGAGAAATAAACTAGAGTCTAAAGCAGTAAAAAGATGAATAAAAGGTGTCTCTAAAATAATGAGGAAAAAGGTATTTATAATACCCCTCAAGTCTAAATAAAACGGAAATAAAAAAGTCAAAGTCCGCGTAAAAGGGTGCCAGACCCGATCGGGCCCGAGGCATGCACCCGATCGAGTCAAACACCAAAAGCCTTCTTTGTTTCTCGTGGTCTCTGGCGCAGCAGACCAACACTAAGGATGACATCTGCGGCCCACCCGATCGGGCCTGGGGCTTCCACCAGATCGGGCCTGGTGCGTTTTTTGCCCAACACGCTCGCCTTGATACCAGCTTCACAATGAGACCTATCAGCCTCCAACCCGATCGGGTCGGGTGTATTACGCCCGATCGGGTCTGGTGCATGTTGCTCGCCCGATGGGATCGGGCACGCCTTGCCCGATCGTGTCCGCGACTTTCATACCCGATCATAAATACTTCGCCCGATCGGGCCATTTCTGCCCGATCAGTGCACAGAGACTTCCTTTTTGCCTCTTTGGCTCTCTAATCTTCACGTTTAGGGGTCTTGGGACCTCCTAAACTACCCATAAAGCTCGTGAGTCATCCTACGTGCCTCGTAGCATCTCGTAAAGCCGTGGTTGCTTCCAAATGATTCGGGAATAGGGAGAAAACTCCCTAAAACCTGCAATTCAACACTAAAACACAAAACCACAACTATATACGATAGTTTGCACAAAATAGCTCCCAAGAACTCCAATGACGCACAAATTAGCTTGTAAATAAGGGAGAAAAGATTATATAAATACTTGATATCAAACTCCCCCAAGCTAAACCGTTGCTTGTCCTCAAGCAAACAGAACATGAACATGGAATAGATTGCCTCACCCCATAGATAAAAAGCAATTCAAAGCTCAATACATTTTCAAGACTAAGAATCGTTCAAGCAGGCAATATTCAAGTTGGGCTAATCAAATCCATCCAACCACCAATCATTCAAGCAATTTATCAAATTCAAGCATCCACAAAGCATACAAGTCCTGAAAAGGCTCTCACAAGGGTGTCACTCCTCTCTATTTTGTGGCAGGCAAAGAATATGCCCGAACACTCACCAACCCGACCATAAATACCCTTCCCACTCACACTCTCATGTGTTTAAGAAGGTTCGATGACGCTCATCCTAGTCAAGTCGACTCAATTAGCAGAAATACTCTTTAACTTTGACAAACTGACTCGAAATCAATCAAATGAACAACGCAGACACAAACTCAAGAGGACTTTATAGGGTTGTAATGGGGCTTAGGTGAGAGGTAGGGGATACTTTTGGGTAATGTGGTGGAAAAACCAAGAAAGGGGGAGCATAAATCATTCAAACAAGGCCTAAGATTGCCTACACAACTCCCAACAATCACCGTAAAACCATGCAAAGTAACCCAACTCTCATAAATCAATGAAAAGCTCATAACAAACCCAATTTTCTAGCAATGGAGCGAATATTCCTTTATGAACGTACGTGAATGAAAGAACCAAAATTCTTTTGAGTTTCCATTTCATTTTTCTTTAATTTTTCTGAACTTCATTCACGCAACTCTAAACTTGCTTTTTCTTTTCTTTTTCCCACTCTCAAACCACAGCAAATACACTTTTAAATTCCTCAAAAACAAAACTAAACCAACAAACCAATCTCAAACTCAACCCATACAAAAGCTCCCCCAAGCTAGGCTTGGAATAAGATCAAGTGAAGGCTTTGGGCTCATAATAGGGGTTTAAGTAACACGAAACAAGTCATTAGGCTCAGCGGGGCTAAGGAGGATAAAAGTATATCAAAAATTCACTCTGAAGCTCAAGAATAAGACAAAAGAACGCCTCTATCACATCAAATGCTACAAGTCATCTAAAATCAGACAAGTACGAAGTCAAAGTCAAGATCAATCCACTAAAGAGGAACTAACACACAAGAATAGACTGGATAATAATATGAATCCAATAGGCTACAAAGAGGCCTCACAGTCTAACCAATTCAGATATGCAGCACAAAGTGGTCTACTATAATCCAAAAATGCTCAAAATCATAGCAATCAAACATCAAATCATAGCCTCAAGATCACAAATGCCCAGCTATCCAGAAAACAAAGTCAAATCATTTTCAAATAGAGCACAGCAAGGGGCACAGGGAGGCAACTAAACCAGTCATGGGAACCATATTTTTTTTTTATTTTTTCAGTATTTTTGAAAGCAGTAAATCTATCCTAGAAAGCAGTAAAAGAGATAGGGAATACAAACAGAACTCCTCCCCCAAGCTGAACTTGGCAGTGTCCTCAATGCCAAAAGGTGATAAGGACTATGCTAAGAGGAAAAACAATGTTAGTGCCCTTACTCTCGCTCACAAAAAGAAAAAAAATAAAAAGAAAAGGAAAAGGGAAAGAAAAATACGAGTTGCCTCTCGCACAGCGCTGGTTTATAAAGGTCCCGCACGACCATAATCCTCCCTCTCTCAAATAGGAGGGGCTTGGCAGTGAGTGTCACCCTCATCAAACATCTTTCTCCTCCAAATGTTCTTGACAATGCCACCAGACGGTGAGGCAACCTTAGGTGGAATTGGAACCTTCTCCACACCTACTTCATCCAGAACCTCATCCCTGCAACAAGATTGTTCAAGCATAGGTGCCTTAACAGCATTGGTTAGTTTAAAAATCACTTTATCGTCACCAACACTCAGAGTAAAAGACCCAGACTTGACATCAATGACAGCACCAGCCGTACACAAAAACGGCCTACCCAAGATAATAGGAATCTGGGCATCCTCATCCATATCTAACACCACAAAATCAACAGGAATATAGAATTTCCCTACCCTAATAGGAACGTCCTCTAAAACACCTAGAGGGTATTTTATAGAACGATCCGCCATCTGTAAAGTGATTTGTGTGCATTTAAGGGCTCCCATGTTCAGTTTCTTATAAACAGACAATGGCATAACAGAAACAGAAGCACCTAAATCACACAAAGCCTTATCAATAAAAATAGGTCCAAGATGGCAGGGTATAGAAAAACTACCAGGATCTTTTAACTTTGGTGGGGTTTTATTTTGAATAAAAGCACTACACTCTTCAGTAAGAGCGACACGTTCTACCCCACCAAAGTCTCTTTTCTTAGTGATCATGTCTTTCAGAAATTTGGCATAAATAGGCACTTGGGTAATTAAATCTATGAATGGAATTGTTACCTCAAGGTTCTTGACCATAGCCAAGAACTTACCAAACTACTGATCGACCTTGGATTGTTGCATCCTGTGAGGAAAAGGTAGCCTTGGTGTAAAAGGCATTTCAGAAACCTTCTCCTTTTTCTTCCCTGTCTGTTCAGCTTATGCAGATAAATCGACTTCCGACGTCGAATTCTTCCTTTTCCCTTCCTCTACCACCCTCTTCTTCCCTGCAGTCAGGGTAACCTCATCAATGGGCACTGGAGGGGCATCATATGCAATGCCACTACGAAGAGTGATGGCATTCACATGTTCTCTCTGAACGGGTTGCCCTGGCAATTGTCCCTGCTGCCTCTGTGCATTAGTTTCTGCCAATTGAGCAACTTGAGCCTCGAGAAGTTGGATGTGCTTCTCTTGGGCCCTCCGTGCTTCCTCTTGGGCCCTCCGTGTTTCCTCATTTGCCTTTTGCATAGATAATATCAGTTTCATCAGTTCAGAATTGCTAGGCTCTTGTGGGTTGTTGTTTTATGGAGGTGGGGTGTGGAAATTTTGTGGAATTTGGAAGTTATTGGGATGATGGAAGTTTTGTGGTGGTGGTCTTTGGAAATGTTGTGGGGTTTGATGGTATGAGGGTTTAGGATAGTTTTGTGGAGGTGTAGGTTGATAGTTTTGTGGGTTTTGGTAGTTATGTGAAGGGGGGAAGGTTTGTGGTCTTTGTTGGAAGGCATTGGCCTGCTCCATCTGAAATTGACTGAACTGACAGTCATGCCCAAAGTGACCCTGACCACATACCTCGCAGTAAGATGAGGTAATGGGTTCTATGGCAGACATAGCATTGATACTCAAAGGAGGTGCTGCTGAGGAAGAGGAGTTGAAGGTGTTAATCTGTTGACTCAACTTCGCCATCTGCGAAGTCAATAATGCAATGGCATCTACCTCCAGTACCTTCCTCGTGAGGCTTCGGGAAGTGGAATGATCATTAGCTGCAAGGTTTGATAGAAACTCGTAGCCTACATCCACTTCCTTATCCAGAAAAACTCCTCCTGCAGACGAATCAACAATACTCTTCGTATGAGGCTGCAGACCATTGTAGAATGTCTGCGTCAAGAACCATTTTTCCATGTTGTGGTGTGGACACTCTCTCTGTAAATCTCTAAACCTAGCCCACGCTTCCCATAATGTTTCATCAGGCTCTTGGGAAAACGTGGCCAGTTTATTTCTGATTTCTTCTGTTTTAGTGGGTGGGTAATACTCTCTCAGAAATGCAGCAGAAATCTCACTCCATTCGGTTTCCTTCACATCATTCAACCATTTCTAGGCTCTATCTCTCAGTGAAAACTCGAACAACATGACCTTGAGTTGATCTGGAGTGACGCCGGCATGTTTAACGGTTCGACAAAGTTGTTGAAACCGTTGCAGATGATTTGCCAGATCGTCAGTAGGATGCCCACCAAACTGATTTTGCTGGACCATGCTGATGAGTCCAGGCTTGATTTCAAAATTTGCTGCGGCAATGGTGGGCATGGTAGGTCCAGTGGAGAGACCATCTGGGTTGGGCACCCCATATGACTTCAGTGACTTTGACATGACTGAACTCAAGGTGTCTGTTCCAGAGGTGTTCAGCTGAACAGACTGCTTTTCTTTCTGCTTTATCTTTCGGATCCGCCTGATTGTCCTAGTAAGATCGAGATCCGCTGGAATTGGGGAACCGTTTCTTTGGGACCTGGGCATACAAAAGAAACAAAAAGCAGCAGTAAAACTTACCTCGATTGAAACAATGAAGTTCCAATGAGGTACAAAGAAGTAGACCAAATAATCAAATAAAAACTTAGAAAACTAGCCGTCTCCCTGGCAACGGCGCCAAAATTTGATAGGATTTAGTCGTATCACCTAATCAAAAATAAACCTACGGTCCTCTAACTAAGGTAGTCAGTGGAACCAGGGTCGAATCCACAGGGAGACAGAGTTTCAAAATCAATATTCAACCAATTCAGCTACTCGAGAATAAATCAGGAAGGAATTAATTAAACTAATGATTAAGCTAAGAAAGACGAATTAAACAAAGGATTTAACTATGGAATAAAAACCTAGGGTATTAAGTCGGTCCACCATGCTTATACCAATCAAACAAGGTCAACAACTATTAAAACCTAAGTCAAGAGTCGGGGGATTAGAGCCTATGTTGAGCTATGGTTAAGACTTAACGCTCATAGTTCAACATACGCCGCATGTTCACTAACGTAATCAGAACTACTGACGTGTCCTAGGCCTCTAGTCGTAAGACGGATCTGTGCAAACAACTATTAACTACAAGCAACCAACGAAACTGCGCAATAACGTTAATTACTCAATAAAGAACAAACCACATCACAATCACCCTAATCAAGCCCTAGAAATCAATAAGAGTCTAAATCACAATCATGGTATAAACATGGCTTTCCTATCTAACACCCTAGAAAGAGACTACTCACTCATAATCGAATTAACAACGACAAAACTAATATGAAACCCTAACAATTGCATCATGAACGATTAAATAAATAAATTAAGCAATCAAGAATAACAAAAGAGATTAGGATAGGAAAGAGTACCAATTGACGGAAAGCAGGAACTTTTATTGAAATCGAAATAGGTTTGATCACCTCTAGATTAATCTAAAGTGTTTAAACTAGACTAAGAACAATGAGAAATAAACTAGAGTCTAAAGCAGTAAAAAGATGAATAAAAGGTGTCTCTAAAATAATGAGGAAAAAGGTATTTATAATACCCCTCAAGTCTAAATAAAACGGAAATTAAAAAGTCGAAGTCCGCGTAAAAGGGTGCCAGACCCGATCGGACCCGAGGCATGCACCCGATCGGGTCAAACACCAAAAGCCTTCTTTGTTTCTCGTGGTCGCTGGCGCAGCAGCCCAGCACTAAGGATGACATCTGCGGCCCACCCGATCGGGCCTGGGGCTTCCACCCAATCGGGCCTGGTGCGTTTTTTGCCCAACACGCTCGCCTTGATACCAGCTTCACAATGAGACCTATCAGCCTCCAACCCGATCGGGTCGGGTGTATTACGCCCGATCGGGTCTGGTGCATGTTGCTCGCCCGATGGGATCGGGCACGCCTTGCCCGATCGTGTCCGCGACTTTCATACCCGATCAAAAATACTTCGCCCGATCGGGCCATTTCTGCCCGATCAGTGCACGGAGACTTCCTTTTTGCCTCTTTGGCTCTCTAATCTTCACGTTTAGGGGTCTTGGGACCTCCTAAACTACCCATAAAGATCGTGAGTTATCCTACGTGCCTCGTAACATCTCGTAAAGCCGTGGTTGCTTCCAAATGATTCGGGAATAGGGAGAAAACTCCCTAAAACCTGCAATTCAACACTAAAACACAAAACCACAACTATATACGATAGTTAGCACAAAATAGCTCCCAAGAGCTCCAATGACGCACAAATTAGCTTGTAAATAAGGGAGAAAAGATTATATAAATACGTGATATCAAACTCCCCCAAGCTAAACCTTTGCTTGTCCTCAAGCAAACAGAACATGAACATGGAATAGATTGCCTCACCCCATAGATAAAAAGCAATTCAAAGCTCAATACATTTTCAAGACTAAGAATCGTTCAAGCAGGAAATATTCAAGTTTGGCTAATCAAATCCATCCAACCACCAATCATTCAAGCAATTTATCAAATTCAAGCATCCACAAAGCATACAAGTCCTGAAAAGGCTCTCACAAGGGTGTCACTCCTCTCTATTTTGTGGCAGGCAAAGAATATGCCCGAACACTCACCAACCCGACCAGAAATACCCTTCCCACTCACACTCTCATGTGTTTAAGAAGGTTCGATGACGCTCATCCTAGTAGAGTCGACTCAATTAGCAGAAATACTCTTTAACTTTGACAAACTGACTCGAAATCAATCAAATGAACAATGCAGACACAAACTCAAGAGGACTTTATAGGGTTGTAATGGGGTTAGGTGAGAGGTAGGGGATACTTTTGGGTAATGTGGTGGAAAAACCAAGAAACGGGGAGCATAAATCATTCAAACAAGGCCTAAGATGGCCTACACAACTCCCAACAATCACCGTAAAACCATGCAAAGTAACCCAACTCTCATAAATCAATGAAAAGCTCATAACAAACCCAATTTTCTAGCAATGGAGCGAATATTCCTTTATGAACGTACGTGAATGAAAGAACTAAAATTCTTTTGAGTTTCCATTTCATTTTTCTTTAATTTTTCTGAACTTCATTCACGCAACTCTAGAAATCGCCGAAGAGACTATGACAGTTTTACCCTTTTATTTGAATTGAGTTAGATTCAAGGGCTTCATATGATTTAAATATATCTAATATCTATTCAAAGACTTAAACTTTTTGGGTAATTATTCAATACAAAATGATTTGAAAGGTTTTCATGCACCACAAATCTCCTAAGAGACTATGACGGTTTTACCCTTTGATATGAGATAAGTTTGATCCAAGGGTTTCATATGATTGAAATATATCTAATACCTATTCAAGGAGTCAAAAAAATAATTGGTAATTAAGCACAAAGAATGATTTGAAAGGTGTTCATACACCACAAATCCCCAAGGAGACTATGACGGTTTTACCCTTTGATTTGAATTGAGTTTGATATAAGGGCTTCATATGCTTTAAATAGACTTAATACCTATTCAATGACTGAACATATTTGGTAATTATTCACAACAGAACGAGTTGAAAGGTGTTCATACACCACAAATCGCCTAAGAGACTATGACGGTTTTACCCTTTGATTTGAATTTAGGTTAATCCAAGGACTTCATATGCTTTAAATATATCTAATACCTATTCGAGGACTCAAAAATATTTGGTTATTATTCACAACCAATATAATTTCAAAGGTGTTCATACACCAGAAATAGCCTAAGAGACTATGACGGTTTTACCCTTTGATTTAAAATAAGTTTGATCCAAATGCTTCATATGATTGAAATAAATCTAATACCCATTCAAGGAGTCAAAAATAATTTTGCAATTAAGCACAAACAAAATCATTTGAAGGTGTTCATTCACCACAAATTGCCTAAGAGACAATGACGGTTTTACCCTTTGTTTTGAATTGAGTTTGATCTAAGGGCTTCATATGCTTTAAATATATCTAATACCTATTCAAAGAGCAAATAATATTTGGTAATCATTCACAACAAAATAATTTTAAAGGTGTTCATACGCCACAAATCGCCGAAGAGACTATGACGGTTTAACCCTTTGATTTAAAATAAGTTTGATCCAAGGGATTCAAATGATTGAAATATATAATAACTATTCAAGGAGTAAAAAATATTTGGTAATTAAGCACAAAAGATGATTTGAAAGGTGTTCAAACACCACAAATTGCCAAAACGACTATGACGGTTTTACCGTTGGATTTGAATTAAGTTTCATCCAAGGGCTTCATATGCTTTAAATATATCTCATAACTATTCAAGGACTCAAAAATATTTGGTTATTATTCACAACAAAATGATTTGAAAGGTTTTTATACACCACAAATCGCCTAAGAGACTATGACGGTTTTACCCTTTGATATGAAATACGTTTGATCTAAATGCTTCATATGATTGAAATATATCTAATACCTATTCAAGGAGTCAAAAATATTTGGTAATTAACCACAAAAAATGATTTGAACGGTGTTCATACACTACAAATCCCCTAAAAGACTATGACGGTTTTACCCTTTGATTTGAATTGAGTTTGATCTAAGGGCTTCATATGCTTTAAATAGATCTAATACCTATTCAAGAACTCAAAAATATTTTGTGATTCTTCACAACAAAATGATTTGAAAGGTTTTCATACACCACAAATCGCCTAAGAGGCTATGGCGGCTTTACCCTTTTATTTAAATTGAGTTTGATCCAAGGGCTTCATAAGCTTTAAATATATCTGATACCTATTCAAGGAGTCATAAATATTTTGTAAATATTCACAATAAAATAGTTTGAAAGGTGTTCATACACCACCAATCGCCTAAGAGACTATGACCGTTATGCGCTTTAATTTATAATGAGTTTGATCCAAGGGCTTCATATGCTTTAAACATATCTAATACCTAATCAAGGACTCAAATATTTTGGTAATTATTCCCAAAAAAATGATTTGAAAGGTTTTCATTCACCACAAATCGTCTAAGAGACTATGAAGGTTTTACCCTTTTATATGAAATAAGTTTGATCCACGGGCTTGATATGATTGAAATATATCTAATACCTATTCAAGGAGTCAAAAATATTTGGTAATTAACCACAAAAAATGATTTGAAAGGTGTTCATACACCACAAATCCCCTAAGAGACTATGACGGTTTTACCCTTTGATTTGAATTGAGTTTGATCTAAGGTATTCATATGATTAAAATAGACTTAATACCTATTCAAGGACTCAAAAATATTTGGTAATTATTCACATAAAAATGATTTGAAAGGTGTTCATACACCGCCAATCGCCTAAGAGACTATGACTGTTTTTCCCTTTGATTTAAATTGAGTTTGATCCAAGGACTTCATATGCTTTAAATATATCTATTACCTATTCAAGGAGTCATAAATATTTTGTAAACATTCACAAAAATATAATTTGAAAGGTGTTCATACACCACAAATCGCCTAAGAGACTATGACGGTTTTACCCTTTGACTAGATATAAGTTTAATCCAAGGGCTTCATATGATTGAAATATACATAATACCAATTAAGGAAGTGAAAATTATTTGGTAGTTAAGAACTAAAAATGATTTGAAAGGTGTTCATACACCAAAAATCGCCTAAGAGACTATGACGGTTTTACCCTTTGATTTGAATTGAGTTAGATTCTAGGGATTCATATGATTTAAATATATCTAATATCTAATTAAGGACTCAAACTTTTTTGGTAATTATTCAATACAAAATGATTTGAAAGGTTTTCATACACCAAAAATCGCCTAAGAGACTATGACGGTTTTACCCTTTGATATGAAATAAGTTTGATCCAAGGGTTTCATATGATTGAAATATATATAATACCTATTCAAGGAGTCAAAAATAATTTGGTAATTAAGCACAAACAATGATTTGAAAGGTGTTTATACACCACAATTCCCCTACAAGACTATGACGATTTTACCCTTTGATTTGAATTGAGTTTGATCGAAGGACTTCATATGCTTTAAATAGATCTAATACCTATTTTGAGGACCCAAAAATATTCGGTAATTATTCACAAAAAAATGATTTGAAAGGTGTTCATTCACCACAAATAGTCTAAGAGACTATGACGGTTTTACCGTTTGTTTTGAATTGAGTTTGATCAAAGGGCTTCATATGCTTTAAATATATATAATACCTATTAAAGGATTCATTAATAATGGGTAATTATTCACAACAAAAGAATTTGAAAGGTGTTCATACGCCACAAATCGAGAGACTATGACGGTTTTACCCTTTGATTTGAAATGAGTTTTATCCAAGGGATTCTTTTTGATTGAAATATATCTAATAACCATTCAAGGAGTCAAAAATGTTTAGTAATTAAGCACAAAAAAATGATTTCAAAGGTGTTCATACACCACAAATTGCCTAAGCGACTATGACGGTTTTACCCTTTGATTTGAATTGAGTTTGATCCAAGGGCTTCATATCCTTTAAATATATCTAATACCTATTCAAGGTCTCAAAAATATTTGGTAATTATTCACAACAAAATGATTTGAAAGGTTTTCATACACCACAAATCGCCTAAGAGAATATGACGGTTTTGCCCTTTCATTTGAAATAATTTTGATCCGAATGCTTCATATGATTAAAATATATCTAATACCCATTCAAGGAGTCAAAAATATTTTTGTAATTAAGCACAAACAATGATTTGAAAGGTGTTTATACACCACAAATCCCCTACAAGACTATGACGGTTTTACCCTTTGATTTGAATTGTGTTTGATCGAAGGAATTCATATGCTTTAAATAGATCTAATATTTATTCAAGGACTCAAAATATTTGGTAATTATTCACAACAAAATCATTTGAAAGGTGTTCATTCACCACAAATCGCCTAGGAGACTATGACGGTTTTACCCTTTGTTTTGAATTGAGTTTGATCTAAGGGCTTCATATGCTTTAAATATATCTAATACCTATTCAAAGAGTCAATAATATTTGGCAATCATTCACAACAAAATAGTTTTAAAGGTGTTCATACGCCACAAATCGCCGAAGAGTCTATGAAGGTTTAACCCTTTGATTTAAAATAAGTTTGATCCAAGGGATTCAAATGATTGAAATATATAATAACTATTCAAGGAGTAAAAAATATTTGGTAATTAAGCACAAAAGATGATTTGAAAGGTGTTCAAATACCACAAATTGCCAAAACGACTATGACGGTTTTACCCTTGGATTTGAATTAAGTTTGATCCAAGGGCTTCATATGCTTTAAATATATCTCATAACTATTCAAGGACTCAAAAATATTTGGTTATTATTCACAACAAAATGATTTGAAAGGTTTTTATACACCATAAATCGCCTAAGAGACTCTGATGGTTTTACCCTTTCATATGAAATAAGTTTGATCCAAAGGCTTCATATGATTGAATTATATCTAATAGCTATTCAAGGAGTCAAAAATATATTGGGTAATTAAGCACAAAAAATGATTTGAAAGGTGTTCATACAACAGAAATCCCCTAAGAGACTATGACGGTTTTACCCTTTGATTTGAATTGAGTTTGATCCAAGGACTTCATATGATTTAAAAATATCTAATACCTATTCAAGGAATCAAAAATATTTGGAAATTATTCCCAAAAAAATGATTTTAAAGGTGGTCATTTACCACAAATCGCCTAAGAGACTATGATGGTTTTACCCTTTGATATGAAATACGTTTGATCCAAATGCTTCATATGATAGAAATATATCTAATACCTATTCAAGTAGTCAAAAATATTTGGTAATTAACTACAAAAAATGATTTGAAAGGTGTTCATACACTACAAATCCCCTAAGAGACTATGGAAGTTTTACCCTTTGATTTAAATTGAGTTTGATCTAAGGGCTTCATATGCTTTAAATAGATCTAATACCTATTCAAGGACTCAAAAATATTTGTAATTATTCACAACAAAATGATTTGAAAGGTTTTCATACACCACAAATCGCCTTAGAGGCTATGGCGGTTTTACCCTTTTATTTAAATTGAGTTTGATCCAAGGGCTTCATATGCTTTAAATATATCTATTACCTATTCAAGGAGTCATAAATATTTTGTAAACATTCACAAAAATATAATTTGAAAGGTGTTCATACACCACAAATCGCCTAAGAGACTATGACGGTTTTACCCTTTGACTAGATATAAGTTTAATCCAAGGGCTTCATATGATTGAAATATACATAATACCAATTAAGGAAGTGAAAATTATTTGGTAGTTAAGAACTAAAAATGATTTGAAAGGTGTTCATACACCAAAAATCGCCTAAGAGACTATGACGGTTTTACCCTTTGATTTGAATTGAGTTAGATTCTAGGGATTCATATGATTTAAATATATCTAATATCTAATTAAGGACTCAAACTTTTTTGGTAATTATTCAATACAAAATGATTTGAAAGGTTTTCATACACCAAAAATCGCCTAAGAGACTATGACGGTTTTACCCTTTGATATGAAATAAGTTTGATCCAAGGGTTTCATATGATTGAAATATATATAATACCTATTCAAGGAGTCAAAAATAATTTGGTAATTAAGCACAAACAATGATTTGAAAGGTGTTTATACACCACAATTCCCCTACAAGACTATGACGATTTTACCCTTTGATTTGAATTGAGTTTGATCGAAGGACTTCATATGCTTTAAATAGATCTAATACCTATTTTGAGGACCCAAAAATATTCGGTAATTATTCACAAAAAAATGATTTGAAAGGTGTTCATTCACCACAAATAGTCTAAGAGACTATGACGGTTTTACCGTTTGTTTTGAATTGAGTTTGATCAAAGGGCTTCATATGCTTTAAATATATATAATACCTATTAAAGGATTCATTAATAATGGGTAATTATTCACAACAAAAGAATTTGAAAGGTGTTCATACGCCACAAATCGAGAGACTATGACGGTTTTACCCTTTGATTTGAAATGAGTTTTATCCAAGGGATTCTTTTTGATTGAAATATATCTAATAACCATTCAAGGAGTCAAAAATGTTTAGTAATTAAGCACAAAAAAATGATTTCAAAGGTGTTCATACACCACAAATTGCCTAAGCGACTATGACGGTTTTACCCTTTGATTTGAATTGAGTTTGATCCAAGGGCTTCATATCCTTTAAATATATCTAATACCTATTCAAGGTCTCAAAAATATTTGGTAATTATTCACAACAAAATGATTTGAAAGGTTTTCATACACCACAAATCGCCTAAGAGAATATGACGGTTTTGCCCTTTCATTTGAAATAATTTTGATCCGAATGCTTCATATGATTAAAATATATCTAATACCCATTCAAGGAGTCAAAAATATTTTTGTAATTAAGCACAAACAATGATTTGAAAGGTGTTTATACACCACAAATCCCCTACAAGACTATGACGGTTTTACCCTTTGATTTGAATTGTGTTTGATCGAAGGAATTCATATGCTTTAAATAGATCTAATATTTATTCAAGGACTCAAAATATTTGGTAATTATTCACAACAAAATCATTTGAAAGGTGTTCATTCACCACAAATCGCCTAGGAGACTATGACGGTTTTACCCTTTGTTTTGAATTGAGTTTGATCTAAGGGCTTCATATGCTTTAAATATATCTAATACCTATTCAAAGAGTCAATAATATTTGGCAATCATTCACAACAAAATAGTTTTAAAGGTGTTCATACGCCACAAATCGCCGAAGAGTCTATGAAGGTTTAACCCTTTGATTTAAAATAAGTTTGATCCAAGGGATTCAAATGATTGAAATATATAATAACTATTCAAGGAGTAAAAAATATTTGGTAATTAAGCACAAAAGATGATTTGAAAGGTGTTCAAATACCACAAATTGCCAAAACGACTATGACGGTTTTACCCTTGGATTTGAATTAAGTTTGATCCAAGGGCTTCATATGCTTTAAATATATCTCATAACTATTCAAGGACTCAAAAATATTTGGTTATTATTCACAACAAAATGATTTGAAAGGTTTTTATACACCATAAATCGCCTAAGAGACTCTGATGGTTTTACCCTTTCATATGAAATAAGTTTGATCCAAAGGCTTCATATGATTGAATTATATCTAATAGCTATTCAAGGAGTCAAAAATATATTGGGTAATTAAGCACAAAAAATGATTTGAAAGGTGTTCATACAACAGAAATCCCCTAAGAGACTATGACGGTTTTACCCTTTGATTTGAATTGAGTTTGATCCAAGGACTTCATATGATTTAAAAATATCTAATACCTATTCAAGGAATCAAAAATATTTGGAAATTATTCCCAAAAAAATGATTTTAAAGGTGGTCATTTACCACAAATCGCCTAAGAGACTATGATGGTTTTACCCTTTGATATGAAATACGTTTGATCCAAATGCTTCATATGATAGAAATATATCTAATACCTATTCAAGTAGTCAAAAATATTTGGTAATTAACTACAAAAAATGATTTGAAAGGTGTTCATACACTACAAATCCCCTAAGAGACTATGGAAGTTTTACCCTTTGATTTAAATTGAGTTTGATCTAAGGGCTTCATATGCTTTAAATAGATCTAATACCTATTCAAGGACTCAAAAATATTTGTAATTATTCACAACAAAATGATTTGAAAGGTTTTCATACACCACAAATCGCCTTAGAGGCTATGGCGGTTTTACCCTTTTATTTAAATTGAGTTTGATCCAAGGGCTTCATATGCTTTAAATATATCTGATACCTATTCAAGGAGTCATAAATATTTTGTAAATATTCACAAAAAAATAGTTTGAAAGGTCTTCATACACCACAAATCGCCTAAGAGACTATGACGGTTTTACCCTTTGACTTGATATAAGTTTAATCCAAGGGCTTCATATGATTGAAATATACGTAATACCAATAAAAGAAGTGAAAATTATTTGGTAGTTAAGCACTAAAAATGATTTGAAAGGTGTTCATACACCAACGCCTAAGAGACTATGACGGTTTTACCCTTTGATTTGAATTTAGTTAGATTCTAGGGCTCCATATGATTTAAATATATCTAATATCTATTCAAGGACACAAACTTTTTTGGTAATTATTCAATACAAAATGATTTGAAAGGTTTTCATACACCACAAATCGCCTAAGAGACTATGACGGTTTTACCCTTTGATATGAAATAAGTTTGATCCAAGGGCTTCATATGATTGAAATATATATAATACCTATTCAAGGAGTCAAAAATAATTTGGTAATTAAGCACAAACAATGATTTAAAAGGTGTTTATACACCACAATTCCCCTACAAGACTATGACGGTTTTACCCTTTGATTTGAATTGAGTTTGATCGATGGACTTCATATGCTTTAAATATATCTAATACCTATTTAAGGACTTAAAAATATTTGGTAATTATTCACAAAAAAATGATTTGAAAGGTGTTCATTCACCACAAATAGTCTAAGAGACTATGACGGTTTTACCGTTTGTTTTGCATTGAGTTTGATCATAGGGCTTCATATGCTTTAAATATACATAATACCTATTAAAGGAGTCATTAATAATTTGATCCAAGGGCTTCATATGCTTTGAATATGTATAATACCTATTAAAGGAGTCAGTAATAATTGGTAATTATTCACAACAAAATAATTTGAAAGGTGTTCATACGCCATAAATCGCCGAAGAGACTATGACGGTTTTACCCTTTGATTTGAATTGAATTAGATTCTAGGGCTTCATATGATTTAAATATATCTAATATCTATTCAAGGACTCAAACTTTTTTGGTAATTATTCAATACAAAATGATTTGAAAGGTTTTCATACACCATAAATCGCATAAGAGACTATGACGGTTTTACCCTTTGATATGAAATAAATTTGAGCCAAGGGTTTCATATGATTGAAATATATATAATACCTATTCAAGGAGTCAAAAATAATTTTGTAATTAAGCACAAACAATGATTTAAAATGTGTTTATACACCACAATTCCCCTACAAGACTATGACGGTTTTACCCTTTGATTTGAATTGAGTTTGATCGAAGGACTTCATAAGCTTTAAATAGATCTAATACCTATTTAAGGACTCAAAAATATTTGGTAATTATTCACAAAAAAATGATTTGAAAGGTGTTCATTCACCACAAATCGTCTAAGTGACTATGACGGTTTTACCGTTTGTTTTGAATTGAGTTTGATCCAAGGGCTTCATATACTTTAAATATATATAATACCTATTAAAGGAGTCAGTAATAATTGGTAATTATTCACAACAAAATAATTTGAAAGGTGTTCATACGCCACAAATCGCCGAAGAGACTATGACGGTTTTACCCTTTGATTTGAAATGAGGTTGATCCAAGGGCTTCTTTTTGATTGAAATATATCTAATACCTATTCAAGGAGTAAAAAATATTTTGTAATTAAGCGCAAACAATGATTTGAAAGGTGTTTATACACCACAAATCCCCAACAAGACTATGACGGTTTTACCCTTTGATTTGATTTGAGTTTGATCGAAGGACTTCATATGCTTTAAATAGATCTAATACCTATTCAAGGACTCAAAAATATTTGGTAATTATTCACAACAAAATAATTTGAAAGGTGTTCATTCACCACAAATCGTCTAAGAGACTATGACGGTTTTACCCTTTGTTTTGAATTGAATTTGATCCAAGGGCTTTATATGCTTTAAATATATATAATACCTATTAAAGGAGTCATTAATAATTGGTAATTATTCACAACAAAATAATTTTAAAGATGTTCATACGCCAGAAACCGCCGAAGAGACTATGACGGTTTTACCCTTTGATTTGAAATAAGTTTGATCCACGGGCTTCTTTTTTATTAAAATATATCTAATACCTATTCAAGGAGTGAAATTTTTTTTGTAATTAAGCACAAAAAATGATTTTAAAGGCGTTCATACACCACAAATCTCCTAAGAGACTTTGACGGTTTTACCCTTTTATATGAAATAAGTTTGATCCAAGGGCTTAATATCATTGAAATATATCTAATACCTATTCAAGGAGTGAAATTTTTTTGGTAATTAACCACAAAAAATGATTTGAGAGGTGTTCATACACCACAAATCCCGTAAGAGACTATGACGGTTTTACCCTTTAATTTGAATTGAGTTTGATCTAAGGTCTTCATATGATGAAAATAGACTTAATACCTATTCAAGGACTCAAAAATATTTGGTAATTATTCACAGCAAAATGATTTCAAAGGTGTTCATACACCACAAATCGCCTAAGAGACTATGACGGTTTTACCCTTTGCTTTAAATTGAGTTTGATCCAAGGGCTTCATATGCTTTAAATATATATATTACCTATTCAAGGAGTCATAAATATTTTATAAACATTCACAAAATAATAATTTGAAAGGTGTTCATACACCACAAATCGCCTAAGAGACTATGACGGTTTTACCCTTTGACTTGATATAAGTTTAATCCAAGGGCTTCATATGATTGAAATATACGTAATACCAATGAAAGAAGTGAAAATTATTTGGTAGTTAAGCACTAAAAATGATTTGAAAGGTGTTCATACACCAAAAATCGCCTAAGAGACTATGACGGTTTTACCCTTTGATTTGAATTGAGTTAGACTCTAGGGCTTCATATGATTTAAATATATCTAATATCTATTCAAGGACTCAAAATTTTTTGGTAATTATTCAATACAAAATGATTTGAAAAGTTTTCATACACCACAAATCGCCTAAGAGACTATGACGGTTTTACCCATTGTTATGAAATAAGTTTGATCCAAGGGTTTCATATGATTGAAATATATATAATACCTATTCAAGGAGTCAAAAATAATTTGGTAATTAAGCACAAACAATGATTTGAAAGGTGTTTATACACCACAATTCCCCTACAAGACTATGACGGTTTTACCCTTTGATTTGAATTGAGTTTGATCGAAGGACTTCATATGCTTTAAATAGATCTAATACTTATTTAAGGACTCAAAAATATTTGGTAATTATTCACAAAAAAATGATTTGAAAGGTGTTCATTCACCACAAATCATCTAAGAGACTATGACGGTTTTACCGTTTATTTTGAATTGAGTTTGATCCAAGGAATTCATATGCTTTAAATAGGTATAATACCTATTAAAGGAGTCAGTAATTATTGGTAATTATTCACAACAAAATAATTTGAAAGGTGTTCATACGCCAGAAATCGCCGAAGAGCCTATGACGGTTTTACCCTTTGATTTGAATTGAGGTTGATCCAAGGACTTCATATGCTTTAAATAGATCTAATACTTATTTAAGGACTCAAAAATATTTGGTAATTATTCACAAAAAAATGATTTGAAAGGTGTTCATTCACCACAAATCGTCTAAGAGACTATGACGATTTTACCGTTTGTTTTGAATTGAGTTTGATCTAAGGAATTCATATTCTTTAATAGGTATAATTCCTATTAAAGGAGTCAGTAATTATTGGTAATTATTCACAACAAAATAATTTGAAAGGTGTTCATACGCCATTAATCGCCGAAGAGCCTACGACGGTTTTACCCTTTGATTTGAAATAAGTTTGATCCACGGGCTTCTTTTTTATTAAAATATATCTAATACCTATTCAAGGAGTGAAAAATATTTGGTAATTAAGCACAAAAAATGATTTTAAAGGCGTTCATACACCACAAATCTCCTAAGAGACTATGGTGGCTTTACCCTTTTATTTAAATTGAGTTTGATCCAAGGGCTTCATATGCTTTAAATATATCTGATACCTATTCAATGAGTCATAAATATTTTGTAAATATTCATAACAAAATAATTTGAAAGGTGTTCATACACCACAAATCGCCTAAGACACTATGACGGTTTTACCCTTTGATTTGAAATAAGTTTTATCTAAGGGCTTCATATGATTGAAATATATCTAATACCTATTCAAGGATTCAAAAATATTTGGTAATTAAGAACAAAAAATGATTTAAAAGGTGTTCATACACCAAAAATCGCCTAAGAGACTATAACAGTTTTACCCTTTGATTTGAATTGAGTTAGATTCTAGGGCTTCATATGCTTTAAATATATCTAATACCTATTCAAGGACTCAAAAATATTTGGTAATAATTCACAACAAAAAGATTTGAAAGATGTTCATACACCACAATTCGCCTAAGAGACTATAACAGTTTTGCCCTTTGATTTAAATTGAGTTTGACCCAAGGGCTTGATATGCTTTAAATATATCTAATACCTATTCAAGGAGTCATAAATATTTGGTAATTAAGCATAACAAAATGATTTGAAATTTTTTCATACACTACAAATCGCCTAAGAGACTATGACGGTTTTACCCTTTGATTTGAATTGTGTTTTATCAATGGGATTCATATTCTTTAAATATATCTAATACCTATTCAAGGAATAAAAAATATTTGGTAATTATTCCCAACAAAATGATTTGAAAGGTTTTCATTCACAACAAATCGCCTAAGAGACTATGATGGTTTTACCCTTTGATATGAAATACGTTTGATCAAAATGCTTCATACGATTGAAATATATCTAATACCTATTCAAGGAGTCAAAAATATTTGGTAATTAACCACCAAAAATGATTTGAAAGGTGTTCATACACTACAAATCCCCTAAGAGACTATAACGGTTTTACCCTTTGATTTGAATTGAGTTTGATCTAAGGGCTTCATATGCTTTAAATAGATCTAATACCTATTCAAGGACTCAAAAATATTTGGTAATTATTCACAACAAAATGATTTGAAAGGTTTTCATACACCACAAATCGCCTAGTAGGCTATGGCGGCTTTACCCTTTAATTTAAATTGAGTTTGATCCAAGGGCTTCATATGCTTTAAATATTTATAATACTTATTCAAGGAGTCAAATATAATTTGGTAATTAAGCACAAACAACGATTTGAAAGGTGTTTATATACCACAATTTCCCTACAAGACTAGGACGGTTTTACCCTTTGATTTGAATTGAGTTTGATCGAAGGACTTCATATGCTTTAAATAGATCTAATACCTATTTCAGGACTCAAAAATATTTGGTAATTATTCACAAAAAAATGATTTGAAAGGTGTTCATTCACCACAAATCGTCTAAGAGACCATGACGGTTTTACCATTTGTTTTGAATTGAGTTTGATCCAAGGGCTTCATATGCTTTAAATATATATAATACCTATTAAAGGAGTCATTAATAATTGGTGATTATTCACGACAAAATAATTTGAAAAGTGTTCATATGCCACAAATCGCCGAAGACACTATGACGGTTTTACCCTTTGATTTGAAATCAGTTTGATCCATGGGCTTATTTTTGATTGAAATATATCTAATACCTATTCAAGGAGTCAAAAGTATTTAGTAATTAAGCACAAAAAATGATTTCAAAGGTGTTCATACACCACAAATTGCCTAAGCGACTATGACGGTTTTACCCTTTGATTTGAATTGAGTTTGATCCAAGGGCTTCATATCCTTTAAATATATCTAATACCTATTAAGGACTCAAAAAAATTTGGTAATTATCACAACAAAATGATTTGTAAGGTTTTCATACACCACAAATCGCCTAAGAGAATATGACGGTTTTACCCTTTGATTTGAAATAATTTTGATGCAAATGCTTCATATGATTAAAATATATCTAATACCCATTCAAGGAGTCAAAAATATTTGTGTAATTAAGCACAAACAATAAGTTAAAAGGTGTTTATACACCACAAATCCCCTACAAGACTATGACGGTTTTACCCTTTGATTTGAATTGAGTTTGATCGAAGGACTTCATAAGCTTTAAATAGATCTAATACCTATTTAAGGACTCAAAAATATTTGGTAATTATTCACAAAAAAATGATTTGAAAGGTGTTCATTCACCACAAATCGTCTAAGAGAGTATGACGATTTTACCGTTTGTTTTGAATTGAGTTTGATCCAAGGAATTCATATGCTTTAATAGGTATAATACCTATTAAAGGAGTCAGTAATTATTGGTAATTATTCACAACAAAATAATTTGAAAGGTGTTCATACGCCAGAAATCGCCGAAGAGCCTATGACGGTTTTACCCTTTGATTTGAAATAAGTTTGATCCACGGGCTTCTATTTTATTAAAATATATCTAATACCTATTCAAGGAGTGAAAAATATTTGGTAATTAAGCACAAAAAATAATTTTAAAGGCGTTCATACACCACAAATCTCCTAAGAGACTATGGTGGCTTTACCCTTTTATTTAAATTGAGTTTGATCCAAGGGCTTCATATGCTTTAAATATATCTGATACCTATTCAATGAGTCATAAATATTTTGTAAATATTCATAACAAAATAATTTGAAAGGTGTTCATACACCACAAATCGCCTAAGACACTATGACGGTTTTACCCTTTGATTTGAAATAAGTTTTATCTAAGGGCTTCATATGATTGAAATATATCTAATACCTATTCAAGCAGTCAAAAATATTTGGTAATTAAGAACAAAAAATGATTTGAAAGGTGTTCATACACCAAAAATCGCCTAAGAGACTATGACAGTTTTACCCTTTGATTTGAATTGAGTTAGATTCTAGGGCTTCATATGCTTTAAATATATCTAATATCTATTCAAGGACTCAAAAATATTTGGTAATAATTCACAACAAAACGATTTGAAAGATGTTCATACACCACAATTCGCCTAAGAGACTATAATAGTTTTGCCCTTTGATTTAAATTGAGTTTGATCCAAGGGCTTGATATGCTTTAAATATATCTAATACCTATTCAAGGAGTCATAAATATTTGGTAATTAAGCATAACAAAATGATTTGAAAGGTTTTCATACACTATAAATCGCCTAAGAGACTATGACGGTTTTACCCTTTGATTTGAATTGTGTTTTATCAAAGGGATTCATATTCTTTAAATATATCTAATAACTATTCAAGGAATAAAAAATATTTGGTAATTATTCCCAACAAAATGATTTGAAAGGTTTTCATTCACCACAAATCGCCTAGTAGGCTATGGCGGCTTTACCCTTTAATTTAAATTGAGTTTGATCCAAGGGCTTCATATGCTTTAAATATATCTGATACCTATTCAAGGAGTCATAAATATTTTGTAAATATTCACAACAAAATAGTTTGAAAGGTGTTCATACACCACAAATCGCCTAAGAGACTATGACCGTTATACGCTTTAATTTATAATGAGTTTGATCTAAGGGCTTCATATGCTTTAAAAATATCTAATACTTAATCAAGGATTCAAATTGTTTTGGTAATTATTCCCTAAAAAATTATTTGAAAGGTTTTCATTCACCAGAAATCGTCTTAGAGACTATGATGGTTTTACCCTTTTATATGAAATAAGTTTGATCCAAGGGCTTGATATGATTGAAATATATCTCATACCTATTCAAGGAGTCAAAAATATTTGGTAATTAACCACAAAAAATGATTTGAGAGGTGTTCATACACCACAAATCCCCTACGAGACTATGACGGTTTTACCCTTTGATTTGAATTGAGTTTGATCTAAGGTCTTCATATGATTAAAATAAACTTAATACCTATTCAAGGAATCAAAAATATTTGGTAATTATTCACAACAAAATGATTTGAAAGGTGTTTATACACCACAAATCGCCTAAGAGACTATGACGGTTTTTCCCTTGATTTAAATTGAGTTTGA
This sequence comes from Patellifolia procumbens, assembly GCA_947645195.1. Taxonomy (NCBI): domain Eukaryota; kingdom Viridiplantae; phylum Streptophyta; class Magnoliopsida; order Caryophyllales; family Amaranthaceae; genus Patellifolia; species Patellifolia procumbens. The sequence goes on from CANSGD010000904.1 coordinate 199,868, forward strand.
TCCAAGAGCTTCATATGCTTTAAATATATCTATTACCTATTCAAGGAGTCATAAATATTTTTAAACATTCACAAAATAATAATTTGAAAGGTGTTCATACACCACAAGTCGCCTAAGAGACTATGACGGTTTTACCCTTTGACTTGATATAAGTTTAATCCAAGGGCTTCATATGATTGAAATATACGTAATACCAATTAAAGAAGTGAAAATTATTTGGTAGTTAAGCACTAAAAATGATTTGAAAGGTGTTCATACACCAAAAATCGCCTAAGAGACTATGACGGTTTTACCCTTTGATTTGAATTGAGTTAGATTCTAGGGCTTCATATGATTTAAATTTATCTAATATATATTCAAGGACTCAAAATTTTTTGGTATTTATTCAATACAAAATGATTTGAAAGGTTTTTATACACCACAAATCGCCTAAGAGACTATGACGGTTTTACCCTTTGATATGAAATAACTTTGATCCAAGGTTTTCATAGGATTGAAATATATATAATACCTATTCAAGGAGTCAAAAATAATTTGGTAATTAAGCACAAACAATGATTTGAAAGGTGTTTATACACCACAATTCCCCTACAAGACTATGACGGTTTTACCCTTTGATTTGAATTGAGTTTGATCGAAGGACTTCATATGCTTTAAATAGATCTAATACCTATTTAAGAACTCAAAAATATTTGGTAATTATTCACAAAAAAATGATTTGAAAGGTGTTCGTTCACCACAAATCGTCTTAGAGACTATGACGGTTTTACCGTTTGTTTTGAATTGAGTTTGATCCAAGGGCTTTATATGCTTTAAATATGTATAATACCTATTAAAGGAGTCAGTAATAATTGGTAATTATTCACAACAAAATAATTTGAAAGGTGTTCATACGCCACAAATCGCCGAAGAGACTATGACGGTTTTACACTTTGATTTGAAATGAGTTTGATCCAAGGGCTTCTTTTTGATTGAAATATATCTAATACCTATTCAAGGAGTCAAAAATGTTTAGTAATTAAGCACAAAAAATGATTTCAAAGGTGTTCAGACACCACAAATTGCCTAAGCGACTATGACGGTTTTACCCTTTGATTTGAATTGAGTTTGATCCAAGGGTTCATATCCTTTAAATATATCTAATACCAATTCAAGGACTCAAAAATATTTGGTAATTATTCACAACAAAATGATTTGAAAGGTTTACATACCCCACAAATCGCCTAAGTGAATATGACGGTTTTACCCTTTGATTTGAAATAATTTTGATCCAAATGCTTCATATGATTAAAATATATCTAATACCCAATCAAGGAGTCAAAAATATTTTTGTAATTAAGCACAAACAATGATTTGAAAGGTGTTTATACACCACAATCCCCTACAAGACTATGACCGTTTTACCTTTGATTTGATTTGAGTTTGATCGAAGGACTTCATATGCTTTAAATAGATCTAATACCTATTCAAGGACTCAAAAATATTTGGTAATTATTCACAACAAAATAATTTGAAAGGTGTTCATTCACCACAAATCGTCTAAGAGACTATGACGGTTTTACCCTTTGTTTTAAATTGAGTTTGATCCAAGGGATTTATATGCTTTAAATATATATAATACCTATTAAAGGAGTCATTAATAATTGGTAATTATTCACAACCAAAAAATTTGAAAGGTGATCATTGATAGGGTTTTAGTCGTGTCACCTAATCAAAAATTAACCTACGGACCTCTAACTAGGTAGTCAGTGGAAGCATGGTCGAATCCACAGGGAGACAAAATTTCTAAATCAATAATCAACCAATTCAGCTACTCCAGATGAAATCAGGAAGGAATTAATTAAACTAAAGAATAGACTACAGAAGACGGAATAAATTGAGGATTAAACTATGGAATAAAAACCTAGGGTATTAGGTCGGTCCACCATGCTTATACCAATCAAATAGGGTCAACTACTACCAAAACCTAAGTCAAGAGTCGGGTTATTGGAGCCTATGTTGAGCTATGGTTAAGACTCAACGCTCACAGTTCAACATACGCCGCATATTCACTAACGTAATCAGAACTACTGACGTGTCCTAGGCCTCTAGTCGTAAGACGGATTTGTGCAAACCACTATTAACCACAAGCAACCAACGAAACTGCGCAATAACGTTAATTACTCAATAGAGAATAAACCACATCACAATCACCCTAATCAAGCCCTAGAAATTGATAGAAATCTAAATCGCAATCATGGTATAAACATGGCTTTCCTATCTAACACCCTAGAAAGAGACTACTCAGACATGATAGAATTAACAACGACAAAACTAATATGAAACCCTAACAATTGCATCATGAAATATTAAATAAATAAACTAAGCAATCAAGAATAATAAAAGAGATTAGGGTAAGAAAGAATACCAATTGACGGAAAGCAGGAACTTTATTGAAATTGAAATAGGTTTGATCACCTCTAAATTAATCTAAAGTGTTTCAATTAAACTAAGAACAGTGAAGAATAAAACTAGTCTAAACCTAATGAAAGATGAATGAAAGATGTAAAATTAATGATCCTCTTAAATAATGAGGAAAACGGTATTTATAATACCCCTCAAGTCTAATAAAAAATAGGAAACAAAACACGAAATCCGCGAGAAATGCACCAGACCCGATCGGGTCAAACACCAAACTCAGCTTTGTCCTCTGGGCCTTCGCGTAGCAGCAGCGTAGCATTAAACTGATTATAACGACCCACCCGATCGGGCCATGGGCAGCCACCCGATCGGGCCAGGCGACAAAACGCGCCCAGTAGCTCGCCTCATCCGCAGCTTCACAACGAGACCTAGCAGCCTTTGACCCGATTGGATCGGGCGGTGGATGCCCGATCGGGTCTGGGCACATGTGTGCTCGCCCGATCTGATCGGGCATACATTGCCCAATCGGGTCCGCAACTTTCATACCCGATCATAAATACTTCGCCCGATCGAGCCATTTCTGCCCGATCAGTGCACGGAAACCTCCTTTGACTCCTTGGCTCTCTAATCTTCACGTTTAGGGGTCTTGGGACCTCCTAAACTATCCATAAAGCTCGTGAGTCATCCTACGTGCCTCATAACATCTCGTAAAGCCGTGGTTGCTTCCAAAAGGCTCGGGAATAAGGAGAAAACTCCATAAAACCTGCAATTCAATACTAAAACACGAAACCACAACTACATACGATAGTTAGCACAAAATAGCTCCCAAGAGCTCCAATGACGCACAAATTAGCTTGTAAATAAGGGAGAAAACTCTATATAAATACGTGATATCAAACTCCCCCAAGCTAAACCTTTGCTTGTCCTCAAGCAAACAGCACATGAACATGGAATAGATTACCTCACCCCAAAGATAAAAACAAATCAAAGCTCAAAGCATTTTCAAGACTAAGAATCGTTCAAGCAGGCATAATTCAAGTTTGGCTCATCAAATCCATCCAACCACCAATCATTCAAGCAATTTATCAAACTCAAGCATCCACATAGCATACAAGTCCTGAAAAGTCACTCACAAGGGTGTCACTCCTCTAAATTTTGTGGCAGGCAAAGAATATGTGATATCACGTATTTATATAGAGTTTTCTCCCTTATTTACAAGCTAATTTGTGCGTCATTGGAGCTCTTGGGAGCTATTTTGTGCTAACTTTCGTATGCAGTTGTGGTTTCATGTTGTAGTATTGAATTGCAGGTTTTATGGAGTTTTCTCCTTATTCCCGAGCCATTTGGAAGCAACCACGGCTTTACGAGATGTTATGAGGCACATAGGATGGCTCACGAGCTTTATGGGTAGTTTAGGAGGTCCCAAGACCCCTAAACATGAAGATTAAAGAGCCAAAGAGTCAAAAAGGAGGTCTCCGTACACTGATCGGGCGGAAATGGCCCGATCGGGCAAAAATACACTGATCGGGTATAGAAGTTGCGGACCCGATCGGGCGAGTCACGCCCGATCGCATCGGGCGAGCATCAATGCACCAGACCCGATCGGGCATAGTGTGCCCGACCCGATCGGGCCAGGTGCTGCTAGGTCTTATATTGTTGCTGCTTGCGAGGCGCTTGTGCTGGGCTGTAATGCTCCCAGGCCCGATCGGGTGGCTGCCCAAGGCCCGATCGGGCGGACCTTAATCTTCGTCTGCATAGCGCGCTGGTGCTGCGTGGACCACGAGAAGCAAAAGGGGAGCTTTTGGTATTTGACCCGATCGGGTACTGTGCTCGGGCCCGATCGGGTCTGGGGTCATTTGTCGCGAATTTCGTTTTTTGCTTTCCGTTTTAATTAGACTTGAGGGGGTATTATAAATACCTTTTTCCTCATTATCTTTCATTCATCTTTTATTCATCTTTCATTAGGTTTTAGACTAGTTTTATTCTTCATTGTTCTTAGTTTAATTCAAACACTTTAGATTAATTTAGAGTTGATCAAACCTATTTCGATTTCAATAAAAGTTCCTGCTTTCCGTCAATTGGTACTCTTCTCTACTCTTTATCTCTTTAATTACTTTGATTGCTTAGTTTAATTATTCAATTGTTCATGATGCAATTCTTAGGGTTTCATATTAGTTTTGTTGTTGCCAATTCGATTATGAGTGAGTAGTTCTCTTTCTAGGGTGTTAGATAGGAAAGCCATGTTTATACCATGATTGTGATTTAGATTTCTATTAATTTCTAGGGCTTGATTAGGGTGATTGTGATGTGGTTTGTTCTTATTGGGTAATTAATGTCAGTGTACAATTTCATTGATTGCTTGTGGTTAATAGTTGTTTGCACAGATCCGTCTTACGACTAGAGGCCTAGGACACATCAGTAGTTCTGATTACGTTAGTGAACATGCGGCGTATGTTGAACTATGAGCGTTGAGTCTTAACCATAGCTCAACATAGGCTCTAATCCCCCGACTCTTGACTTAGGTTTTAATAGTAGTTGACCCTATTTGATTGGTATAAGCATGGTGGACCGACCTAATACCCTAGACTTTTATTCCATAGTTTAATCCTCGATTTATTCAGTCTTCCGTAGTCAATTCCTTAGTTAAATTAATTCCTTCCTGATTTCATCTAGAGTAGCTGAATTGGTTGAATATTAATTTAGAAACTCAGTCTCCCTGTGGATTCGACCCTGCTTCCACTGACTACCTAGTTAGAGGTCCGTAGGTTTATTTTTGATTAGGTGACACGACTAAAACCTATCAAACTTTGGCGCCGTTGCCGGGGAGACGGCTAGTTCTCTAAGTTTTTATTTAATTATTTGGTCTACTTCTCTGTACCTCATTGGAACTTCATTGTTTCAATCGAGGTACGTTTTACTGCTGCTTTTTGTTTCTTTTGTATGCCCAGGTCCCAAAGAAACGGTTCCCCAATTCCAGCGGACCCCGATCTTACTAGGACAATCAGGCGGATCCGAAAGATAAAACAGAAAGAAAAGCAGTCTGTTCAGCTGAACACCTTTGGAACAGACACCTTGAATTCAGTTATGTCAAAATCACTGAAGTCATATGGGGTGCCCAACCCGGATGGTCTCTCCAGTGGACCTACTATGCCCACCATTGCCGCAGCAAATTTCGAAATCAAGCCTGGACTCATCAGCATGGTCCAGCAAAATCAGTTTGGTGGGCATCCTACTGAAGATCCGGCAAATCATCTACAACGGTTTCAACAACTTTGTCGAACCGTTAAACATGCCGGCGTCACTCCAGATCAACTCAAAGTCATGTTGTTCGAGTTTTCACTGAGAGATAGAGCCCAAAAATGGTTAAATGATGTGAAAGAAACCGAGTGGAGTGAGATTTCTTCTGCATTTCTGAGAGAGTATTACCCACCTACTAAAACAGCAGAAATCAGAAATAAACTAGCCACGTTTTTCCAAGAGCCTGATGAAACATTAAGGGAAGCGTGGGCTAGGTTTAGAGATTTACAGAGAGAGTGTCCACACCATAATATGGACAAATGGTTCTTGACGCAGACATTCTACAATGGTCTGCAGCCTCAGACGAAGTGTATTGTTGATTCGTCTGCAGGAGGAGTGTTTTTAGACAAGGCAGTTGATGAGGGTTATGAATTCATATCAAATCTTGCAGCCAATGACCATACATCATCTAGGAGTTTGACTAAGAAGGTACTTGAAGTTGACGCTATTTCATTGCTTACATCTCAGATGGCGCAACTAACTCAGCAGCTAATGAAGTCTTCTAGTCCGACACCTCCACCCATGAGTATCAATGCTATGTCTGCAGTAGCACCCATTACCTCATCTTACTGCGAGGTATGTGGTGTTCAGGGTCACTTTGGGCATGACTGTCAGTTTAGTCAATTTCAGATGGAGCAGGCCAATGCCTTCCAACAAAGACCACAAACCTTTCCCCCTCCACAAAACTACCCTAAACCCTCATACCATCAAACCCCACAACATTTCCAAAGACCACCACCACAAAACTTCCATCATCCCAATAACTTCCAAACTCCACAAAATTTCCACACCCCACCCCCACAAAACAACAACCCACAAGAGCCTAGCAATTCTGAACTGATGAAACTGATATTGTCTATGCAAAAGGCAAATGAGGAAACACGGAGGGCCCAGGAGGAAGCAAGGAGGGCCCAAGAGAAGCACATCCAACTTCTCGAGGCTCAAGTTGCTCAGTTGGCAGAATCTAATGCACAGAGGCAGCAGGGACAATTGCCAGGGCAACCAGTTCAGAGAGAACATGTGAATGCCATCACTCTTCGTAGTGGCATTGCATATGATGTCCCTTCAGTGCCCATTGATGAGGTTACCCCGACTGCAGGGAAGAAGAGGGTGGTAGAGGAAGGAAAAAGAAAGAATTCGACGTCTGAAGTCAATTTGTCTGCAGAAGCTGAACAGACAGGGAAGAAAAAGGAGAAGGTTTCTGAAACGCCTTTTACACCAAGGCTACCTTTTCCTCACAGGATGCAACAATCTAAGGTCGATCAGCAATTTGGTAAGTTCTTGGCTATGGTCAAGAACCTTGAGGTAACGATTCCATTTACAGATTTAATTACCCAAGTGCCTGTTTATGCCAAATTTCTGAAAGACATGATCACTAAGAAAAGAGACTTTGGTGGGGTAGAACGTGTCGCTCTTACTGAAGAGTGTAGTGCTTTTATTCAAAATAAAACCCCACCAAAGTTAAAAGATCCTGGTAGTTTTTCTATACCCTGCCATCTTGGACCTATTTTTATTGATAAGGCTTTGTGTGATTTAGGTGCTTCTGTTTCTGTTATGCCATTGTCTGTTTATAAGAAACTGAACATGGGAGCCCTTAAATGCACACAAATCACTTTACATATGGCGGATCGTTCTATAAAATACCCTCTAGGTTTTTTAGAGGACGTTCCTGTTAGGGTAGGGAAATTCTATATTCCTGTTGATTTTGTGGTGTTAGATATGGATGAGGATGCCCAGATTCCTATTATCTTGGGTAGGCCGTTTTTGTGTACTGCTGGTGCTGTCATTGATGTCAAGTCTGGGTCTTTAACTCTGAGTGTTGGTGATGATAAAGTGATTTTTAAACTAACCAATGCTGTTAAGGCTCCTATGCTTGAACAATCTTTTTGCAGGGATAAGGTTTTAGATGAAGTAGGGGTGGAGAAGGTTCAAATTCCACCTAAGGTTGCCTCACCGTCTGGAGGCATTGTCAAGAACATTTGGAGGAGAAAGATGTTTGATGAGGGTGGCACTCACTGCCAAGCCCCTCCTATTTGAGAGAGGGAGGATTATGGTCGTGCGGGACCTTTATAAACCAGCGCTGTGCGAGAGGCAACTCGTATTTTCTTTTCTTTCCCTTTTTCTTTTCTTTTTATTTTTCTTCTTTTGTGAGCGAGAGTGAGGGTACTAACATTGTTTTTCCTCTTAGCATAGTCCTTATCACCTTTTGGCATTGAGGACACTGCCAAGTTTAGCTTGGGGGAGGAGTTCTGTTTGTATTCTCTATCTCTTTTACTGCTTTCTAGAATAGTTTTACTGCTTTCGGAAAGTACTGAAAAAATGAAAAAAATATGGTTCCCATGACTGGTTTAGTTGCCTCCCTGTGCCCCTTGTTGTGCTCTATCTGAAATTGATTTGACTTTGTTTTCTGGATAGCTGGGCATTTGTGATCTTGAGGCTATGATTTGATGTTTGATTGCTATGATTTCGAGCATTTCTGGATTATATTAGACCACTTTGTGCTGCATACCTGAATTGGTTAGACTGTGAGGCCTCTTTGTAGCCTATTGGATTCATATTATTATCCAGTCTATTCTTGTGTGTTAGTTCCTCTTTAGTGGATTGATCTTGACTTTGACTTCGTACTTGTCTGATTTTAGATGACTTGTAGCATGTGATGTGATAGAGGCGTTCTTTTGTCTTATTCTTGAGCTTCAGAGTGAGTTTTTGATATACTTTTATCCTCCTTAGCCCCGCTGAGCCTAATGACTTGTTTCGTGTTACTTAAACCCCTATTATGAGCCAAAAGCCTTCATTTGATATTATTCCAAGCCTAGCTTGGGGGAGCTTTTGTATGGGTTGAGTTTGAGATTGGTTTGTTGGTTTAGTTTGGTTTTTGAGGAATTTAAAAGTGTATTTGTTGTGGTTTGAGAGTGAGAAAGAGAAAAGAAAGAAAGCAAGTTTAGAGTTGCGTGAATGAAATTCAGAAAATTGAAAGAAAAATGAAATGAAAATTCAAAAGAATTCTAGTTCTTTCATTCACGTACGTTCATAAAAGAATATTCGCTCCATTGCTAGAAAATTGGGTTTGTTATGAGCTTTTCATTGATTTATGAGAGTTGGGTTACTTTATATGGTTTTATGGTGATTGTTGGGAGTTGTGTAGGCCATCTTAGGCCTTGTTTGAATGATTTATGCTCCCCCTTTCTTGGTTTTTCCACCACATTACCCAAAAGTATCCCCTACCTCTCGCCTAAGCCCCATTAAAACCCTATAAAGTCCTCTTGAGCTTATGTCTGCATTGTTCATTTGATTGATTTCGAGTCAGTTTGTCAAAGTTAAAGAGTATTTCTGCTAATTGAGTCGACTTGACTAGGATGAGCGTCATTGAACCTTCTTAAACACATGAGAGTGTGAGTGGGAAGGGTACTTATGGTCGGGTTGGTGAGTGTTCGGGCACATTCTTTGCCTGCCACAAAATTGAGAGGAGTGACACCCTTGTGAGTGCCTTTTCAGGACTTGTATGCTTTGTGGATGCTTGAATTTGATAAATTGCTTAAATGATTGGTGGTTGGATGGATTTGATTAGCCAAACTTGAATTATGCCTGCTTGAACGATTCTTAGTCTTGAAAATGTTTTGAGCTTTGATTTGTTTCTATCTTTGGGGTGAGGTAATCTATTCCATGTTCATGTGCTGTTTGCTTGAGGACAAGCAAAGGTTTAGCTTGGGGGAGTTTGATATCACGTATTTATATAGAGTTTTCTCCCTTATTTACAAGCTAATTTGTGCGTCATTGGAGCTCTTGGGAGCTATTTTGTGCTAACTTTCGTATGCAGTTGTGGTTTCATGTTGTAGTATTGAATTGCAGGTTTTATGGAGTTTTCTCCTTATTCCCGAGCCATTTGGAAGCAACCACGGCTTTACGAGATGTTATGAGGCACGTAGGATGGCTCACGAGCTTTATGGGTAGTTTAGGAGGTCCCAAGACCCCTAAACATGAAGATTAAAGAGCCAAAGAGTCAAAAAGGAGGTCTCCGTACACTGATCGGGCGGAAATGGCCCGATCGGGCGAAAATACACTGATCCGGTATAGAAGTTGCGGACCCGATCAGGCGAGTCACTCCCGATCGCATCGGGCGAGCATCAATGCACCAGACCCGATCGGGCATAGTGTGCCCGACCCGATCGGGCCAGGTGCTGCTAGGTCTTATATTGTTGCTGCTTGCGAGGCGCTTGTGCTGGGCTGTAATGCTCCCAGGCCCGATCGGGTGGCTGCCCAAGGCCCGATCGGGCGGACCTTAATCTTCGTCTGCATAGCGCGCTGCTGCTGCGTGGACCACGAGAAGCAAAAGGGGAGCTTTTGGTATTTGACCCGATCGGGTACTGTGCTCGGGCCCGATCGGGTCTGGGGTCATTTGTCGCGAATTTCGTCTTTTGCTTTCCGTTTTAATTAGACTTGAGGGGGTATTATAAATACCTTTTTCCTCATTATCTTTCATTCATCTTTTATTCATCTTTCATTAGGTTTTAGACTAGTTTTATTCTTCATTGTTCTTAGTTTAATTCAAACACTTTAGATTAATTTAGAGTTGATCAAACCTATTTCGATTTCAATAAAAGTTCCTGCTTTCCGTCAATTGGTACTCTTCTCTACTCTTTATCTCTGTAATTACTTTGATTGCTTAGTTTAATTATTCAATTGTTCATGATGCAATTCTTAGGGTTTCATATTAGTTTTGTTGTTGCCAATTCAATTATAAGTGAGTAGTTCTCTTTCTAGGGTGTTAGATAGGAAAGCCATGTTTATACCATGATTGTGATTTAGATTTCTATTAATTTCTAGGGCTTGATTAGGGTGATTGTGATGTGGTTTGTTCTTATTGGGTAATTAATGTCAGTGTACAATTTCATTGATTGCTTGTGGTTAATAGTTGTTTGCACAGATCCGTCTTACGACTAGAGGCCTAGGACACATCAGTAGTTCTGATTACGTTAGTGAACATGCGGCGTATGTTGAACTATGAGCGTTGAGTCTTAACCATAGCTCAACATAGGCTCTAATCCCCCGACTCTTGACTTAGGTTTTAATAGTAGTTGACCCTATTTGATTGGTATAAGCATGGTGGACCGAACTAATCCCTAGACTTTTATTCCATAGTTTAATCCTCGATTTATTCAGTCTTCCGTAGTCTATTCCTTAGTTAAATTAATTCCTTCCTGATTTCATCTGGAGTAGCTGAATTGGTTGAATATTGATTTAGAAACTCTGTCTCCCTGTGGATTCGACCCTGCTTCCACTGACTACCTAGTTAGAGGTCCGTAGGTTTATTTTTGATTAGGTGACACGACTAAAACCTATCAATATGCCCGAACACTCACCAACCCGACCATAAGTACCCTTCCCACTCACACTCTCATGTGTTTAAGAAGGTTCAATGACGCTCAACCTAGTCAAGTCGACTCAATTAGCAAAAATACTCCCTAGCTTTGACAAACTGACTCGAAATCAATCAAATGAACAATGCAGACATAAGCTTAAGAGGACTTTATAGGGTTGTAATGGGGCTTAGGCGAGAGGTAAGGGATACTTTTGGGTGATGTGGTGGAAAAACCAAGAAAGGGGGAGCATAGATCATTCAAACAAGGCCTAAGATGGCCTACACGACTCCTAACGATCACCATAAAACCATGTAAAGTATCCCAACTCTCAGAAATCAATGAAAATCTCATAACAAACCCAATTTTCTAGCAATGGAGCGAATATTCCTTTATGAACGTACGTGAATGAAAGAACTAGAATTCTGTTGAATTTTCATTTCATTTTTCTTTCATTTTTCTGAACTTTATTCACGCAACTCTAAACTTGCTTTTTCTTTTCTCTTTCTCACTCTCAAACCACAGCAAATACACTTTCGAATTCCTCAAACTAAACCAATAAACCAATCTCAAACTCAACCCATACAAAAGCTCCCCCAAGCTAGGCTTGGAATAATATCAAGTGAAGGCTTTTGGCTCATAATAGGGGTTTAAGTAACACGAAACAAGTCATTAGGTTCAGCGGGGCTAAGGAGGATAAAAGTATATCAAAAACTCACTCTGAAGCTCAAGAATAAGACAAAAGAACGCCTCTATCACAGCACATGCTACAAGTCATCTAAAATCAGACAAGTACGAAGTCAAAGTCAAGATCAATCCACTAAAGAGGAACTAACACACAAGAATAGACTGGATAATAATATGAATCCAATAGGCTACAAAGAGGCCTCACAGTCTAACCAATTCAGGTATGCAGCACAAAGTGGTCTAATATAATCCAAAAATGCTCGAAATCATAGCAATCAAACATCAAATCATAGCCTCAAGATCACAAATGCCTAGCTATCCAGAAAACAAAGTCAAATCAATTTCAAATAGAGCACAACAAGGGGCACAGGGAGGCAACTAAACCAGTCATGGGAACCATATTTTTTTGATTTTTTTCAGTAATTTTGAAAGCAGTAAATCTATCCTAGAAAGCAGTCAAAGAGATAGGGAATACAAACAGAATTCCTCCCCCAAGCTGAACTTGGCAGTGTCCTCAATGCCAAAAGGTGATAAGGACTATGCTAAGAGGAAAAACAATGTTAGTGCCCTCACTCTCGCTCACAAAAAGAAAAAAATAAAAAGAAAAGGAAAAGGGAAAGAAAAATACGAGTTGCCTCTCGCACAACGCTGGTTTATAAAGGTCCCGCACGACCATAATCCTCCCTCTCTCAAATAGGAGGGGCTTGGCAGTGAGTGCCACCCTCATCAAACATCTTTCTCCTCCAAATGTTCTTGATAATGCCTCCAGACGGCGAGGCAACCTTAGGTGGAATTGGAACCTTCTCCACATCTACTTCATCCAGAACCTAATCCCTGCAATAAGATTGTTCAAACATAGGTGCCTTAACAGCATTGGTTAGTTTAAAAATCACTTTATCGTCACCAACACTCAGAGTTAAAGACCCAGACTTGACATCAATGACAGCACCAGCAGTACACAAAAACGGCCTACCCAAGATAATAGGAATCTGGGCATCCTCATCCATATCTAACACCACAAAATCAACAGGAATATAGAATTTCCCTACCCTAACAGGAACGTCCTCTAAAACACCTAGAGGGTATTTTATAGAACGATCCGCCATCTATAAAGTGATTTGTGTGCATTTAAGGGCTCCAATGTTCAGTTTCTTATAAACAGACAATGGCATAACAGAAACAGAAGCACCTAAATCACACAAAGCCTTATCAATAAAATTAGGTCCAAGATGGCAGGGTATAGAAAAACTACCAGGATCTTTTAACTTTGGTGGGGTTTTATTTTGAATAAAAGCACTACACTCTTCAGTAAGAGCGACACGTTCTACCCCACCAAAGTCTCTTTTCTTAGTGATCATGTCTTTCAGAAATTTGGCATAAACAGGCACTTGGGTAATTAAATTTGTAAATGAAATCGTTACCTCAAGGTTCTTGACCATAGCCAAGAACTTACCAAATTGCTGATCGACCTTAGATTGTTGCATCCTGTGAGGAAAAGGTAGCCTTGGTGTAAAAGGCGTTTCAGAAACCTTCTCCTTTTTCTTCCCTGTCTGTTCAGCTTCTGCAGACAAATCGACTTCAGACGTCGAATTTTTCCTTTTTCCTTCCTCTACCACCCTCTTCTTCCCTGCAGTCGGGGTAACCTCATCAATGGCCACTGGAGGGGCAACATATGCAATGCCACTACGAAGAGTGATGGCATTCACATGTTCTCTCTGAACGGGTTGCCTTGGCAAATCCCCCTGCCGCCTCTGAGCATTAGAGCTTGCTAATTGTGCAACTTGAGCCTCGAGAAGTTTGATGCTTTTCTCTTGGGCTCTTTGTGCCTCCTCATTAGATCTTTGCATGGCTAGCATCTGTCGCTCTTGGGCTCTTTGTGCCTCCTCATTTGCCTTTTGCATGCTTAACATCAGTTTCATCACTTCAGATATGGGGGGCTCTTGTGGGTTGTTGTATTGTGGAGGTAGGGTGGGAAAGTTTTGTGGAGTTTGGAAGTTGTTATGGTGATGGAAGTTTTGTGGTGGTGGTCTATTGAAATTTTGGGGGGTTTGATGGTATAAGGGTTTAGGATAGTTTTGTGGAGGTGGAGGTTGATAGTTTTGTGGATTTTGGTAGTTATGTGGAGGGGGGAAGGTTTGTGGCCTTTGTTGAAAGGCAAAGCCTGCTCCATCTGAAATTGACTGAACTGACAGTCATGCCCAAAGTGACCATGAACACCACATACCTCGCAGTAAGATGAGGTAATGGGTGCTACTGCAGACATAGCAATGATACTCATGGGTGGAGGTGTCGGACTCGAATACTTCATTAGCTGCTGAGTTAGTTGCGCCATATGAGATGTAAGCAATGAAATAGCATCAACTTCAAGTACCTTTTTAGTCAAACTCCTAGATGATGTATGGTCATTGGCTGCAAGATTTGATATGAATTCATAACCCTCATCAACTGCCTTGTCTAAAAACACTCCTCCTGCAGACGAATCAACAATACACTTCGTCTGAGGCTGCAGACCATTTTAGAATGTCTGCGTCAAGAACCATTTGTCCATATTATGGTGTGGACACTCTCTCTGTAGATCTCTAAACCTAGCCCATGCTTCCCTTAATGTTTCATCAGGCTCTTGGGAAAACGTGGCCAGTTTATTTCTGATTTCTGCTGTTTTAGTAGGTGGGTAATACTCTCTCAGAAATGCAGCAGAAATCTCACTCCATTCAATTTCCTGCACATCGTTCAACCACTTCTGGGCTCTATCTCTCAAAGAAAACTCGAAAAACATGACTTTTAACTGATCTGGAGTGACGCCGGCATGTTTAACGGTTCGACAAGTTGTTGAAACCGTTGTAGATGATTTGCCGGATCTTCAGTAGGATGCCCACCAAACTGATTTTGCTGGACCATGCTGATGAGTCCAAGCTTAATCTCAAAATTTGCTGCGGCAATGGTGGGCATAGTAGGTCCAGTGGAGAGACCATCTGGGTTGGGCACCCCATATGACTTCAGTGACTTTGACATGACTGAACTCAAGGTGTCTGTTCCAGAGGTGTTCAGCTGAACAGATTGCTTTTCTTTCTGCTTTATCTTTCGGATCCGCCTGATTGTCCAAGTAAGATCGGGGTCCGCTGGAATTGGGGAATCGTTTCTTTGGGACCTGGGCATACAAAAGAAACAAAAAGCAGCAGTAAAACATACCTCGATTGAAACAATGAAGTTCCAATGAGGTACAGAGAAGTAGACCAAATAATTAAATAAAAACTTAGAGAACTAGCCGTCTCCCCGGCAACGGCGCAAAAATTTGATAGGGTTTTAGTCGTGTCACCTAATCAAAAATAAACCTACGGACCTCTAACTAGGTAGTTAGTGGAAGCAGGGTCGAATCCACAGGGAGACAGAATTTCTCAATCAATATTCAACCAATTCAGCTACTCCAGATGAAATCAGGAAGGAATTAATTAAACTAAAGAATAGACTACAGAAGACGGAATAAATTGAGGATTAAACTATGGAATAAAAACCTAGGGTATTAGGTCGGTCCACCATGCTGATACCAATCAAATAGGGTCAACTACTACCAAAACCTAAGTCAAGAGTCGGGTTATTGGAGCCTATGTTGAGCTATGGTTAAGACTCAACGCTCATAGTTCAACATACGCCGCATATTCACTAACGTAATCAGAACTACTGATGTGTCCTAGGCCTCTAGTCGTAAGACGGATATGTGCAAACAACTATTAACCACAAGCAACCAACGAAACTGCGCAATAACGTTAATCACTCAATAAAGAATAAACCACATCACAATCACCCTAATCAAGCCCTAGAAATTGATAGAAATCTAAATCGCAATCATGGTATAAACATGGCTTTCCTATCTAACACCCTAGAAAGAGACTACTCAGACATGATCGAATTAACAACGACAAAACTAATATGAAACCCTAACAATTGCATCATGAACGATTAAATAAATAAACTAAGCAATCAAGAATAATAAAAGAGATTAGGGTAAGAAAGAATACCAATTGACGGAAAGCAGGAACTTTATTGAAATTGAAATAGGTTTGATCACCTCTAAATTAATCTAAAGTGTTTCAATTAAACTAAGAAAGTGAAGAATAAAACTAGTCTAAACCTAATGAAAGATGAATGAAAGATGTAAAATTAATGATCCTCCTAAATAATGAGGAAAACGGTATTTATAATACCCCTCAAGTCTAATAAAAAATAGGAAACAAAACTCGAAATCCGCGACAAATGCACCAGACCCGATCGGGTAAAACACCAAACTCAGCGCTTTGTCCTCTGGGCCTTCGCGTAGCAGCAGCGTAGCATTAAACTGATTATAACGACCCACCCGATCGGGACGTGGGCAGCCACTCGATCGGGCCAGGCGACAAAACGCGCCCAGCAGCTCGCCTCATCCGCAGCTTCACAACGAGACCTAGCTGCCTTTGACCCGATTGGATCGGGCGGTGGATGCCCGATCGGGTCTGGGCACATGTGTGCTCGCCCGATCTGATCGGGCATACATTGCCCGATCGGGTCCGCAACTTTCATACCCGATCATAAATACTTCGCCCGATCGAGCCATTTCTGCCCGATCAGTGCACGGAAACCTCCTTTGACTCCTTGGCTCTCTAATCTTCACGTTTAGGGTTCTTGGGACCTCCTAAACTATCCATAAAGCTCCTGAGTCATCCTACGTGCCTCATAACATCTCGTAAAGCCGTGGTTGCTTCCAAAAGGCTCAGGAATAAGGAGAAAACTCCATAAAACCTGCAATTCGATACTAAAACACGAAACCACAACTACATACGATAGTTAGCACAAAATAGCTCCCAAGAGCTCCAATGACGCACAAATTAACTTGTAAATAAGGGAGAAAACTCTATATAAATACGTGATATCAATCATACGCCAGAAATCGCCGAAGAGACTATGACGGTTTTACCCTTTGATTTGAAATAAGTTTGAATCACGGGCTTCTTTTTTATTAAAATATATCTAATACCAATTCAAGGAGTGAAAAATATTTGGTAATTAAGCACAAAAAATGATTTTAAAGGCGTTCATACACCACAAATCTCCTAAGAGACTATGACGGTTTTACCCTTTTATATGAAATAAGTTTGATCCAAGGGCTTGATATGATTGAAATATATCTAATACCTATTCAAGGAGTCAAAAATATTTGGTAATTAACCACAAATAATGATTTGAGAGGTGTTCATACACCACAAATCCCCTACGAGACTATGACGTTTTACCCTTTGATTTGAATTGAGTTTGATCTAAGGTCTTCATATGATTAAAATAGACTTAATACCTATTCAAGGACTCAAAAATATTTGGTAATTATTCACAACAAAATGATTTGAAAGGTGTTCATACACCACAAATCGCCTAAGAGACTATGACGGTTTTTCCCTTTGATTTAAATTGAGTTTGATCCAAGGGCTTCATATGCTTTAGATATATCTATTACCTATTCAAGGAGTCATAAATATTTTTAAACATTCACAAAAAAATAATTTGAAAGGTGTTCATACACCACAAATCGCCTAAAAGACTATGACGGTTTTACCCTTTGACTTGATATAAGTTTGATCCAAGGGCTTCATATGATTGAAATATACGTAATACAAATTAAAGAAGTGAAAATTATTTGGTGGTTAAGCACTAAAAATGATTTGAAAGGTGTGTATACACCAAAAATCGCCTAAGAGACTATGACGGATTTACCCTTTGATTTGAATTGAGTTAGATTCTAGGGCTTCATATGATTTAAATATATCTAATATCTATTCAAGGACTCAATTTTTTTTGGTAATTATTTAATACAAAATGATTTGAAAGGTTTTTATACACCACAAATCGCCAAAGAGACTATGACCGTTTTTCCCTATGATATGAAATAAGTTTGATCCAAGCATTTCATATGATTGAAATATATATAATACCAATTCAAGGAGTCAAAAATAATTTGGTAATTAAGCACAAACAATGATTTGAAAGGTGTTTATACACCACAATTCCCCTACAAGACTATGACGGTTTTACCCTTTGATTTGAATTGAGTTTGATCGAAGGACTTCATATGCTTTAAATAGATCTAATTCCCATTTAAGGACTCAAAAATATTTGGTAATTATTCACAAAAAAATGATTTGAAAGGTGTTCATTCACCACAAATCGTCTAAGAGACTATGACGGATTTACCGTTTGTTTTGAATTTAGTATTCTCCAAGGGCTTCATATGATTTAAATATGTATAATACCTATTAAAGGAGTCAGTAATAATAGGTAATTATTCACAACAAAATAATTTGAAAGGTGTTCATATGCCACAAATCGCCGAAGAGACTATGACGGTTTTACCCTTTGATTTGAAATGAGTTTGATCCAAGGGCTTCTTTTTGATTGAAATATATCTAATACCTATTCATGGAGTAAAAAATATTTAGTAATTAAGCACAAAAAATGATTTCAAAGGTGTTCATACACCACAAATTTCCTAAGCGACTATGACGGTTTTACCCTTTGATTTTAATTGAGTTTGATCCAAGGGCTTCATATCCTTTAAATATATCTAATACCTATTCAAGGACTCAAAAATATTTGGTAATTATTCACAACAAAATGATTTGAAAGGTTTTCATACACCACAAATCGCCTAAGAGAATATGACGGTTTTACCCTTTGATTTGAAATAATTTTGATCCAAATGCTTCATATGATTAAAATATATCTAATACCCAATCAAGGAGTCAAAAATATTTTTGTAATTAAGCACAAACAATGATTTGAAAGGTGTTTATACACCACAAATCCTCTACAAGACTATGACCGTTTTACCCTTTGATTTGACTTGAGTTTGATCGAAGGACTTCATATGCTTTAAATAGATCTAATACCTATTCAAGGACTCAAAAATAATTGGTAATTATTCACAACAAAATAATTTGAAAGGTGTTCATTCACCACAAATCGTCTAAGAGACTATGACGGTTTTACCCTTTGTTTTGAATTGAGTTTGATCCAAGGGCTTTTTATGCGTTAAATATATATAATACCTATTAAAGGAGTCATTAATAATTGTTAATTATTCACAACCAAAAAATTTTAAAGGTGATCATACGCCAGAAATCGCCGAAGAGACTATGACGGTTTTACCCTTTGATTTGAAATAACTTTGTATCAAGGGCTTCTTTTTTATTAAAATATATCTAATACCAATTCAAGGAGTGAAAAATATTTGGTAATTAAGCACAAAAAATGATTTTAAAGGCGTTCATACACCACAAATCTCCTAAGAGACTATGACGGTTTTACCCTTTTATATGAAATAAGTTTGATCCAAGGGCTTGATATGATATAAATATATCTAATACCTATTCAAGGAGTCAAAAATATTTGGTAATTAACCACAAATAATGATTTGAGAGGTGTTCATACACCACAAATCCCCTACGAGACTATGACGTTTTACCCTTTGATTTGAATTGAGTTTGATCTAAGGTCTTCATATGATTAAAATAGACTTAATACCTATTCAAGGACTCAAAAATATTTGGTAATTATTCACAACAAAATGATTTGAAAGGTGTTCATACACCACAAATCGCCTAAGAGACTATGACGGTTTTTCCCTTTGATTTAAATTGAGTTTGATCCAAGGGCTTCATATGCTTTAGATATATCTATTACCTATTCAAGGAGTCATAAATATTTTTAAACATTCACAAAAAAATAATTTGAAAGGTGTTCATACACCACAAATCGCCTAAAAGACTATGACGGTTTTACCCTTTGACTTGATATAAGTTTGATCCAAGGGCTTCATATGATTGAAATATACGTAATACAAATTAAAGAAGTGAAAATTATTTGGTGGTTAAGCACTAAAAATGATTTGAAAGGTGTGTATACACCAAAAATCGCCTAAGAGACTATGACGGATTTACCCTTTGATTTGAATTGAGTTAGATTCTAGGGCTTCATATGATTTAAATATATCTAATATCTATTCAAGGACTCAATTTTTTTTGGTAATTATTTAATACAAAATGATTTAAAGGTTTTTATACACCACAAATCGCCTAAGAGACTATGACGGTTTTACCCTTTGATATGAAATAAGTTTGATCCAAGCGTTTGATATGATTGAAATATATATAATACCAATTCAAGGAGTCAAAAATTATTTGGTAAGTAAGCACAAACAATGATTTGAAAGGTGTTTATACACCACAATTCCCCTACAAGACTATGACGGTTTTACCCTTTGATTTGAATTGAGTTTGATCGAAGGACTTCATATGCTTTAAATAGATCTAATACCTATCTAAGGACTCAAAAATATTTGGTAATTATTCACAAAAAAATGATTTGAAAGGTGTTCATTCACCACAAATCGTCTAAGAGACTATGATGGATTTACCGTTTGTTTTGAATTTAGTATTATCCAAGGGCTTCATATGCTTTAAATATGTATAATACCTATTAAAGGAGTCAGTAATAATAGGTAATTATTCACAACAAAATAATTTGAAAGGTGTTCATACGCCACAAATCGCCGAAGAGACTATGACAGTTTTACCCTTTGATTTGAAATGAGTATGATCCAAGGGCTTTTTTTTGATTGAAATATATCTAATACCTATTCATGGAGTAAAAAATGTTTAGTAATTAAGCACAAAAAATGATTTCAAAGGTGTTCATACACCACAAATTTCCTAAGCGACTATGACGGTTTTACCCTTTGATTTTAATTGAGTTTGATCCAAGGGCTTCATATCCTTTAAATATATCTAATACCTATTCAAGGACTCAAAAATATTTGGTAATTATTCACAACAAAATGATTTGAAAGGTTTTCATACACCACAAATCGCCTAAGAGAATATGACGGTTTTACCCTTTGATTTGAAATAATTTTGATCCAAATGCTTCATATGATTAAAATATATCTAATACCCAATCAAGGAGTCAAAAATATTTTTGTAATTAAGCACAAACAATGATTTGAAAGGTGTTTATACACCACAAATCCCCTATAAGACTATGACCGTTTTACCCTTTGATTTGATTTGAGTTTGATCGAAGGACTTCATATGCTTTAAATAGATCTAATACCTATTCAAGGACTCAAAAATATTTGGTAATTATTCACAACAAAATAATTTGAAAGGTGTTCATTCACCACAAATCGTCTAAGAGACTATGACGGTTTTACCCTTTGTTTTGAATCGAGTTTGATCCAAGGGCTTTATATGCTTTAAATATATATAATACCTATTAAAGGAGTCATTAATAATTGGTAATTATTCACAACCAAAAAATTTGAAAGGTGATCATACGCCAGAAATTGCCGAAGAGACTATGACGGTTTTACCCTTTGATTTGAAATAAGTTTGAATCACGGGCTTCTTTTTTATTAAAATATATCTAATACCAATTCAAGGAGTGAAAAATATTTGGTAATTAAGCACAAAAAATGATTTTAAAGGCGTTCATACACCACAAATCTCCTAAGAGACTATGACGGTTTTACCCTTTTATATGAAATAAGTTTGATGCAAGGGCTTGATATGATTGAAATGTATCTAATACCTATTCAAGGAGTCAAAAATATTTGGTAATTAACCACAAATAATGATTTGAGAGGTGTTCATACACCACAAATCCCCTACGAGACTATGACGTTTTACCCTTTGATTTCAATTGAGTTTGATCTAAGGTCTTCATATAATTAAAATAGACTTAATACCTATTCAAGACTCAAAAATATTTGGTAATTATTCTCAACAAAATGATTTGAAAGGTGTTCATACACCACAAATCGCCTAAGAGACTATGACGGTTTTTCCCTTTGATTTAAATTGAGTTTGATCCAAGGGCTTCATATGCTTTAGATATATCTATTACCTATTCAAGGAGTCATAAATATTTTTAAACATTCACAAAAAAATAATTTGAAAGGTGTTCATACACCACAAATCGCCTAAAAGACTATGACGGTTTTACCCTTTGACTTGATATAAGTTTGATCCAAGGGCTTCATATGATTGAAATATACGTAATACAAATTAAAGAAGTGAAAATTATTTGGTGGTTAAGCACTAAAAATGATTTGAAAGGTGTGTATACACCAAAAATCGCCTAAGAGACTATGACGGATTTACCCTTTGATTTGAATTGAGTTAGATTCTAGGGCTTCATATGATTTAAATATATCTAATATCTATTCAAGGACTCAATTTTTTTTGGTAATTATTTAATACAAAATGATTTAAAGGTTTTTATACACCACAAATCGCCTAAGAGACTATGACGGTTTTACCCTTTGATATGAAATAAGTTTGATCCAAGCGTTTGATATGATTGAAATATATATAATACCAATTCAAGGAGTCAAAAATAATTTGGTAAGTAAGCACAAACAATGATTTGAAAGGTGTTTATACACCACAATTCCCCTACAAGACTATGACGGTTTTACCCTTTGATTTGAATTGAGTTTGATCGAAGGACTTCATATGCTTTAAATAGATCTAATACCTATCTAAGGACTCAAAAATATTTGGTAATTATTCACAAAAAAATGATTTGAAAGGTGTTCATTCACCACAAATCGTCTAAGAGACTATGATGGATTTACCGTTTGTTTTGAATTTAGTATTATCCAAGGGCTTCATATGCTTTAAATATGTATAATACCTATTAAAGGAGTCAGTAATAATAGGTAATTATTCACAACAAAATAATTTGAAAGGTGTTCATACGCCACAAATCGCCGAAGAGACTATGACAGTTTTACCCTTTGATTTGAAATGAGTATGATCCAAGGGCTTTTTTTTGATTGAAATATATCTAATACCTATTCATGGAGTAAAAAATGTTTAGTAATTAAGCACAAAAAATGATTTCAAAGGTGTTCATACACCACAAATTTCCTAAGCGACTATGACGGTTTTACCCTTTGATTTTAATTGAGTTTGATCCAAGGGCTTCATATCCTTTAAATATATCTAATACCTATTCAAGGACTCAAAAATATTTGGTAATTATTCACAACAAAATGATTTGAAAGGTTTTCATACACCACAAATCGCCTAAGAGAATATGACGGTTTTACCCTTTGATTTGAAATAATTTTGATCCAAATGCTTCATATGATTAAAATATATCTAATACCCAATCAAGGAGTCAAAAATATTTTTGTAATTAAGCACAAACAATGATTTGAAAGGTGTTTATACACCACAAATCCCCTATAAGACTATGACCGTTTTACCCTTTGATTTGATTTGAGTTTGATCGAAGGACTTCATATGCTTTAAATAGATCTAATACCTATTCAAGGACTCAAAAATATTTGGTAATTATTCACAACAAAATAATTTGAAAGGTGTTCATTCACCACAAATCGTCTAAGAGACTATGACGGTTTTACCCTTTGTTTTGAATCGAGTTTGATCCAAGGGCTTTATATGCTTTAAATATATATAATACCTATTAAAGGAGTCATTAATAATTGGTAATTATTCACAACCAAAAAATTTGAAAGGTGATCATACGCCAGAAATTGCCGAAGAGACTATGACGGTTTTACCCTTTGATTTGAAATAAGTTTGAATCACGGGCTTCTTTTTTATTAAAATATATCTAATACCAATTCAAGGAGTGAAAAATATTTGGTAATTAAGCACAAAAAATGATTTTAAAGGCGTTCATACACCACAAATCTCCTAAGAGACTATGACGGTTTTACCCTTTTATATGAAATAAGTTTGATGCAAGGGCTTGATATGATTGAAATGTATCTAATACCTATTCAAGGAGTCAAAAATATTTGGTAATTAACCACAAATAATGATTTGAGAGGTGTTCATACACCACAAATCCCCTACGAGACTATGACGTTTTACCCTTTGATTTGAATTGAGTTTGATCTAAGGTCTTCATATAATTAAAATAGACTTAATACCTATTCAAGACTCAAAAATATTTGGTAATTATTCTCAACAAAATGATTTGAAAGGTGTTCATACACCACAAATCGCCTAAGAGACTATGACGGTTTTTCCCTTTGATTTAAATTGAGTTTGATCCAAGGGCTTCATATGCTTTAGATATATCTATTACCTATTCAAGGAGTCATAAATATTTTTAAACATTCACAAAAAAATAATTTGAAAGGTGTTCATACACCACAAATCGCCTAAAAGACTATGACGGTTTTACCCTTTGACCTGATATAAGTTTAATCCAAGGGCTTCATATGATTGAAATATACGTAATACCAATTAAAGAAGTGAAAATTATTTGGTGGTTAAGCACTAAAAATGATTTGAAAGGTGTTGATACACCAAAAATCGCCTAAGAGACTATGACGGTTTTACCCTTTGATTTGAATTGAGTTAGATTCTAGGGCTTCATATGATTTAAATATATCTAATATCTATTCAAGGACTCAATTTTTTTTGGTAATTATTCAATACAAAATGATTTGAAAGGTTTTCATACACCACAAATCGCCTAAGAGACTATGATGGTTTTACCCTTTGATATGAAATAAGTTTGATCCAAAGGTTTCATATGATTGAAATATATATAATACCTATTGAAGGAGTCAAAAATAATTTGGTAATTAAGCACAAACAATGATTTGAAAGGTGTTTATACACCAGAATTCCCCTACAAGACTATGACGGTTTTACCCTTTGATTTGAATTGAGTTTGATCGAAGGACTTCATATGCTTTAAATAGATCTAATACCTATTTAAGGACTCAAAAATATTTGGTAATTATTCACAAAAAAATGATTTGAAAGGTGTTCATTCACCACAAATCGTCTAAGAGACTATGACGGTTTTACCGTTTGTTTTGAATTTAGTATTATCCAAGGGCTTCATATGCTTTAAATATGTATAATACCTATTAAAGGAGTCATTAATAATAGGTAATTATTCACAACAAAATAATTTGAAAGGTGTTCATACGCCACAAATCGCCGAAGAGACTATGACGGTTTTACCCTTTGATTTGAAATGATTTTTATCCAAGGGCTTCTTTTTGATTGAAATATATCTAATACCTATTCATGGAGTAAAAAATGTTTAGTAATTAAGCACAAAAAATGATTTCAAAGGTGTTCATACACCACAAATTTCCTAAGCGACTATAACGGTTTTACCCTTTGATTTGAATTGAGTTTGATCCAAGGGCTTCATATCATTTAAATATATCTAATACCTATTCAAGGACTCAAAAATATTTGGTAATTATTCACAACAAAATGATTTGAAAGGTTTTCATACACCACAAATCGCCTAAGAGAATATGACGGTTTTACCCTTTGATTTGAAATAATTTTGATCCAAATGCTTCATATGATTAAAATATATCTAATACCCAATCAAGGAGTCAAAAATATTTTTGTAATTAAGCACAAACAATGATTTGAAAGGTGTTTATACACCACAAATCCCCTACAAGACTATGACCGTTTTACCCTTTGATTTGATTTGAGTTTGATCGAAGGACTTCATATGCTTTAAATAGATCTAATACCTATCTAAGGACTCAAAAATATTTGGTAATTATTCACAAAAAAATGATTTGAAAGGTGTTCATTCACCACAAATCGTCTAAGAGACTATGATGGATTTACCGTTTGTTTTGAATTTAGTATTATCCAAGGGCTTCATATGCTTTAAATATGTATAATACCTATTAAAGGAGTCAGTAATAATAGGTAATTATTCACAACAAAATAATTTGAAAGGTGTTCATACGCCACAAATCGCCGAAGAGACTATGACAGTTTTACCCTTTGATTTGAAATGAGTTTGATCCAAGGGCTTTTTTTTGATTGAAATATATCTAATACCTATTCATGGAGTAAAAAATGTTTAGTAATTAAGCACAAAAAATGATTTCAAAGGTGTTCATACACCACAAATTTCCTAAGCGACTATGACGGTTTTACCCTTTGATTTTAATTGAGTTTGATCCAAGGGCTTCATATCCTTTAAATATATCTAATACCTATTCAAGGACTCAAAAATATTTGGTAATTATTCACAACAAAATGATTTGAAAGGTTTTCATACACCACAAATCGCCTAAGAGAATATGACGGTTTTACCCTTTGATTTGAAATAATTTTGATCTAAATGCTTCATATGATTAAAATATATCTAATACCCAATCAAGGAGTCAAAAATATTTTTGTAATTAAGCACAAACAATGATTTGAAAGGTGTTTATACACCACAAATCCCCTATAAGACTATGACGGTTTTACCCTTTGATTTGATTTGAGTTTGATCGAAGGACTTCATATGCTTTAAATAGATCTAATACCTATTCAAGGACTCAAAAATATTTGGTAATTATTCACAACAAAATAATTTGAAAGGTGTTCATTCACCACAAATCGTCTAAGAGACTATGACGGTTTTACCCTTTGTTTTGAATCGAGTTTGATCCAAGGGCTTTATATGCTTTAAATATATATAATACCTAGTAAAGGATTCATTAATAATTGGTAATTATTCACAACCAAAAAATTTGAAAGGTGATCATACGCCAGAAATCGCCGAAGAGACTATGACGGTTTTACCCTTTGATTTGAAATAAGTTTGAATCACGGGCTTCTTTTTTATGAAAATATATCTAATACCAATTCAAGGAGTGAAAAATATTTGGTAATTAAGCACAAAAAATGATTTTAAAGGCGTTCATACACCACAAATCTCCTAAGAGACTATGACGGTTTTACCCTTTTATATGAAATAAGTTTGATCCAAGGGCTTGATATGATATAAATATATCTAATACCTATTCAAGGAGTCAAAAATATTTTGTAATTAACCACAAATAATGATTTGAGAGGTGTTCATACACCACAAATCCCCTACGAGACTATGACGTTTTACCCTTTGATTTCAATTGAGTTTGATCTAAGGTCTTCATATGATTAAAATAGACTTAATACCTATTCAAGGACTCAAAAATATTTGGTAATTATTCACAACAAAATGATTTGAAAGGTGTTCATACACCACAAATCGCCTAAGAGACTATGACGGTTTTTCCCTTTGATTTAAATTGAGTTTGATCCAAGGGATTCATATGCTTTAGATATATCTATTACCTATTCAAGGAGTCATAAATATTTTTAAACATTCACAAAAAAATAATTTGAAAGGTGTTCATACACCGGAAATCGCCTAAAAGACTATGACGGTTTTACCCTTTGACCTGATATAAGTTTAATCCAAGGGCTTCATATGATTGAAATATATGTAATACAAATTAAAGAAGTGAAAATTATTTGGTGGTTAAGCAATAAATATGATTTGAAAGGTGTTGATACACCAAAAATCGCCTAAGAGACTATGACGGATTTACCCTTTGATTTGAATTGAGTTAGATTCTAGGGCTTCGTATGATTTAAATATATCTAATATCTATTCAAGGACTCAATTTTTTTTGGTAATTATTTAATACAAAATGATTTGAAAGGTTTTTATACACCACAAATCGCCTAAGAGACTATGACGGTTTTACCCTTTGATATGAAATAAGTTTGATCCAAGCGTTTCATATGATTGAAATATATATAATACCAATTCAAGGAGTCAAAAATAATTTGGTAAGTAAGCACAAACAATGATTTGAAAGGTGTTTATACACCACAATTCCCCTACAAGACTATGACGGTTTTACCCTTTGATTTGAATTGAGTTTGATTGAAGGAGTTCATATGCTTTAAATAGATCTAATACCTATCTAAGGACTCAAAAATATTTGGTAATTATTCACAAAAAAATGATTTGAAAGGTGTTCATTCACCACAAATCGTCTAAGAGACTATGACGGATTTACCGTTTGTTTTGAATTTAGTATTATCCAAGGGCTTCATATGCTTTATAATGTATAATACCTATTAAAGGAGTCAGTAATAATAGGTAATTATTCACAACAAAATAATTTGAAAGGTGTTCATACGCCACAAATCGCCGAAGAGACTATGACAGTTTTACCCTTTGATTTGAAATGAGTTTGATCCAAGGGCTTCTTTTTGATTGAAATATATCTAATACCTATTCATGGAGTAAAAAATGTTTAGTAATTAAGCACAAAAAATGATTTCAAAGGTGTTCATACACCACAAATTTCCTAAGCAACTATGACGGTTTTACCCTTTGATTTTAATTGAGTTTGATCCAAGGGCTTCATATCGTTTAAATATATCTATTACCTATTCAAGGACTCAAAAATATTTGGTAATTATTCACAACAAAATGATTTGAAAGGTTTTCATACACCACAAATCGCCTAAGAGAATATGACGGTTTTACCCTTTGATTTGAAATAATTTTGATCCAAATGCTTCATATGATTAAAATATATCTAATACCCAATCAAGGAGTCAAAAATATTTTTGTAATTAAGCACAAACAATGATTTGAAAGGTGTTTATACACCACAAATCCCCTATAAGACTATGACCGTTTTACCCTTTGATTTGATTTGAGTTTGATCGAAGGACTTCATATGCTTTAAATAGATCTAATACCTATTCAAGGACTCAAAAATATTTGGTAATTATTCACAACAAAATAATTTGAAAGGTGTTCATTCACCACAAATCGTCTAAGAGACTATGACGGTTTTACCCTTTGTTTTGAATCGAGTTTGATCCAAGGGCTTTATATGCTTTAAATATATATAATACCTATTAAAGGAGTCATTAATAATTGGTAATTATTCACAACCAAAAAATTTGAAAGGTGATCATACGCCAGAAATCGCCGAAGAGACTATGACGGTTTTACCCTTTGATTTGAAATAAGTTTGAATCACGGGCTTCTTTTTTATAAAATTATATCTAATACCAATTCAAAGAGTGAAAAATATTTGGTAATTAAGCACAAAAAGTGATTTTAAAGGCGTTCATACACCACAAATCTCCTAAGAGACTATGACGGTTTTACCCTTTTATATGAAATAAATTTGATCCAAGGGCTTGATATGATATAAATGTATCTAATACCTATTCAAGGAGTCAAAAATATTTGGTAATTAACCACAAATAATGATTTGAGAGGTGTTCATACACCACAAATCCCCTACGAGACTATGACGTTTTACCCTTTGATTTGAATTGAGTTTGATCTAAGGTCTTCATATGATTAAAATAGACTTAATACCTATTCAAGGACTCAAAAATATTTGGTAATTATTCACAACAAAATGATTTGAAAGGTGTTCATACACCATTAATCGCCTAAGAGACTATGACGGTTTTTCCCTTTGATTTAAATTGAGTTTGATCCAAGGGATTCATATGCTTTAGATATATCTATTACCTATTCAAGGAGTCATAAATATTTTTAAACATTCACAAAAAAATAATTTGAAAGGTGTTCATACACCGGAAATCGCCTAAAAGACTATGACGGTTTTACCCTTTGACCTGATATAAGTTTAATCCAAGGGCTTCATATGATTGAAATATACGTAATACAAATTAAAGAAGTGAAAATTATTTGGTGGTTAAGCACTAAAAATGATTTGAAAGGTGTTGATACACCAAAAATCGCCTAAGAGACTATGACGGTTTTACCCTTTGATTTGAATTGAGTTATATTCTAGGGCTTCATATGATTTAAATA
The DNA here is from genome assembly GCA_947645195.1 of Patellifolia procumbens. NCBI lineage: Eukaryota > Viridiplantae > Streptophyta > Magnoliopsida > Caryophyllales > Amaranthaceae > Patellifolia > Patellifolia procumbens. The sequence continues at coordinate 229,297 of CANSGD010000904.1, forward strand.
TATCTAATATCTATTCAACGACTCAATTTTTTTGGTAATTATTCAATACAAAATGATTTGAAAGGTTTTCATACACCACAAATCGCCTAAGAGACTATGACGGTTTTACCCTTTGATATGAAATAAGTTTGATCCAAAGGTTTCATATGATTGAAATATATATAATACCTATTCAAGGAGTCAAAAATAATTTGGTAATTAAGCACAAACAATGATTTGAAAGGTGTTTATACACCACAATTCCCCTACAAGACTATGACGGTTTTACCCTTTGATTTGAATTGAGTTTGATCGAAGGACTTCATATGCTTTAAATAGATCTAATACCTATTTAAGGACTCAAAAATATTTGGTAATTATTCACAAAAAAATGATTTGAAAGGTGTTCATTCACCACAAATCGTCTAAGAGACTATGACGGTTTTACCGTGTGTTTTGAATTAGGTATTATCCAAGGGCTTCATATGCTTTAAATATGTATAATACCTATTAAAGGAGTCATTAATAATAGGTAATTATTCACAACAAAATAATTTGAAAGGTGTTCATACGCCACAAATCGCCGAAGAGACTATGACGGATTTACCCTTTGATTTGAAATGATTTTTATCCAAGGGCTTCTTTTTGATTGAAATATATCTAATACCTATTCATGGAGTAAAAAATGTTTAGTAATTAAGCACAAAAAATGATTTCAAAGGTGTTCATACACCACAAATTTCCTAAGCGACTATAACGGTTTTAACCTTTGATTTGAATTGAGTTTGATCCAAGGGCTTCATATCATTTAAATATATCTAATACCTATTCAAGGACTCAAAAATATTTGGTAATTATTCACAACAAAATGATTTGAAAGGTTTTCATACACCACAAATCGCCTAAGAGAATATGACGGTTTTACCCTTTGATTTGAAATAATTTTGATCCAAATGCTTCATATGATAAAAATATATCTAATACCCAATCAAGGAGTCAAAAATATTTTTGTAATTAAGCACAAACAATGATTTGAAAGGTGTTTATACACCACAAATCCCCTACAAGACTATGACCGTTTTACCCTTTGATTTGATTTGAGTTTGATCGAAGGACTTCATATGCTTTAAATAGATCTAATGCCTATTCCAGGACTCAAAAATATTTGGTAATTATTCACAACAAAATAATTTGAAAGGTGTTCATTCACCACAAATCGTCTAAGAGACTATGACTGTTTTACCCTTTGTTTTGAATCGAGTTTGATCCAAGGGCTTTATATGCTTTAAATATATATAATAACTATTAAAGTAGTCATTAATAATTGGTAATTATTCACAACCAAAAAAATTGAAAGGTGATCATACGCCAGACATCGCCGAAGAGACTATGACGGTTTTACCCTTTGATTTGAAATAAGTTTGAATCACGGGCTTCTTTTTTATTAAAATATATCTAATACCAATTCAAGGAGTGAAAAATATTTGGTAATTAAGCACAAAAAATGATTTTAAAGGCGTTCATACACCACAAATCTCCTAAGAGACTATGACGGTTTTACCCTTTTATATGAAATAAGTTTGATCCAAGGGCTTGATATGATATAAATATATCTAATACCTACTCAAGGAGTCAAAAATATTTGGTAATTAACCACAAATAATGATTTGAGAGGTGTTCATACACCACAAATCCCCAACGAGACTATGACGTTTTACCCTTTGATTTGAATTGAGTTTGATCTAAGGTCTTCATATGATTAAAATAGACTTAATACCTATTCAAGGACTCGAAAATATTTGGTAATTATTCACAACAAAATGATTTGAAAGGTGTTCATACACCACAAATCGCCTAAGAGACTATGACGGTTTTTCCCTTTGATTTAAATTGAGTTTGATCCAAGGGCTTCATATGCTTTAGATATATCTATTACCTATTCAAGGAGTCATAAATATTTTTAAACATTCACAAAAAAATAATTTGAAAGGTGTTCATACACCACAAATCGCCTAAAAGACTATGACGGTTTTACCCTTTGACCTGCTATAAGTTAAATCCAAGGGCTTGATATGATTGAAATATACGTAATACCAATTAAAGAAGTGAAAATTATTTGGTGGTTAAGCACTAAAAATGATTTGAAAGGTGTTGATACACCAAAAATCGCCTAAGAGACTATGACGGTTTTACCCTTTGATTTGAATTGAGTTAGATTCTAGGGCTTCATATGATTTAAATATATCTAATATCTATTCAAGGACTCAATTTTTTTTGGTAATTATTCAATACAAAATGATTTGAAAGGTTTTCATACACCACAAATCGCCTAAGAGACTATGATGGTTTTACCCTTTGATATGAAATAAGTTTGATCCAAAGGTTTCATATAATTGAAATATATATAATACCTATTCAAGGAGTCACAAATAATTTGGTAATTAAGCACAAACAATGATTTGAAAGGTGTTTATACACCACAATTCCCCTACAAGACTATGACGGTTTTACCCTTTGATTTGAATTGAGTTTGATCGAAGGACTTCATATGCTTTAAATAGATCTAATACCTATTTAAGGACTCAAAAATATTTGGTAATTATTCACAAAAAAATGATTTGAAAGGTGTTCATTCACCACAAATCGTCTAAGAGACTATGACGGTTTTACCGTTTGTTTTGAATTTAGTATTATCCAAGGGCTTCATATGCTTTAAATATGTATAATACCTATTAAAGGAGTCATTAATAATAGGTAATTATTCACAACAAAATAATTTGAAAGGTGTTCATACGCCACAAATCGCCGAAGAGACTATGACGGTTTTACCCTTTGATTTGAAATGATTTTTATCCAAGGGCTTCTTTTTGATTGAAATATATCTAATACCTATTCATGGAGTAAAAAATGTTTAGTAATTAAGCACAAAAAATGATTTCAAAGGTGTTCATACACCACAAATTTCCTAAGCGACTATAACGGTTTTACCCTTTGATTTGAATTGAGTTTGATCCAAGGGCTTCATATCATTTAAATATATCTAATACCTATTCAAGGACTCAAAAATATTTGGTAATTATTCACAACAAAATGATTTGAAAGCTTTTCATACACCACAAATCGCCTAAGAGAATATGACGGTTTTACCCTTTGATTTGAAATAATTTTGATCCAAATGCTTCATATGATTAAAATATATCTAATACCCAATCAAGGAGTCAAAAATATTTTTGTAATTAAGCACAAACAATAATTTGAAAGGTGTTTATACACCACAAATCCCCTACAAGACTATGACCGTTTTACCCTTTGATTTGATTTGAGTTTGATCGAAGGACTTCATATGCTTTAAATAGATCTAATGCCTATTCAAGGACTCAATTTTTTTTGGTAATTATTTAATACAAAATGATTTGAAAGGTTTTTATACACCACAAATCGCCTAAGAGACTATGACGGTTTTACCCTTTGATATGAAATAAGTTTGATCCAAGCGTTTCATATGATTGAAATATATATAATACCAATTCAAGGAGTCAAGAATAATTTGGTAAGTAAGCACAAACAATGATTTGAAAGGTGTTTATACACCACAATTCCCCTACAAGACTATGACGGTTTTACCCTTTGATTTGAATTGAGTTTGATCGAAGGACTTCATATGCTTTAAATAGATCTAATGCCTATTCAAGGACTCAAAAATATTTGGTTATTATTCACAACAAAATAATTTGAAAGGTGTTCATTCACCACAAATCGTCTAAGAGACTATGACGGTTTTAGCCTTTGTTTTGAATCGAGTTTGATCCAAGGGCTTTATATGCTTTAAATATATATAATAACTATTAAAGTAGTCATTAATAATTGGTAATTATTCACAACCAAAAAATTTGAAAGGTGATCATACGCCAGACATCGCCGAAGAGACTATGACGGTTTTATCCTTTGATTTGAAATAAGTTTGAATCACGGGCTTCTTTTTTATTAAAATATATCTAATACTAATTCAAGGAGTGAAAAATATTTGGTAATTAAGCACAAAAAATGATTTTAAAGGCGTTCATACACCACAAATCTCCTAAGAGACTATGACGGTTTTACCCTTTTATATGAAATAAGTTTGATCCAAGGGCTTGATATGATATAAATATATCTAATACCTATTCAAGGAGTCAAAAATATTTTGTAATTAACCACAAATAATGATTTGAGAGGTGTTCATACACCACAAATCCCCTACGAGACTATGACGTTTTACCCTTTGATTTGAATTGAGTTTGATCTAAGGTCTTCATATGATTAAAATAGACTTAATACCTATTCAAGGACTCAAAAATATTTGGTAATTATTCACAACAAAATGATTTGAAAGGTGTTCATACACCACAAATCGCCTAAGAGACTATGACGGTTTTTCCCTTTGATTTAAATTGAGTTTGATCCAAGGGATTCATATGCTTTAGATATATCTATTACCTATTCAAGGAGTCATAAATATTTTTAAACATTCACAAAAAAATAATTTGAAAGGTGTTCATACACCGGAAATCGCCTAAAAGACTATGACGGTTTTACCCTTTGACCTGATATAAGTTTAATCCAAGGGCTTCATATGATTGAAATATATGTAATACAAATTAAAGAAGTGAAAATTATTTGGTGGTTAAGCACTAAATATGATTTGAAAGGTGTTGATACACCAAAAATCGCCTAAGAGACTATGACGGATTTACCCTTTGATTTGAATTGAGTTAGATTCTAGGGCTTCATATGATTTAAATATATCTAATATCTATTCAAGGACTCAATTTTTTTTGGTAATTATTTAATACAAAATGATTTGAAAGGTTTTTATACACCACAAATCGCCTAAGAGACTATGACGGTTTTACCCTTTGATATGAAATAAGTTTGATCCAAGCGTTTCATATGATTGAAATATATATAATACCAATTCAAGGAGTCAAAAATAATTTGGTAAGTAAGCACAAACAATGATTTGAAAGGTGTTTATACACCACAATTCCCCTACAAGACTATGACGGTTTTACCCTTTGATTTGAATTGAGTTTGATCGAAGGACTTCATATGCTTTAAATAGATCTAATACCTATCTAAGGACTCAAAAATATTTGGTAATTATTCACAAAAAAATGATTTGAAAGGTGTTCATTCACCACAAAACGTCTAAGAGACTATGACGGATTTACCGTTTGTTTTGAATTTAGTATTATCCAAGGGCTTCATATGCTTTAAATATGTATAATACCTATTAAAGGAGTCAGTAATAATAGGTAATTATTCACAACAAAATAATTTGAAAGGTGTTCATACGCCACAAATCGCCGAAGAGACTATGACAGTTTTACCCTTTGATTTGAAATGAGTTTGATCCAAGGGCTCTTTTTGATTGAAATATATCTAATACCTATTCATGGAGTAAAAAATGTTTAGTAATTAAGCACAAAAAATGATTTCAAAGGTGTTCATACACCACAAATTTCCTAAGCAACTATGACGGTTTTACCCTTTGATTTTAATTGAGTTTGATCCAAGGGCTTCATATCCTTTAAATATATCTAATACCTATTCAAGGACTCAAAAATATTTGGTAATTATTCACAACAAAATGATTTGAAAGGTTTTCATACACCACAAATCGCCTAAGAGAATATGACGGTTTTACCCTTTGATTTGAAATAATTTTGATCCAAATGCTTCATATGATTAAAATATATCTAATACCCAATCAAGGAGTCAAAAATATTTTTGTAATTAAGCACAAACAATGATTTGAAAGGTGTTTATACACCACAAATCCCCTATAAGACTATGACCGTTTTACCCTTTGATTTGATTTGAGTTTGATCGAAGGACTTCATATGCTTTAAATAGATCAAATACCTATTCAAGGACTCAAAAATATTTGGTAATTATTCACAACAAAATAATTTGAAAGGTGTTCATTCACCACAAATCGTCTAAGAGACTATGACGGTTTTACCCTTTGTTTTGAATCGAGTTTGATCCAAGGGCTTTATATGCTTTAAATATATATAATACCTATTAAAGGAGTCATTAATAATTGGTAATTATTCACAACAAAAAAATTTGAAAGGTGATCATACGCCAGAAATCGCCGAAGAGACTATGACGGTTTTACCCTTTGATTTGAAATAAGTTTGAATCACGGGCTTCTTTTTTATTAAAATATATCTAATACCAATTCAAGGAGTGAAAAATATTTGGTAATTAAGCACAAAAAATGATTTTAAAGGCGTTCATACACCAAAAATCTCCTAAGAGACTATGACGATTTTACCCTTTTATATGAAATAAGTTTGATCCAAGGGCTTGATATGATATAAATGTATCTAATACCTATTCAAGGAGTCAAAAATATTTGATAATTAACCACAAATAATGATTCGAGAGGTGTTCATACACCACAAATCCCCTACGAGACTATGACGTTTTACCCTTTGATTTGAATTGAGTTTGATCTAAGGTCTTCATATGATTAAAATAGACTTAATACCTATTCAAGGACTCAAAAATATTTGGTAATTATTCACAACAAAATGATTTGAAAGGTGTTCATACACCACAAATCGCCTAAGAGACTATGACGGTTTTTCCCTTGATTTAAATTGAGTTTGATCCAAGGGATTCATATGCTTTAGATATATCTATTACCTATTCAAGGAGTCATAAATATTTTTAAACATTCACAAAAAAATAATTTGAAAGGTGTTCATATACCGGAAATCGCCTAAAAGACTATGATGGTTTTACCCTTTGACCTGATATAAGTTTAATCCAAGGGCTTCATATGATTGAAATATACGTAATACAAATTAAAGAAGTGAAAATTATTTGGTGGTTAAGCACTAAAAATGATTTGAAAGGTGTTGATACACCAAAAATCGCCTATAAGACTATGACGGATTTACCCTTTGATTTGAATTGAGTTAGATTCTAGGGCTTCATATGATTTAAATATATCTAATATCTATTCAAGGAATCAATTTTTTTTGGTAATTATTTAATACAAAATGATTTGAAAGGTTTTTATACAACACAAATCGCCTAAGAGACTATGACGGTTTTACCCTTTGATATGAAATAAGTTTGATCCAAGCGTTTCATATGATTGAAATATATATAATACCAATTCAAGGAGTCAAAAATAATTTGGTAAGTAAGCACAAACAATGATTTGAAAGGTGTTTATACACCACAATTCCCCTACAAGACTATGACGGTTTTACCCTTTGATTTGAATTGAGTTTGATCGAAGGACTTCATATGCTTTAAATAGATCTAATACCTATCTAAGGACTCAAAAATATTTGGTAATTATTCACAAAAAAATGATTTGAAAGGTGTTCATTCACCACAAATCGTCTAAGAGACTATGACGGATTTACCGTTTGTTTTGAATTTAGTATTATCCAAGGGCTTCATATGCTTTAAATATGTATAATACCTATTAAAGGAGTCAGTAATAATAGGTAATTATTCACAACAAAATAATTTGAAAGGTGTTCATACGCCACAAATCGCCGAAGAGACTATGACAGTTTTACCCTTTGATTTGAAATGAGTTTGATCCAAGGGCTTCTTTTTGATTGAAATATATCTAATACCTATTCATGGAGTAAAAAATGTTTAGTAATTAAGCACAAAAAATGATTTCAAAGGTGTTCATACACCACAAATTTCCTAAGCGACTATGACGGTTTTACCCTTTGATTTAAATTGAGTTTGATCCAAGGGCTTCATATCCTTTAAATATATCTAATACCTATTCAAGGACTCAAAAATATTTGGTAATTATTCACAACAAAATGATTTGAAAGGTTTTCATACACCACAAATCGCCTAAGAGAATATGACGGTTTTACCCTTTGATTTGAAATAATTTTGATCCAAATGCTTCATATGATTAAAATATATCTAATACCCAATCAAGGAGTCAAAAATATTTTTGTAATTAAGCACAAACAATGATTTGAAAGGTGTTTATACACCACAAATCCCCTATAAGACTATGACCGTTTTACCCTTTGATTTGATTTGAGTTTGATCGAAGGACTTCATATGCTTTAAATAGATCTAATACCTATTCAAGGACTCAAAAATATTTGGTAATTATTCACAACAAAATAATTTGAAAGGTGTTCATTCACCACAAATCGTCTAAGAGACTATGACGGTTTTACCCTTTGTTTTGAATCGAGTTTGATCCAAGGGCTTTATATGCTTTAAATATATATAATACCTATTAAAGGAGTCATTAATAATTGGTAATTATTCACAACCAAAAAATTTGAAAGGTGATCATACGCCAGAAATCGCTGAAGAGACTATGACGGTTTTACCCTTTGATTTGAAATAAGTTTGAATCACGGGCTTCTTTTTTATTAAAATATATCTAATACCAATTCAAGGAGTGAAAAATATTTAGTAATTAAGCACAAAAAATGATTTTAAAGGCGTTCATACACCACAAATCTCCTAAGAGACTATGACGGTTTTACCCTTTTATATGAAATAAGTTTGATCCAAGGGCTTGATATGATATAAATATATCTAATACCTATTCAAGGAGTCAAAAATATTTGGTAATTAAGCACAAAAAATGATTTTAAAGGCGTTCATACACCACAAATCTCCTAAGAGACTATGACGGTTTTACCCTTTTATATGAAATAAGTTTGATGCAAGGGCTTGATATGATTGAAATATATCTAATACCTATTCAAGGAGTCAAAAATATTTGGTAATTAACCACAAATAATGATTTGAGAGGTGTTCATACACCACAAATCCCCTACGAGACTATGATGTTTTACCCTTTGATTTGAATTGAGTTTGATATAAGGTCTTCATATGATTAAAAAAGACTTAATACCTATTCAAGACTTAAAAATATTTGGTAATTATTCACAACAAAATGATTTGAAAGGTGTTCATACACCACAAATCGCCTAAGAGACTATGACGGTTTTTCCCTTTGATTTAAATTGAGTTTGATCCAAGGGCTTCATATGCTTTAGATATATCTATTACCTATTCAAGGAGTCATAAATATTTTTAAACATTCACAAAAAAATAATTTGAAAGGTGTTCATACACCACAAATCGCCTAAAAGACTATGACGGTTTTACCCTTTGACCTGATATAAGTTTAATCCAAGGGCTTCATATGATTGAAATATACGTAATACCAATTAAAGAAGTGAAAATTATTTGGTGGTTAAGCACTCAAAATGATTTGAAAGGTGTTGATACACCAAAAATCGCCTTAGAGACTATGACGGTTTTACCCTTTGATTTGAATTGAGTTAGATTCTAGGGCTTCATATGATTTAAATATATCTATTATCTATTCAAGGACTCAATTTTTTTTGGTAATTATTCAATACAAAATGATTTGAAAGGTTTTCATACACCACAAATCGCCTAAGAGACTATGACGGTTTTACCCTTTGATATGAAATAAGTTTGATCCAAAGGTTTCATATGATTGAAATATATATAATACCTATTCAAGGAGTACAAAATAATTTGGTAATTAAGCACAAACAATGATTTGAAAGGTGTTTATACACCACAATTCCCCTACAAGACTATGACGGTTTTACCCTTTGATTTGAATTGAGTTTGATCGAAGGACTTCATATGCTTTAAATAGATCTAATACCTATTTAAGGACTCAAAAATATTTGGTAATTATTCACAAAAAAATGATTTGAAAGGTGTTCATTCACCACAAATCGTCTAAGAGACTATGACGGTTTTACCGTTTGTTTTGAATTTAGTATTATCCAAGGGCTTCATATGCTTTAAATATGTATAATACCTATTAAAGGAGTCAGTAATAATAGGTAATTATTCACAACAAAATAATTTGAAAGGTGTTCATACGCCACAAATCGCCGAAGAGACTATGACAGTTTTACCCTTTGATTTGAAATGAGTTTGATCCAAGGGCTTCTTTTTGATTGAAATATATCTAATACCTATTCATGGAGTAAAAAATGTTTAGTAATTAAGCACAAAAAATGATTTCAAAGGTGTTCATACACCACAAATTTCCTAAGCGACTATGACGGTTTTACCCTTTGATTTTAATTGAGTTTGATCCAAGGGCTTCATATCCTTTAAATATATCTAATACCTATTCAAGGACTCAAAAATATTTGGTAATTATTCACAACAAAATGATTTGAAAGGTTTTCATACACCACAAATTGCCTAAGAGAATATGACGGTTTTACCCTTTGATTTGAAATAATTTTGATCCAAATGCTTCATATGATTAAAATATATCTAATACCCAATCAAGGAGTCAAAAATATTTTTGTAATTAAGCACAAACAATGATTTGAAAGGTGTTTATACACCACAAATCCCCTACAAGACTATGACCGTTTTAGCCTTTGATTTGATTTGAGTTTGATCGAAGGACCTCATATGCTTTAAACAGATCTAATACCTATTCAAGGACTCAAAAATATTTGGTAATTATTCACAACAAAATAATTTGAAAGGTGTTCATTCACCACAAATCGTCTAAGAGACTATGACGGTTTTACCCTTTGTTTTGAATTGAGTTTGATAAAAGGGCTTTATATGCGTTAAATATATATAATACCTATTAAAGGAGTCATTAATAATTGGTAATTATTCACAACCAAAAAATTTGAAAGGTGATCATACGCCAGAAATCGCCGAAGAGACTATGACGGTTTTACCCTTTTATATGAAATAAGTTTGATGCAAGGGCTTGATATGTTTGAAATATATCTAATACCTATTCAAGGAGTCAAAAATATTTGGTAATTAACCACAAATAATGATTTGAGAGGTGTTCATACACCACAAATCCCCTACGATACTATGACGTTTTACCCTTTGATTTGAATTGAGTTTGATATAAGGTCTTCATATGATTAAAATAGACTTAATACCTATTCAAGACTCAAAAATATTTGGTAATTATTCACAACAAAATGATTTGAAAGGTGTTCATACACCACAAATCGCCTAAGAGACTATGACGGTTTTTCCCTTTGATTTAAATTGAGTTTGATCCAAGGGCTTCATATGCTTTTCGATATATCTATTACCTATTCAAGGAGTCATAAATATTTTTAAACAATCACAAAAAAATAATTTGAAAGGTGTTCATACACCACAAATCGCCTAAAAGACTATGACGGTTTTACCCTTTGACCAGATATAAGTTTAATCCAAGGGCTTCATATGATTGAAATATACGTAATACCAATTAAAGAAGTGAAAATTATTTGGTGGTTAAGCACTAAAAATGATTTGAAATGTGTTTATACACCAAAAATCGCCTTAGAGACTATGACGGTTTTACCCTTTGATTTGAATTGAGTTAGATTCTAGGGCTTCATATGATTTAAATATATCTAATATCTATTCAAGGACTCAAATTTTTTTGGTAATTATTCAATACAAAATGATTTGAAGGGTTTTCATACACGACAAATCGCCTAAGAGACTATGACGGTTTTACCCTTTGATATGAAATAAGTTTGATCCAAAGGTTTCATATGATTGAAATATATATAATACCTATTCAAGGAGTCAAAAATAATTTGGTAATTAAGCACAAACAATGATTTGAAAGGTGTTTATACACCACAATTCCCCTACAAGACTATGACGGTTTTACCCTTTGATTTGAATTGAGTTTGATCGAAGGACTTCATATGCTTTAAATAGATCTAATACCTATTTAAGGACTCAAAAATATTTGGTAATTATTCACAAAAAAATGATTTGAAAGGTGTTCATTCACCACAAATCGTCTAAGAGACTATGACGGATTTACCGTATGTTTTGAATTTAGTATTATCCAAGGGCTTCATATGCTTTAAATATGTATAATACCTATTAAAGAAGTCAGTAATAATAGGTAATTATTCACAACAAAATAATTTGAAAGGTATTCATACGCCACAAATCGCCGAAGAGACTATGACAGTTTTACCCTTTGATTTGAAATGAGTTTGATCCAAGGGCTTCTTTTTGATTGAAATATATCTAATACCTATTCATGGAGTAAAAAATGTATAGTAATTAAGCACAAAAAATGATTTCAAAGGTGTTCATACACCACAAGTTTCCTAAGCGACTATGACGGTTTTACCCTTTGATTTTAATTGAGTTTGATCCAAGGGCTTCATATCCTTTAAATATATCTAATACCTATTCAAGGACTCAAAAATATTTGGTAATTATTCACAACAAAATGATTTGAAAGGTTTTCATACACCACAAATCGCCTAAGAGAATATGACGGTTTTACCCTTTGATTTGAAATAATTTTGATCCAAATGCTTCATATGATTAAAATATATCTAATACCCAATCAAGGAGTCAAAATTTTTTTTGTAATTAAGCACAAACAATGATTTGAAAGGTGTTTATACACCACAAATCCCCTACAAGACTATGACCGTTTTACCCTTTGATTTGATTTGAGTTTGATCGAAGGACTTCATATGCTTTAAATAGATCTAATACCTATTCAAGGACTCAAAAATATTTGGTAATTATTCACAACAAAATAATTTGAAAGGTGTTCATTCACCACAAATCGTCTAAGAGACTATGACGGTTTTACCCTTTGTTTTGAATCGAGTTTGATCCAAGGGCTTTATATGCTTTAAATATATATAATACCTATTAAAGGAGTCATTAATAATTGGTAATTATTCACAACCAAAAAATTTGAAAGGTGATCATACGCCAGAAATGGACGAAGAGACTACGACGGTTTTACCCTTTGATTTGATATAAGTTTGAATCACGGGCTTCTTTTTTATTAAAATATATCTAATAACAATTCAAGGAGTGAAAAATATTTGGTAATTAAGCACAAAAAATGATTTTAAAGGCGTTCATACACCACAAATCTCCTAAGAGACTATGACGGTTTAACCCTTTTATATGAAATAAGTTTGATGCAAGGGCTTTATATGATTGAAATATATCTAATACCTATTCAAGGAGTCAAAAATATTTGGTAATTAACCACAAATAATGATTTGAGAGGTGTTCATACACCACAAATCCCCTACGAGACTATGACGTTTTACCCTTTGATTTGAATTGAGTTTGATATAAGGTCTTCATATGATTAAAATAGACTTAATACCTATTCAAGACTCAAAAATATATGGTAATTATTCACAACAAAATGATTTGAAAGGTGTTCATACACCACAAATCGCCTAAGAGACTATGACGGTTTTTCCCTTTGATTTAAATTGAGTTTGATCCAAGGGCTTCATATGCTTTAGATATATCTATTACCTATTCAAGGAGTCATAAATATTTTTAAACATTCACAAAAAAATAATTTGAAAGGTGTTTATACACCACAAATCGCCTAAAAGACTATGACGGTTTTACCCTTTGACCTGATATAATTTTAATCCAAGGGCTTCATATGATTGAAATATACGTAATACCAATTAAAGAAGTGAAAATTATTTGGTGGTTAAGCACTAAAAATGATTTGAAAGGTGTTGATACACCAAAAATCGCCTAAGAGACTATGACGGTTTTACCCTTTGATTTGAATTGAGTTAGATTCTAGGGCTTCATATGATTTAAATATATCTAATATGTATTCAAGGACTCAAATTTTTTTGGTAATTATTTAATACAAAATGATTTGAAAGGTTTTTATACACCACAAATCGCCTAAGAGACTATGACGGTTTTACCCTTTGATATGAAATAAGTTTGATCCAAGCGTTTCATATGATTGAAATATATATAATACCAATTCAAGGAGTCAAAAATAATTTGGTAATTAAGCACAAACAATGATTTGAAAGGTGTTTATACACCACAATTCCCCTACAAGACTATGACGGTTTTACCCATTGATTTGAATTGAGTTTGATCGAAGGACTTCATATGCTTTAAATAGATCTAATACCTATTTAAGGACTCAAAAATATTTGGTAATTATTCACAAAAAAATGATTTGAAAGGTGTTCATTCACCACAAATCGTCTAAGAGACTATGACGGATTTACCGTTTGTTTTGAATTTAGTATTATCCAAGGGCTTCATATGCTTTAAATATGTATAATACCTATTAAAGGAGTCAGTAATAATAGGTAATTATTCACAACAAAATAATTTGAAAGGTATTCATACGCCACAAATCGCCGAAGAGACTATGACAGTTTTACCCTTTGATTTGAAATGAGTTAGATCCAAGGGCTTCTTTTTGATTGAAATATATCTAATACCTATTCATGGAGTAAAAAATGTATAGTAATTAAGCACAAAAAATGATTTCAAAGGTGTTCATACACCACAAATTTCCTAAGCGACTATGACGGTTTTACCCTTTGATTTTAATTGAGTTTGATCCAAGGGCTTCATATCCTTTAAATATATCTAATACCTATTCAAGGACTCAAAAATATTTGGTAATTATTCACAACAAAATGATTTGAAAGGTTTTCATACACCACAAATCGCCTAAGAGAATATGACGGTTTTACCCTTTGATTTGAAATAATTTTGATCCAAATGCTTCATATGATTAAAATATATCTAATACCCAATCAAGGAGTCAATTTTTTTTTGTAATTAAGGACAAACAATGATTTGAAAGGTGTTTATACACCACAAATCCCCTACAAGACTATGACCGTTTTACCCTTTGATTTGATTTGAGTTTGATCGAAGGACTTCATATGCTTTAAATAGATCTAATACCTATTCAAGGACTCAAAAATATTTGGTAATTATTCACAACAAAATAATTTGAAAGGTGTTCATTCACCACAAATCGTCTGAGAGACTATGACGGTTTTACCCTTTGTTTTGAATTGAGTTTGATCCAAGGGCTTTATATGCGTTAAATATATATAATACCTATTAAAGGAGTCATTAATAATTGGTAATTATTCACAACCAAAAAATTTGAAAGGTGATCATACGCCAGAAATCGCCGAAGTGACTATGATGGTTTTACCCTTTGATTTGAAATAAGTTTGAATCACGGGCTTCTTTTTTATTAAAATATATCTAATACCAATTCAAGGAGTGAAAAATATTTGGTAATTAAGCACAAAAAATGATTTTAAAGGCGTTCATACACCACAAATCTCCTAAGAGACTATGACGGTTTTACCCTTTTATATGAAATAAGTTTGATGCAAGGGCTTGATATGATTGAAATATATCTAATACCTATTCAAGGAGTCAAAAATATTTGGTAATTAACCACAAATAATGATTTGAGAGGTGTTCATACACCACAAATCCCCTACGAGACTATGACGTTTTACCCTTTGATTTGAATTGAGTTTGATCTAAGGTCTTCATATGATTAAAATAGACTTAATACCTCTTCAAGGACTCAAAAATATTTGTTAATTATTCACAACAAAATGATTTGAAAGGTGTTCATACACCACAAATCGCCTAAGAGACTATGACGGTTTTTCCCTTTGATTTAAATTGAGTTTGATCCAAGGGCTTCATATGCTTTAGATATATCTATTACCTATTCAAGGATTCATAAATATTTTTAAACATTCACAAAAAAATAATTTGAAAGGTGTTCATACACCACAAATCGCCTAAAAGACTATGACGGTTTTACCCTTTGACCTGATATAAGTTTAATCCAAGGGCTTCATATGATTGAAATATACGTAATACCAATTAAAGAAGTGAAAATTATTTGGTGGTTAAGCAGTAATAATGATTTGAAAGGTGTTGATACACCAAAAATCGCCTAAGAGACTATGACGGTTTTACCCTTTGATTTGAATTGAGTTAGATTCTAGGGCTTCATATGATTTAAATATATCTAATATCTATTCAAGGACTCAAATTTTTTTGGTAATTATTCAATACAAAATGATTTGAAAGGTTTTCATACACCACAAATCGCCTAAGAGACTATGACGGTTTTACCCTTTGATATGAAATAAGTTTGATCCAAAGGTTTCATATGATTGAAATATATATAATACCTATTCAAGGAGTCAAAAATAATTTGGTAATTAAGCACAAACAATGAGTTGAAAGGTGTTTATACACCACAATTCCCCTACAAGACTATGATGGTTTTACCCTTTGATTTGAATTGAGTTTGATCGAAGGACTTCATATGCTTTAAATAGATCTAATAACTATTTAAGGACTCAAAAATATTTGGTAATTATTCACAAAAAAATGATTTGAAAGGTGTTCATTCACCACAAATCGTCTAAGAGACTATGACGGTTTTACCGTTTGTTTTGAATTTAGTATTATCCAAGCGCTTCATATGCTTTAAATATGTATAATACCTATTAAAGGAGTCAGTAATAATAGGTAATTATTCACAACAAAATAATTTGAAAGGTGTTCATACGCCACAAATCGCCGAAGAGACTATGACGGTTTTACCCTTTGATTTGAAATGATTTTTATCCAAGGGCTTCTTTTTGATTGAAATATATCTAATACCTATTCATGGCGTAAAAAATGTTTAGTAATTAAGCAAAAAAATTTATTTCAAAGGTGTTCATACACCACAAATTTCCTAAGCGACTATAACGGTTTTACCCTTTGATTTGAATTGAGTTTGATCCAAGGGCTTCATATCATTTAAATATATCTAATACCTATTCAAGAACTCAAAAATATTTGGTAATTATTCGCAACAAAACTATTTGAAAGGTTTTCATACACCACAAATCGCCTAAGAGAATATGACGGTTTTACCCTTTGATTTGAAATAATTTTGATCCAAATGCTTCATATGATTAAAATATATCTAATACCCAATCAAGGAGTCAAAAATATTTTTGTAATTAAGCACAAACAATGATTTGAAAGGTGTTTATACACCACAAATCCCCTACAAGACTATGACCGTTTTACCCTTTGATTTGATTTGAGTTTGATCGAAGGACTTCATATGCCTTAAATAGATCTAATACCTATTCAAGGACTAAAAAATATTTGGTAATTATTCACAACAAAAGAATTTGAAAGGTGTTCATTCACCACAAATCGTCTAAGAGACTATAACGGTTTTACCCTTTGTTTTGAATCGAGTTTGATCCAAGGGGTTTATATGCTTTAAATATATATAATAACTATTAAAGTAGTCATTAATAATTGGTAATTATTCACAACCAAAAAATTTGAAAGGTGATCATACGCCAGACATCGCCGAAGAGACTATGACGATTTTACCCTTTGATTTGAAATAAGTTTCAATCACGGGCTTCTTTTTTATTAAAATATATCTAATACCAATTCAAGGAGTGAAAAATATTTGGTAATTAAGCACAAAAAATGATTTTAAAGGCGTTCATACACCACAAATCTCCTAAGAGACTATGACGGTTTTACCCTTTTATATGAAATAAGTTTGATCCAAGGGCTTGATATGATTGAAATATATCTAATACCTATTCAAGGAGTAAAAAATATTTGGTAATTAACCACAAATAATGATTTGAGAGGTGTTCATACACCACAAATCCCCTACGAGACTATGATGTTTTACCCTTTGATTTGAATTGAGTTTGATCTAAGGTCTTCATATGATTAAAATAGACATAATACATATTCAAGGACTCAAAAATATTTGGTAATTATTCACAACAAAATTATTTGAAAGGTGTTCATACACCACAAATCGCCTAAGAGACTATGACGGTTTTTCCCTTTGATTTAAATTGAGTTTGATCCAAGGGATTCATATGCTTTAGATATATCTATTACCTATTCAAGGAGTCATAAATATTTTTAAACATTCACAAAAAAATAATTTGAAAGGTGTTCATACACCACAAATCGCCTAAAAGACTATGACGGTTTTACCCTTTGACTTGATATAAGTTTAATCCAAGGGCTTCATATGATTGAAATATACGTAATACAAATTAAAGAAGTGAAAATTATTTGGTGGTTAAGCACTAAAAATGATTTGAAAGGTGTTGATACACAAAAAATCGTCTAAGAGACTATGACGGTTTTACCCTTTGATTTGAATTGAGTTAGATTCTAGGGATTCATATGATTTAAATATATCTAATATCTATTCAAGGACTCAAATTTTTTTGGTAATTATTCAATACAAAATGATTTGAAAGGTTTTCATACACCACAAATCGCCTAAGAGACTATGACGGTTTTACCCTTTGATATGAAATAAGTTTGATCCAAGGGTTTCATATGATTGAAATATATATAATACCTATTCAAGGAGTCAAAAATAATTTGGTAATTAAGCACAAACAATGATTTGAAAGGTGTTTATACACCACAATTCCCCTACAAGACTATGACGGTTTTACCCTTTGATTTGAATTGAGTTTGATCGAAGGACTTCATATGCTTTAAATAGATCTAATACCTATTTAAGGACTCAAAAATATTTGGTAATAATTCACAAAAAAATGATTTGAAAGGTGTTCATTCACCACAAATCGTCTAAGAGACTATGACGGTTTTACCGTTTGTTTTGAATTTAGTATTATCCAAGGGCTTCATATGCTTTAAATATGTATAATACCTATTAAAGGAGTCAGTAATAATAGGTAATTATTCACAACAAAATAATTTGAAAGGTGTTCATACGCCACAAATCGGCGAAGAGACTATGACAGTTTTACCCTTTGATTTGAAATGAGTTTGATCCAAGGGCTTCTTTTTGATTGAAATATATCTAATACCTAATCATGGAGTAAAAAATGTTTAGTAATTAAGCACAAAAAATGATTTCAAAGGTGTTCATACACCACAAATTTCCTAAGCGACTATGACGGTTTTACCCTTTGATTTTAATTGAGTTTGATCCAAGTGCTTCATATCCTTTAAATATATCTAATACCTATTCAAGGACTCAAAAATATTTGGTAATTATTCACAACAAAATGATTTGAAAGGTTTTCATACACCACAAATCGCCTAAGAGAATATGACGGTTTTACCCTTTGATTTGAAATAATTTTGATCCAAATGCTTCATATGATTAAAATATATCTAATACCCAATCAAGGAGTCAAAAATATTTTTGTAATTAAGCACAAACAATGATTTGAAAGGTGTTTATACACCACAAATCCCCTACAAGACTATGACTGTTTTACCCTTTGATTTGATTTGAGTTTGATCGAAGGACTTCATATGCTTTAAACAGATCTAATACCTATTCAAGGACTCAAAAATATTTGGTAATTATTCACAACAAAATAAATTGAAAGGTGTTCATTCACCACAAATCGTCTAAGAGACTATGACGGTTTTACCCTTTGTTTTGAATTGAGTTTGATCCAAGGGCTTCATATGCTTTAGATATATCTATTACCTATTCAAGGAGTCATAAATATTTTTAAACATTCACAAAAAAATAATTTGAAAGGTGTTCATACACCACAAATCGCCTAAAAGACTATGACGGTTTTACCCTTTGACTTGATATAAGTTTAATCCAAGGGCTTCATATGATTGAAATATACGTAATACCAATTAAAGAAGTGAAAATTATTTTGTGGTTAAGCACTAAAAATGATTTGAAAGGTGTTGATACACCAAAAATCGCCTAAGAGACTATGACGGTTTTACCCTTTGATTTGAATTGAGTTAGATTCTAGGGCTTCATATGATTTAAATATATCTAATATCTATTCAAGGACTCAAATTTTTTTGGTAATTATTCAATACAAAATGATTTGAAAGGTTTTCATACACCACAAATCGCCTAAGAGACTATGACGGTTTTACCCTTTGATATGAAATAAGTTTGATCCAAGGGTTTCATATGATTGAAATATATATAGTACCTATTCAAGGAGTCAAATTTTTTTTTGTAATTAAGCACAAACAATGATTTGAAAGGTGTTTATACACCACAAATCCCCTACAAGACTATGACCGTTTTACCCTTTGATTTGATTTCAGTTTGATCGAAGTACTTCATATGATTTAAATAGATCTAGTACCTATTCAAGGACTCAAAAATATTTGGTAATTATTCATAACAAAATAATTTGAAATGTGTTCATTCACCACAAATCGTCTAAGAGACTATGACGGTTTTACCTTTTGTTTTGAATCGAGTTTGATCCAAGGGATTTATATGCTTTAAATATATATAATAACTATTAAAGTATTCATTAATAATTGGTAATTATTCTGAACCAAAAAATTTGAAAGGTGATCATACGCCAGAAATCGCCGAAGAGACTATGACGGTTTTACCCTTTGATTTGAAATAAGTTTGATCCACGGGCTTCTTTTTTATTAAAATATATCTAATACCAATTCAAGGATTGAAAAATATTTGGTAATTAAGCACAAAATGTGATTTTAAAGGCGTTCATACACCACAAATCTCCTAAGAGACTATGACGGTTTTACCCTTTTATATGAAATAAGTTTGATCCAAGGGCTTGATATGATTGAAATATATCTAATACCTATTCAAGGAGTCAAAATATTTGGTAATTAACCACAAATAATGATTTGAGAGGTGTTCATACACCACAAATCCCCTACGAGACTATGACGTTTTACCCTTTGATTTGAATTGAGTTTGATCTAACGTCTTCATATGATTAAAATAGACTTAATACCTATTCAAGGACTCAAAAATATTTGGTAATTATTCACAACAAAATGATTTGAAAGGTGTTCATACACCACAAATCGCCTAAGAGACTATGACGGTTTTTCCCTTTGATTTAAATTGAGTTTGATCCAAGGGATTCATATGCTTTAGATATATCTATTACCTACTCAAGGAGTCATAAATATTTTTAAACATTCACAAAAAAATAATTTGAAAGGTGTTCATACACCACAAATCGCCTAAAAGACTATGACGGTTTTACCCTTTGACTTGATATAAGTTTAATCCAAGGGCTTCATATGATTGAAATATACGTAATACCAATTAAAGAAGTGAAAATTATTTGGTGGTTAAGCACTAAAAATGATTTGAAAGGTGTTGATACACCAAAAATCGCCTAAGAGACTATGACGCTGTTACCCTTTGATTTGAATTGAGTTAGATTCTAGGGATTCATATGATTTAAATATATCTAATATCTATTCAAGGACTCAAACTTTTTTTGGTAATTATTCAATACAAAATGATTTGAAAAGTTTTCATACACCACAAATCGCCTAAGAGACTATGACGGTTTTACACTTTGATATGAAATAAGTTTGATCCAAGGGTTTCATATGATTGAAATATATATAATACCTATTCAAGGAGTCAAAAATAATTTGGTAATTAAGCACAAACAATGATTTGAAAGGTGTTTATACACCACAATTCCCCTACGTGACTATGACGGTTTTACCCTTTGATTTGAATTGAGTTTGATCGAAGGACTTCATATGCTTTAAATAGATCTAATACCTATTTAAGGACTCAAAAATATTTGGTAATTATTCACAAATAAATGATTTGAAAGGTGTTCATTCACCACAAATCGTCTAAGAAACTATGACGGTTTTACCGTTTGTTTTGAATTTAGTATTATCCAAGGGCTTCATATGCTTTAAATATGTATAATACCTATTAAAGGAGTCAGTAATAATAGGTAATTATTCGCAACAAAATAATTTGAAAGGTGTTCATACGCCACAAATCGCCGAAGAGACTCTGACGGTTTTACCCTTTGATTTGAAATGATTTTTATCCAAGGGATTCTTTTTGATTGAAATATATCTAATACCTATTCATGGAGTAAAAAATGTTTAGTAATTAAGCACAAAAAATGATTTCAAAGGTGTTCATACACCACAAATCTCCTAAGCGACTATGACGGTTTTACCCTTTGATTTGAATTGAGTTTGATCCAAGGGCTTCATATCCTTTAAATATATCTAATACCTATTTAAGGACTCAAAAATATTTGGTAATTATTCACAACAAAATGATTTGAAAGGTTTTCATACACCACAAATCGCCTAAGAGAATATGACGGTTTTACCCTTTGATTTGAAATAATTTTGATCCAAATGTTCATATGATTAAAATATATCGAATACCCAATCAAGGAGTCAAAAATATTTTTGTAATTAAGCACAAACAATGATTTGAAAGGTGTTTATACACCACAAATCCCCTACAAGACTATGACCGTTTTACCCTTTGATTTGATTTGAGTTTGATCGAAGGACTTCATATGCTTTAAATAGATCTAATACCTATTCAAGGACTCAAAAATATTTGGTAATTATTCACAACAAAATAATTTGAAAGGTGTTCATTCACCACAAATCGTCTAAGAGACTATGACGGTTTTACCCTTTGTTTTGAATCGAGTTTGATCCAAGGGCTTTATATGCTTTAAATATATATAATAAATATTAAAGTAGTCATTAATAATTGGTAATTATTCACAACCAAAAAATTTGAAAGGTGATCATACGCCAGAAATCGCCGAAGAGACTATGACGGTTTTACCCTTTGATTTGAAATAAGTTTGATCCACGGGTTTCTTTTTTATGAAAATATATCTAATACCAATTCAAGGAGTGAAAAATATTTGGTAATTAAGCACAAAAAATGATTTTAAAGGCGTTCATACACCACAAATCTCCTAAGAGACTATGACGGTTTTACCCTTTTATATGAAATAAGTTTGATCCAAGGGCTTGATATGATTGAAATATATCTAATACCTATTCAAGGAGTCAAAAATATTTGGTAATTAACCACAAATAATGATTTGAGAGGTGTTCATACACCACAAATCCCCTACGAGACTATGACTTTTTACCCTTTGATTTCAATTGAGTTTGATCTAAGGTCTTCATATGATTTAAATAGACTTAATACCTATTCAAGGACTCAAAAATATTTGGTAATTATTCACAAAAAAATTATTTGAAAGGTGTTCATACACCACAAATCGCCTAAGAGACTATGACGGTTTTTCCCTTTGATTTAAATTGAGTTTGATCCAAGGGCTTCATATGCTTTAGATATATCAATTACCTATTCAAGGAGTCATAAATATTTTTAAACATTCACAAAAAAATAATTTGAAAGGTGTTCATACACCACAAATCGCCTAAAAGACTATGACGGTTTTACCCTTTGACTTGATATAAGTTTAATCCAAGGGCTTCATATGATTGAAATATACGTAATACCAATTAAAGAAGTGAAAATTATTTGGTGGTTAAGCACGAAAAATGATTTGAAAGGTGTTGATACACCAAAAATTGCCTAAGAGACTATAACGGTTTTACCCTTTGATTTGAATTGAGTTAGATTCTAGGGCTTCATATGATTTAAATATATCTAATATCTATTCAACGACTCAATTTTTTTTGGTAATTATTCAATACAAAATGATTTGAAAGGTTTTCATACACCACAAATCGCCTAAGAGACTATGACGGTTTTACCCTTTGATATGAAATAAGTTTGATCCAAGGGTTTCATATGATTGAAATATATATAATACCTATTCAAGGAGTCAAAAATAATTTGGTAATTAAGCACAAACAATGATTTGAAAGGTGTTTATACACCACAATTCCCCTACAAGACTATGACAGTTTTACCCTTTGATTTGAATTGAGTTTGATCGAAGGACTTCATATGCCTTAAATAGATCTAATACCTATTTAAGGACTCAAAAGTATTTGGTAATTATTCACAAAAAAAATAATTTGAAAAGTGTTCATTCACCACAAATCGTCTAAGAGACTATGACGGTTTTACCGTTTGTTTTGAATTTAGTATTATCCAAGGGCTTTATATGCTTTAAATATGTATAATACCTATTAAAGGAGTCAGTAATAATAGGTAATTATTCACAACAAAATAATTTGAAAGGTGTTCATACGCCACAAATCGCTGAAGAGACTATGACAGTTTTACCCTTTGATTTGAAATGACTTTGATCCAAGGGCTTCTTTTTGATTGAAATATATCTAATACCTATTCATGGAGTAAAAAATGTTTAGTAATTAAGCATAAAAAATGATTTCAAAGGTGTTCATACACCACAAATTTCCTAAGCGACTATGACAGTTTTACCCTTTGATTTGAATTGAGTTTTATCCAAGGGCTTCATATCCTTTAAATATATCTAATACCTATTCAAGGACTCAAAAATATTTCGTAATTATTCACAACAAAATGATTTGAATGGTTTTCATACACCACAAATCGCCTAAGAGAAGATGACGGTTTTACCCTTTGATTTGAAATAATTTTGATCCAAATGCTTCATATGATTAAAATATATCTAATACCCATTCAAGGAGTCAAAAATATATTTGTAATTAAGCACAAACAATGATTTGAAAGGTGTTTATACACCACAAATCCCCTACAAGACTATGACCGTTTTACCCTTTGATTTGATTTGAGTTTGATCGAAGGACTTCATGTGCTTTAAATAGATCTAATACCTATTCAAGGACTCAAAAATATTTGGTAATTATTCACAAAAAAATGATTTGAAAGGTGTTCAATCACCACAAATCGTCTAAGAGACTATGACGGTTTTACCGTTTGTTTTGAATTGAGTTTGATCTAAGGGCTTCATATGCTTTAAATGTATATAATACCTATTAAAGGAGTCATTAATAATTGGTAATTATTCACAACAAAATAATTTGAAAGATGTTCATACGCCACAAATCGCCGAAGAGACTATGACGGTTTTACCCTTTGATTTGAAATGAGTTTGATCCAAGGGATTCTTTTTGATTGAAATATATCTAATACCTATTCAAGGAGTCAAAAATGTTTAGTAATTAAGCACAAAAAATGATTTCAAAGGTGTTCAGACACCACAAATTGCCTAAGGGACTATGACGGTTTTACCCTTTGTTTTGAATTGAGTTTGATCCAAGGGCTTCATATCCTTTAAATATATCTAATACCTATTCAAGGACTCAAAAAAATTTGGTAATTATTCACAACAAAATGATTTGAAAGGTTTTCATACACCACAAATCGCCTAAGAGAATATTACGGTTTTACCCTTTGATTTGAAATAATTTTGATCCAAATGCTTCATATGATTAAAATATATCTAATACCCAATCAAGGAGTCAAAAATATTTTTGTAATTAAGCACAAACAATGATTTGAAAGGTGTTTATACACCACAAATCCCCTACAAGACTATGACCGTTTTACCCTTTGATTTGATTTGAGTTTGATCGAAGGATTTCATATGCTTTAAATAGATCTAATACCTATTCAAGGACTCAAAAATATTTGGTAATTATTCACAACAAAAAAATTTTAAAGGTGTTCATTCACCACAAATCGTCTAAGAGACTATGACGGTTTTACCCTTTGTTTTGAATTGAGTTTGATCCAAGGGCTTTATATGCTTTAAATATATATAATACCTATTAAAGGAGTCATTAATAATTGGTAATTATTCACAACCAAAAAATTTGGAAGGTGATCATACGCCATAAATCGCCGAAGAGACTATGACGGTTTTACCCTTTGATTTGCAATAAGTTTGATCAACGGGCTTCTTTTTTATTAAAATATATCTAATACCAATTCAAGGAGTGAAAAATCTTTGGTAATTAAGCACAAAAAATTATTTTAAAGGCGTTCATACACCACAAATCTCCTAAGAGACTATGTCGGTTTTACCCTTTTATATGAAATAAGTTTGATCCAAGGGCTTGATATGATTGAAATATATCTAATACCTATTCAAGGATTCAAAAATATTTGGTAATTAACCACAAATAATGATTTGAGAGGTGTTCATACACCACAAATCCCCTACGAGACTATGGCGTTTTACCCTTTGATTTGAATTGAGTTTGATCTAAGGTCTTCATATGATTAAAATAGACTTAATACCTATTCAAGGACTCAAAAATATTTGGTAATTATTCACTACAAAATTATTTGAAAGGTTTTCATACGCCACAAATCGCCTAAGAGAATATGACGGTTTTACCCTTTGATTTGAAATAATTTTGATCCAAATGCTTCATATGATTAAAATCTATCTAATACCCAATCAAGGAGTCAAAAATATTTTTGTAATTAAGCACAAACAATGATTTGAAAGGTGTTTATACACCACAAATCCCCTATAAGACTACGACCGTTTTACCCTTTGATTTGATTTGAGTTTGATCGAAGGACTTCATATGCTTTAAATAGATCTAATACCTATTCAAGGACTCAATAATATTTGGTAATTATTCACAAAAAAATAATTTGAAAAGTGTTCATTCACCACAAATCGTCTAAGAGACTATGACGGTTTTACCCTTTGTTTTGAATTGAGTTTGATCCAAGGGCTTTATATGCTTTAAATATATATAATACCAATTAAAGGAGTCATTAATAATTGGTAATTATTCACAACCAAAAAATTTGAAAGGTGATCATACGCCAGAAATCGCCGAAGAGACTATGACGGTTTTACCCTTTGATTTGAAATAAGTTTGATCCACGGGCTTCTTTTTTATTAAAATATATCTAATACCAATTCAAGGAGTGAAAAATATTTGGTAATTAAGCGCAAAAAATAATTTTAAAGGCGTTCATACACCACAAATCTCCTAAGAGACTATGACGGTTTTACCCTTTTATATGAAATAAGTTTGATCCAAGGGCTTGATATGATTGAAATATATCTAATACCTATTGAAGGAGTCAAAAATATTTGGTAATTAACCACAAATAATGATTTGAGGGGTGTTCATACACCACAAATCCCCTACGAGACTATGACGTTTTACCCTTTGATTTGAATAGAGTTTGATCTAAGGTCTTCATATGATTAAAATAGACTTAATACCTATTCAAGGACTCAAAAATATTTGGTAATTATTCATAACAAAATCATTTGAAAGGTGTTCATACACCACAAATCGCCTAAGAGACTATGACGGTTTTTCCCTTTGATTTAATTTGAGTTTGATCCAAGGGCTTCATATTCTTTAGATATATCTATTACCTATTCAAGGAGTCATAAGTATTTTTAAACATTCACAAAAAAATAATTTGAAAGGTGTTCATACACCATAAATCACCTAAAAGACTATGACGGTTTTACCCTTTGACTTGATATAAATTTAATCCAAGGGCTTCATATGATTGAAATATACGTAATACCAATTAAAGAAGTGAAAATTATTTGGTGGTTAAGCACTAAAAATGATTTGAAAGGTGTTGATACACCAAAAATCGCCTAAGAGACTATGACGGTTTTACCCTTTGATTTGAATTGAGTTAGATTCTAGGGCTTCATATGATTTAAATATATCTAATATCTATTCAAGGACTCAATTTTTTTTTGGCAATTATTCAATACAAAATGATTTGAAAGGTTTTCATACACCACAAATCGCCTAAGAGACTATGACGGTTTTACCCTTTGATATGAAATAAGTTTGATCCAACGGTTTCTTATGATTGAAATATATATAATACCTATTCAAGGAGTCAAAAATAATTTGTTAATTAAGCACAAACAATGATTTGAAAGGTGTTTATACACCACAATTCCCCTACAAGACTATGACGGTTTTACCCTTTGATTTGAATTGAGTTTGATCGAAGGACTTCATATGCTTTAAATGGATCTAATACCTATTTAAGGACTCAAAAATATTTGGTAATTATTCACAAAAAAATGATTTGAAAGGTGTTCATTCACCACAAATCGTCTAAGAGACTATGACGGTTTTACCGTTTGTTTTAAATTTAGTATTATCCAAGGGCTTGATATGCTTAAAATATGTATAATACCTATTAAAGGAGTCAGTAATAATAGGTAATTATTCACAACAAAATAATTTGAAAGGTGTTCATACGCCACAAATCGCCGAAGAGACTATGACGGTTTTACCCTTTGATTTGAAATGAGTTTGATCCAAGGGCTTCTTTTTGATTGAAATATATCTAATACCTATTCATGGAGTAAAAAATGTTTAGTAATTAAGCACAAAAAATGATTTCAAAGGTCTTCATACACCACAAATTTCCTAAGCGACTATGACGGTTTTACCCTTTGATTTGAATTGAGTTTGATCCAAGGGCTTCATATCCTTTAAATATATCTAATACCTATTCAAGGACTCAAAAATATTTAGTAATTATTCACAACAAAATGATTTGAAAGGTTTTCATACACCACAAATCGCTTAAGAGAATATGACGGTTTTACCCTTTGATTTGAAATGATTTTGATCCAAATGCTTCATATGATTAAAATATATCTAATACCCATTCAAGGAGTCAAAAATATTTTTGTAATTAAGCACAAACAATGATTTGAAAGGTGTTTATACAGCACAAGTCCCCTACAAGACTATGACCGTTTTACCCTTTGATTTGATTTGAGTTTTATCGAAGGACTTCATATGCTTTAAATAGATCTAATACCTATTCAAGGACTCAAAAATATTTGGTAATTATTCACAACAAAATAATTTGAAAGGTGTTCATTCACCACAAATCGTCTAAGAGACTATGACGGTTTTACCCTTTGTTTTGAATTGAGTTTGATCCAAGGGCTTTATATGCTTTAAATATATATAATACCTATTAAAGGAGTCATTAATAATTGGTAATTATTCACAACCAAAAAATTTGAAAGGTGATTATACGCCAGAAATCGCCGAAGAGACTATGACAGTTTTACCCTTTGATTTGAAATAAGTTTGATCCACGAGATTCTTTTTTATCAAAATATATCTAATACCTATTCAAGGAGTGAAAAATATTTGGTAATTAAGCACAAAAAATGATTTTAAAGGCATTCATACACCTATTCAAGAGACTATGACGGTTTCACTCTTTTATATGAAATAAGTTTGATCCAAGGGCTTGATATGATTGAAATATATTTAATACCTATTCAAGGATTCAAAAATATTTGGTAATTAACCACAAAAAAATATTTGAGAGGTGTTCATACACCACAAATCCCCTAAGAGACTATGACGGTTTTACCCTTTAATTTTAATTAAGTTAGATTCTAGGGCTTCATATGATTTAAATATATATAATATCTATTCAAGGAGTAAAAAATAAATTGGTAATTAAGCACAAACAATGATTTGAAAGGTGTTTATACACCACAATTCCCCTACAAGACTATGACGGTTTTACCCTTGGATTTGAATTGAGTTTGATCGAAGGACTTCATATGCTTTAAATAGATCTAATACCTATTTAAGGACTCAAAAATATTTGGTAATTATTCACAAAAAAAATGATTTGAAAGGTGTTCATTCACCACAAATCGTCTAAGAGACTATGACGGTTATACCATTTGTTTTGAATTGAGTTTGATCTATGGGCTTCGTATGCTTTAAATACATATAATACCTATTAAAGGAGTCATTAATAATTGGTAATTATTCACAACAAAATAATTTGAAAGGTGTTCATACGCCATAAATCGCCGAAGAGACTATGACGGTTTTACCCTTTGATTTGAAATGAGTTTGATCCACGGGCTTCTTTTTGATTGAAATATATCTAATACCTATTCAAGGAGTCAAAAATGTTTTGTAATTAAGCACAAAAAATGATTTTAAAGGTGTTCATACACCACAAATTGCCTAAGCGACTATGACGGTTTTACCCTTTGATTTGAATTGAGTTTGATCCAAGGGCTTCATATCCTTTAAATATATATAATACCTATTCAAGGACTCAAAAATATTTGGTAATTATTCACAAAAAAATAATTTGAAAGGTGTTCATACGCCATAAATCGCCGAAGAGACTATGACGGTTTTACCCTTTGATTTGAAATGAGTTTGATCCACGGGCTTCTTTTTGATTGAAATATATCTAATACCTATTTAAGGAGTCAATTTTTTTTTGTAATTAAGCTAAAAAAATGATTTCAAAGGTGTTCATACACCACAAATTTCCTAAGCGACTATGACGGTTTTACCCTTTGATTTAAATTGAGTTTGATCCAAGGGCTTCATATCCTTTAAATATATCTAATACCTATTCAAGGACTCAAAAATATTTGGTAATTATTCACAACAAAATAATTTGAAAGGTTTTCATACACCACAAATCGCCTAAGAGAATATGACGGTTTTACCCTTTGATTTGAAATAATTTTGATCCAAATGCTTCATATGTTTAAAATATATCTAATACCCATTCAACGAGTCAAAAATATTTTTGTAATTAAGCACAAACAATGATTTGAAAGGTGTTTATACACCACAAATCCCCTACAAGACTATGACCGTTTTACCCTTTTATTTGATTTGAGTTTGATCGAAGGACTTCATATGCTTTTAATAGATCTAATACCTATTCAAGGACTCAAAAATATTTGGTAATTATTCACAAAAAAATAATTTGAAAGGTGTTCATTCACCACAAATCGTCTAAGAGACTATGACGGTTTTACCCTTTGTTTTGAATTGAGTTTGATCCAAGGTCCTTATATGCTTTAAATATATACAATACCTATGAAAGGAGTCATTAATAATTGGTATTTATTCACAACAAAATAATTTGAAAGGTGTTCATACGCCAGAAATCGCCGAAGAGACTATGACGGTTTTACCCTTTGATTTGAAATAATTTTGATCCACGGCCTTCTTTTTTATTAAAATATATCTAATACCTATTGAAGGAATGAAAAATATTTGGTAATTAAGCACAAAAAATGATTTTAAAGGCGTTTATACACCACAAATCTCTTAAGAGACTATGACGGTTTTACCCTTTTATAGGAAATAAGTTTGATCCAAGGGCTTGATATGATTGAAATATATCTAATACCTATTTAAGGATCAAAAATATTTGGGAATTAACCACAAAAAATGATTTGAGAGGTGTTCATACACCACAAATCCCCTAAGAGACTATGACGTTTTACCCTTTGATTTCAATTGAGTTTGATCTAAGGTCTTCATATGATTAAAATAGACTTAATACCTATTCAAGGACTCAAATTTTTTTGGTAATTATTCACAACAAAATGATTTGAAAGGTGTTCATACACCACAAATCGCCTAATTGACTATGCCGGTTTTACCCTTTCATTTAAATTGAGTTTGATCCAAGGATTCATATGCTTTAAATATATCTATTACCTATTCAAGGAGTCATAAATATTATGTAAACATTCACAAAAAATTAATTTGAAAGGTGTTCATACACCACAAATCGCCTAAGAGACTATGACGGTTTTACCCTTTGACTTGATATAAGTTTAATCCAAGGGCTTCATATGATTTAAATATACGTAATACCAATTAAAGAAGTGAAAAGTATTTGGTAGTTAAGCACTAAAAATGATTTGAAAGGTGTTCATACACCAAAAATCGCCTTAGAGACTATGACGGTTTTACCCTTTGATT
The DNA here is from genome assembly GCA_947645195.1 of Patellifolia procumbens. NCBI lineage: Eukaryota > Viridiplantae > Streptophyta > Magnoliopsida > Caryophyllales > Amaranthaceae > Patellifolia > Patellifolia procumbens. The sequence goes on from CANSGD010000904.1 coordinate 260,674, forward strand.
TGAATTGAGTTAGATTCTAGGGCTTCATATAAATTAAATATATCTAATATCTATTCAAGGACTCAAACTTTTTTTGGTAATTATTCAATACAAAATGATTTGAAAAGTTTTCATACACCACAAATCGCCTAAGAGACTATGACGGTTTTACCCTTTGATATGAAATAAGTTTGATTCAAGGGTTTCATATGATTGAAATATATATAATACCTATTCAAGGAGTCAAAAATAAATTGGTAATTAAGCACAAAAAATGATTTGAAAGGTGTTTATACACCACATTTCCCCTACAAGACCATGACGGTTTTACCCTTTGATTTGAATTGAGTTTGATCGAAGGACTTTATATGCTTTAAATAGATCTAATACCTATTTAAGGACTCGAAAATATTTAGTATTTATTCACAAAAAAATGATTTGAAAGGTGTTCATTCACCACAAATCGTCTAAGAGACTATGACGGTTTTACCAGTTGTTTTGAATTGAGTTTGATCTAAGGGCTTCATATGCTTTAAATGTATATAATACCTATTAAAGGAGTCATTAATAATTGGTAATTATTCACAACAAAATAATTTGAAAGATGTTCATACGCCACAAATCGCCTAAGAGAGTATGACGGTTTTACCCTTTGATTTGAAATGAGTTTGATCCACGGGATTCTTTTTGATTGAAATATATCTAATACCTATTCAAAGAGTCAAAAATGTTTTGTAATTAAGCACAAAAAATGATTTCAAAGGTGTTCATACACCACAAATGTCCTAAGCGACTATGACGGTTTATCCTTTGATTTGAATTGAGTTTGATCCAAGGGCTTCATATCCTTTAAATATATCTAATACCTATTCAAGGACTCAAAAATATTTGGTAATTATTCACAACAAAATTATTTGAAAGGTTTTCATACACCACAAATCGCCTAAGAGAATATGACGGTTTTACCCTTTGATTTGAAATAATTTTGATCCAAATGCTTCATATGATTAAAATATATCTAATACCCATTCAAAGAGTCAAAAATATTTTTGTAATTAAGCACAAACAATGATCTGAAAGGTGTTTATACACCACAAATCCCCTACAAGACTATGACGGTTTTACCCTTTGATTTGATTTGAGTTTGATCGAAGGACTTCATATGCTTTAAATAGATCTAATACCTATTCAAGGACTCAAAATATTTGGTAATTATTCACAACAAAATGATTTGAAAGGTGTTCATTCACAAATCGTCTAAGAGACTATGATGGTTTTACCCTTTGTTTTGAATTGAGTTTGATCCAAGGGCTTTATATGCTTTAAATATATACAATACCTATTAAAGGAGTCATTAACAATTGGGAATTATTCACAACAAAATAATTTGAAAGGTGTTCATACGCCAGAAATCGCCGAATAGACTATGACGGTTTTACCCTTTGATTTGAAATAAGTTTGATACATGGGCATCTTTTTTATTAAAATATATCTAATACCTATTCAAGGAGTGAAAAATATTTGGTAATTAAGCACAAATAAAGATTTTAAAGGCGTTCATACACCACAAATCTCCTAAGAGACTATGACGGTTTTACCCTTTTATTTGAAATAAGTTTGATCCAAGGGCTTGATTTGATTGAAATATGTCTAATACCTATTTAAGGAGTCAAAAATATTTGGTAATTAACCACAAAAAATGATTTGAGAGGTGTTCATACACCACAAATCCCCTAAGAGACTATGACGTTTTACCCTTTGATTTCAATTGAGTTTGATCTAAGGTCTTCATATGATTAAAATAGACTTAATACCTATTCAAGGACTCAAAAATATTTTGTAATTATTCATAACAAAGTGATTTGAAAGGTGTTCATACACCACAAATCGCCTAATTGACTATGCCGGTTTTACCCTTTGATTTAAATTGAGTTTGATCCAAGGCTTCATATGCTTTAAATATATCTATTACCTATTCAAGGAGTCATAAATATTATGTAAACATTCACAAAAAATTAATTTGAAAGGTGTTCATACACCACAAATCGCCTAAGAGACTATGACGGTTTTACCCTTTGACTTGATATAAGTTTAATCCAAGGGCTTCATATGATTTAAATATACGTAATACCAATTAAAGAAGTGAAAAGTATTTGGTAGTTAAGCACTAAAAATGATTTGAAAGGTGTTCATACACCAAAAATCGCCTAAGAGACTATGACGGTTTTACCCTTTGATTTGAATTGAGTTAGATTCTAGGGCTTCATATAATTTAAATATATCTAATATCTATTCAAGGACTCAAACTTTTTTTGGTAATTATTCAATACAAAATGATTTGAAAAGTTTTCATACACCACAAATCGCCTAAGAGACTATGACGGTTTTACCCTTTGATATGAAATAAGTTTGATCCAAGGGTTTCATATGATTGAAATATATATAATACCTATTGAAGGAGTCAAAAATAAATTGGTAATTAAGCACAAAAAATGATTTGAAAGGTGTTTATACACCACATTTCCCCTACAAGACCATGACGGTTTTACCCTTTGATTTGAATTGAGTTTGATCGAAGGACTTCATATGCTTTAAATAGATCTAATACCTATTTAAGGACTCGAAAATATTTAGTAATTCTTCACAAAAAAATGATTTGAAAGGTGTTCATTCACCAAAAATCGTCTAAGAGACTATGATGGTTTTACCAGTTGTTTTGAATTGAGTTTGATCTAAGGGCTTCATATGCTTTAAATGTATATAATACCTATTAAATGAGTCATTAATAATTTGTAATTATTCACAACAAAATAATTTGAAAGGTGTTCATACGCCACAAATCGCCGAAGAGACTATGACGGTTTTACCCTTTGATTTGAAATGAGTTTGATCCACGGGCTTCTTTTTGATTGAAATATATCTAATACCTATTCAAAGAGTCAAAAATGTTTTGTAATTAAGCACAAAAAATGATTTCAAAGGTGTTCATACACCACAAATGTCCTAAGCGACTATGACGGTTTTATCCTTTGATTTGAATTGAGTTTGATCCAAGGGCTTCATATCCTTTAAATATATCTAATACCTATTCAAGGACTCAAAAATATTTGGTAATTATTCACAACAAAATGATTTGAAAGGTTTTCATACACCACAAATCGCCTAAGAGAATATGACGGTTTTACCCTTTGATTTGAAATAATTTTGATCCAAATGCTTCATATGATTAAAATATATCTAATACCCATTCAAAGACTCAAAAATATTTTTGTAATTAAGCACAAACAATGATCTGAAAGGGGTTTATACACCACAATTAGCCTAAGAGACTATGACGGTTTTACCCTTTGACTTGATATAAGTTTAAACTCAAGGCTTCATATGATTGAAATATACGTTATACCAATTAAAGAAGTGAAAATTATTTGGTAGTTAAGCACTAAAAATGATTTGAAAGGTGTTCATACACCAAAAATCGCCTAAGAGACTATGACGGTTTTACCCTTTAATTTGAATTGAGTTAGATTCTAGGGCTTCATATGATTTAAATATATCTAATATCTATTCAAGGACTCAAACTTTTTTGGTAATTACTCAATACAAAATCATTTGAAAAGTTTTCATACACCACAAATCGCCTAAGAGACTATGACGGTTTTACCCTTTGATATGAAATAAGTTTGATCCAAGGGTTTCATATGATTGAAATATATATAATACCTATTCAAGGAGTCAAAAATAAATTGATAATTAAGCACAAACAATGATTTGAAGGTGTTTATACACCACAATTCCCCTACAAGACTATGACGGTTTTACCCTTTGATTTGAATTGAGTTTGATCGAAGGACTTCATATGCTTTAAATAGATCTAATACCTATTTAAGGACTCAAAAATATTTGGTAATTATTCACAAAAAAATGATTTGAAAGGTGTTCATTCACCACAAATCGTCTAAGAGACTATGACGGTTTTACCATTTGTTGTGAATTGAGTTTGATCTAAGGGCTTCATATGATTTAAATATATATAATACCTATTAAAGGAGTCATTAATAATTGGTAATTATTCACAACAAAATAATTTGAAAGGTGTTCATACGCCACAAATCGCCGAAGAGACTATGACGGTTTTACCCTTTGATTTGAAATGAGTTTGATCCACGGGCTTCTTTTTGATTGAAATATATCTAATACCTATTCAAGGAGTCAAAAATGTTTTGTAATTAAGCACAAAAAATGATTTCAAAGGTGTTCATACACCACAAATTGCCTTAGCGACTATGACGGTTTTACCCTTTGATTTGAATTGAGTTTGATCCAAGGGCTTCATATCCTTTAAATATATCTAATACCTATTCAAGGACTATAAAATATTTGGTAATTATTCACAACAAAATTATTTGAAAGGTTTTCATACACCACAAATCGCCTAAGAGAATATGACGTTTTTACCCTTTGATTTGAAATAATTTTGTTCCAAATGCTTCATATGATTAAAATATATCTAATACCCATTCAAAGAGTCAAAAATATTTTTGTAATTAAGGACAAACAATTATCTGAAAGGTGTTTATACACCACAAATCCCCGACAAGACTATAACAGTTTTACCCTTTGATTTGATTTGAGTTGGATCGAAGGACTTCATATGCTTTAAATAGATCTAATACCTATTCAAGGACTCAAAAATATTTGGTAATTATTCACAACAAAATGATTTGAAAGGTGTTCATTCACCACAAATCGTCTAAGAGTCTATGACGATTTTACCCTTTGTTTTGAATTGAGTTTGATCCAAGGGCTTTATATGCTTTAAATATGTACAATACCTATTAAAGGAGTCATTAACAATTGGTAATTATTCGCAACAAAATAATATGAAAGGTGTTCATACGCCAGAAATCGCCGAAGAGACTATGACGGTTTTACCCTTTGATTTGAAATATGTTTGATCAATGGGCTTCTTTTTTATTAAAATATATCTAATACCTATTCAAGGAGTGAAAAATATTTGGTAATTAAGCACAAAAAATGATTTTAAAGGCGTTCGTACACCACAAATCTCCTAAGAGACTATGACAGTTTTACCCTTTTATATGAAATAAGTTTGATCCAAGGGCATGATATGATTGAAATATATCTAATACCTATTTAAGGAGTCAAAAATATTTGGTAATTAACCACAAAAAATGATTTGAGAGGTGTTCATACACCACAAATCCCCTACGAGACTATGACGTTTTACCCTTTGATTTCAATTGAGTTTGATCTAAGGTCTTCATATCATTAAAATAGACTTAATACCTATTCAAGGACTCAAAATTTTTTGGTAATTATTGACAACAAAATGATTTGAAAGGTGTTCATACACCACAAATCGCCTAATTGATTATGCCGGTTTTACCCTTTGATTTAAATTGAGTTTGATCCAAGGGCTTCATATGCTTTAAATATATCTATTACCTATTCAAGGAGTCATAAATATTTTGTAAACATTCACAAAAAAATAATTTGAAAGGTGTTCATATACCACAAATCGCCTAAGAGACTACGACGGTTTTACCCTTTGACTTGATATAAGTTTAAACTCAGGGCTTCATATGATTGAAATATACGTAATACCAATTAAAGAATTGAAAAGTATTTGGTAGTTAAGCACTAAAAATATATTTGAAAGGTGTTCATACACCAAAAATCGCCTAAGAGACTATGAAAGTTTTACCCTTTGATTTGAATTGAGTTAGATTCTAGGGCTTCATATTATTTAAATATATCTAATATCTATTCAAGGACTCAAACTTTTTTGGTAATTATTCAATACAAAATGATTTGAAAAGTTTTCATACACCACAAATCGCCTAAGAGACTATGACGGTTTTACCCTTTGATATGAAATAAGTTTGATCCAAGGGTTTCATATGATTGAAATATATATAATACCTATTCAAGGAGTCAAAAATAAATTGATAATTAAGCACAAACAATGATTTGAAGGTGTTTATACACCACAATTCCCCTACAAGACTATGACGGTTTTACCCTTTGATTTGAATTGAGTTTGATCGAAGGACTTCATATGCTTTAAATAGATCTAATACCTATTTAAGGACTCAAAAATATTTGGTAATTATTCACAAAAAAATGATTTGAAAGGTGTTCATTCAGCACAAATCGTCTAAGTGACTATGACGGTTTTACCATTTGTTTTGAATTGAGTTTGATCTAAGGGCTTCATATGATTTAAATATATATAATACCTATTAAGGAGTCATTAATAATTGGTAATTATTCACAACAAAATAATTTGAAAGGTGTTCATTCACCACAAATCGTCTAAGAGACTATGACGGTTTTACCCTTTGTTTTGAATTGAGTTTGATCCAAGGGCTTTATATGCTTTAAATCTATACAATACCTATTAAAGGAGTCATTAATAATTGGTAATTATTCACAACAAAATAATTTGAAAGGTGTTCATACGCCACAAATCGCCGAAGAGACTATGACGGTTTTACCCTTTGATTTGAAATGAGTTTGATCCACGGGCTTCTTTTTGATTGAAATATATCTAATACCTATTCAAGGAGTCAAAAATGTTTTGTAATTAAGCACAAAAAATGATTTCAAAGGTGTTCATACACCACAAATTGCCTTAGCGACTATGACGGTTTTACCCTTTGATTTGAATTGAGTTTGATCCAAGGGCTTCATATCCTTTAAATATATCTAATACCTATTCAAGGACTCAAAAATATTTGGTAATTATTCACAACAAAACGATTTGAATGGTTTTCATACACCACAAATCGCCTAAGAGAATATGACGTTTTTACCCTTTGATTTGAAATAATTTTGTTCCAAATGCTTCATATGATTAAAATATATCTAATACCCATTCAAAGAGTCAAAAATATTTTTGTAATTAAGGACAAACAATTATCTGAAAGGTGTTTATACACCACAAATCCCCGACAAGACTATAACAGTTTTACCCTTTGATTTGATTTGAGTTGGATCGAAGGACTTCATATGCTTTAAATAGATCTAATACCTATTCAAGGACTCAAAAATATTTGGTAATTATTCACAACAAAATGATTTGAAAGGTGTTCATTCACCACAAATCGTCTAAGAGTCTATGACGATTTTACCCTTTGTTTTGAATTGAGTTTGATCCAAGGGCTTTATATGCTTTAAATATGTACAATACCTATTAAAGGAGTCATTAACAATTGGTAATTATTCACAACAAAATAATATGAAAGGTGTTCATACGCCAGAAATCGCCGAAGAGACTATGACGGTTTTACCCTTTGATTTGAAATATGTTTGATCCATGGGCTTCTTTTTTATTAAAATATATCTAATACCTATTCAAGGAGTGAAAAATATTTGGTAATTAAGCACAAAAAATGATTTTAAAGGCGTTCGTACACCACAAATCTCCTAAGAGACTATGACAGTTTTACCCTTTTATATGAAATAAGTTTGATCCAAGGGCTTGATATGATTGAAATATATCTAATACCTATTTAAGGAGTCAAAAATATTTGGTAATTAACCACAAAAAATGATTTGAGAGGTGTTCATACACCACAAATCCCCTACGAGACTATGACGTTTTACCCTTTGATTTCAATTGAGTTTGATCTAAGGTCTTCATATCATTAAAATAGACTTAATACCTATTCAAGGACTCAAAATTTTTTGGTAATTATTCACAACAAAATGATTTGAAAGGTGTTCATACACCACAAATCGCCTAATTGATTATGCCGGTTTTACCCTTTGATTTAAATTGAGTTTGATCCAAGGGCTTCATATGCTTTAAATATATCTATTACCTATTCAAGGAGTCATAAATATTTTGTAAACATTCACAAAAAAATAATTTGACAGGTGTTCATATACCACAAATCGCCTAAGAGACTACGACGGTTTTACCCTTTGACTTGATATAAGTTTAAACTCAGGGCTTCATATGATTGAAATATACGTAATACCAATTAAAGAATTGAAAAGTATTTGGTAGTTAAGCACTAAAAATATATTTGAAAGGTGTTCATACACCAAAAATCGCCTAAGAGACTATGACAGTTTTACCCTTTGATTTGAATTGAGTTAGATTCTAGGGCTTCATATTATTTAAATATATCTAATATCTATTCAAGGACTCAAACTTTTTTGGTAATTATTCAATACAAAATGATTTGAAAAGTTTTCATACACCACAAATCGCCTAAGAGACTATGACGGTTTTACCCTTTGATATGAAATAAGTTTGATCCAAGGGTTTCATATGATTGAAATATATATAATACCTATTCAAGGAATCAAAAATAAATTGATAATTAAGCACAAACAATGATTTGAAGGTGTTTATACACCACAATTCCCCTACAAGACTATGACGGTTTTACCCTTTGATTTGAATTGAGTTTTATCGAAGGACTTCATATGCTTTAAATAGATCTAATACCTATTTAAGGACTCAAAAATATTTGGTAATTATTCACAAAAAAATGATTTGAAAGGTGTTCATTCACCACAAATCGTCTAAGTGACTATGACGGTTTTACCATTTGTTTTGAATTGAGTTTGATCTAAGGGCTTCATATGATTTAAATATATATAATACCTATTAAGGAGTCATTAATAATTGGTAATTATTCACAACAAAATAATTTGAAAGGTGTTCATTCACCACAAATCGTCTAAGAGACTATGACGGTTTTACCCTTTGTTTTGAATTGAGTTTGATCCAAGGGCTTTATATGCTTTAAATCTATACAATACCTATTAAAGGAGTCATTAATAATTGGTAATTATTCACAACAAAATAATTTGAAAGGTGTTCATACGCCACAAATCGCCGAAGAGACTATGACGGTTTTACCCTTTGATTTGAAATGAGTTTGATCCACGGGCTTCTTTTTGATTGAAATATATCTAATACCTATTCAAGGAGTCAAAAATGTTTTGTAATTAAGCACAAAAAATGATTTCAAAGGTGTTCATACACCACAAATTGCCTTAGCGACTATGACGGTTTTACCCTTTGATTTGAATTGAGTTTGATCCAAGGGCTTCATATCCTTTAAATATATCTAATACCTATTCAAGGACTCAAAAATATTTGGTAATTATTCACAACAAAACGATTTGAATGGTTTTCATACACCACAAATCGCCTAAGAGAATATGACGTTTTTACCCTTTGATTTGAAATAATTTTGTTCCAAATGCTTCATATGATTAAAATATATCTAATACCCATTCAAAGAGTCAAAAATATTTTTGTAATTAAGGACAAACAATTATCTGAAAGGTGTTTATACACCACAAATCCCCGACAAGACTATAACAGTTTTACCCTTTGATTTGATTTGAGTTGGATCGAAGGACTTCATATGCTTTAAATAGATCTAATACCTATTCAAGGACTCAAAAATATTTGGTAATTATTCACAACAAAATGATTTGAAAGGTGTTCATTCACCACAAATCGTCTAAGAGTCTATGACGATTTTACCCTTTGTTTTGAATTGAGTTTGATCCAAGGGCTTTATATGCTTTAAATATGTACAATACCTATTAAAGGAGTCATTAACAATTGGTAATTATTCACAACAAAATAATATGAAAGGTGTTCATACGCCAGAAATCGCCGAAGAGACTATGACGGTTTTACCCTTTGATTTGAAATATGTTTGATCCATGGGTTTCTTTTTTATTAAAATATATCTAATACCTATTCAAGGAGTGAAAAATATTTGGTAATTAAGCACAAAAAATGATTTTAAAGGCGTTCGTACACCACAAATCTCCTAAGAGACTATGACAGTTTTACCCTTTTATATGAAATAAGTTTGATCCAAGGGCTTGATATGATTGAAATATATCTAATACCTATTTAAGGAGTCAAAAATATTTGGTAATTAACCACAAAAAATGATTTGAGTGGTGTTCATACACCACAAATCCCCTACGAGACTATGACGTTTTACCCTTTGATTTCAATTGAGTTTGATCTAAGGTCTTCATATCATTAAAATAGACTTAATACCTATTCAAGGACTCAAAATTTTTTGGTAATTATTCACAACAAAATGATTTGAAAGGTGTTCATACACCACAAATCGCCTAATTGATTATGCCGGTTTTACCCTTTGATTTAAATTGAGTTTGATCCAAGGGCTTCATATGCTTTAAATATATCTATTACCTATTCAAGGAGTCATAAATATTTTGTAAACATTCACAAAAAAATAATTTGAAAGGTGTTCATATACCACAAATCGCCTAAGAGACTACGACGGTTTTACCCTTTGACTTGATATAAGTTTAAACTCAGGGCTTCATATGATTGAAATATACGTAATACCAATTAAAGAATTGAAAAGTATTTGGTAGTTAAGCACTAAAAATATATTTGAAAGGTGTTCATACACCAAAAATCGCCTAAGAGACTATGACAGTTTTACCCTTTGATTTGAATTGAGTTAGATTCTAGGGCTTCATATTATTTAAATATATCTAATATCTATTCAAGGACTCAAACTTTTTTGGTAATTATTCAATACAAAATTATTTGAAAAGTTTTCATACACCACAAATCGCCTAAGAGACTATGACGGTTTTACCCTTTGATATGAAATAAGTTTGAGCCAAGGGTTTCATATGATTGAAATATATATAATACCTATTCAAGGAGTCAAAAATTAATTGATAATTAAGCACAAACAATGATTTGAAGGTGTTTATACACCACAATTCCCCTACAAGACTATGACGGTTTTACCCTTTGATTTGAATTGAGTTTGATCGAAGGACTACATATGCTTTAAATAGATCTAATACCTATTTAAGGACTCAAAAATATTTGGTAATTATTCACAAAAAAATGATTTGAAAGGTGTTCATTCACCACAAATCGTCTAAGAGACTATGACGGTTTTACCATTTGTTTTGAATTGCGTTTGATCTAAGGGCTTCATATGATTTAAATATATATAATACCTATTAAGTAGTCATTAATAATTGGTAATTATTCACAACAAAATAATTTGAAAGGTGTTCATTCACCACAAATCGTCTAAGAGACTATGACGGTTTTACCCTTTGTTTTGAATTGAGTTTGATCCAAGGGCTTTATATGCTTTAAATCTATACAATACCTATTAAAGGAGTCATTAACAATAGGTAATTATTCACAACAAAATAATTTGAAAGGTGTTCATACGCCAGAAATCGCCGAAGAGACTATGATGGTTTTACCCTTTGATTTGAAATAAGTTTGATCCACGGGCTTCTTTTTTATTAAAATATATCTAATACCTATTCTAGGAGTGAAAAATATTTGGTAATTAAGTACAAAAAATGATTTTAAAGGCGTTCATACACCACAAATCTCCTAAGAGATTATGACGGTTTTACCCTTTTATTTGAAATAAGTTTGATCCAAGGGCTTGATATGATTGAAATATATCTAATACCTATTTAAGGAGTCAAAAATATTTGGTAATTAACCACAAAAAATGATTTGAGAGGTGTTCATACACCACAAATCCCCTAAGAGACTATGACGTTTTACCCGTTGATTTCAATTGAGTTTGATCTAAGGTCTTCATATGATTAAAATAGACTTAATACCTATTCAAGGACTCAAAAATATTTTGTAATTATTCACAAAAAAATTATTTGAAAGGTGTTCATACACCACAAATCGCCTAATTAACTATGCCGATTTTACCCTTTGATTTAAATTGAGTTTGATCCAAGGGCTTCATATGATCCTAGGCTTGCAGCGCATTCTCGAAGAGCTAATTCTTGCAAAGTGAAGAGCCTATTCAGCTGGCTGCACGAATCCAGCCTTGTTTAAGGGGCGTTAGCGAATCGCTAAAGCGAAGAAGAAGGGGCGCGTAGCGATTCACCTACTTGCCTGGGCTCCCCCGGGAGCTTCCTTACATGGATCGAGTTCAAATGTATAAGTTCTTATATAGAGAGCACCTATGAAAGATGAAAACACGGCGTCCTCAACAAGAATAATCAATATATCTATTACATATTCAAGGAGTCATAAATATTTTGTAAACATTCACAAAATATTAATTTGAAAGGTGTTCATATACCACAAATCGCCTAAGAGACTATGACGGTTTTACCCTTTGAATTGATATAAGTTTAAACTCAGGGCTTCATATGATTGAAATATACGTAATACCAATTAAAGAAGTGAAAAGTATTTGGTAGTTAAGCACTAAAAATGATTTGAAAGGTGTTCATACACCAAAAATCGCCTAAGAGACTATGACGGTTTTACCCTTTGATTTGAATTGAGTTAGATTCTAGGGCTTCATATGATTTAAATATATCTAATATCTATTCAAGGACTCAAACTTTTTTGGTAATTATTCAATACAAAATGATTTGAAAAGTTTTCATACACCACAAATCGCCTAAGACACTATGACGGTTTTACCCTTTGATATGAAATAAGTTTGATCCAAGGGTTTCATATGATTGAAATATATATAATACCTATTCAAGGAGTCAAAAATAAATTGGTAATTAAGCACAAACAATGATTTGAAAGTTGTTTATACACCACTATTCCCCTACAAGACTATGACGGTTTTACCCTTTGATTTGAATTGAGTTTGATCGAAGGACTTCATATGCTTTAAATTGATCTAATACCTATTTAAGGACTCAAAAATATTTGGTAATTATACACAAAAAAATGATTTGAATGGTGTTCATTCACCACAAATCGTCTTAGAGACTATGACGGTTTTACCCTTTGTTTTGAATTGAGTTTGATCCAAGGGCTTTATATGCTTTAAATATATACAATACCTATTAAAGGAGTCATTAATAATTGGTAATTATTCACTACAAAATAATTTGAAAGGTGTTCATACGCCAGAAATCGCCGAAGAAACTATGACGGTTTTATCCTTTGATTTGAAATAAGTTTGATCAACGGGCTTGTTTTTTATTAAAATATATCTAATACCTATTCAAGGAGTGAAAAATAATTGGTAATTAAGCGCAAAAAATGATTTTAAAGGCGTTCATACACCACAAATCGCCTAAGAGACTATGACGGTTTTACGCTTTAATTTGAATTGAGTTTGATCCAAGGGCTTCATATTATTTAAACATATCTAATACCTATTCAAGGAGTCAAATATTTATGGTAATTATTCCCAACCAAATGATTTGAAAGGTTTTCATTCACCACAAATCGTCTAAGAGACTATGACGGTTTTACCCTTTTATATGAAATAAGTTTGATCCAAGGGTTTCATATGATTTAAATATATCTAAAACCCATCCAAGGACTCATAAATATTTGGTTATTATTGAAAACCAAAATAATTTGCAAGGTGATCATACACCACAAATCGCCTAAGAGACTATGACGGAATTACCCTTTGATTTGAAATAAGTTTGATCCAAATGCTTCATATGATTAAAATATAACTAATACCCATTCAAGGAGTCAAAAATATTTTGGTAATTAAGCACAAACAATGATTTGAAAGGTGTTTATACACCACAAATCCCATACAAGACTATGCCGGTTTTACCCTTTGATTTGAATTGAGTTTGATCGAAGGACTTCATATGCTTTAAATAGATCTAATACCTATTCAAGGACTCCAAAATATTTGGTAATTATTCACAACAAAATGATTTCAAAGGTGTTCATTCACCCAAATCGTCTAAGAGACTATGACGGTTTTACCCTTTGTTTTGAATTGAGTTTGATCCAAGGGCTTTATATGCTTTAAATATATATAATACCTATTCAAGGATTCATTAATAATTTGTAAATATTCACAACAAAATAATTTGAAAGGTGTTCATACGCCAGAAATCCCCTAAGAGACTATGACGGTTTTACCCTTTGATTTGAATGGAGTTTGAGATAAGGGCTTGATATGCTTTAAATATATCTAATACCGATTGAAGGAGCCATAAATATTTTGTAAACATTTACAACAAAATAATTTGAAAGGTGTTCATACACCACAAATTGCCTAAGAGACTATGACGGTTTTACCCTTTAATTTGAATTGAGTTTGCTCCAAGGACTTCATATGATTTAAACATATCTAATACCTATTAAAGGATTCAAATATATTTGGTGATTATTCTCAACAAAATAATATGAAAGGTGTTCATACACCACAAATCGCCTAAGAGACTATGACGGTTTTACCCTTTGACTTGATAGAAGTTTAATCCAAGGGATTCATATGATTTAAATATACCTAATACCAATTCAAGAATTTAAAAGTATTTGGTAATTAACCACCAAAAATGAATTGAAAGGTGTTCATACACCAAAAATCGCCTAAGAGACTATGACGGTTTTACCCTTTGATTTGAATTGAGTTAGATTCAAGGGCTTCATATGATTTAAATTTATCTAATATCTAATCAAAGACTCAAACTTTTTAGGTAATTATTCAATACAAAATGATATGAAAGGTTTTCATACACCACAAATCGCCTAAGAGACTATGACGGTTTTACCCTTTGATATGAAATAAGTTTGATCCAAGGGTTTCATATGATTGAAATATATCTAATACCTATTCAAGGAATCAATAATATTTGGTAATTAAGCACAAATAATGATTTGAAAGGTGTTCATACACCACAAATCCCCTAAGAGACTATGACGGTTTTACACTTTGATTTGAATTTGACTTGGATCAAAGGGCTTCATATGCTTTAAATATATCTAACACCTATTCAAGAACTCAAAAATATCTGGATATTATTCACAATCAGAATAATTTGAAAGGTGTTCATACACCACAATTCGCCTAAGAGACTATTACAGTTTTACCCTTTGATTTGAAATAAGTTTGATCCAAATGCTTCATATGATTAAAATATATATAATACCCATTCAAGGAGTCAAAAATATTTTGGTAATTAAGCACAAACAATGATTTGAAAGGTGGTTATACACCACAAATCCCCTACAAGACTATGACGGTTTTACCCTTTTATTTGAATTCAGTTTGATCAAAGGACTTCATATGCTTTAAATAGATCTAATACCTATTTAAGGACTCAAAAATATTTGGTAATTATTCACAACAAAATTATTTGAAAGGTGTTCATTCACAACAAATCGTCTAAGAGACTAGGACGGTTTTACCCTTTGTTTTGAATTCTGTTTGATCCAAGGGCTTCATATGCTTTAAATATATCTAATACCTATTAAAGGAGTAGTTAGTAATTGGTAATTATTCACAATAAAATAATTTGAAAGGTGTTCACACGCCACAAATCGTCGAAGAGACTATGACGGTTTACCCTTTGATTTGAAATAAGTTTCATCCAAGGGCTTCTTTGTGATTGAAATATATCTAATGCCTATTCAAGGAGTAAAACATATTTAGTAATTGAGCACAAAAAATTATTTGAAAGGAGTTCATACACCACAAATTGCCTAAGGGACTATGACGGTTTTACCCTTTGACATGAATTGATTTTGATCCAAGGGCTTCATATGCTTTAAATATATCTAATACCTATTCAAGGAATAAAAAATCTTTGATAATTATTCATAACAAAATGATTTGAATGGTTTTCATACACCACAAATGGCCTAAGAGACTATGACGGTTTTACCCTTTGATTTGAAATAAGTTTGATCTGAATGCTTCATATGATTAAAATATATCTAATACCCATTTAAGGAGTCAAAAATATTTTGGTAATTAAGCACAAACAATACTTTGAAAGATGTTTATACACCAAAATTCCCCTACAAGACTATGACGGTTTTACCCTTTAATTTGAATTGAGTTTGATCGAAGGACTTCATATGTTTTAAATAGATCTAATACCTATTCAAGGACTCAAAAATATTTGGTAATTATTCACAACCAAATGGTTTGAAAGGTGTTCATTCACCACAAATCGTCTAAGAGACTATGACGGTTTAACCCTTTGTTTTGAATTGAGTTTGATCCAAGGGCTTTATATGCTTTAAATATATATAATACCTATTAAAGGAGTCATTAATAATTGGTAATTAATCACAACAAAATAATTTGAAAGGTGTTCATACGCAAGAAATCGTCGAAGAGACTATGACGGTT
This sequence comes from Patellifolia procumbens, assembly GCA_947645195.1. Lineage (NCBI taxonomy): Eukaryota > Viridiplantae > Streptophyta > Magnoliopsida > Caryophyllales > Amaranthaceae > Patellifolia > Patellifolia procumbens. The sequence continues at coordinate 276,789 of CANSGD010000904.1, forward strand.
TTACCCTTTGATTTGTAATAAGTTTGATCCAAGGGTTTCTTTTTTATGGAAATATATCTAATACCTATTCAAGGAGTCAAAAATATTTGGTAATTAAGCACAAAAAATGATTTAAAAGGTGTTCATACACCACAAATTGCCTAAGCAACTGTGACGGTTTTACCCTTTGATTTGAATTGAGTTTGATCTAAGGGCTTCATATGCTTTAAATATATCTAATACCTATTCAAGGACTCAAAAATATTTGGTAATTATTCACAACAAAATGATTTGAAAGGTTTTCATACACCACAAATCGACTGAGAGACTATGACGGTTTTACCCTTTGATATGAAATAAGTTTGATCCAAAGGCTTCATATGATTGAAATATATCTAATACCAATTCATGGAGTCACAAAAATATTTGGTAATCAAGCACAAAAAAAGATTTGAAAGGTGTTCATACAACATAAATCCCCTTATAGACTATGACGGTTTTATCCTTTGATTTGAATTGAGTTTGATCTAAAGGCTTCATATGCTTTAAATAGATCTAATAGCTATTCAAGGACTCAAAAATATTTGGTAATTATTCTTAACAAAATGATTTAAAAGGTGTTCATACACCACAAATCGCCTAAGAGACTATGGCGGCTTTACCCTTTGATTTAAATTGTGTTTGATCCAAGGTCTTCATATGCTTTAAATATATCTGAAACTTATTCAAGGAGTCGTAAATATTTTGTAAATATTCACATCAAAATAATTTAAAAGGTGTTCATACACCACAATTCGTCTAAGACACTATGATGGTTTTACCCTTTAATTTGAATTGAGTTTAATCCAAGCGCTTGATATGCTTTAAACATATCTAATACCTATTCAAGGACTCAAAAATATTTGGTAATTATTCACAACAAACTGATTTGAAAGGTGTTCATACACCACATATCGCCTAACAGACTATGATGGTTTTACCCTTTTATTTGAATTGAGTTTGATCGAAGAACTTCATATGCTTTAAACATATGTTATTCCTATTCATGGAGTCAAAAATATTAGGTAATTATGCACAACAAATGGTTAAAGTGTTCGTACACCAAAAATCGCCTAAGAGACTATTACGGTTTTACCCATTGATTTGAATAGAGTTTGTTCCAAGGGCTTCATATGTTTTACATATATCTAATACCTATTCAAGGAATCAAAAATATTTGGTAATAAAGCAGAAAAAAAAATTTGAAAGGTGTTCATACACCACAAATCGCCTAAGAGACTATGACGGTTTTACCCTTTGATTTAAATTGAGTTAGTTCCAAGGGCTTCATATGCTTTAAATATATATAATACCTATTCAAGGAGTCAAAAATATTTGGTAATTAAGAACAACAGATGATTTGAAAGCTGTTCATACACCAAAAATCGCTTAAGAGACTATGACAGTTTTACCCTTTGATTAAAATTGAGTTTGATCCAATGGCTTCATATGCTTTAAATAAATATAATACATGTTCAAGGAATCAAATTTTTTTGGTAATTAATCACAACAAATAATTTGAAAGGTGTTCATACACTACAAATCGCGTAAGAGACTATGACGATTTCACCCTTTGATTTGAAATGAATTTGACCCGGGGGTTTCAAAAGCTTTAAATATATCTAATACCTATTCAAGGATTCAAAATATTTGGTAATTAAGCATAACAAATGATTTGAAAGGTCTTCATACAACATAAATAGCATAAGAGACTATGATGGTTTTACCATTTGATTTGAATTAAGTTTGATCCAAGGGCTTCATATGCTTTAAATATATCTAATACCTGTTGAAGGAGTCAAAAAACTTTGGTAATTATGCACAACAAATGATTTGAAAGGTGTTCATTCACCACATATTGACTAAGAGACTATGACGGTTTTACCCTTTCATTTCAATTGAGTGAGATCCAAGGACTTCATATGCTTTAAATATATGTTATTCCTGTTCATGGAGTCAAAAATATTTGGTAATTATGCCCAACAAATGATTTGAAAGGTGTTCATACACCACATATCGCCTAAGAGACTATGACCGTTTTACCCTTTGATTAGAGTTGAGTTTTATCCAACGGCTTCATATACTTTAAATATATCTAATACCTATTCAAGGAGTCCAAAATATTTCGTAATTAAGTACAACAAATAATTTGAAAGGTGTTCATACACCACATATCACCTAAGAGACTATGATGGTTTTACCTTTTGATTTGAATTGACTTTGATTCAAGAACTACATATGCTTTAAATAGATCTAATACCTATTTAAGGACTCAAAAATATTTTGTAATTATTCACAACAAAATTATTTGAAAGGTGTTCATTCACAACAAATCGTCTAAGTGACTAGGACGGTTTTACCCTTTGTTTTGAATTCTGTTTGATCCAAAGGCTTCATATACTTTAAATAAATATAATACCTATTAAAGGAGTAATTAATAATTTGTAATTATTCACAATAAAATAATTTGAAAGGTGTTCACACACCACAAATCGTCGAAGAGACTATGACGGTTTACCCTTTGATTTGAAATAAGTTTCATCCAAGGGCTTCTTTTTGATTGAAATATATCTAATAGCTATTCAAGGAGTCAAACATATTTAGTAATTAAGCACAAAAAATTATTTGAAAGGAGTTCATACACCACAAATTGCCTAAGCGACTATGACGGTTTTACCCTTTGATATGAATTGAGTTTGATCCAAGGGCTTCATATGCTTTAAATATATCTAATACCTATTCAAGGAATAAAAAATATTTGATAATTATTCATAACAAAATGATTTGAATGGTTTTAATACACCACAAATCGCCTAAGAGACTATGACGGTTTTACCCTTTGATTTGAAATAAGTTTGATCCGAATGCTTCATATAATTAAAATATATCTAATACCCATTCAAGGAGTCAAAAATATTTTGGTAATTAAGCACAAACAATGATTTGAAAGGTGTTTATACACCACAAATCCCCTACAAGACTATGACGGTTTTATCCTTTGATTTGAATTGAGTTTGATCGAAGGACTTCATATGCTTTAAATAGATATAATACCTATTCAAGGACTCAAAAATATTTTGTAATTATGCACAACCAAATGATTTAAAAGGTGTTCATTCACCACAAATCGTCTAAGAGACTGTGGCGGTTTAACCCTTTGTTTTGAATTGAGTTTGATCTAAGGGAGTTATATGCTTTAAATATATATAATACCTATTAAAGGAGTCATTAATAATTGGTAATTATTCACAACAAAATAATTTGAAAGGTGTTCATACGCCAGAAATCGTCGAAGAGACTATGACGGTTTTACCCTTTGATTTGTAATAAGTTTGATCCAAGGGTTTCTTTTTTATTGAAATATATCTAATACCTATTCAAGGATTCAAAAATATTTGGTAATTAAGCACAAAAAATGATTTGAAAGGTGTTCATACACCACAAACTGCCTAAGCGACTATGACGGTTTTACCCTTTGATTTGAATTGTGTTTGATCTTAGGGATTCATATGCTTTAAATATATCTAATACCTATTCAAGGACTCAAACATATTTGGTAATTATTCACAACAAAATGATTTGAAAGGTTTTCATACACCACAAATCGACTGAGAGACTATGACGGTTTTACCCTTTGATATGAAATAAGTTTGATCCAAAAACTTCATATGATTGAAATATATCTAATACCAATTCAAGGAATCAAAAAAATATTTGGTAATTAAGCACAAAAAATGATTTGAAAGGTGTTCATACAACAGAAATCCCCTTATAGACTATGACGGTTTTATCTTTTGATTTTAATTGAGTTTGATCTAAGGGCTTCATATGCTTTAAATAGATCTAATAGCTATTGAAGGACTCAAAAATATTTGGTAATTATTCTTAACAAAATGATTTAAAAGGTTTTCATACCCCACAAATCGCCTAAGAGACTATGACGGCTTTACCCTTTGATTTAAATTGAGTTTGATCCAAGGGCTTCATATGCTTCAAATATATCTGAAACTTATTCAAGGAGTCGTAAATATTTTGTAAATATTCACAACAAAATAATTGGAAAGGTGTTCATACACCACAATTCGCGTTAGAGACTATGATGGTTTTACCCTTTAATATGAATTGAGTTTAATCCAAGCGCTTGATATGCTTTGAACATATCTAATACCGATTCAAGGACTCAAAAATATTTGGTAATTATTCACAACAAACTGATTTGAAAGGTGTTCATACACCATATATCGCCTAATAGACTATGATGGTTTTACCCTTTTATTTGAAATGAGTTTGATCGAAGAACTTCATATGCTTTAAACATATGTTATTCCTATTCATGGAGTCAAAAATATTAGGTAATTATGCACAACAAATGGTTAAGGTGTTCGTACACCACAAATCGCCTAAGAGACTATTACGGTTTTACCCATTGATTTGAATAGAGTTTGATCCACGGGCTTCATATGTTTTACATATATCTAATACCTATTCAAGGAATCAAAAATATTTGGTAATTAAGAACAACAGATGATTTGAAAGCTGTTCATACACCAAAAATCGCCTAAGAGACTATGACGGTTTTACCCTTTGATTAAAATTGAGTTTGATCCAATGGCTTCATATGCTTTAAATAAATATAATACATGTTCAAGGAGTCAAATTTTTTTGGTAATTAATCACAACAAATAATTTGAAAGGTGTTCATACACTACAAATCGCCTAAGAGACTATGACGATTTTACCCTTTGATTTGAAATGAATTTGACCCGGGGGTTGCACAAGCTTTAAATATATCTAATACCTATTCAAGGAGTCAAAATATTTGGTAATTAAGCACAACAAATGATTTGAAAGGTCTTCATACACCACAAATAGCATAAGAGACTATGATGGTTTTACCATTTGATTTGAATTAAGTTTGATCCCAGGGCTTCATATGCTTTAAATATATCTAATACCTGTTGAAGGAGTCTAAAAACTTTGGTAATTATGCACAACAAACGATTTGAAAGGTGTTCATACACCACATATCGTCTAAGAGACTATGACGATTTTACCCTTTTATTTCAATTGAGTGTGATCCAAGGACTTCAGATGCTTTAAATATATGTTATTCCTATTCATGGAGTCAAAAATATTTGGTAATTATGCCCAACAAATGATTTGAAAGGTGTTTATACACCACATATCGCCTAAGAGACTATGACCGTTTTACCCTTTGATTAGAGTTGAGTTTTATCCAACGGCTTCATATAATTTAAATATATCTAATACCTATTCAAGGAGTCCAAAATATTTCGTAATTAAGTACAACAAATAATTTGAAAGGTGTTCATACACCACATATCGCCTAAGAGACTATGACGGTTTTACCCTTTGATTTGAATTGAGTTTGTTCCAAGGGCTTCATATGCTTTAAATATATCTAATTACTATTCACGGAGTAAAAAAATATTTGGTAATTAAGCACAACTGAGTACTTGAAAGCTGTTAATACACCAAAAATCGCCTAAGAGACTATGACAGTTTTACCCTTTGATTAGAATTGATTTTGATCCAAGGGCTTCATATGCTTTTAATAAATATAATACATGTTCAAGGAGTCAAAAATATTTGGTAATTAAGCACAAAAAATGATTTGAAAGGTGTTCATACACCAAAAATTGCATAAGAGACAATGACGGTTTTACCCTTTGATTTGAATTGAGTTTGATCTAAGGGATTCATATGCTTTAAATATATCTGATACCTGTTCAAGGAGTCAAAAATATTTGTTAATTATGCACAACAAATGATTTGAAAGATGTTCATACACCACAAATCACCTAAGAGACTATGACGGTTTTACCATTTGATTTGAATTGAGTTTGATCCAAAGGATTCATATGCTTTCAATATATCTCATTCCTATTCAAGGAGTTAAAATTATTTGTTAATTATGCACAACAAATGATTTGAAAGGTGTTCATACACCATAAATCACCTAAGAGACTATGACGGTTTTACCCTTTGAATTGAATTGAGTTTGAACCATGGGCCTCATATGCTTTAAATATATTTAATTCGTATTAATGGACTAAAAAAGATTTGGTAATTATGCACAACTAATGATTTGAAAGGTGTTCATATACTACAAATCGTCTAAGAGACTATGATGGTTTTACCCTTTGATCAAAATTTAGTTTGATGCAAGGGCTTCATATGCTTTAAATATATCTAATACCTATTAAAGGAGTAAATATGTTTGGTAATTAAGCACAACCAATAATTTAAAAGGTGTTCATACTCCACATATCGCCTAAGGGACTATGACGGTTTTACCCTTTTATTTGAATTAAGTTTGATCCTAGAACTTCATATGCTTTAAATATATGTTATTCCTATTCAAGTAGTCAAAAATATTTGTTAATTATGCACCACAAATGGTTGTAAAGGTGTTCATACACCAAAAATTGGCTAAGAGATTATGAAGGTTTTACCCTTTAATTAAAATTGAGTTTGATCTAAGGTCTTCATATGCTTTAAATATATCTAATACCTATTCAAGGAGGCAAAAATATTTGGTAATTATGCACAAAAAATGATTTAAAAGGCGTTCATACACCACAAATCGCCTCAGAGACTATGACGGTTTTACCCTTTGATTTGAATTAAGCTTCATCCAAGTGCTTCATATGCTTTAAATATATCTAATACCTATTCAAAGAGTCTAAAATATTTGGAAATTATGCACAAAAATAATTTGAAAGGTGTTCATACCCCACAAATCGCCTAAGAGACTATGAAGGTTTTACCCTTTGATTTGAATTGAGTTTGATCCAAGGGCTTCATATGCTTTAAATATATCTTATTCCTATTCATGGAGTCAAAAATATTTTGTAATTATGCACATTAAATGATTTGAAAGGTGTTCATACACCACATATCGCCCAAGAGACCATGACAGTTTTACCCTTTGATTTGAATTGAGCTTGATCCAAGGACTTCATATGCTTTAAATAGATCTAATACCTATTCAAGGACTCAAAAATATTTGGTAATTATTCACAACAAAATGATTTGAAAGGTGTTCATTCACCACAAATCGTCTAAGAGACTATGACGGTTTTACCCTTTTTTTTGAATTGAGTTTGATCCAAGGGCTTTATATGATTTATATATATTTAATACCTATTAAAGGAGTCATTAATAATTGGTAATTATTCACAACAAAATAATTTCAAAGGTGTTCATACGACAGAAATCGTCGAAGAGACTATGACGGTTTTACCCTTTGATTTGTAATAAGTTTAATCCAAGGGCTTTTTTTTTATTGAAATATATCTAATACCTATTCAAGGATTCAAAAATATTTTGTAATTAATCACAAAAAATAATTTGATAGGTGTTCATACACCACAAATTGCCTAAGCGGCTATGACGGTTTTACCCTTTGATTTGAATTGAGTTTGATCTAAGGGCTTCATATGCTTTAAATATATCTAATACATATTCAAGGACTCAAAAATATTTGGTAATTATTCACAACAAAATGATTTGAAAGGTTTTCATACACCACAAATCGACTGAGAGACTATGACGGTTTTACCCTTTGATATGAAATAAGTTTGATCCAAAGGCGTCATATGATTGAAATATATCTAATACCTATTCAAGGAGTCAAAAATATATTTGGTAATTAAGCACAAAAAATGATTTGAAAGGTGTTCATACAACAGAAAACACCTCATAGACTATGACGGTTTTATCCTTTGATTTGAATTGAGTTTAATCTAAGGGTTGCATATGCTTTGAATAGATCTAATAGCTATTCAAGGACTCAAAAATATTTGGTAATTATTCTTAACAAAATGATTTAAAAGGTGTTCATACACCACAAATCGCCTAAGAGACAATGACGGCTTTACCCTTTGATTTAAATCGAGTTTGATCCAAGGGCTTCATATGCTTTAAATATATCTGAAACTTATTCAAGGAGTCGTAAATATTTTGTAAATATTCACAACAAAATAATTTGAAAGGTGTTCATACACCACAAATCGCCTAAGAGACTATGACGGTTTTAAACTTTGATTTGAAATAAGTTTAATCCAAGGGCTTCATATGATTGAAAAATACCTAATACTAATTCAAGGAGTTAAAATTATTTGGTAATTAACCACCAAAAATTATTTGAAAGGTGTTCATACACCAAAAAATGCCTAAGAGACTATGACGGTTTTACCCTTTGATTTGAATTGAGTTAGATCCAAGGGCTTCATATGATTTAAATATATATATTACATATTCAAGGACTCAAATTATTTTGGTAATTATTCAAATTAAAGTGATTCGAATGGTTTTCATACACCACAAATCGCCTAAGAGACTATGACGGTTTTACCCTTTGATATGTAATACGTTTTATCCAAGGGGTTCATATGGTTAAAATATATCTAATACCTATTCAAGGAGTCAATAATATTTTGTAATTAAGCACAAAAAATGATTTGAAAGGTGTTCATACACCACAAATCCCCTAAGAGACTATGACGGTTTTACACTTTGATATGAATTTAGGTTGATCCAAGGACCTCATATGGATAGATTTCAATAGGTTGATCCAATAACACATTTCAATATGCATTAAATATTTTTGAGTCCTTGAATAGGTATTAGATCTTTCTAAAGCATATGAAGTCCTTGGATCCACCTCAATTCAAATCAAAGGGTAAAACCGTCATAGTCCATAAGGGGATATGTGGTGTATGAACACCTTTCAAATCATTTTTTGTGCTTGATTACTAAATATTTTTGACACCTTTAATAGATATTAGATATATTTCAATCATATGAAGCTCTTGGATCAAACTTATTTCATATCAAAGGGTAAAATCGTCATAGTCTCTTAGGCGATTTGTGGTGTATGAAAACCTTTGAAATCATTTTGTTGTGAATAATTAGCAAAAACTTTTTAGTCTTTGAATAGGTATTAGATATATTTAAAGCATATGAAGCCCTTGGATCAAACTCAATTCAAAACAAAGGGTAAAACCGTCATAGTCTCTTAGACGATTTGTGGTGAATGAACACCTTTCAAATCATTTTATTGTGAATAATACTAAATTTTTTTGAGTCCTTGAATAGGTATTAGATCTATTTAAAGCATATGAAGTCCTTGGATCAAACTTAATTCAAATCAAATGGTAAAACCGTCATAGTCTTGTTGGGGATTTGTGGTGCATAAACACCTTTCAAATCATTGCTTGTGCTTAATTACCAAAATATTTTTAACTCCTTGAATGGGTATTAGATATATTTTAATCATATGCAGCATTTGGATATAACGTTTTTCAAATCAAAGGGCAAAACCGTCATAGTCTCTTCGGCAAGTTGTGGTGTATGAACACCTTTCAAATTATTTTTGTTGTGAATAATAACAAAATATTTTTGAGTCCTTGAATATGTGTTAGATATATTTAAAGCATATGAAGCCCTTGGATCAAACTCAATTCAAATCAAAGGGTAAAATTGTCATAGTCTCTTAGGCGATTTGTGGTGAATGAACACCTTTCAAATCATTTGTTGGGAATAATTACCAAATAGTTTTTTAGCCCTTGAATAGATATTAGATCTTTTTAAATCATATGAATTCCTTGGATCACCTTTCAAATCATTTTTTGTGCTTAAGTACCAAATATTTTTGACTCCTTGAATAGGTATAAGATATATTTCAATCATATGAAACCCTTGGATCAAACTTATTTCGTATAAAAGGCTAAAACGTCATAGTCCCTTAGGCGATTTGTGGTGTATGAAAACATTTCAAATAATTTTGTATTGAATAATTACCAAAAAAGTTTGAGTCCTTGAATAGATATTAGATATATTTAAATCATATGAAGCCCTTCAATCCAACTCAATTCAAATCAAAGGGAAAAACGTCATAGTCTCTTAGGCGATTTTTGGTGTATGAACACCTTTCAAATCATTTTTGTGCTTAATTACCAAATACTTTTCCCTTCTTTAATTGGTTTTAGGTATATTTCAATCATTAAAGCCCTTGGATTAAACTTATTTCAAGTCAAAGGGTAAAACCGTCATAGTCTCTTAGGCGATTTGTGGTGTATGAACACCATTCATATTATTTTGTTGAGAATAATTACCAAATTTTTTTGAGTCCTTGAATAGGTATTAGATATATTTAAAGCATATGAAGCCCTTGGATATAACTCAATACAAATCAATGGGTAAAACTATCATAGTCTCTTAGGGGATTTGTGTTGTATGAACACCTTTCAAATAATTTTTTTTGGTTAATTACCAAATATTTTTGACTCCTTGAATAGGTAATAGATATATTTCAATCATATGAAGCCCTTGGATTAAACTTATTTCATATTAAATGATAAAACCGTCATAGTCTCTTAGGGGATTTACGGTGTATGAAAACCTTTCAAATCATTTTGTGTGAATAATTACCAAATATTTTTGATTCCTTGAATAGGTATTAGATATATTTAAAGCATATGATGCCCTTGGATCAAACTCAATTCAAATCAAAGGGTAAAACCGTCATAGTCTCTTAGACGATTTGTGGTGTATGAACATCTTTCAAATCATTTGTGGTGCTTAATTACAATATTTTTTTGAGTCCTTTAATCGGTATTAGATCTATTTAAAGCGTATGAAGCCCTTGGATATAACTCAATACAAATCAAAGGGTAAAACCGTCATAGTCTCTTAGGGGATTTGTGGTGTATGAACACCTTTAAAATCGTTTTGTTGTGAATATTTACCATTTTTTTTTTGAGTCCTTGAATAGGTATTAGATCTATTTAAAGCATATGAAGCCCTTGTATATAACTCAATACAAATCAAAGGGTAAAACTGTCATAGTCTCTTAGGGGATTTGTGGTGTATGAACACTTTTCAAATAATTTTTTTTGGTTAATTACCAAATATTTTTGACTCCTTGAATAGGTAATAGATATATTTCAATCATATGAAGCACTTGGATTAAACTTATTTCACATTAAATGATAAAACCGTCATAGTCTCTTAGGGGATTTATGTTGTATGAAAACCTTTCAAATCATTTTGTGTGAATAATTACCAAATATTTTTGATTCCTTGAATAGGTATTAGATATATTTAAAGAATATGAAGCCCTTGGATCAAACTCAATTCAAATCAAAGGGTAAAACCGTCATAGTCTCTTAGACGATTTGTGGTGGATGAAGATCTTTCAAATAATTTGTGGTGCTTAATTACAAAATTTTTTTGACTCCTTTAATCGGTATTAGATATATTTCAATCATATGAAGTCCTTGCTTCAACCTAAATTCATATCAATGGGTAAAACCGTCATAGTCTCTTAGGTGATTTGTGGTGCATGAACACCTTTCAAATTATTTTGGTTGTTAATAATTACCAAATATTTTTGAGTGCTTGAATAGGTATTAGATATATTTAAAGCATATGAAGTACTTGGATCAAACTCAATTCATATCAAAGGGTAAAACCGTCATAGTCTCTTAGGCGATTTGTGGTGAATGAACACCTTTCAAATCAATTTATTGTGATTAATTACCAAATATTTTTGAGTCCGTGAATATGTATTAGATATATTTAAAGCATATGAAGCCCTTGGATCAAACTCATTTCAAATTTAAGGGTAAAACCGTCATAGTCTCTTAGGCGATTTGTGGTGTATGAACACCTGTCCAATTTTTTTATTGTGAATATTTACAAAATAATTCTGACTCCTTGAATATGCATTAGATATACTTAAAGCATATGAAGCCCTTGGATCAAACTCAATTTAATCAAAGTGTAAAACCGTCATAGTCTCTTAGGCGATTTGGGGTGTATGAACACCATCCAAATCATTTTTTTGGTTAATTACCAAAATATTTTTGACTCCTTGAATAGGTATTAGATATATTTCAATCATATGAAGCCCTTGGATTAAACTTATTCATATCAAAGGATAAAACCGTCATAGTCTCTAAGGCGGTTTATGGTGTATGAAAACCTTTCAAATCATTTTGTTGTAAATAATTACCAAATATTTTTGAGTCCTTGAATATGTATTATATATATTTAAAGCATATGAATCCCTTGGATAAAACTCAATTCAAATCAAAGGGTAAAATCGTCATAATCACTTATGCGATTTGTGGTGTATGAACACCTTTCAAATTATTTGTGGTGCTTAATTACCAAATGTTTTTAACTCCTTCAATCGGTATTAGATAAATTTCAATCAAAAACAAGCCCTTGGATAACACTTATTTTAAATCAAAGGGTAAATCCGTCATAGTCTCTTCGGCGATTTGTGGCGTACGAACACCTTTCAAATTTTTTTGTTGTGAATAATTACCAATTATTAATGAATCCTTTAATAGATATTATATATATTTAAAGCATATGAATCCCTTGGATCAAACTCAATTCAAAACAAAGGGTTAAACCGTCATAGTCCCTTAGACGATTTGTGGTGAATGAACACCTTTCAAATCATTTTGTTGTGAATAATTACAAAAAAAAATTTGAGTCCTTGAATAGGTATTAGATATATTTAAAGCATATGAAGTCCTTCGATCAAACTCAATTCAAATCAAACGGTAAACCGTCATAGTCTTGTTGGGTATTTGTGGTGCATAAACACCTTTCAAATCATTGTTTGTGCTTAATTACCAAAATATTTTTGACTCCTTGAATCGGTATTAGATATATTTTAATCATATGAAGCATTTGGATATAACTTTTTTCAAATCAAAGGGCAAAACCGTCATAGTCTCATCGGCAATTTGTGGTGTATGAACACCTTTCAAATTATTTTGGCCGTGAATAATAACCAATTATTTTTGAGTCCTTGAATAGGTGTTAGATATATTTAAAGCATATGAAGCCCTTGGATCAAACTCAATTCAAATCAAAGAATAAAACTGTCATAGTGTCTTAGGCGATTTGTGGTGAATGAACACCTTTCAAATCTTTTTGTTGTGAATATTTACCAAATTTTTTTGAGTCCTTGAATAGGTATTAGATATACTTAAAGCATATGAAGCCCTTGGATATAACTCAATACAAATCAAAGGGTAAAACCATCATAGTCTCTTAGCGGATTTGTGGTGTATGAACACCTTTCAAATCATTTTTTTGGTTAATTACCAAATATTTTTGAGTCCTTGAATAGGTAATAGATATATTTCAATCATATGAAGCCCTTGGATAAAACTTATTTCATATTAAATGATAAAACCGTCATAGTCCTTTAGGCGATTTGTGGTGTATGAAAACCTTTCAAATCATTTTGTTGTGAATAATTACCAAATATTTTTGATTCCTTGAATAGGTATTAGATATATTTAAAGCATATGAAGCCCTTGGATCAAACTCAATTCAAATCAAAGGGTAAAACCGTCATAGTCTCTTAGGGGATTTGTGGTGTATGAACATCTTTCAAATCATTGGTGCTGCTTAATTACAAAATGTTTTTGACTCCTTGAATAGGTATTAGATATATTTAAAGCATATAAAGTCCTTAGATCAAACTCAATTCATATCAAAGGGTAAAACCGTCATAGTCTGTTAGGCGATTTGTGGTGAATGAACACCTTTCAAATCAATTTCTTGGGAATAATTACCAAATAATTTTGAGTCCTTGAATAGGTATTAGATATTTTTAAAGCATATGAAGTCCTTGGATCCACATCAATTCAAATCAAAGGGTAAAACAGTCATAGTGTGTTAGGGGATATGTGGTGTATGAACACCTTTCAAATCATTTTTTATGTTTAATTACCAAATATTTTTGATTCCTTGAATAGCTATTAGATATATTTCAATCATATGACGCACTAGGATCAAACTTATTTCATATCAAAGGGTAAAACCGTCATAGTCTCTTAGGCGATTTGTGGTATATGAAATCCTTTGAAAGCATTATGTTGTGAATAATTACCATAAACTTTTGAGTCCTTGAATAGGTATTAGATATATTGAAAGCATATGAAGCCCTTGGATCAAACTCAATTTAAATCAAAGGGAAAACCATCATAGTCTCTTAGGCGATTTGTGGTGTATGAACACCTTTCAAATCATTTTATTGTGAATAATTACAAAAAAATTTTAATCCTTGAATAGGTATTAGATATATTTAAAGCATATGAGGCCCTTGGATCAAACTCAATTCAAATTAAAGGGTAAAACCGTCATAGTCTCTTAGGCAATTTGTGGTGTATGAACACCTTTTAAATTTATTTAGTGTGAATATTTAAAAAATAATTCTGACTCCCTGAATATGTATTAGATATATTTAAAGCATATGAAGCCATTGGATCAAACTCAATTTAATAAAAGTGTAAAACCATCATAGTCTCTTAGGCGATTTGTGGTCTATGAACACCTTTCAAATCATTTTATTGCGAATAATTACCCAATTTTTTTTGATCCTTGAATATGTATTAGATATATTTAAAGCTTATGACGCCCTTGGATCAAACTAAATTCAAATTAAAGGGTAAAATCGTCTTAGTCTCTTTGGCGATTTGAGGTGTATGAACACCTTTTAAATTTTTGATTGTGAATATTTACAAAATAATTCTGACTCCTTGAATATGTATTATATATATTTAAAGCATATGAAGCCCTTGGATCAAACTCAATTTAATCAAAGTGTCAATCCGTCATAGTCACTTAGGCGATTTGTGGTGTATGAACACCTTTCAAATCATTTTTTTTGGTTAATTACCAAATAATTTTGACTCCTTGAATAGGAATTAGATATACTTCAATCATATTAAGCCCTTGGATCAAACTTATTTCATATCAAAGGGTAAAACCGTCATAGTCTCTGAGGCGATTTGTGTTGTATGAACACCTTTCAAATCATTTTGTTGTGAATAATTGCCAAATATTTTTGAGTCCTTAAATAGGTATTAAATCTATTTAAAGCACATGAGGCCCTTGGATTAAACTAATTTCAAATCAAAGGGTAAAAACGTCATAGTCTCTTAGGGGATTTGTGGTGTATGAACACCTTTCAAATCATTTTTGTGCTTAAGTACCAAATACTTTTCACTTCATTAATTGGTATTAGGTATATTTCAATCATATGAAGCCCTAGGATTAAACTTATTTCAAGGCAAAGGGTAAAACCGTCATAGTCTCAAAGGCGATTTGTGGTGTATGAACACCTTTCATATTATTTTGTTGAGAATAATTACCAAATATTTTTGAGTCCTTGAATAGGTATTAGATAAGTTCAAAGAATATGAAGCCCTTAGATCAAACTCAATTATAATCAAAGGGTAAAACTGTCATAGTCTCTTAGGCGATTTGTGGTGTATGAACACCTTTTTAATTTTTTAATTGCGAATATTTACAAAATAATTCTGACTCCTTTAATATGTATTAGATATATTTAAAGCATATGAAACCCTCCGATCAAACTCAATTTAATCAAAAGGTAAAACCGTCATAGTCTCTTAGGCGATTTGTGGTGTATGAACACCTTACAAATCATTTTTTTTTGTTAATTACCAAATACTTTTGGCTCCTTGAATAGGTATTAGATATATTTCAATCATATTAAGCCCTTGGATCAAACTTATTTCATATCAAATGGTAAAATCGTCATTGTCTCTGAGGCGATTTGTGTTGTATAAACACCTTTCAAATCATTTTGTTATGAATAATTGCCAAATATTTTTGATTCCTTAAATAGGTATTAGATCTATTTAAAGCATATGAGGCCCTTGGATTAAACTGATTTCAAATCAAAGGGTAAAATAGTCATAGTCTCTTTGGGGATTTGTGGTGTATAAACACCTTTCAAATCATTTTTGTGCTTAAGTACCAAATACTTTTCACTTCTTTAATTGGTATTAGGTATATTTAAATCATATGAAGCCGTTGGATTAAACTTATTTCAATTCAAAGGGTAAAACCGTTATAGTCTCTTAGGCGATTCGTGGTGTATGAACACCTTTCATACTATTTTTTTGAGAATAATTACCAAATATTTTATAGTCCTTGAATAGGTATTAGATATGTTCAAAGCATATGAAGCCCTTGGATCAAAATCAATTCAAATCAAAGGGTAAAACTGTCATAGTCTCTTTGGCGATTTGTAGTGAATGAACACCTTTCAAATCATTTTGTTTGGTATAATTACCAAATAGTTTTTTAGCCCTTGAATAGATATTAGATCTTTTTAAAGCATATGAAGTCCTTAGATCACCTTTCAAATCATTGTTTGTGCTTAAGCACCAAATATTTTTGACTCCTTGAATAGGTATAAGATATATTTCAATCATATAAAACCCTTAGATCAAACTTATTTCGTATAAAAGGGTAAAACGTCATAGTCTCTTAGGCGATTTGTGGTGTATGAAAACCTTTCAAATCATTTTGTATTGAATAATTACCAAAAAAGTTTGAGTCCTTGAATAGATATTAGATATATTTAAATGATATGAAGCCCTTGAATCCAACTCAATTCAAATCAAAGGGTAAAACGTCATAGTCTCTTAGGCGATTTTTGGTGTATGAACACTGTTCAAATCATTTTTGTGCTTAGTTACCAAATAATTTTCACTTCTTTAATTGGTATTAGGTATATTTCAATCATATGAAGCCCTTGGATTAAACTTATTTCAAGTCAAAGGGTAAAATTGTCATAGTCTCTTAGGCGATTTATGGTGTATGAATACCTTTCATATTATTTTGTTGAGAATAATTACCAAATATTTTTGTGTCCTTGAATAGGAATTATATATGTTCAAGGCATATGAAGCCCTTGGATCAAACTGAATTCAAATTAAAGGGTAAAACCGTCATAGTCTCTTATGCGATTTGTGGTGTATGAACACCTTTCATATCATTTTTTTTGGTTAATTACCAAATATTTTTGACTCCTTGAATAGGTATTAGATATATTTCAATCATATTTAGCCCTTGGATCAAACTTATTTCATATCAAAGGGTAAAACCGTCATAGTCTCTTAGGCGTTTTGTGTTGTATGATCACCTTTCAAATCATTTTGTTGTGAATAATTGGCAAATATTTTTGAGTCCTTAAATAGGTATTAGATCTATTTAAAGCATATGAGTCCCTTGGATTAAACTAATTTTTTAATCAAAGGGTAAAACCGTCATAGTCTCTTAGGGGATTTGTGGTGTATGAACACCTTTTAAATCATTTTTGTGCTTAAGTACCAAATACTTTTCACTTTTTTAATTGGTATTAGGTATATTGAAATCATATGAAGCCCTTGGATTAAACTTATTTCAAGTCAAAGGGTAAAACCGTCAGAGTCTCTTAGGTGTTTTGTGGTGTATGAAAACCTTTCATATTATTTTGTTGAAAATAATTACCAAATATTTTTGAGTTCTTGAATAGGTATTAGATATGTTCAAAGCATATGAAGACCTTGGATCAAACTCAATTCAAATCAAAGGGTAAAACATTCATAGTCTTAGGCGATTTGTGGTGAATGAACACCTTGCAAATCATTTTTTTGGGAATAATTACCAAATATGTTTTGAGCCCTTGAATAGATATTAGATCTTTTTAAAGCATATGAAGTCCTTGGATCACCTTTCAAATCATTTATTGTGCTTAAGTACCAAATATTTTTGACTCCTTAAATAGGTATAATATATATTTCAATCATATGAAACCCTTGGATCAAACTTATTTCGTATAAAAGGGTAAAACGTTATAGTCTCTTAGGCGATTTGTGGTGTATGAAGAGCTTTTTAATTTTTTTATTTTGAATATTTACAAAATAATTCTGACTCCTTGAATATGTATTAGATATATTTAAAGCATATGAAACCCTTGGATCAAACTCAATTTAATCAAAAGGTAAAACCGTGATAGTCTCTTAGGCGATTTGTGGTGTATGAACACCTTTCAAATCATTTTTTTTGTTAATTACCAAATACTTTTGACTCCTTGAATAGGTATTAGATATATTTCAATCATAATAAGCCCTTGGATCAAACTTATTTCATATCAAAGGGTAAAACCGTCATAGTCTCTGAGGCGATTTGTGTTGTATAAACACCTTTCAAATCATTTTGTTATGAATAATTGCCAAATATTTTTGATTCCTTATATAGGTATTAGATCTATTTAAAGCATATGAGGCCCTTGGATTAAACTGATTTCAAATCAAAGGGTAAAATAGTCATAGTCTCTTTGGGGATTTGTGGTGTATAAACACCTTTCAAATCATTTTTGTGCTTAACTACCAAATACTTTTCACTTCTTTAATTGGTATTAGGTATATTTAAATCATATGAAGCCCTTGGATTAAACTTATTTCAAGTCAAAGGGTAAAACCGTTATAGTCTCTTAGGCGATTCGTGGTGTATGAACACCTTTCATACTATTTTTTTGAGAATAATTACCAAATATTTTTGAGTCCTTGAATAGGTATTAGATATGTTCAAAGCATATGAAGCCCTTGGATAAAACTCAATTCAAATCAAAGGGTAAAACTGTCATAGTCTCTTTGGCGATTTGTAGTGAATGAACACCTTTCAAATCATTTTGTTTGGAATAATTACCAAATAGTTTTTTAGCCCTTGAATAGATATTAGATCTTTTTAAAGCATATGAAGTCCTTGGATCACCTTTCAAATCATTTTTTGTGCTTAAGTACCAAATATTTTTGACTCCTTGAATAGGTATAATATATATTTCAATCATATGAAGCCGTTGGATTAAACTTATTTCAAGTCAAAGGGTAAAACAGTCATAGTCTCTTAGGCGATTTGTGGTGTATGAATACCTTTCATATTATTTTGTTGAGAATAATTACCAAATATTTTTGAGTCCTTGAATAGGAATTAGATATGTTCAAAGCATATGAAGCCCTTGGATCAAACTCAATTCAAATTAAAGGGTAAAACCGTCATAGTCTCTTTTGCGATTTTTGGTGTATGAACACCTTTCAAATCAATTTTTTTGGTTCATTACCAATTACTTTTGACTCCTTGAATAGGTATTAGATATATTTCAATCATATTTAGCCCTTGGATCAAACTTATTTCATATCAAAGGGTAAAACCGTCATAGTCTCTGAGGCGTTTTGTGTTGTATGATCACCTTTCAAATCATTTTGTTGTGAATAATTGCCAAATATTTTTGATTCCTTAAATAGGTATTAGATATATTTAAAGCATATGAGGCCCTTGGATTAAACTAATTTCAAATTAAAGGGTAAAATAGTCATAGTCTCTTTCGGGATTTGTGGTGTATGAACACGTTTCAAATCATTTTTTTGCTTAAGTACCAAATACTTTTCACTTCTTCAATTGGTATTATGTATATTTAAATCATATTAAGCCCTTAGATTAAACTTATTTCAAGTCAAAGGGTAAAACCGTCATAGTCTCTTAGGCGATTTGTGGTGTATGAACACCTTTCATGTTATTTTATTGAGAATAATTACCAAATATTTTTGAGTCCTTGAATAGGTATTAGATATGTTCAAAGCATATGAAGCCCTTGGATCAAACTCAATTCAAATCACAGGGTAAAACTGTCATAATCTCTTTGGCGATTTGTGGTGAATGAACACCTTTCAAATCATTTTGTTGGGAATAATTACCAAATATTTTTGAGTCCTTGAATAGGAATTAGATATGTTCAAAGCATATGAAGCCCTTGGATCAAACTCAATTCAAATTAAAGGGTAAAACCATCATAGTCTTTTATGCTATTTGTGGTGTATGAACACCTCTCAAATCATTATTTTTGGTTAATTACCAAATACTTTTGACTCCTTGAATAGGTATTAGATATATTTCAATCATATTTAGCCCTTGGATCAAACTTATTTCATATCAAAGGGTAAAACAGTCATAGTCTCTGAGGCGATTTGTGTTGTATAAACACCTTTCAAATCATTTTGTTGTGAATAATTGCCAAATATTTTGGATTCCTTAAATAGGTATTAGATCTGTTTAAAGCATATGAGGCCCTTGGATTAAACTAATTTCAAATCAAAGGGTAAAATAGTCACAGTCTCTTTGGGGATTTGTGGTGTATGAACACCTTTCAAATCATTTTTTTTGTTAATTACCAAATACTTTTGACTCCTTGAATAGGTATTAGATATATTTCAATCATATTAAGCCCTTGGATCAAACTTATTTCATATCAAAGGGTAAAACCGTCATAGTCTCTGAGGCGATTTGTGTTGTATAAAAACCTTTCAAATCATTTTTTTGTGAATAATTGCCAAATATTTTTGATTCCATAAATAGGTATTAGATATATTTAAAGCATATGACGCCCTTGGATTAAACTAATTTCAAATCAAAGGGTAAAATAGTCATAGTCTCTTTGGGGATTTGTTGTGTATGAACACCTTTCAAATCATTTTTGTGCTTAAGTACCAAATACTTTTCACTTCTTTAATTGGTATTAGGTATATTTAAATCATATGAATCCCTTGGATTAAACTTATTTCAAGTCAAAGGGTAAAACCGTCATAGTCTCTTAGGCGATTTGTGGTGTATGAACACCTTTCATATTATTTTGTTGAGAATAATTACCAAATATTTTTGAGTCCTTGAATAGGTATTAAATATGTTCAAAGCATATGAAGCCCTTGGATCAAACTCAATTCAAATCAAAGGGTAAAACTGTCATAGTCTCTTAGGCGAGTTGTGGTGAATGAACACCTTTCAAATCATTTTGTTGGGAATAATTACCAAATATTTTTTGAGTCCTTGAATAGATATTAGATCTTTTTAAAGCATATGAAGTCCTTGGATCACCTTTCAAATAATTTTTTGTGCTTAAGTACCAAATATTTTTGACTCCTTTAATAGGTATAAGATATATTTAAATCATATGAAACCCTTGGATCAAACTTATTTCGTATAAAAGGATAAAACGTCATAGTCTCTCAGGCGATTGGTGGTGTATGAAAACCTTTTAAATCATTTTGTATTGAATAATTACCAATTAACTTTGAGTCCTTGAATAAATATTAGATATATTTAAATAATATGAAGCCCTTGAATCCAACTCAATTCAAATCAAAGGGTAAAACGTCATAGTCTCTTAGGCGATTTTTGGTGTATGAACGCCTTTAAAATCATTTTTTTTTGTTAATTACCAAATATATTTGACTCCTTGAATAGGTATTAGATATATTTCAATCATATTAAGCCCTTGGATCAAACTTATTTTATATCAAAGGGTAAAACCGTCATCGTCTCGGAGGCGATTTGTGTTATATGAACACCTTTCATGTCATTTTGTTGTGAATAATTGCAAAATATTTTTGAGTCCTCAAATAGGTATTAGATCTATTTAAAGCATATGAGGCCCTTGGATTAAACTAATTTCAAATCAAAGGGTAAAACCGTCAAAGTCTCTTAGGGGATTTGTGGTGTATGAACACCTTTCAAATCATTTTTGTGCTTAATTACCAAATACTTTTCACTTCATTTATTGGTATTAGGTCTATTTCAATCATATGTAGCCCTTGGATTAAACATATTTCAAGTCAAAGGGTAAAACCGTCATAGTCTCTTAGGCGATTTGTGGTGTATGAACACCTTTCATATTATTTTGTTGAGAATAATTACCAAATATTTTTGAGTCCTTGAATAGGTATTAGATATGTTCAAAGCATATGAAGCCCTTAGATCAAACTCAATTCAAATCAAAGGGTAAAAGTGTTATAGTCTCTTAGGCGAGTTGTGGTGAATGAACACCTTTCAAATCAATTTGTTGGGAATAATTACCAAATATTTTTTGAGTCCTTGAATAGATATTAGATCTTTTTAAAGCATATGAAGTCCTTGGATCACCTTTCAAATAATTTTTTTTGCTTAAGTACCAAATATTTTTGACTCCTTGAATAGGTATAAGATATGTTTCAATCATATAAAACCCTTGGATCAAACTTATTTTGATAAAAGGGTAAAACGTCATAGACTCTTAGGCGATTTGTGGTGTATGAAAACCTTTCAAATCATTTTGTATTGAATAATTACCAAAAAAGTTTGAGTCCTTGAATAGATATTAGATGTATTTAAATCATATGAAGCCCTTGAATCCAACTAAATTCAAATCAAAGGGTAAAACGTCATAGTCTCTTAGGCGATTTTTGGTGTATGAACACTTTCATATCATTTTTGTGCTTAATTACCAAATACTTTTCACCTCTTCAATTGTATTAGGTATATTTCAATCATATGAAGCCCTTGGATTAAACTTATTTCATGTCAAAGGGTAAAACCATCATAGTCTCTTAGGCGATTTGTGGTGTATGAATACCTTTCCTATTATTTTGTTCAGAATAATTAATAAATATTTTTGAGTCCTTGAATAGGAATTAGATATGTTCAAAGCATATGAAGCCCTTGGATCAAACTCAATTCAAATTAAAGGGTAAAACCGTCATAGTCTCTTAGGGGATTTGTGTTGTATGATCACCTTTCAAATCATTTTGTTGTGAATAATTGCCAAATATTTTTGAGTCCTTAAATAGGTATTAGATCTATTTAAAGCATATGAGGCCCTTGGATTAAACTAATTTCAAATCAAAGGGTAAAACCGTCATAGTCTCTTAGGGGATTTGTGGTGTATGAACACCTTTCAAATCATTTTTGTGCTTAAGTACCAAATACTTTTCACTTCTTTAATTGGTATTAGGTATATTGCAATCATATGAAGCCCTTGGATTAAACTTATTTTAAGTCAAAGGGTAAAACCGTCATTGTCTCTTAGGTGATTTGTGGTGTATGAACACCTTTCATATTATTTTGTTGAAAATAGTGATATCACGTATTTATATAGAGTTTTCTCCCTTATTTACAAGCTAATTTGTGCGTCATTGGAGCTCTTGGGAGCTATTTTGTGCTAACTATCGTATGTAGTTGTGGTTTCGTGTTTTAGTATTGAATTGCAGGTTTTATGGAGTTTTCTCCTTATTCCCGAGCCTTTTGGAAGCAACCACGGCTTTACGAGATGTTACGAGGCACGTAGGATGGCTCACGAGCTTTATGGATAGTTTAGGAGGTCCCAAGACCCCTAAACGTGAAGATTAGAGAGCCAAAGAGTCAAATGAGGTTTCCGTGCACTGATCGGGCAGAAATGGCCCGATCGGGCAAAAT
The DNA here is from genome assembly GCA_947645195.1 of Patellifolia procumbens. Classification (NCBI taxonomy): domain Eukaryota; kingdom Viridiplantae; phylum Streptophyta; class Magnoliopsida; order Caryophyllales; family Amaranthaceae; genus Patellifolia; species Patellifolia procumbens. The sequence goes on from CANSGD010000904.1 coordinate 299,943, forward strand.
ATTATGATCGGGTACGAAAGTTGCGGACCCGATCGGGCAAGGCGTGCCCGATCAGATCGGGCGAGAACACGTGTGCCCAGACCCGATCGGGCATCTACCGCCCGATCCCATCGGGTCTAGTGCTGCTAGGTCTTATTGGGACGCTGCGGAGGAGGCGAGCTTGCTGGCACTTTTTGTCGCCAGACCCGATCGGGTGACTACCGCCCGACCCGATCGGGTGGGCCGCTTTTCTCGCCTTATTGCTGCACTGCTGCTGCCAGAGCCCAGAAGTGAAGTTGGGGGAATTTGTATGTGGACCCGATCGGGTACTGTGCTCGGGCCCGATCGGGTCTGGTGCTTTAATCGCGCTTTTTCACTTTTTGTTTCCGTTTTTAGTGAACTTGAGGGGTATTATAAATACCTTTTTACTCATCATCTTTCATTGATTTTTCATTCATCTTTCATTAGGTTTTAGACTAGTTTTATTCTTCATTGCTCTTAGTGTAATTCAAACACTTTAGATTAATTTAGAGGTGATCAAACCTATTTCGATTTCAATAAAAGTTCCTGCTTTCCGTCAATTGGTACTCTTCTCTACTCTTTATCTCTTTAATTACTTTGATTGCTTAGTTTAATGATTTAATTGTTCATGATGCAATTCTTAGGGTTTCATATTAGTTTTGTTGTTGTCAATTCAATTATGAGTGAGTAGTTCTCTTTCTAGGGTGTTAGATAGGAAAGCCATGTTTATACCATGATTGTGATTTAGCTTTCTTTCAATTTCTAGGGCTTGACCAGGGTGATTGTGATGTGGTTTGTTCTTATTGAGTAATTAATGTCAGTGTACAATTTCATTGATTGCTTGTGGTTAATAGTTGTTTGCACGAATCCGTCTTACGACTAGAGGCCTAGGACACGTCAGTAGTTCTGATTACGTTAGTGAACATGAGACGTATGTTGAACTATGAGCGTTGAGTCTTAACCATAGCTCAACATAGGCTCTAATCCCCCGACTCTTGACTTAGGTTTTGATAGTAGTTGACCCTATTTGATTGGTATAAGCATGGTGGACCGACCTAATACCCTAGACTTTTATTCCATAGTTTAATCCTCGATTTATTCAGTCTTCCGTAGTCTATTCTTTAGTTTAATTAATTCCTTCCTGATTTCATCTGGAGTAGCTCAATTGGTTGAATATTGATTTAGAAACTCTGTCTCCCTGTGGATTCGACCCTGCTTCCACTGACTACCTAGTTAGAGGTCCGTAGGTTTATTTTTGATTAGGTGACACGACTAAAAACCTATCAAATTTTGGCGCCGTTGCCGGGGAGACGGCTAGTTCTCTAAGTATTTATTTAATTATTTGGTCTACTTCTCTGTACCTCATTGGAACTTCATTGTTTCAATCGAGGTACCCTTTACTGCTGTTTTTTGTTTCTTTTGTATGCCCAGGTCCCAAAGAAACGGTTCCCCCATTCCAGCGGACCCTGATCTTGATAGGACAATTAGGCGGATCCGAATGATAAAGCAGAAAGACAACCAGTCTGTTCAGCTGAACAACTCTGGAACAGACACCTTGAGTTCAGTCATGTCAAAGTCACTGAAGTCATATGGGTGCCCAACCCAGATGGTCTCTCCACTGGACCTACTATGCCCACCATCACCACTAACAACTTTGAGATTTAGCCTGGACTCATCAGCATGGTCCAGCAAAATCAGTTTGGTGGGCATCCTACTGAAGATCCGGCAAATCATCTGCAACGGTTTCAACAACTTTGTCGAACCGTTAAACATGCCGGCGTCACTCCAGATCAGTTAAAAGTCATGTTGTTCGAGTTTTCTTTGAGAGATAGAGCCCAGAAGTGGTTGAACGATGTGCAGGAAACTAAATGGAGTGAGATTTATGCTGCGTTTCTGAGAGAGTATTACCCACCTACTAAAACAGCAGAAATCAGAAACAAACTAGCCACGTGTTCCCAAGAGCCTGATGAAACATTAAGGGAAGCGTGGGCTAGGTTTAGAGATTTACAGAGAGAGTGTCCACACCACAACATGGACAAATGGTTCTTGACGCAGACATTTTACAATGGTCTGCAGCCTCAGACGAAGAGTATTGTTGATTCGTCTGCAGGAGGAGTTTTTCTGGATAAGGAAGTGGATGTAGGCTACGAGTTTCTATCAAACCTCGCAGCCAATGATCATTCCACTTCCCGAAGCATTACTAGGAAGGTACTGGAGGTAGATGCCATTGCATTATTGACTTCGCAGATGGCGAAGCTGAGTCAGCAGATTAACACCTTCAGTTCCTCTTCCTCAGCAGCACCCCCTTTGAGTATCAAAGCTATGTCTGCAGTAGCACCCATTACCTTATCTTACTGCGATGTATGTGGTGTTCAGGGTCACTTTGGGCATGACTGTCAGTTCAGTCAATTTCAGATGGAGCAGGCCAATGCCTTCCAACAAAGACCACAAACCCTCCCCCCTTCACATAACTACCAAAACCCACAAAACCATCAACCTCCACCTCCACAAAACTACCCTAAACCTTCATACCATCAAACCCCACAAAATTTCCAAAGGCCACCACCACAAAACTTCCATCATCCCAATAACTTCCAAACTCCACAAAATTTCCACACCTCACCTCCACAAAACAACCCACAAGAGCCTAGCAATTCTGAACTGATGAAACTGATATTGTCTATGCAAAAGGCAAATGAGGAAACAAGGAGGGCTCAAGAGAAGCACATCCAACTTCTCGGGGCTCAAGTTGCTCAGTTGGCAGAATCTAATGCACAGAGGCAGCAGGGACAATTGCCAGGGCAACCAGTTCAGAGAGAACATGTGAATGCCATCACTCTTCGTAGTGGCATTGCATATGATGCCCCTCCAATGCCCATTGATGAGGTTACCCCGACTGCAGGGAAGAAGAGGGTGGTAGAGGAAGGAAAAAGAAAGAATTCGACGTCTGAAGTCGATTTGTCTGCAGAAGCTGAACAGACAGGGAAGAAAAAGGAGAAGGTTTCTGAAACGCCTTTTACACCAAGGCTACCTTTTCCTCACAGGATGCAACAGTCCAAGGTCGATCAGCAGTTTGGTAAGTTCTTGTCTATGGTCAAGAACCTTGAGGTAACGATTCCATTCACAGACTTAGTTACCCAAGTGCCTGTTTATGCCAAATTTCTGAAAGACATGATTACTAAGAAAAGAGACTTTGGTGGGGTAGAACGTGTCGCTCTTACTGAAGAGTGTAGTGCTTTTATTCAAAATAAAACCCCACCAAAGTTAAAAGATCCTGGTAGTTTTTCTATACCCTGCCATCTTGGACCTATTTTTATTGATAAGGCTTTGTGTGATTTAGGTGCTTCTGTTTCTGTTATGCCATTGTCTGTTTATAAGAAACTGAACATGGGAGCCCTTAAATGCACACAAATCACTTTACAGATGGCGGATCGTTCTATAAAATACCCTCTAGGTGTTTTAGAGGACGTTCCTGTTAGGGTAGGGAAATTCTATATTCCTGTTGATTTTGTGGTGTTAGATATGGATGAGGATGCCCAGATTCCTATTATCTTGGGTAGGCCGTTTTTGTGTACTGTTGGTGCTGTCATTGATGTCAAGTCTGGGTCTTTAACTCTGAGTGTTGGTGATGATAAAGTGGTTTTTAAACTAACCAATGCTGTTAAGGCTCCTATGCTTGAACAATCTTTTTGCAGGGATAAGGTTTTAGATGAAGTAGGGGTGGAGAAGGTTCCAATTCCACCTAAGGTTGCCTCACCGTCTGGAGGCATTGTCAAGAACATTTGGAGGAGAAAGATTTTTGATGAGGGTGGCACTCACTGCCACGCCCCTCCTATTTGAGAGAGGGTGGGTCATGGTCGTGCGGGACCTTTATAAACCAGCGCTGTGCGAGAGGCAACTCGTATTTCTTTTCTTTCCCTTTTTCTTTTCTTTTTATTTTTCTTCCTTTTGTGAGCGAGAGTGAGGGTACTAACATTGTTTTTCCTCTTAGCATAGTCCTTATCACCTTTTGGCATTGAGGACACTGCCAAGTTCAGCTTGGGGGAGGAGTTCTGTTTTTATTCCCTATCTCTTTTACTGCTTTCTAGAATAGTTTTACTGCTTTCGGAAAATACTGAAAAAAATGAAAAAAATATGGTTCCCATGACTGGTTTAGTTGCCTCCCTGTGCCCCTTGTTGTGCTCTATTTGAAATTGATTTGACTTTGTTTTCTGGATAGCTGGGCATTTGTGATCTTGAGGCTATGATTTGATGTTTGATTGCTATGATTTCGAGCATTTCTGGATTATATTAGACCACTTTGTGCTGCATACCTGAATTGGTTAGACTGTGAGGCCTCTTTGTAGCCTATTGGATTCATATTATTATCCAGTCTATTCTTGTGTGTTAGTTCCTCTTTAGTGGATTGATCTTGACTTTGACTTCGTACTTGTCTGATTTTAGATGACTTGTAGCATGTGCTGTGATAGAGGCGTTCTTTTGTCTTATTCTTGAGCTTCAGAGTGAGTTTTTGATATACTTTTATCCTCCTTAGCCCCGCTGAGCCTAATGACTTGTTTCGTGTTACTTAAACCCCTATTATGAGCCAAAAGCCTTCACTTGATATTATTCCAAGCCTAGCTTGGGGGAGCTTTTGTATGGGTTGAGTTTGAGATTGGTTTGTTGGTTTAGTTTGGTTTTTGAGGAATTTAAAAGTGTATTTGCTGTGGTTTGAGAGTGAGAAAGAGAAAAGAAAGAAAGCAAGTTTAGAGTTGCGTGAATGAAGTTCAGAAAAATGAAAGAAAAATGAAATGAAAATTCAAAAGAATTCTAGTTCTTTCATTCACGTACGGTCATAAAAGAATATTCGTTCCATTGCTAGAAAATTGGGTTTGTTATGCGCTTTTCATTGATTTATGAGAGTTGGGTTACTTTACATGGTTTTATGGTGATTGTTGGGAGTTGTGTAGGCCATCTTAGGCCTTGTTCGAATGATTTATGCTCCCCCTTGATGGTTTTTCCACCACATTACCCAAAAGTCTCCCCTACCTCTCACCTAAGCCCCATTACAACCCTATAAAGTCCTCTTGAGCTCGTGTCTGCAATGTTCATTTGATTGATTTCGAGTTAGTTTGTCAAAGTTAAAGAGTATTTCTGCTAATTGAGTCGACTTGACTAGGATGAGCGTCATTGAACCTTCTTAAACACATGAGAGTGTGAGTGGGAAGGGTACTTATGGTCGGGTTGGTGAGTGTTCGGGCACATTCTTTGCCTGCCACAAAATTGAGAGGAGTGACACCCTTGTGAGTGCCTTTTCAGGACTTGTATGCTTTGTGGATGCTTGAGTTTGATAAATTGCTTGAATGATTGGTGGTTGGATGGATTTGATGAGCCAAACTTGAATTATGCCTGCTTGAACGATTCTTAGTCTTGAAAATGTTTTGAGCTTTGATTTGTTTTTATCTTTGGGGTGAGGTAGTCTATTCCATGTTCATGTGCTGTTTGCTTGAGGACAAGCAAAGGTTTAGCTTGGGGGAGTTTGATATCACGTATTTATATAGAGTTTTCTCCCTTATTTACAAGATAATTTGTGCGTCATTGGAGCTCTTGGGAGCTATTTTGTGCTAATCGTATGTAGTTGTGGTTTCGTGTTTTAGTATTGAATTGCAGGTTTTATGGAGTTTTCTCCTTATTCCCGAGCCTTTTGGAAGCAACCACGGCTTTACGAGATGTTACGAGGCACGTAGGATGGCTCACGAGCTTTATGGATAGTTTAGGAGGTCCCAAGACCCCTAAACGTGAAGATTAGAGAGCCAAAGAGTCAAATGAGGTTTCCGTGCACTGATCGGGCAGAAATGGCCCGATCGGGCGAAATATTATGATCGGGTACGAAAGTTGCGGACCCGATCGGGTAAGGCGTGCCCGATCAGATCGGGCGAGAACACATGTGCCCAGACCCGATCGGTCATCTACCGCCCGATCCCATCGGGTCTAGTGCTGCTAGGTCTTATTGGGACGCTGCGGAGGAGGCGAGCTTGCTGGCACTTTTTGTCGCCAGACCCGATCGGGTGACTACCGCCCGACCCGATCGGGTGGGCCGCTTTTCTCGCCTTATTGCTGCACTGCTGCTGCCAGAGCCCAGAAGTGAAGTTGGGGGAATTTGTATGTGGACCCGATCGGGTACTGTGCTCGGGCCCGATCGGGTCTGGTGCTTTAATCGCGCTTTTTCACTTTTTGTTTCCGTTTTTAGTGAACTTGAGGGGTATTATAAATACCTTTTTCCTCATCATCTTTCATTGATTTTTCATTCATCTTTCATTAGGTTTTAGACTAGGTTTATTCTTCATTGCTCTTAGTGTAATTCAAACACTTTAGATTAATTTAGAGGTGATCAAACCTATTTCGATTTCAATAAAAGTTCCTGCTTTCCGTCAATTGGTACTCTTCTGTACTCTTTATCTCTTTAATTACTTTGATTGCTTAGTTTAATTATTTAATTGTTCATGATGCAATTCTTAGGGTTTCATATTAGTTTTGTTGTTGTCAATTCAATTATGAGTGAGTAGTTCTCTTTCTAGGGTGTTAGATAGGAAAGCCATGTTTATACCATGATTGTGATTTAGCTTTCTTTCAATTTCTAGGGCTTGACCAGGGTGATTGTGATGTGGTTTGTTCTTATTGAGTAATTAATGTCAGTGTACAATTTCATTGATTGCTTGTGGTTAATAGTTGTTTGCACAGATCCGTCTTACGACTAGAGGCCTAGGACACGTCAGTAGTTCTGATTACGTTAGTGAACATGCGACGTATGTTGAACTATGAGCGTTGAGTCTTAACCATAGCTCAACATAGGCTCTAATCCCCCGACTCTTGACTTAGGTTTTGATAGTAGTTGACCCTATTTGATTGGTATAAGCATGGTGGACCGACCTAATACCCTAGACTTTTATTCCATAGTTTAATCCTCGATTTATTCAGTCTTCCGTAGTCTATTCTTTAGTTTAATTAATTCCTTCCTGATTTCATCTGGAGTAGCTGAATTGGTTGAATATTGATTTAGAAACTCTGTCTCCCTGTGGATTCGACCCTGCTTCCACTGACTACCTAGTTAGAGGTCCGTAGGTTTATTTTTGATTAGGTGACACGACTAAAAACCTATCAAATTTTGGCGCCGTTGCCGGGGAGACGGCTAGTTCTCTAAGTTTTTATTTAATTATTTGGTCTACTTCTCTGTACCTCATTGGAACTTCATTGTTTCAATCGAGGTACCCTTTACTGCTGTTTTTTGTTTCTTTTGTATGCCCAGGTCCCAAAGAAACGGTTCCCCCATTCCAGCGGACCCTGATCTTGATAGGACAATTAGGCGGATCCGAAAGATAAAGAAGAAAGACAAGCAGTCTGTTCAGCTGAACAACTCTGGAAGAGACACCTTGAGTTCAGTCATGTCAAAGTCACTGAAGTCATATGGGGTGCCCAACCCAGATGGTCTCTCCACTGGACCTACTATGCCCACCATCGCCGCTAACAACTTTGAGATTAAGCCTGGACTCATCAGCATGGTCCAGCAAAATCAGTTTGGTGGGCATCATACTGAAGATCCGGCAAATCATCTGCAACGGTTTCAACAACTTTGTCGAACCGTTAAACATGCCGGCGTCACTCCAGATCAGTTAAAAGTCATGTTGTTCGAGTTTTCTTTGAGAGATAGAGCCCAGAAGTGGTTGAACGATGTGCAAGAAACTAAATGGAGTGAGATTTCTGCTGCGTTTCTGAGAGAGTATTACCCACCTACTAAAACAGCAGAAATCAGAAACAAACTAGCCACGTGTTCCCAAGAGCCTGATGAAACATTAAGGGAAGCGTGGGCTAGGTTTAGAGATTTACAGAGAGAGTGTCCACACCACAACATGGACAAATGGTTCTTGACGCAGACATTTTACAATGGTCTGCAGCCTCAGACAAAGAGTATTGTTGATTCGTCTGCAGGAGGAGTTTTTCTGGATAAGGAAGTGGATGTAGGCTACGAGTTTCTATCAAACCTCGCAGCCAATGATCATTCCACTTCCCGAAGCATTACGAGGAAGGTACTGGAGGTAGATGCCATTGCATTATTGACTTCGCAGATGGCGAAGCTGAGTCAGCAGATTAACACCTTCAGTTCCTCTTCCTCAGCAGCACCCCCTTTGAGTATCAAAGCTATGTCTGCAGTAGCACCCATTACCTCATCTTACTGCGAGGTATGTGGTGTTCAGGGTCACTTTGGGCATGACTGTCAGTTCAGTCAATTTCAGATGGAGCAGGCCAATGCCTTCCAACAAAGACCACAAACCCTCCCCCTTCACATAACTACCAAAACCCACAAAACCATCAACCTCCACCTCCACAAAACTACCCTAAACCTTCATACCATCAAACCCCACAAAATTTCCAAAGACCACCACCACAAAACTTCCATCATCCCAATAACTTCCAAACTCCACAAAATTTCCACACCCCACCTCCACAAAACAACCCACAAGAGCCTAGCAATTCTGAACTGATGAAACTGATATTGTCTATGCAAAAGGCAAATGAGGAAACAAGGAGGGCTCAAGAGAAGCACATCCAACTTCTCGAGGCTCAAGTTGCTCAGTTTGCAGAATCTAATGCACAGAGGCAGCAGGGACAATTGCCAGGGCAACCAGTTCAGAGAGAACATGTGAATGCCATCACTCTTCGTAGTGGCATTGCATATGATGCCCCTCCAGTGCCCATTGATGAGGTTACCCCGACTGTAGGGAAGAAGAGGGTGGTAGAGGAAGGAAAAAGAAAGAATTCGACGTCTGAAGTCGATTTGTCTGCAGAAGCTGAACAGACAGGGAAGAAAAAGGAGAAGGTTTCTGAAACGCCTTTTACACCAAGGCTACCTTTTCCTCACAGGATGCAACAGTCCAAGGTCGATCAGCAGTTTGGTAAGTTCTTGTCTATGGTCAAGAACCTTGAGGTAACGATTCCATTCACAGACTTAATTACCCAAGTGCCTGTTTATGCCAAATTTCTGAAAGACATGATTACTAAGAAAAGAGACTTTGGTGGGGGTAGAACGTGTCGCTCTTACTGAAGAGTGTAGTGCTTTTATTCAAAATAAAACCCCACCAAAGTTAAAAGATCCTGGTAGTTTTTCTATACCCTGCCATCTTGGACCTATTTTTATTGATAAGGCTTTGTGTGATTTAGGTGCTTCTGTTTCTTTTATGCCATTGTCTGTTTATAAGAAACTGAACATGGGAGCCCTTAAATGCACACAAATCACTTTACAGATGGCGGATCCTTCTATAAAATACCCTCTAGGTGTTTTAGAGGACGTTCCTGTTAGGGTAGGGAAATTCTATATTCCTGTTGATTTTGTGGTGTTAGATATGGATAAGGATGCCCAGATTCCTATTATCTTGGGTAGGCCGTTTTTGTGTACTGCTGGTGCTGTCATTGATGTCAAGTCTGGGTCTTTAACTCTGAGTGTTGGTGATGATAAAGTGGTTTTTAAACTAACCAATGCTGTTAAGGCTCCTATGCTTGAACAATCTTTTTGCGAGGATAAGGTTTTAGATGAAGTAGGGGTGGAGAAGGTTCCAATTCCACCTAAGGTTGCCTCACCGTCTGGAGGCATTGTCTAGAACATTTGGAGGAGAAAGATTTTTGATGAGGGTGGCACTCACTGCCACGCCCCTCCTATTTGAGAGAGGGTGGGTCATGGTCGTGCGGGACCTTTATAAACCAGCGCTGTGCGAGAGGCAACTCGTATTTCTTTTCTTTCCCTTTTTCTTTTCTTTTTATTTTTCTTCCTTTTGTGAGCGAGAGTGAGGGTACTAACATTGTTTTTCCTCTTAGCATAGTCCTTATCACCTTTTGGCATTGAGGACACTGCCAAGTTCAGCTTGGGGGAGGAGTTCTGTTTGTATTCCCTATCTCTTTTACTGCTTTCTAGAATAGTTTTACTGCTTTCGGAAAATACTGAAAAAAATGAAAAAAATATGGTTCCCATGACTGGTTTAGTTGCCTCCCTGTGCCCCTTGTTGTGCTCTATTTGAAATTGATTTGACTTTGTTTTCTGGATAGCTGGGCATTTGTGATCTTGAGGCTATGATTTGATGTTTGATTGCTATGATTTCGAGCATTTCTGGATTATATTAGACCATTTTGTGCTGCATACCTGAATTGGTTAGACTGTGAGGCCTCTTTGTAGCCTATTGGATTCATATTATTATCCAGTCTATTCTTGTGTGTTAGTTCCTCTTTAGTGGATTGATCTTGACTTTGACTTCGTACTTGTCTGATTTTAGATGACTTGTAGCATGTGCTGTGATAGAGGCGTTCTTTTGTCTTATTCTTGAGCTTCAGAGTGAGTTTTTGATATACTTTTATCCTCCTTAGCCCCGCTGAGCCTAATGACTTGTTTCGTGTTACTTAAACCCCTATTATGAGCCAAAAGCCTTCACTTGATATTATTCCAAGCCTAGCTTGGGGGAGCTTTTGTATGGGTTGAGTTTGAGATTGGTTTGTTGGTTTAGTTTGGTGTTTGAGGAATTTAAAAGTGTATTTGCTGTGGTTTGAGAGTGAGAAAGAGAAAAGAAAGAAAGCAAGTTTAGAGTTGCGTGAATGAAGGTCAAAAAAATGAAAGAAAAATGAAATGAAAATTCAAAAGAATTCTAGTTCTTTCATTCACGTACGGTCATAAAAGAATATTCGTTCCATTGCTAGAAAATTGGGTTTGTTATGCGCTTTTCATTGATTTATGAGAGTTGGGTTACTTTACATGGTTTTATGGTGATTGTTGGGAGTTGTGTAGGCCATCTTAGGCCTTGTTCGAATGATTTATGCTCCCCCTTCTTGGTTTTTCCACCACATTACCCAAAAGTATCCCCTACCTCTCACCTAAGCCCCATTACAACCCTATAAAGTCCTCTTGAGCTCGTGTCTGCAATGTTCATTTGATTGATTTCGAGTTAGTTTGTCAAAGTTAAAGAGTATTTCTGCTAATTGAGTCGACTTGACTAGGATGAGCGTCATTGAACCTTCTTAAACACATGAGAGTGTGAGTGGGAAGGGTACTTATGGTCGGGTTGGTGAGTGTTCGGGCACATTCTTTGCCTGCCACAAAATTGAGAGGAGTGACACCCTTGTGAGTGCCTTTTCAGGACTTGTATGCTTTGTGGATGCTTGAGTTTGATAAATTGCTTGAATGATTGGTGGTTGGATGGATTTGATGAGCCAAACTTGAATTATGCCTGCTTGAACGATTCTTAGTCTTGAAAATGTTTTGAGCTTTGATTTGTTTTTATCTTTGGGGTGAGGTAGTCTATTCCATGTTCATGTGCTGTTTGCTTGAGGACAGGCAAAGGTTTAGCTTGGGGGAGTTTGATATCACGTATTTATATAGAGTTTTCTCCCTTATTTACAAGATAATTTGTGCGTCATTGGAGCTCTTGGGAGCTATTTTGTGCTAATCGTATGTAGTTGTGGTTTCGTGTTTTAGTATTGAATTGCAGGTTTTATGGAGTTTTCTCCTTATTCCCGAGCCTTTTGGAAGCAACCACGGCTTTACGAGATGTTACGAGGCACGTAGGATGGCTCACGAGCTTTATGGATAGTTTAGGAGGTCTCAAGACCCCTAAACGTGAAGATTAGAGAGCCAAAGAGTCAAATGAGGTTTCCGTGCACTGATCGGGCAGAAATGGCCCGATCGGGCGAAATATTATGATCGAGTACGAAAGTTGCGGACCCGATCGGGTAAGGCGTGCCCGATCAGATCGGGCGAGAACACATGTGCCCAGACCCGATCGGTCATCTACCGCCCGATCCCATCAGGTCTAGTGCTGCTAGGTCTTATTGGGACGCTGTGGAGGAGGCGAGCTTGCTGGCACTTTTTGTCGCCAGACCCGATCGGTTGACTACCGCCCGACCCGATCGGGTGGGCCGCTTTTCTCGCCTTATTGCTGCACTGCTGCTGCCAGAGCCCAGAAGTGAAGTTGGGGGAATTTGTATGTGGACCCGATCGGGTACTGTGCTCGGGCCCGATCGGGTCTGGTGCTTTAATCGCGCTTTTTCACTTTTTGTTTCCGTTTTTAGTGAACTTGAGGGGTATTATAAATACCTTTTTCCTCATCATCTTTCATTGATTTTTCATTCATCTTTCATTAGGTTTTAGACTAGGTTTATTCTTCATTGCTCTTAGTGTAATTCAAACACTTTAGATTAATTTAGAGGTGATCAAACCTATTTCGATTTCAATAAAAGTTCCTGCTTTCCGTCAATTGGTACTCTTCTCTACTCTTTATCTCTTTAATTACTTTGATTGCTTAGTTTAATTATTTAATTGTTCATGATGCAATTCTTAGGGTTTCATATTAGTTTTGTTGTTGTCAATTCAATTATGAGTGAGTAGTTCTCTTTCTAGGGTGTTAGATAGGAAAGCCATGTTTATACCATGATTGTGATTTAGCTTTCTTTCAATTTCTGGGGCTTGACCAGGGTGATTGTGATGTGGTTTGTTCTTATTGAGTAATTAATGTCAGTGTACAATTTCATTGATTGCTTGTGGTTAATAGTTGTTTGCACAGATCCGTCTTACGACTAGAGGCCTAGGACACGTCAGTAGTTCTGATTACGTTAGTGAACATGCGACGTATGTTGAACTATGAGCGTTGAGTCTTAACCATAGCTCAACATAGGCTCTAATCCCCCGACTCTTGACTTAGGTTTTGATAGTAGTTGACCCTATTTGATTGGTATAAGCATGGTGGACCGACCTAATACCCTAGACTTTTATTCCATAGTTTAATCCTCGATTTATTCAGTCTTCCGTAGTCTATTCTTTAGTTTAATTAATTCCTTCCTGATTTCATCTGGAGTAGCTGAATTGGTTGAATATTGATTTAGAAACTCTGTCTCCCTGTGGATTCGACCCTGCTTCCACTGACTACCTAGTTAGAGGTCCGTAGGTTTATTTTTGATTAGGTGACACGACTAAAAACCTATCAAATAGTTACCAAATATTTTTGAGTCCTTCAATAGGTATTAGATATGTTCAAAGCAAATGAAGCCCTTGGATCAAACTCAATTCAAATCAAAGGGTAAAACTGTCATAGTCTCTTAGGCGATTTGTGGTGAATGAACACCTTGCAAATCATTTTGTTGGGAATAATTACCAAATATGTTTTGAGCCCTTGAATAGATGTTAGATCTTTTTAAATCATATGAAGTCCTTGGATCACCTTTCAAATCATTTTTTGTGCTTAAGTACCAAATATTTTTGACTCCTTGAATAGGTATAAGATATATTTCAATCATACGAAACCCTTGGATCAAACTTATTTCGTATAAAAGGATAAAACGTCATAGTCTCTTAGGCGATTTTTGGTGTATGAACGCCTTTCAAAACATTTTTTTTGGTTAATTACGAAATATATTTGAATCCTTGAATAGGTATTAGATATATTTCAATCATATTAAGCCTTTGGATCAAACTTATTTTATATCAAAGGGTAAAACAGTCATAGTCTCGGAGGCGGTTTGTGTTGTATGAACACCTTTCATGTCATTTTGTTGTGAATAATTGCCAAATATTTTTGAGTCCTTAAATAGGTATTAGATCTATTTAAAGCATATGAGGCCCTTGGATTAAACTAATTTCAAATCAAAGGGTAAAACCGTCAAAGTCTCTTAGGGGATTTGTGGTGTATGAACACCTTTCAAATCATTTTTGTGCTTAATTACCAAATATTTTTCACTTCATTTATTGGTATTAGGTCTATTTCAATCATATGTATCCCTTGGATTAAACTTATTTCAATTCAAAGGGTAAAACCGTCATAGTCTCTAAGGCGATTTGTGGTGTATGAACACCTTTCATATTATTTTTTTGAGAATAATTACCAAATATTTTTGATTCCTTGAATAGGTATTAGATATGTTCAAAGCATATGAAGCCCTTGGATCAAACTCAATTCAAATCAAAGGGTAAAACTGTCATAGTCTCTTAGGCGAGTTGTGGTGAATTAACACCTTTCAAATCATTTTGTTGGGAATAATTACCAAATATTTTTTGAGCCCTTGAATTGATATTAGATCTTTTTACAGCATATGAAGTCCTTGGATCACCTTTCAAATAATTTTTTGTGTTCAAGTACCCAATATTTTTGATTCCTTGAATAGGTATAAGATATGTTTCAATCATATAAAACCCTTGGATTAAACTTTTCTTGATAAAAGGGTAAAACGTCATAGTCTCTTAGGGGATTTGTGGTGTATGAAAACCTTTCAAATCATTTTGTATTGAATAATTACCAAAAAAGTTTGAGTCCTTGAATAGATATTATATATATTTAAATCATATGAAGCCCTTGAATCCAACTCAATTCAAATCAAAGGGTAAAACGTCATAGTCTCTTAGGCAATTTTTGGTGTATGAACACCTTTCAAATCATTTTTGTGCTTAGTTACCAAATACTTTTCACTTCTTTGATTGGTATTAGGTATATTTCAATCATATGTAGCCCTTGGATTAAACTTATTTCAAGTTAAAGGGTAAAACCGTCATAGTCTCTTATGCGATTTGTGGTGTATGAACACCTTTCATATTATTTTGTTGAGAATAATTACCTAATATTTTTGAGTCCTTGAATAGGTATTAGATATGTTCAAAGCATATGAAGCCCTTGGATCAAACTCAATTCAAATCAAAGGGTAAAACAGTCATAGTCTCTTAGGCGATTTGTGGTGAATGAACACCTTTCAAATCATTTTGTTGGGAATAATTACCAAATATTTTTTGAGCCCTTGAATAGATATTAGATCTTTTTAAAGCATATGAAGTCCTTGGACCACCTTTCAAATAAATTTTTGTGCTTAAGTACCAAATACTTTTGACACCTTGAATAGGTATAAGATATGTTTCAATCATATAAAACCCTTGGATCAAACTTATTTTGATAAAAGGGTAAAACGTCATAGTCTCTTAGGCGATTTGTGGTGTATGAAAACCTTTCAAATCATTTTGTATTGAATAATTACCAAAAAAGTATGAGTCCTTGAATAGATATTATATATATTTAAACCATATGAAGCCCTTGAATCCAACTCAATTCAAATCAAAGGGTAAAACGTCATAGACTCTTAGGCGATTTTTGGTGTATGAACACCATTCAAATCATTTTTGTGCTTAGTTACCAAATACTTTTCACTTCTTTAATTGGTATTAGGTATATTTCAATCATATGAAGCCCTTGGATTAAACTTATTTCAAGTCAAAGGGGAAAACCGTCATAGTCTCTTAGGCGATTTGTGGTGTGTGAATACCTTTCATATTATTTTGTTGAGAATAATTACCAAATATTTTTGAGTGCTTGAATAAGAATTAGATATGTTCAAATCATATGAAGCCCTTGGATCAAACTCAATTCAAATTAAAGGGTAAAACCGTCATAGTCTCTTATGCGATTTGTGGTGTATGAACACCTTTCAAATCATTTTTCTTGCTTAATTACCAAATACTTTTGACTCCTTGAATAGGTATTAGATATATTTCAATCATATTTAGCCCTTGGATCAAACTTATTTCCTATCAATGGGTAAAACCGTCATAGTCTCTGAGGCATTTTGTGTTGTATGATCACCTTTCAAATCATTTTGTTGTGAATAATTGCCAAATATTTTTGAGTCCTTAAATAGGTATTAGATCTATTTAAAGCATATGAGGCCCTTGGATTAAACTTTATTTCAAATCAAAGGGTAAAACCGTCATAGTCTCTTATGGGATTTGTGGTGTATGAACACCTTTCAAATCAATTTTGTGCTTAAGTACCAAATACTTTTCACTTCTTTAATTGGTATTAGGTATATTGCAATCATATGAATCCCTTGTATTAAACTTATTTCAAGTCAAAAAGTAAAACCGTCATAGTCTCTTAGGTGATTTGTGGTGTATGAACGCCTTTCATATTATTTTGTTGAAAATAATTACCAAAAATTTTTGAGTCCTTCAATAGATTTTAGATATGTTCAAAGCATATGAAGCCCTTGGATCAAACTCAATTCAAATCAAAGGGTAAAACTGTCATAGTCTCTTAGGCGATTTGTGGTGAATGAACACCTTTCAAATCATTTTGTTGGGAATAATTACCAAATATTTTTTGAGCCCTTGAATAGATATTAGATCTTTTTAAAGCATTTGAAGTCCTTGGATCACCTTTCAAATCATTTTTTGTGCTTAAGTATCAAATATTTTTGACTACTTGAATAGGTATAAGATATATTTCAATCATATGAAACACTTGGATCAAACTTATTTCGTATAAAGGAGTAAAATGTCATAGTCTCTTAGGCGATTTGTGGTGTATGAACACCTTTTTAATTTTTTAATTGTGAATATTTACAAAATAATTCTGACTCCTTGAATATGTATTAGATATATTTAAAGCATATGAAACCCTTGGATCAAACTCAATTTAATCAAAAGGTAAAACCGTCATAGTCTCTTAGGCGATTTGTGGTGTATGAGCACCTTTCAAATAATTTTTTTTTTGTTAATTACCAAATACTTTTGACTCCTTGAATAGGTATTAGTTATATTTCAATCATATTAAGCCCTTGGATCAAACTTATTTCATATCAAAGGGTAAAACCGTCATAGTCTCTGAGGCGATTTTTGTTGTATAAACACCTTTCAAATATTTTTGTTGTGAATAATTGCCAAAGATTTTTGATTCCTTAAATAGGTATTAGATATATTTAAAACATATGAGGCCCTTGGATTAAACTAAATTCAAATCAAAGGGTAAAATAGTCATAGTCTCTTTGGCGATTTGTGGTGTATGATCACCTTTCAAATCATTTTTGTGCTTAAGTACCAAATACTTTTCACTTCTTTAATTGGTATTAGGTATATTTAAATCATATGAAGCCCTTGGATTAAACTTATTTCAAGTCAAACGGTAAAACCGTCATAGTCCCTTAGGCGATTTGTGGTGTATGAACACCTTTCATATTATTTTGTTGAGAATAATTAGCAAATATTTTTGAGTCCTTGAATAGGTATTAGATATGTTCAAAGCATATGAAGCCCTTGGATCAAACTCAATTCAAATCAAAGGGTAAAACTGTCATAGTCTCTTAGGCGATTGGTGGTGAATGAACACCTTTCAAATCATTTTGTTGGGAATAATTACCAAATATTTTTTGAGCCCTTAAATAGATATTAGATATTTTTAAAGCATATGAAGTCCTTGGATCACCTTTCAAATAATTTTTTGTGCTTAAGTACCAAATATTTTTGACTCCTTGAATAGGTATAAGATATATTTAAATCATATGAAACCCTTGGATCAAACTTATTTCGTATAAAAGGATAAAACGTCATAGTCTCTTAGGCGATTTGTGGTGTATGAAAACCTTTTAAATCATTTTGTATTGAATAATTACCAATTAACTTTGGGTCCTTGAATAAATATTAGATATATTTAAATCATATGAAGCCCTTGAATCCAACTCAATTCAAATCAAAGGGTAAAACGTCATAGTCTCTTAGGCGATTTTTGGTGTATGAACGCCTTTCAAATCATTTTTTTTGGTTAATTACCAAATATATTTGACTCCTTGAATAGGTATTAGATATATTTCAATCATATTAAGCCTTTGGATCAAATTATTTTATATCAAAGGGTAAAACAATCATAGTCTCAGAGGCGATTTGTGTTGTATGAACACCTTTCAAGTCATTTTGTTGTGAATAATTGCCAAATATTTTTGAGTCCTTAAATAGGTATTAGATCTATTTAAAGCATATGAGGCCCTTGGATTAAACTAATTTCAAATCAAAGGGTAAAACCGTCAAAGTCTCTTAGGGGATTTGTGGTGTATGAACACCTTTCAAATCATTTTTGTGCTTAATTACCAAATACTTTTCACTTCTTTTATTGGTATTAGGTCTATTTAAATCATATGTAGCCCTTGGATTAAACTTATTTCAACTCAAAGGGTAAAACCGTCATAGTCTCTTAGGCGATTTGTGGTGTATGAAAACCTTTCAAATCATTTTGTATTGAATAATTACCAAAAAAGTATGAGTCCTTGAATAGATATTATATATATTTAAATCATATGAAGCCCTTGAATCCAACTCAATTCAAATCAAAGGGTAAAACGTCATAGTCTCTTAGGCGATTTTTGGTGTATGAACACCTTTCAAATCATTTTTGTGCTTAATTACCAAATACTTTTCACTTCTTTAATTGGTATTAGGTATATTTCAATCATATGTAGCCCTTGGATTAAACTTATTTCAAGTCAAAGGGTAAAACCGTCATAGTCTCTTAGGCGATTTGTGGTGTATGAACACCTTTCATATTATTTTGTTGAGAATAATTACCTAATATTTTTGAGTCCTTGAATAGGTATTAGATATGTTCAAAGCATATGAAGCCCTTGGATCAAACTCAATTCAAATCAAAGGGTAAAACTGTCATAGTCTCTTAGGCGAGTTGTGGTGAATTAACACCTTTCAAATCATTTTGTTGGGAATAATTACCTAATATTTTTTGAGCCCTTGAATAGATATTAGATCTTTTTAAAGCATATGAAGTCCTTGGATCACCTTTCAAATAATTTTTTGTTATTAAGTACCAAATATTTTTGACTCCTTGAATAGGTATAAGATATGTTTCAATCATATAAAACCATTGGATCAAACTTATTTTGATAAAAGGGTAAAACGTCATTGTCTCTTAGGCGATTTGTGGTGTATGAAAACCTTTCAAATCATTTTGTATTGAATAATTACCAAAAAAGTTTGAGTCCTTCAATAGATATTAGATATATTTAAACCATATGAAGCCCTTGAATCCAACTCAATTCAAATCAAAGGGTAAAACGTCAAAGTCTCTTAGGCGATATTTGGTGTATGAACATTGTTCAAATCATTTTTGTGCTTAGTTAACAAATACTTTTCACTTCTTTAATTGGTATTAGGTATATTTCAATCATATGTAGCCCTTGGATTAAACTTATTTCAAGTCAAAGGGTAAAACCGTCATAGTCTCTTAGGCGATTTGTGGTGTATGAACACCTTTCATATTATTTTGTTGAGAATAATTACCTAATATTTTTGAGTCCTTGAATAGGTATTAGATATGTTCAAAGCATATGAAGCCCTTGGATCAAACTCAATTCAAATCAAAGGGTAAAACTGTCATAGTCTCTTAGGCGAGTTGTGGTGAATTAACACCTTTCAAATCATTTTGTTGGGAATAATTACCAAATATTTTTTGAGCCCTTGAATAGATATTAGATCTTTTTAAAGCATATGAAGTCCATGGATCACCTTTCAAATATTTTTTGTGCTTAAGTACCAAATATTTTTGACTCCTTGAATAGGTATAAGATATGTTTCAATCATATAAAACCATTGGATCAAACTTATTTTGATAAAAGGGTAAAACGTCATAGTCTCTTAGGCGATTTGTGGTGTATGAAAACCTTTCAAATCATTTTGTATTGAATAATTACCAAAAAAGTTTGAGTCCTTGAATAGATATTAGATATATTTAAACCATATGAAGCCCTTGAATCCAACTCAATTAAAATCAAAGGGTAAAACCGTCATAGTCTCTTAGGCGATTTGTGGTGTATGAATACCTTTCACATTATTTTATTGAGAATAATTACCAAATATTTTTGAGTCCTTGAATAGGAATTAGATATGTTCAATGCATATGAAGCCCTTGGATAAAACTCAATTCAAATTAAAGGGTAAAACCGTCATAGTCTCTTATGCGATTTGTGGTGTATGAACACCTTTCAAATTATTTTGTTGTGAATATTTACAAAATATTTATAACTCCTTTAATAGGTAATAGATATATTTAAAGAATATGAAGCCCTTGGATCAAACTCAATTTAAATCAAATGGTAAAACCGTTATAGTCTCTTAGGCGATTTGTGGTGTACGAACACCTTTCAAATCGTTTTATTGTGAATATTTACCAAATTTTTTTGAGTCCTTGAATAGGTATTAGATCTATTTAAAGCATATGAAGCCCTTGGATATAACTCAATACAAATCAAAGGGTAAAACGGTCATAGTCTCTTAGGCGATTTGTGGTGTATGAACATCTTTCAAATCATTTGTGGTGCGTAATTACAAATTTTTTTTGACTCCTTTAATCGGTATTAGATATATTTCAATCATATGAACTCCTTGGCTCAACCTAGATTCATATCAATGGGTAAAACCGTCATAGTCTCTTAGGTGATTTGTGGTGCATGAACACCTTTCAAATTATTTTGGTTCTTAATAATTACCAAATATTTTTGAGTCCTTGAATAGGTATTAGATATATTTAATGCATATGAAGTCCTTGGATCAAACTCAATTCATATCAAAGGGTAAAACCGTCATAGTGTCTTAGGGGATATGTGGTGTATGAACACCTTTCCAATCATTTTTTGTGCTTAAGTACCAAATATTTTTGACTCCTTGAATAGGTATAAGATATATTTCAATATATGAAACCTTGGATCAAACTTATTTCGTATAAAAGGGTAAAACGTCATAGTCTCTTAGGCGATTTGTGGTATATTAAAACCTTTCTAATCATTTTGTATTGAATAATTACCAAAAACATTTGAGTCCTTGAATAGATATTAGATATATTTAACTCATATGAAGCCCTTGAATCCAACTCAATTCAAATCAAAGGGTAAAACGTCATAGTCTCTTAGGCGAATTTTGGTGTATGAACACCTTTCAAATCATTTTTGTGCTTAATTACGAAATGCTTTTCACTTCTTTAATTGGTATTAGGTATATTTCAATGATATGAAGCCCTTGGATTAAACTTATTTCAAGTCAAAGGGTAAAACCGTCATAGTCTCTTAGGCGATTTGAGGTATATGAACACCTTTCATAGTAATTTGTTGCGAATAATTTCCAAATATTTTTGAGTCCTTGAATAGGAATTAGATATGTTCAAAGCATATGAAGCCCTTGGATGAAACTCAATTCAAATTAAAGGGTAAAACCGTCATAGTCTCTTATGCGATTTGTGGTGTATGAAAATATTTCAAATTTTTTTGTTGTGAATATTAACAAAATATTTATGAATCCTTGAATAGGTATTAGATATATTTAAATAATATGAAGCCCTTGGATTAAACTCAATTTAAATCAAAGGGTAAAACCGTCATAGTTTCTTAGCCGATTTGTGCTGTAAGAACACCTTTCAAATCGTTTTATTGTGAATATTTGCCCTATTTTTTTGAGTCCTTGAATAGGTATTAGATCTATTTAAAGCATATGAAGCTCTTGAATATAACTCAATACAAATAAAAGGGTAAAACCGTCATAGTCTCTTAGGGGATTTGTGGTGTATGAACACCTTTCAAATCATTTTTTTTTGTTAATTACCAAATATTTTTGACTCCTTGAATAGGTAATAGATATATTTCATTCATATGAATCCCTTGGATTAAACTTATTTCATATTAAAGGATAAAACCGTAATAGTCTTTTAAGTGATTTGTGGTGTATGAAAACCTTTGAAATCATTTTGTTGTGAATAATTACCAAATATTTTTGATTCCTTTAATAGGTATTAGATAATTTAAAGCATATGAAGCCCTTGGATCAAACTCAATTCAAATCAAAGGGTAAAACCGTCATAGTCTCTTAGGCGATTTGTGGTGTATGAACATCTTTCAAATCATTTGTGGTGCTTAATTACAAAATGTTTTTGACTCCTTTAATCGGTATTATATATGTTTCAATCATATGAAGTCTTTGGCTCAACCTAAATTCATATCAATGGGTAAAACCGTCATAGTCCCTTATGTGATTTGTGGTGCATGAACACGTTTCAAATTATTTTGGTTGTTAATAATTACCAAATATTTTTGAGTCCTTGAATAGGTATTAGATATATTTAAAGCATATGAAGTCCTTGGATCAAACTCAATTCATATCAAAGGGTAAAACCGTCATAGTCTCTTAGGCGATTTGTGGTAAATGAACACCTTTCAAATCAATTTCTTGGGAATAATTACCAATTATTTTTGTGTCCTTGAATAGGTATTAGATATTTTGAAAGCGTATGAAGTCCTTGGATCCACCTCAATTCAAATCAAAGGGTAAAACCGTCATAGTGTCTTAGGGGATATGTTGTGTATGAACACCTTTCAAATCATTTTCTGTACTTAATTACCAAATATTTTTGACTCCTTGAATAGCTATTAGATATATTTCAATCATATGAAGCCCTTGGATCAAACTTATTTCATATCAAGGGGTAAAACCGTCATAGTCGGTTAGGCGATTTGTGGTATATGAAAACCTTTGAAATACTTTTGTTGTGAATAATTACCATAAACTTTTGAGTCCTTGAATAGGTATTAGATATATTTAAAGCATATTAATCCCTTGGATCAAACTCAATTTAAATCAAAGGGTAAAACCATCATAGTCTCTTAGGCGATTTGTGGTGTATGAACACCTTTCAAATCATTTTATTGTGAATAATTACCAAATTTTTTTGATCCTTGAATAGGTATTAGATATATTTAAAGCATATGAAGCCCTTGTATCAAACTCAATTCAAATTAAAAGGGTAAAACCGTCATAGTCTCTTAGGCGATTTGTGGTGTATGAACACCTTTTAAAAATTTTTATTGTGAATATTTACAAAATGATTCTGACTCCTTAAATATGTATTAGATATATTTAAAGCATATGAACACTTTTCAAATCATTTGTGGTGCTTAATTACTAAATGTATTTAACTCCTGGAATCGGTATTCGATAAACTTCAATCATATGAAGTCCTTGGATCAACCTAAATTAAAATCAAAGGGTAAAACCGTCATAGTCTCTGAGGGGATTTGTCGTGTATGAACACCTTTCAAATCATTTTTTGTGCTTAATTACCAAATATTTTTGACTCCTTGAATAGGTATTAGATATATTTCAATCATATGAACCCCTTGGATCAAACTTATTTCATATCAAAGGGTAAAACCGTCATAGTCTCTTAGGCGATTTTGGTGTATGAAAACCATTCAAATCACTTTGTTGTGAATAATTACCAAAATAATTTGAGTCCTTGAATAGGTATTAGATATATTTAAATCTTATGAAGCCCTTGGATCTAACTCAATTGAAATTAAAGGGTAAAACCGTCATAGTCTCTTAGGCGATTTGTGGTGTATGAACACCTTTCAAATCAGTTTGTTGTGAATAATTACTAAATATTTTTGAGTGCTTGAATAGGTATTGGATATGTTTAAAGCTTATCAAGCGCTTGGATCAAATTCAATTCAAATTAAAGGGTAAAATAGTCATAGTCTCTTACGCGATTTGTGGTTTATGAACACCTTTCCAATTATTAAATTGAGTTTGATCCAAGGGCTTCATATGCTTTAAATATATATATAATACATATTCAAGGAGTCAGAATTATTTTGTAAATGTTCACAATAAAAATTTTGAAAGGTGTTCATACACCACAAATCGCCTAAGAGACTATGACGGTTTTACCCTTTAATTTGAATTGAGTTTGATCCAAGGGCTTCATATGCTTTAAATATATCTAATACCTATTCAAGGAATCAAAAATATTTGGTAATTATTAACAACCAAAATAATTTGAGAGGTTTTCATACACCATAAATCCCCTAAGAGACTATTACGGATTTACCCATTGATATGAATTTAGGTTGATCAAGGACTTCATTTGATTGAAATATATCTAATACCGATTCAAGGAGTCAAAAACATTTGGTAATTAAGCACCACAAATGATTTAAAAGATGTTCATAAACCATAAATCGCCTAAGAGACTCTGACGGTTTTACCCTTTGAATTGAATTGAATTGAGTTTGGTCCAAGGGCTTCAAATGCTTTAAATATATCTAATACCTATTCAAAGAATCAAAAATATTTGGTAATTACTCACAACAAAATGATTTGAAAAGTTTTTCATACACCACAAATCGCTTAAGAGACTATGACGGTTTTATTCTTTAATATGAATTAAGTTTAATCCAAGCCCTTCATAAGATTGAAATATATCTAATACCTATTCAAGGAGTCAAAAATATTTGGTAATTAACCAAAACATTTTATTTAAAAGGTGTTCATACACCACAAATCCGCTAAGAGACTATGACGGTTTTCCCCTTTGATTTGTATTGAGTTATATCCAAGAGCTTCATATGCTTTAAATAGATCTAATACCTATTCAAGGACTCAAAAAATTTTGGTAAATATTCACATCAAAATGATTGGAAAGGTGTTCATACACCACAAATCGCCTAAGAGACTACGTCAATTTTACACTTTGATTAAATTGAGTTTGATCCAAGGGCTTCATATGCTTTTAATATATCTAATACATATTCAAGGTGTCAGAATTATTTGGTAAATATTCACAATAAATTTTTTTGAAAGGTGGTCATACACCATCAATCGCCTAAGAGACTATGACGGTTTTACCCTTTAATTTTAATTGAGTTTGATCCAAGGTCTTCATATGGTTTAAATATATCTAATACCTATTCAAGGACTCAAAAATATTTGGTAATTATTCACAACAAAATGATTTGAAAGGTGGTGATACACCACAAATCGCCTTAGAGACTATGATGGTTTTACCCTTTGATTTGAATTGAGTTAGATCTAAGGGCTTCATATGCTTTAAATATATCTAATACCTATTCAAGGCGCGAAAGTGGTGATTTAGCCCCTTAAGTTTGCGCAAACGTGAGATTAGGCCCCTTAACTTAACACTGTGATATTTAAACCCCATAACTTTAGCAAAAGGTGAGATTAAGCCCTAAAACTAAAAAAATACGTATAATTTTTCCAACACAAATTTCTCCAATACAAATTAATAAAATATACAAGTTCAATACTATGACTTATACGTTAAAATCATATATGAGTACATCACCTTCAGTCACTTGATATCTCCTACCCCATTCATCTTGTTGCTTGATTCAGCTCCCATCTCCATCTCACTCCTCATCTCCATTTCCATCTCCTTCTAACATTATCAAAAAAATTCCCAAACAAAAATCCATCCAATTCAACATATTAGTTAAATCAAACTAGAAGAAGGAAGAGGTAAAGTTAAATTCCAGATCTTAAATTTCTTCACAATACACATATCTAAAAAAAATCGTGACCCAATTGAAGCTCAGCCCAAGATCTACAACCATTTTCGATGAAAAGTTAAAAGACAGATCAAGTAGGAGGCATTGGAAACCGATAATTTCTTATAAATATAAACATTAGATCTCAAGCTTCTTGTCTACAAGACTGCAATTGGTAATTTTGAATTAGATAGTGGGTAAATTGTGCTCTAGGTATTTTTTATAGTTATCGTGTCTAGAAACTTGTATTATATTTGTATAAATATATTTAATTTTAGTGAAAAATACATAAATTAGAAGGTAAGGGTTTAATCTCACGTTTTGTTAAAGTTATGGGGTTTAAATAACACATTGAGAAGTTAAGGGGTCTAATTTCACGTTTAGGCAAAGTTAAGCGGCTAATATACCATTTTCGTGCTATTCAAGGACTCAAATTTTTTTGGTAATTATTCACAACAAAATGATTTCAAAGGTTTTTATACACCACAAATCGCCTAATAGACGATGAAAGTTTAACCCTTTGATATGAAATCAGTTTGATCCAAGGGCTTCATATGATTGAAATATATCTAATAGCTATTCAAGGAATCAAAAATATTTGGTAATTAAGCACAACTAATTGATTTGAAAGGTGTTAATTCACCACAAATCGCCTAAGAGCCTATGACGATTTTACCCTTTAATTTGAATTGAGTTTGATCCAAGGGCTTCATATGCTTTCAATATATCTAATACCTATTCAAGGAGTCAAAAAATTTTGTAATTATTCACAAAAAATTAATTTGAAAGGTGTTCATACGCCACAAATCTCCGAAGAGACTATGACGGTTTTACCCGAAGATTTGGAAAAAGTTTGATCCAAGGGCTTTATATGATTGAAATATATCTAATAAATATTCAAAGAGTCAAAAAATATTTGGTAATAAAGCACCATAAAAAATTTGAAAGGTGTTCATTCACCACAATTCGCCTAAGAGACTATGACGGTTTCACCCTTTGATTTGAATTGAGGTGGATCCCAGGACTTCATATGCTTTAAAAAGATCTAATACCTATTCAAGGACTCAAAATATTTGGTAATTATTCCCAACAAATTGATTTGAAAGGTGTTCATTCACCACAAATCGCTTAACAGACTATGACGGTTTTACCCTTTGATTTGAATTGAGTTAGATTCAAGGGCTTCATATGATTTAAATATATCTAATATCTATTCAAGGACTCAAACCTTTTTGGTAATTATTCAATACAAAATGATTTGAAAGGTTTTCATACACCACAAATCACCTAAGAGACTATGACGGTTTTACCCATTGATATGAAATAAGTTTAATCAAAGGGCTTCATATGATTGAAATATATCTAATAGCTATTCAAGGAGTCAAAAATATTTGGTAATTATGCACAAAAATTGATTTGAAAGGTGTTCATACACCACATATCCTCTAAGAGACTGACGGTTTTACCCTTTGATTTGAATTGAGGTGGATCCAAGGACTTCATATGCTTTAAAAAGATCTAATACCTATTCAAGGACTCAAAAATATTTGGTAATTATTCCCAACAAATTGATTTGAAAGGTGTTCATTCACCACAAATCGCTTAAGAGACTATGACGGTTTTACCCTTTAATTTCAATTGAGTTTGATCCAAGGGATTGATATGCTTTCAATATTTCTAATACTTATTCAAGGACTCAAAAGTAATTGGTAATTATTAACAACCAAAATAATTTGAAAGGTGTTCATACACCACAAATCCCCTAAGAGACTATGACATATTTACCCATTGATATAAATTTAGGTTGATCCAAGGACTTCATATAATTGAAATATATCTAATACTGATTCAAGGAGTCAAAACATTTGGTAATCAAGCACCACAAATGATTGGAAAGATGTTCATACACCACAAATCGCCTAAGAGACAATGTTTTACCCTTTGATTTGAATTGAGTTTGATCCAAGGGCTTCATATGCTTTAAATATATCTAATAGCTATTCAAGGACTCAAATATATTTGGTAATTATTCACAACAAAATGATTTGAAAGGTGTTCATACACCACAAATCGTCTTAGAGACTATGACGGTTTTACCCTTTGATTTGAATAGATTTAGATCCAAGGGCTTCATATGCTTTAAGTATATCTAATACCTATTCAAGGACTCAAATTTTTTTGGTAATTATTCACAACAAAATGATTTCAAAGGTTTTTATACACTAAAATCGCCTAATAGACTATGACGGTTTTACCCCTTGATATGAAATCAGTTTGATCCAAGGGCTTCATATGATTGAAATATATCTAATAGTTATTCAAGGAGTAAAAAATATTTGGTCTTTAAGCGCAAAAAATGATTTGAAAGGTGTTCATACACTACAATTCGCTACCCTTTAATTTGAATTGAGTTTGATCCAAGGGTGTCATATGCGTTAAATATATCTAATATCTATTCAAGGACTCAAAATTATTTGGTAATTATTCACAACAAAATGATTTGAAAGGTGTTCATACACCACAAATCGCCTTAGAGACTATGACGGTTTTACCCTTTGATTTGATTTGAGTTAGATCCAAGGGCTTCATATGCTTTAAATATATCTAACACGTATTCAAGGACTCAAAATTTTCTGGTAATTATTCACAAGAAAATGATTTCAAAGGTTTTTATACACCACAAATCGCCGAATGGACTATGACGGTATTATCCTTTGATATGAAATCAGTTTGATCCAAGGGCTTCATATGATTGAAATATATCTAATAGCTATTCAAGGAGTCAAAAATATTTGGTACTTAAGCATAAAAAATGATTTGAAAGGTGTTCATACACCACAAATCGCCTAAGAGACTATGACGGTTTTACCCTGTAATTCAAATTGAGTTTGATCGAAGGGCTTGATATTCTTTAAATAGATCTAATACCTATTCAAGGACTGGAAAGTTTCTGGTAATTATTCACAAGAATATGATTTCAAACGTATTCATACACCACAAATCGCCTAAGAGACTATGACGGTTTTACCCTTTGATATGAAATAAGTTTATTCCAAGGGCTTCATTTGATTGAAATATATCTAATAGCTATTTAAGGAGACAAAAATATTTAGTAATTAAGCACAAAAAATGATTTGAAAGGTGTTCATACACCACATATCCCCTAAGAGACTATGATGGTTTTACCCTTTGATTTGAATTGAGGTGGATCCAAGGACTTCATATGCTTAAAAAAGATCTAATACCTATTCAAGGACTCAAAAATATTTGGTAATTATTCCCAACAAATTGAGTTGAAAGGTGTTCATTCACCACAAATCGCCTAAGAGACTATGACCGTTTCAGCCTTTAATTTTAATTGAGTTTGATCCAAGGGCTTCATATGCTTTAAATATATCTAATACATATTCAAGGAGTCAGAATTGTTGGATCAAACTCAATTCAAATTAAAGGGTAAAACCGTCATAGTCTCTTAGGCGATTGTGGTGTATGACCACCTTTCAAAAAATTTATTGTGAATATTTAGCAAATAATTCTGACTCCTTGAATATGTATTAGATATATTTAAAGCATATGAAGCCCTTGGATCAAACTCAATTCAAATTAAAGGGTAAAACAGTCATAGTCTCTTAGGCGATTTGTGGTGTATGACCACCTTTTAAAAATTTGATTGTGAATATTTACCAAATAATTCTGACTCCTTGAATCGGTATTAGATATATTTCAATCGTATGAAGTCCTTGGATCAACCTAAATTCAAATCAAAGGGCAAAACCGTCATAGTCTCTTAGGCGATTTGTGGTGTATGAACACCTTTCAAATCATTTGTGGGGCTTAATTACGAAATGTTTTTAACTACTTGAATCAGTATTAGATATAATTCAATCATATGAAGTACTTGGATCATCCTAAATTCAAATCAAAGGGTAAAACCGATATAGTCTCTTAGGCGATTTAATCCAAGGGCTTCATATTCTTTAAATATATCTAATACCTATTCAAGGAGTCATAAATATTTTGTTAATATTCACAACAAAAAATTTGAAAGGTGTTCATACACCACAAATCGCCTAAGAGACTTTGTTGTGAATAATTACCTAAATATTATGAGTCCATGAATAGGTATTAGATATATTTAAACCATATAAAGCCCTTGGATCTAACTCAATTCAAATCAAACGGTAAAACCATCATAGTAACTTAGGCATTTTTTTGGTGTATGAACACCTTTCAAATCATTTTTGGTGGTTAGTTACCAAATAATTTTCACTCTTTAAATAAGTATTAGGTATATTTCAATCATATGAAGCCCTTGGATTAAACTTATTTCAAATCAAAGGGTAAAACCGTCATAGTCTCTTAGGGGATTTGTGGTGTATGAACACCTTTAAAATTATTTTGTTGTGAATGATTACCAAATATTTTGAGTCCTTGAATCGGTATTAGATCTATTAAAATCGTATGAAGCCCTTGGATCAAACTCAAATCATATTAAAGGGTAAAATTGTCATAGTCTCTTCGACGATTTGTGGTGTATGAACACCTTTCAAATTATTTTGTTGTGAATATTTAAAAAATATTTATGACTCCTTGAATAAGTATCAGATATATTTAAAGCATATGAAGCTCTTGGATAAAACTCAATTTAAATGAAAGGGTAAAGCCGTCATAGTCTATTTGGCGATTTGTAGTGTATGAACACCTTTCAAATCATTTTGATAAGAATAATTACCAAATAATTTTGAGTCCTTGAATAGGTATTAGATCTATTTAAATCATATCAAGCCTTTGGATCAAACTCAATTCAAATTAAAGGGTAAAACCGTCATAGTCTCTTAGGCGATTTGTGGTGTATGAACACCTTTCCAATCATTTTTTGTGCTTAATTTCCAAATATTTTTGACTCCTTGAATAGCTATTAGATATATTTAAATCATATGAAGCCCTTGGATCAAACTGATTTCATATCAAAGGGTAAAACCGTCTTAGTCTATTAGGCGATTTCTGGTGTATAAAAACCTTTGAAATCATTTTGTTGTGAATAATTACCCGAAAATTTTGAGTCCTTGAATAGGTATTAGATATATTTAAATCATATGAAGCCCTTGGATCTAACTTAATTCAAATCAAACGGTAAAACCGTCATAGTCTCTAAGGCAATTTGTGGTGTATGAACACCTTTCAAATCATTTTTGTTGTGTATAATTACCAAAAAATTTTGAGTCCTTGAATACATATTAGATATATTTAAAGCATATGAATCCCTTGGATCAAACTCAATTCAAATTAAATGGTAAAACCGTCATAGTCTCTTAGGCGATTTGTGGTGTATAACCACCTTTCAAAAAATTTAAATGTGAATATTTACCAAATAATTATGACTCCTTGAATATGTATTAGATATATTTATAGCATATGAATCCCTTGGATAAAACCGTCATAGTCTCTTAGGCGATTTGTGGTGTATGAACACCTTTCAAATTTTTTTATTGTGAATATTTACAAAATAATACGGACTCCTTGAATAGCTATTAGATATATTTAAAGCATATGAAGCCCTCGGATCAAACTCAATTCAAATCAAAGGGTAAAACCGTCATAGTCTCTTAGGGGATTTGTGGTGTATAACCCCTTTCAAATCATTTTTTGTGCTTAATTACCAAATATTATTGATTCCTTGAATAGGTATTAGATATATTTCAATCATATGAACCCCTTGGATCAAACTTATTTCATATCAAAGGGTAAAACCGTCATAGTCTCTTAGGCGATTTGTGGTGTATGAAAACCTTTCAAATCACTTTGTTGTGAATAATTACCAAAATAATTTGAGTCCATGAATAGGCATTAGATATATTTAAATCATATGAAGCCCTTGGATCTAACTCAATTCAAATCAAAGGGTAAAACCATCATAGTCTCTTAGGCATTTTTTGGTGTATGAACACCTTTCAAACCGTTTTTGGTGGTTTGTTACCAAATAATCTTCACTCCTTGAATTGTTATTAGGTATATTTCAGTCATGTGAAGCCGTTGGATTAAACTTATTTCAAATCAAAGGGTAAAACCGTCATAGTCTCTTAGGCGATTTGTGGTGTATGAAAACCTTTCAAATCATTTTATTGTGAATAATTACCAAATATTTTTGAGTCCATGAATAGGTATTAGATATATTTAAAGCATATGAATCCCTTGGATCAAACTCAATTCAAATCAGTGGAAAAAACCGTCATAGTCTCGTAGGCGATTTGTGGTTTATGAACACCTTTAAAATCATTTGTGGTGCTTAATTGCCAAATGTTTTCAACTGCTTGAATCGGTATTCGATATAATGCCCAAGGATAAAACTCAATTCAAATTAAAGGGTAAGGCCGTCATAGTCTCTTAGGCGATTTGTGGTGTATGAACACCTTTCAAAAAATTTTATTGTGAATATTTACAAAATAATTCCGACAGCTTGAATATGTATTAGATATATTGAAAGCATATGAAGCCCTTGGATCAAAACTCAATTTAATCAAAGTGTAAAACCGTCATAGTCTCTTAGGCGATTAGTGGTGTATGAACACCTTTCATATCATTTTGTCGTGAATATTTACCAAATTTTTTTGAGTCCTTGAATAGGTATTAGATCTATTTAATGCATATGAAGCCCTTGGATATAACTCAATACAAATCAAAGGGTAAAACCGTCATAGTCTCTTAGGGGATTTATGGTGTATGAAAACCTTTCAAATTATTTTTTGTGCTTAATTACCAAATATTTTTGACTCCTTGAATATCTATTAGATATATTTCAATGATATGAAGCCCTTGGATGAAACTGATTACATATCAAAGGGTAAAACCGTCATAGTCTATTAGGCGATTTGTGGTGTATTAAAACCTTTGTAATCATTTTGTTGTGAATAATTACCAAAAAAATTTGGGTCCTTGACTATGTATTAGATATATTTAAAGCATATGAAGCCCTTGGATCAAACTCAATTCAAATTAAAGGGTAAAACTGCCATAGTCTCTTAGGCGATTTGTGGTGTATGACCACATTTCAAAAAATTTATTGTGAACATTTACCAAATAATTATAACTCCTTGAATATGTATTATATATATTTAAAGCATTTAAACCCCTTGGATCAAACTCAATTTAATCATAGTGTAAAACTATCGTAGTCTCTTAGGCGATTTTTGGTGTAAAAACACCTTTCCAATCATTTTGTTGTGAATATTTATCAAAAAAATTTGAGTCCTGGAATTGGTATTAGATCTATTTAAAGCATAAGAAGCCCTTAGATATAACTCAATACAAATCAAAGGATAAAACCGTCATAGTCTCTTAGGGGATTTATGGTGTATGTACCTTTCAAATTATTTTTTTTGGTTAGTTACCAAATAATTTTCACTCTTTAAATAAGTATTAGGTATATTTCAATCATATGAAGCCCTTGGATTAAACTTATTTCAAATCAAAGGGTAAAACCGTCATAGTCTCTTAGGGGATTTGTGGTGTATGAACACCTTTAAAATTATTTTGTTGTGAATGATTACCAAATATTTTGAGTCCTTGAATCGGTATTAGATCTATTAAAATCGTATGAAGCCCTTGGATCAAACTCAAATCATATTAAAGGGTAAAATTGTCATAGTCTCTTCGACGATTTGTGGTGTATGAACACCTTTCAAATTATTTTGTTGTGAATATTTAAAAAATATTTATGACTCCTTGAATAAGTATCAGATATATTTAAAGCATATGAAGCTCTTGGATAAAACTCAATTTAAATGAAAGGGTAAAGCCGTCATAGTCTATTTGGCGATTTGTAGTGTATGAACACCTTTCAAATCATTTTGATAAGAATAATTACCAAATAATTTTGAGTCCTTGAATAGGTATTAGATCTATTTAAATCATATCAAGCCTTTGGATCAAACTCAATTCAAATTAAAGGGTAAAACCGTCATAGTCTCTTAGGCGATTTGTGGTGTATGAACACCTTTCCAATCATTTTTTGTGCTTAATTTCCAAATATTTTTGACTCCTTGAATAGCTATTAGATATATTTAAATCATATGAAGCCCTTGGATCAAACTGATTTCATATCAAAGGGTAAAACCGTCTTAGTCTATTAGGCGATTTCTGGTGTATAAAAACCTTTGAAATCATTTTGTTGTGAATAATTACCAGAAAATTTTGAGTCCTTGAATAGGTATTAGATATATTTAAATCATATGAAGCCCTTGGATCTAACTTAATTCAAATCAAACGGTAAAACCGTCATAGTCTCTAAGGCAATTTGTGGTGTATGAACACCTTCAAATCATTTTTGTTTGTATAATTACCAAAAAATTTTGAGTCCTTGAATACATATTAGATATATTTAAAGCATATGAATCCCTTGGATCAAACTCAATTCAAATTAAATGGTAAAACCGTCATAGTCTCTTAGGCGATTTGTGGTGTATAACCACCTTTCAAAAAATTTAAATGTGAATATTTACCAAATAATTATGACTCGTTGAATATGTATTAGATATATTTATAGCATATGAATCCCTTGGATAAAACCGTCATAGTCTCTTAGGCGATTTGTGGTGTATGAACACCTTTCAAATTATTTTATTGTGAATATTTACAAAATAATACGGACTCCTTGAATAGCTATTAGATATATTTAAAGCATATGAAGCCCTCGGATCAAACTCAATTCAAATCAAAGGGTAAAACCGTCATAGTCTCTTAGGGGATTTGTGCTTTCAAATCATTTTTTGTGCTTAATTACCAAATATTATTGATTCCTTGAATAGGTATTAGATATATTTCAATCATATGAACCCCTTGGATCAAACTTATTTCATATCAAAGGGTAAAACCGTCATAGTCTCTTAGGCGATTTGTGGTGTATGAAAACCTTTCAAATCACTTTGTTGTGAATAATTACCAAAATAATTTGAGTCCATGAATAGGCATTAGATATATTTAAATCATATGAAGCCCTTGGATCTAACTCAATTCAAATCAAAGGGTAAAACCATCATAGTCTCTTAGGCATTTTTTGGTGTATGAACACCTTTCAAACCGTTTTTGGTGGTTTGTTACCAAATAATCTTCACTCCTTGAATTGTTATTAGGTATATTTCAGTCATGTGAAGCCGTTGGATTAAACTTATTTCAAATCAAAGGGTAAAACCGTCATAGTCTCTTAGGCGATTTGTGGTGTATGAAAACCTTTCAAATCATTTTATTGTGAA
Source organism: Patellifolia procumbens (assembly GCA_947645195.1). NCBI lineage: Eukaryota > Viridiplantae > Streptophyta > Magnoliopsida > Caryophyllales > Amaranthaceae > Patellifolia > Patellifolia procumbens. The sequence continues at coordinate 334,343 of CANSGD010000904.1, forward strand.
TAATTACCAAATATTTTTGAGTCCATGAATAGGTATTAGATATATTTAAAGCATATGAATCCCTTGGATCAAACTCAATTCAAATCAGTGGAAAAAACCGTCATAGTCTCGTAGGCGATTTGTGGTTTATGAACACCTTTAAAATCATTTGTGGTGCTTAATTGCCAAATGTTTTCAACTGCTTGAATCGGTATTCGATATAATGCCCAAGGATAAAACTCAATTCAAATTAAAGGGTAAGGCCGTCATAGTCTCTTAGGCGATTTGTGGTGTATGAACACCTTTCAAAAAATTTTATTGTGAATATTTACAAAATAATTCCGACAGCTTGAATATGTATTAGATATATTGAAAGCATATGAAGCCCTTGGATCAAAACTCAATTTAATCAAAGTGTAAAACCGTCATAGTCTCTTAGGCGATTAGTGGTGTATGAACACCTTTCATATCATTTTGTCGTGAATATTTACCAAATTTTTTTGAGTCCTTGAATAGGTATTAGATCTATTTAATGCATATGAAGCCCTTGGATATAACTCAATACAAATCAAAGGGTAAAACCGTCATAGTCTCTTAGGGGATTTATGGTGGATGAAAACCTTTCAAATTATTTTTTGTGCTTAATTACCAAATATTTTTGACTCCTTGAATATCTATTAGATATATTTCAATGATATGAAGCCCTTGGATGAAACTAATTACATATCAAAGGGTAAAACCGTCATAGTCTATCAGGCGATTTGTGGTGTATTAAAACCTTTGTAATCCTTTTGTTGTGAATAATTACCAAAAAAATTTGGGTCCTTGACTATGTATTAGATATATTTAAAGCATATGAAGCCCTTGGATCAAACTCAATTCAAATTAAAGGGTAAAACTGCCATAGTCTCTTAGGCGATTTGTGGTGTATGACCACATTTCAAAATATTTATTGTGAACATTTACCAAATAATTATAACTCCTTGAATATGTATTATATATATTTAAAGCATTTAAACCCCTTGGATCAAACTTAATTTAATCATAGTGTAAAACTATCGTAGTCTCTTAGGCGATTTTTGGTGCAAAAACACCTTTCCAAGCATTTTGTTGTGAATATTTATCAAAAAAATTTGAGTCCTGGAATTGGTATTAGATCTATTTAAAGCATATGAAGCCCTTAGATATAACTCAATACAAATCAAAGGATAAAACCGTCATAGTCTCTTAGGGGATTTGTGGTGTATGTACCTTTCAAATTATTTTTTTTGGTTAGTTACCAAATAATTTTCACTCTTTAAATAAGTATTAGGTATATTTCAATCATATGAAGCCCTTGGATTAAACTTATTTCAAATCAAAGGGTAAAACCGTCATAGTCTCTTAGGCGATTTGTGGTGTATGAAAACCTTTTAAATCATTTTGTTGTGAATAATTACCAATTATTTTTGAGTCCTTGAATAGGTATTAGATACATTTAAAGCATTTGAAGCCCTTGGATCAAACTCAATTCAAATCAATGGATAAAACCGTCATAGTCTCTTAGGAGATTTGTGGTGTATGAATACCTTTCAAATCATTTTGTTGTGAATAATTACCAAATATTTTTGACTCCTTTAATAGGTATTAGATATATTTAAAGCATATGAAGCCCTTGGATCAAACTCAAATCAAATCAAAGGGTAAAACCGTCATAGTATCTTAGGGGATTTGTGGTGTATGACCCCTTTCAAATCATTTTTTGTGCCTAATTACCATAAATTATTGACTCCTTGAATAGGTATTAGATATATTTCAATCATATGAACCCCTTGGATCAAACTTATTTCATATCAAAGGGTAAAACCGTCATAGTCTCTTAGACGACTTGTGGTGTATGAAAACCTTTCAAATCACTTTGTTGTGAATAATTACCAAAATAATTTGAGTCCATGAATAGGTATTAGATATATTTAAATCATATGAAGCCCTTGGATCTAACTCAATTCAAATCAAAGCGTAAAACCATCATAGTCTCTTAGGCATTTTTTGGTGTATGAACACGTTTCAAACCATTTTTGCTGGTTAGTTACCAAATAATCTTCACTCCTTGAATTGGTATTAGCTATATTTCAATCATATGAATCCCTTGGATGAAACTTATTTCAAGTAAAAGGGTAAAACCGTCATAGTCTCTTAGGCGATTTGTGGTGTATGAAAACCTTTCAAAGCATTTTATTGTGAATAATTACCAAATATTTTTTAGTCCATGAATAGGTATTAGATATATTTAAAGCATATGAAGCCCTTGGATCAAACTCAATTCAAATCAGTGGAAAAAAACGTCATAGTCTCGTAGGCGATTTGTGGTGTATGAACACCTTTTAAATCATTTGTGGTGCTTAATTACAAAATGTTTTTAACTGCTTGAATCTGTATTAGATATATTTCAATCATATAAAGCCCATGGATCAAACTCAATTCAAATAAAAGGGTAAATCCGTCATAGTCTCTTAGGCGATTTGTGGTGTATGAACACCTTTCAAATTTTTATATTGTCAATATTTACAAAATAATTCCGACTGCTTGAATATGTATTAGATATATTTAAATCATATGAAGCCATTGGATCAAAACTCAATTTAATCAAAGTGTAAAACCGTCATAGTCTCTTAGGGGATTTGTGGTGAATGAAAACCTTTCAAATCATTTTGTTGTGAATATTTGTAAAATATTTATGACTCCTTGAATAAGTATCAGATATATTTAAAGCATATGAAGCTCATGGATTAAACTCAATTTAAATCAAAGGATAAAGCCGTCATAGTTTATTAGGCAATTTGTGGTGTATGAACACCTTTCAAATAATTTTGTTAAAAATAATTACCAAATATTTTTGAGTCCTTTAATAGGTATTAGATCTATTTAAAGCATATCAAGCCCTTGGATCAAACTCAATTCAAATTAAAGGGTAAAACCGTCATAGTCTCTTAAGAGATTTGTGGTGTATGAAAACCTTTCAAATCATTTTTTGTGCTTAATTACCAAATATTTTTGACTCCTTGAATATCTATTAGATATATTTCAATCATATGAAGCCCTTGGATCAAACTGATTACATATCAAAGGGTAAAACCGTCGTAGTTTATTAGGCGATTTCTGGTGTATAAAAACCTTTGTAATCATTTTATTATGAATAATTACCAAATATTTTTGAGTCCTTGAATAGGTATTAGATATATTTAAAGCATATGAAGCCCTTGGATCAAACTCAATTTAAATTAAAGGGTAAAACTGCCATAGTCTCTTAGGCGATTTATAGTGTATGACCACCTTTCAAAAAATTTATTATGAACATTTACCAAATAATCCTGACTCCTTGAATATGTATTATATATATTTAAAGCATATGAAGCCCTTGGATAAAACTCAATTTAATCAAAGTGTAAAACTATCGTAGTCTCTTAGGCGATTTGTGGTGTATGAACACCTTTCCAATCATTTATTTTGGTTAATTACCAAATATTTTTGACTCCTTGAATAGGTATTAGATATATTTCAATCTTATGAAGCCCTTGTATTAAACTTATTTCATATTAAAGGATAAAACCGTCATATTCTCTTAGGCGATTTGTGGTATATGAAAACCTTTCAAATCATTTTGTTGTCAATAATTACCAAATATTTTTGATCCCTTGAATAGGTATTAGATATAATTAAGGCATATGAAGCCCTTGGATCAAACTCAACTCCAATCAAAGGGTAAAACCGTCAAAGTCTCTTAGGCGATTTGTGGTGTATGAACATCTTTCAAATCATTTTTGGTGCTTAATTACCAAATGTTTTTGACTCCTTGAATCTGTATTAGATATATTTCAATCATATGAAGTCCTTGGATCAACCTAAATTCATATCAATGGGTAAATCCGTCATAGTCTCTTAGGGGATTTGTGGTGTATGAACACCTTTCAAATTATTTTGGTTGTTAATAATTACCAAATATTTTTGAGTCCTTGAATAGGTATTAGAAATATTTAAAGTATATGAAGCCCTTGGATCAAACTCAATTAAAATTAAAGGGTAAAACGGTCATAGTCTCTTAGGCCATTTGTGGTGAATGAACACCTTTCAAATCAATTTATTGGGAATAATTACAAAATATTTTTGAGTCCTTGAATAGGTATTTGATCTTTTTTAAGCATATGAAGTCCTTGGATCCACCTCAATTCAAATCAAAGGGTAAAACCATCATAGTCTCTTAGGGGATATGTTGTGTATGAACACCTTTCAAACGATTTTTTGTGCTTAATTACTAAATATTTTTCTCTCCTTAAATAGCTATTAGATATATTTAAATCATATGAAGCCCTTGGAATAAACTTATTTCATATCAATGGGTAAAACCGTCATAGTCTCTTAGGCGATTTCTGGTGTATAAAAACCTTTGAAATCATTTTTTTGTGAATAATTACCAGAAACTTTTGAGTCCTTGAATAGGTATTAGATCTATTTAAATCATATCAAGCCCTTCGATCAAACTCAATTTAAATTAAAGGGTAAAACCGTCATAGTCTCTTAGGCGATTTCTGGTGTATGAACACCTTTCAAATCATTTTTTATGCTTAAGTACCAAATATTTTTGACTCCTTGAATAGCTATTAGATATATTTCAATCATATGAAGCCCTTGGATCAAACTGATTTCATATGAAAGGGTAATACCGTCATAGTCAATTAGGCGATTTGTGTTGTATAAAAACCTTTGAAATCATTTTGTTGTGAATAATTACCAGAAAATTTTGAGTCCTTCAATAGGTATTAGATATATTTAAAGCATATGAAGCCCTTGGATCTAATTCAAATCAAAGGGTAAAACCGTCATAGTCTCTAAGGCGATTTGTGGTGTATGAACACCTTTCAAATCAGATTGTTGTGAATAATTACCAAATAATTTTGAGTCCTTGAATAGATATTAGATATATTTAACGCATATGACGCACTTGGATCAAACTCAATTCAAATTAAAGGGTAAAACCGTCATAGTCTCTTAGGCGATTTGTGGTGTATGACCACCTTTCAAAAAATTTATTGTGAATATTTAGCAAATAATTCCTTGAATTGAGTTTGATCCAAGGGATTCATATGCTTTAAATATATCTAATACCTATTCAACGACTCAAAAATATTTGGTAATTATTCACAACAAAATAATTAAAAAGGTGTTCATACACCACAAATCGCCTGAGAGATTATGACTGTTTTACCCTTTGATTTGAATTCGGTAAGATCCAAGGGTTTCATATGATTTAAATATATCTAATACCTGTTCAAGGAATCAAAAATATTTGGTAATTATTCACAGCAAACTGATTTGAAAGGTGTTCATACACCACAAATCGCCTAAGAGAGTATGACGGTTTTACCCTTTGATTTGAAATAAGTTTAATCCAAGGGCTTCATATGATTGAAATATACCTAATACAATTTCAAGGAGTGAAAATTATTTGGTAACTAACCACCAAAAATGATTTTAAAGGGCTTCATACACCAAAAAATGCCTAAGAAACTATGATGGTTTTACCCTTTTATTTGAATTGAGTTAGATCCAAGGGCTTCTTATGATTTAAATATATCTAATACCTATTCATGGACTCAAATTATTTCGGTAATTATTCACAACAAAGTGATTTGAAAGGTTTTCATACACCACAAATCCCCTAAGAGACTATGACGGTTTTATCCTTTGATTTGTATTGAGTTATATCTAAGGGCTTCATATGCTTTAAATAGATCTAATACCTATTCAAGGACTCAAATTTTTTTGATAAATATTCACAACAAAATGATTGGAAAGGTGTTTATACACCACAAATCGCCTAAGAGACTACGATAGTTTTACACTTTGATTAAATTGAGTTTGATCCAAGGGCTTTAAATGCTTTAAATATATATAATACATATTCAAGGTGTCAGAATTATTTGGTAAATGTTCACAATAAATTTTTTGAATGATGGTCATACACCACAAATCGCCTAAGAGACTATGGCAGTTTTACCCTTTAATTTGAATTGAGTTTGATCCAAGGCCTACATATGCTTTAAATATATCTAATACCTATTCAAGGACTCAAAAATATTTGGTAATTAGTCATAACAAAATGATTTGAAAGTTGTTCATACACCACAAATCGCCTTAGAGACTATGACGATTTTACCCTTTGATTTGAATTGAGTTATATCCAAGGGCTTCATATGCTTTAAATATATCTAATACCTATTCAAGGACTCAAATTTTTTTGGTAATTATTCACAACAAAATGACTACAAAGGTTTTAATACACCACAAATCGCCTAATAGACTATGACGGTTTTACCCTTTGATATGTAATCAGTTTCATCCAAGGGCTTCATATGATTGAATTAGATCTAATAGATATTCAAGGAATCAAAAATATTTGGTAATTAAGCACAAAAAATGATTTGTAAGGTTTTCATACACCACAAATCTCTTAAGAGACTATGACGGTTTTACCCATTAATTTGAATTGAGTTTGATCCATGGGCTTGATATGCTTTAAATAGATCTAATACCTATTCAAGGACTCAAAAATATTTGGTAATTATTTTTAGCACAATTATTTTAAAGGTGTTCATCAACTACAAATTGCCTAATAGACTATGACGGCTTTATCCTTTGATTTAAATTGAGTTTAATCCACGAGCTTTATATGCTTTAAATATATCTGATACTTATTCAAGGAGTCATAAATATTTTATAAATATTCACAACAAAATGATTTGAAAGGTTTTCATACACCACAAATCCCCTAAGAGACTATGACGGTTTTACCCTTTGATTTGTATTGAGTTATATCCAAGGGCTTCATATGCTTGAAATAGATCTAATACCTATTCAAGGACTTAAAAAATTTGGTAAATATTCACAACAAAATAATTTGAAAGGTGTTAATACACCACAAATCGCCTAAGAGACTATGACGGTTTTACACTTTGATTAAATTGAGTTTTGTTCGAAGGGCTTCATATGCTTTAAATATATCTAATACATATTCAAGCTGTCGGAATTATTTTGTAAATATTCACAATAAAAAAATTTGAAAGGTGTTCATACACCACAAATCGCCTAAGAGACTATGACCGTTTTACCCTTTAATTTGAATTGAGTTTTATCCTTGGGCATTATATGATTGAAATATATCTAATACCGATTCAAGCAGTTAAAAACATTTGGTAATTAAGCACCACAAATGATTTTAAAGGTGTTCATAAACCACAAATCGCCTACGAGACTATGACGGTTTTTTCCACTGATTTGAATTGAGTTTGATCCAAGGGCTTCATATGCTTTAAATATATCTAATACCTATTCATGGACTAAAAAATATTTGGTAATTATTCACAATAAAATGATTTGAAAGGTTTTCATATATCAAATAGCTATTCAAGGAGTCAAAAATATTTGGTAATTAAGCACAAAAAATGATTTGAAAGGTGTTCATACACCACATATCCCCTAAGAGACTATGACGATTTTACCCTTTGATTTGAATTGAGGTGGATTCAAGGACTTCATATGTTTTAAAAAGATATAATACATATTCAAGGACTATAAAATAGGTTGTAATTATTCACAACAAAATGATTTGAAAGGTTTTCATACACCACAAATCGCCTAAGAGACTATGACGGTTTTATCCTTTGATATGAAAAAGTTTAATCCAAGGGCTTCATATGATTGAAATATATATAATACCTATTCAAGGAGTCAAAAATATTTGGTAATTAACCAAAAAAAATGATTTGAAAGGTGTTCATACACCACAAATCTCCTAAGAGACTATGACGGTTTTACCCTTTGATTTGTATTGAGTTATATACAAGGGCTTCTTCATATGTTTTAAATAGATCTAATACCTATTCAAGGGCTCAAAAAATTTTGGAAAATATTCAAAACAATATGATTTGAAAGGTGTTCATAAACTACAAATCGCCTAGGAGACTATGACAGTTTTACCCTTTGGTTAAATTGAGTTTGATCCAAGGGCTTCATATGCTTTAAATATATCTAATACATATTCAAGGATTCGGAAATATTTGGTAATTATTCACAACAAAATGATTTGAAAGGTGTCCATACACCATAAATCGCCTAAGAGACGTTGACGGTTTTAACCTTTGATTTGAGTAGAGTTAGATCCAAGGGCTTCATATGCTTTAAATATATCTAATATCTATTCAGGGACTAAATTTTTTTTGGTAATTATTCACAACAAAATGATTTCAAAGGTTTTCATACACCACAAATCGCCTAAGACACTATGACAATTTTACCCTTGGATATGAAATAAGTTTGATCCAAGGGCTTCATACGATTGAAATATATCTAATAGCTATTCAAGGAGTCCAAAATATTTGGTTATTAAGCACAAAAAATGATTTGAAAGGTTTTCAGACACCACATATCCCTAAGAGACAACGACGGTTTTACCCTTTGATTTGAATTGAGGTGAATCCAAGGACTTCATATGCTTTTAAAAGATCTAATACATATTAAAGGACTCAAAAATAGTTGGTAATTATTCACAACAACATGATTTGAAAGGTTTTCATACACCACAAATCGCCTAAGAGACTATGACGGTTTTATCCTTTGATATAAAATATGTTTAATCTAAGGGTTCATATGATTGAAATTTGTCTAATACCTATTCAAGGAGTTAAAAATATTTGGTAATTAACCAAAAAAATTGATTTGAAAGGTGTTCATACACCACAAATCCCCTAAGAGACTATGACAATTTTACCCTTTGATTTGTATTTAGTTGTAGCCAAGGGCTTGATATGCTTTAAATAGATCTAATACCTATTCAAGGACTCAAAAAAATTTGGTAAATACTCACAATAAAATGATTTGAAAGGTATTCATACACCACAAATCCCCTAAGAGACAATGACGGTTTTACACATTGATTAAATTGAGTTTGATCCAAGGGCTTAATATGCTTTAAATATATATAATATATATTCAAGGAGTCCAAATTATTTTGTAAATATTCCCAATAAAAAAATTTCAAATGTGTTCATAAACCACAAATCGCCTAAGAGACTATGACGGTTTTACCCTTTAATTAGAATTGAGTTTGATCCATCCAAGGGCTTCATATGCTTTAAATATATCTAATACCTTTTCAAGGACACAAAAATATTTGGTAATTATTCACAACAAAATGATTTGAAAGGTGTTCATACACCACAAATCGCCTAAGAGACTATGACGGTTTTTAGCCTTTGATTTGAATTGAGTTAGATCCAAGGACTTCATATGTTTTAATATATCTAATACCTATTCAAGGACTCAAAATTTTTTGGTAATTATTCACAACAAAATGATTTCAAAGGTATTCATACACCACAACTCGCTTAAGAGACTATGACGGTTTTACCCGTTGATTTGAATTGACTTAGATCCAAGGGCTTCATATGCTTTAAATATATCTAATACCTATTCAAGGAATCAAAATTTTTTGGTAATTATTCACAACAAAATGATTTGAAAGGTTTTCATACACCACAAATCGCCTAAGAGACTATGACGGTTTTACCCTTTGATATGAAATAAGTTTGATCCAAGGGCTTCATATGATTGAAATATATCTAACAGCTATTCAAGGAGTCTAAAATATTTGGTAATTAAGCACAGAAAATGATTTGAAACGTATTCATACACCACATATCCCCAAAGAGACTTTGACGATTTTACCCTTTGATTTGAATTGAGGTGGATCCAAGGACTTCATATGCTTTAAAAGGATCTAATACCTATTTAAGGACTCAAAAATATTTCCTAAATATTCCCAAAAAATTAATTTGAAAGGTGTTCATTATCCAAAAATCCCCTAAGAGATTATGACGGTTTTACCCTTTGATTTGTGTTGAGTTTGATCAAAGGGCTTCATATGCTTTAAATATATCTAATACCTATTCAAGGACTCAAAAATATTTTGTAATTATTCAGAACCAAAATGATTTGAAAGGTTTTCATACACCACAAATCGCCAAAGAGACTATGACAGTTTTATCCTTTAACATGAAATAAGTTCAATCCAAGGGCTTCATATCATTGAAATATATCTAATACCTATTCAAGGAGTAAAAAATATTTCGTAATTAACCAAAAAAAATGATTTGAAAGGTGTTCATAAACCACAAATCCGCTCAGTGACTATGACGGTTTTACCCTTTGATTTGAATTTAGGTTGATCCAAGGACTTCATATGATTGAAATATATCTAATACTGATTCAAGGTGTCAAAAAAATTTGGTAATTAAGCACCACAAATGATTTGAAAGATGTTCATACACCACAAATCCCCTAAGAGACGATGACGGTTTTACCCTTTGATTTGAATTGAGTTTGATCCAATAGCTTCGTATGCTTTAAATATATCTAATTCCTATTCAAGGACTCAAAAATATTTCGTAATTATTCACAACAAAATGATTTGAAAGGTTTTCATACACCACAAATCGCCAAAGAGACTATGACGGTTTAATCCTTTAACATGAAATAAGCTTAATCCAAGGGCTTCATATGATTGAAATATATCTAATACCTATTCAAGGAGTAAAAATATTTGTTAATTAACCAAAAAAAATGATTTGAAAGGTGTTCATACACCACATATCCCCTCAGTGACTATGACGGTTTTACCCTTTGATTTGAATTTAGGTTGATCCAAGGACTTCATATGATTGAAATATATCTAATATCGATTCAAGGAGTCAAAAACATTTGGTAATTAAGCACCACAAATGATTTGAAAACTGTTCATACACCACAAATCCCCTAAGAGACTATGACTGTTTTACCCTTTGATTTGAATTGAGTTTGATCCAAGGGCTTCATATGCTTTAAATATATCTAATACCTATTCAAAGACTAAAAAAGATTTATTAATTATTCACAACAAAATGATTTGAAAGGTTTTCATACACCACAAATCGCCAAAGAGACTATGACGGTTTTATCCTTTAACATGAAATAAGTTCAATCCAAGGGCTTCATATGATTGAAATATATCTAATATCTATTCAAGGAGTAAAAATATTTGGTAATTAACCAAAAAAAATGATTTGAAAGGTGTTCATACACCACAAATCCCATCAGTGACTATGACGGTTTTACCCTTTGATTTGAATTTAGGTTCAATCCAAGGGCTTCTTCATATGTTTTAAATAGATCTAATACCTATTCAAGGGCTCAAAAAAATTTGGTAAATATTCAGAACAAAATGATTTGAAAGGTGTTCATACACTACAAATCGCCTAAGAGACTATGACGGTTTTACCCTTTGATTAAATTGAGTTTGATTCAAGGGCTTCATATGCTTTAAATATATGTAATACATATTCAAGGAGTCGGAAATATTTGGTAATTATGCACAACAAAATGATTTGAAAGGTCTCCATGCACCATAAATCGCCTAAGAGACTATGACGGTTTTAACCTTTGATTTTAATAGAGTTAGATCCAAGGGCTTCATATGCTTTAAATATATCTAATACCTATTCAAGGACTCAATTTTTTTTGGTAATTATTCACAAAAAAATGATTTCAACGGTTTTCATACACCACAAATCGCCTAAGAGACTATGACGGTTTTACCCTTTGATATGAAATAAGTTTGAATCAAGGGCTTCATACGATTGAAATATATCTAATAGCTATTCAAGGACCCAAAAATATTTGGTAATTTAGCACAAAAAATGATTTGAAAGGTGTTCATACACCACATATCCCCTAAGAGACTATGATGGTTTTAACCTTTGATTTTAATTGAGGTGGATCCAAGGAATTCATATGTTTTAAAAAGATCTAATACATATTCAAGGACTATAAAATAGTTGGTAATTATTCACAACAAAATGATTTGAAAGCTTTTCATACACCACAAATCGCCTAAGAGACTATGACGATTTTATCCTTTGATATAAAATAAGTTTAAGCCAAGGGATTCATATTATTGAAATATATCTAATACCTATTCAAGTAGTCAAAAATATTTGGTAATTAACCAAAAAAAATGATTTAAAAGGTGTTCATACACCACAAATCCCCTAAGAGACTATGACGGTTTTACCCTTTGATTTGTATTGAGTTATAGCCAAGGGCTTCATCCTATATTATTATTACAAAGTATCTTGGAAGGCTAGAATTACTCCAATGGCTAAATTCTCTTCTCTCCTTGTATCCCGCCAAAATGCATTTTCGAACTCTAAAACCCATTCACAGTCACACATAACTGCATGACCCATTGAATAAAAAACTGATTATTGCAGTTACCTATACCCTCGCCAATCAAAAGGAGAAATGGTGTGTGCGTACAAAAAGTAAGAGATTGTAAAGAGAGGATGATTAGAGCCTGAAATCAAATCATGAAGAACGCTTGCAACGACATTAGCGTATTTGTTCCTATGCTTACATTAATTGTTGGGTTTAATACCAAATTTGCTGCTGCTCTTTCCAATTGTACTTCTTTTTGTTAAGTTTATTGCTCTTTTACTTTTTTAAAATAATACTTTAAACTTTTGCAAGTTCTAAATTTGTCATTTTTGGTTGATGATTTGACTTGGTGGGTAGGTATGATAATGGCAGCATCACCATCATCAGTTCTTTATGAATAATTAAGCTTCTTCTCATCAGCATCATCAGGATCATCAATTCTTTGAGAGCTCAAAGGCATTGGCGGGCCATTCTTATCATCGACACTGGTGAATGGACGCAAGAAGTCCGCTGAATCATCGCTGACAAAATCGTTCGGCTTCACGCTCAATCGGCAGAAATCACTGTTGAAGTCTTCGCCACCACGCAAACTGCAGATTTCATCTTTGATATCAAATTTAAAGTAATCGATGTCGTTTCATTTGGACTCCATTAAGCATCAGGTTGAGTGCTTTCACTCTGTCCTGTTGATTCCAATATAGTTTTCCAGTTATTTACTTTGTATTGAGATCCATGTTTCATTTTTCTGAGTAACTAATGTTAAGATTGTTGATTACAATAGAATACCCAAAATAGCCAATGGGCCTTCCACCGCTCTCCCTCTGCATTTCTCTCTCTCTCCCCATAATGTGGCAGTTTTTGCTTAAACTGTGTGATTTAGCTTCATTTCTGGGTTGAAGTGGTTTCCTGCATATCTGGTTAAAAAGAACCTTAAAATGGAGGTGGGTTTTTTTTTCCTACAATCAAATTTATATTACAAGATTAAAATCAATCAAAGTTACAATATCATTGACTCTAAAAACAGTCGAATACAGAATGAATTGCAGTGGAGAACATCATAGAACTTAAGATTAAAGACCTTGCCTATGAAATTCTGAATATTATGTACACATTGTGGTCATATAAATTACGTGATCAGTGAGTTTGGATGTGTAATAGATTGTAAAATGAATATGATGCTTCATATAAGTGTGCCAAAGTTTTATTTTCAATTTATTACAATAACTATTATCATTATACGGATATGTTAGAAAGTAAATAAAGTTATCAAAATTTCAATTTAAGCTCTACTCTTCACTCTCTCCAACGAATCTATGAAATCAATATTTTTCTTATAAATAAAATATTTTGTATTAATAAGAACGTTCTTCTTTAACTTTATAATATCAAAATGGGGGTTGTTAAACGACGCCCACAAAAACAAAAAAAACGCCTACAATCTTAATTCAAAAGACTAATATACCCTAATTTAATTTAAAAACTAACATGACCTAATTTAAATCAAACACTCTAAACCATTAGCCTAACCAAACAACCAACATTAGGCACCACCCAAACTACCCAGCCATCCATTCTCCGGCGTTGTTCTCCGTGGTCGCAAAAAATTTTTGTCGAACAAGCCCTGGGAACCGGTTCTGCCATGGTAGAACCGATCCCTGGAACCGGTTCTAACATGGTAGAACCGGTTTTATGGACCGGTTCCACCATGGAAGAACCGGTTCTGTGGATCGGTTCCATAGGACCGTTTCTACCATGGTGTAACCGGTTCCTAGGACCGGTTTACTGGTTCAACAAAAAAAATTGCGACCATGGATAACAGCGCCGGTGAACTTGTGACAGGAAAGGACGGCTGGGTGTTTTGGGTGCCTTTCGTGGTTGAGCAATGTGAGGAGGAGAGGGCCTGGGTGGTGTTCAGCGGCGTGAGCAGATGTTCAGAGCGGTTTTGGGTGGCTATCATGGGTGCGTGGTTGTCATGGGTTGGGTGGTTGTCGTGGGTTAGAGGAGAGGGTTGGGCGTCTGGGTGGTGTTGTGTGACGTGAGGAAATGGGGAAAAGTGAGAATTGGGTTATTTTTTAAAAAGGGTATATTAGTATTTTATTATATTGGTTATGGGCGTTTTTTTGTAATTAAGCACAAACAATGATTGAAATATATCTAATACCTATTCAAGGAGTCAAAAATAATTTGGTAATTAAGCACAAACAATGATTTGAAAGGTGTTTATACACCACAAATCCCCTTAGAGACTCTGACGGGTTTACCCTTTGATTTGAATTGAGTTTGATCCAAAAACTTCATATGCTTTAAATAAATCTAATACCTATTCAACGTCACAGAAATATTTGGTAATTATTCACAACAAAATGATTTGAAAGGTGTTCATTCACCATAAATCGCCTAAGAAAGTATGACAATTTTACGCTTTGTTTTGAATGTAGTTTGATCCAAGGGCTTCATATACTTTAAATAGATCTAATACCTATTCAAAGACTCAAAAATATTTAATAATTATTAAAAACAAAATTATTTGAAACGTGTTCATACACCACAAATCGCCTAAGAGACTATGACGGTTTTACCTTTTGATTTAAATTGAGTTTGATGCAAGACCTTCATATGCTTTAAATATATCTTCTACCTATTCAAGGAGTCATAAATATTTTGTAATATTCACAACAAAATATTTTGAAAGGTGTTCATACACCACAAATCGACTAATAGATTATGATAATTCTACCCTTTAATTTGAATTGAGTTTGATCCAAGGGCTTCATATGCTTTAAATATATCTAATTCCTATTCAAGGACTCAAAAATATTTGGTAATTATTAACAACAAAATGATTTGAAAGATGTTCATACACCACAAATCGCCTAAGAGACTATGATGGTTTTACCTTTTGATTTGAAATAAGATTGATCCAAGGGCTTCATATGATTGAAATATACCAAATACCAATTCATGAAGTGAAAAATATTTAGTAATTAAGCACAAAAAATTATTTGAAAGGTGTTTATATACTATAAATCGTCTAAGAGACTATGACGGTTTTACCCTTTAATTTGAATTGAGTTTAATCCAAGGGGTTCATATGATTTAAATATATATAATACCTATTCAAGGACTCAAATTGTTTTGGAAATTATTCACAACAAAATTATCTAAAAGGTTTTCATGCAGCAGAAATCGCCTAAAAGACTATGACAGTTTTAACCTTTGATATGAAATAGGTTTGATCCAAGGGCTTCATATGATTGAAATATATCTAATACCTATTCAAGGAATCAAAAATATTTGGTAATTAAGCATCAAAAAATGATTTGAAAGGTGTTCATACACCACAAATCCCTTAAATACTATGATGGTTTTACCCTTTTGTTTGAATTGAGTTTGATCCAAGGACTTCATATGTTTTAAATAGAAATAATACCTATTCAAGGACTAAAAAATATTGGGTAATTATCCACAACAAAATGATTTGAAAGGTCATCATTCACAAAAAATCGACTTCGAGAGTATGACGGTTTTACACTTTGTTTTGAATTGAGTTTGATCCAAGGGCTTCATATAATTTAAATAGATCTAATACATATTCAAGGACTCAAAAATATTTTGTAATTATTCACAACAAAATGATTTGGGTGTTCATTCACCACAAATCGCCGAAGAAAGTATGATGGTTTTACGCTTTGTTTTGAAAGTTGTTTGATCCAAGGGCTTCATATGCTTTAAATATATCTAATAAATATTCAAGGATTCAAAAATATTTGGTAATTATTCACAATTTTTTTTTGAAAGGTGTTCATACACCACAAATCGCCTAAGAGACTATGACAGTTTTACCCTTTGATTTGAAATAAGTTTGATCTAAGGGCTTCATATGATTGAAATATATCTAATACCTATTTAACGAGTCAAAAATATTTTGTCATATTCATATGCTTGAAATATATCTAATTCCTATTCAAGGACTCAAAAATATTTTGTAATTATTCACAACAAAATGATTTGAAAGATGTTCATACACCACAAATCGCCTAAGAGACTATGACGGTTTTACCCATTGATTTGAAATAAGTTTGATCCAAGGACTTCATATGATTAAAATATACCAAATACAATTCAGGGAGTGACACATATTTAGTAATTAAGCACAAATATTAATTTGAAAGGTGTTCACACACTAAAAATCGCCTAAGAGACTATGACGGTTTTACCCTTTGATTTGAATTGAGTTTAATCCAAGCGCTTCATATTCTTTAAATATATCTAATACCTATTCAAGGACTAAAATTTTTTAGAAATTATTTACAACAAAATGATTTATAAGGTTTTCATACACCACAAATCTCCTAAGAGACTATGACGGTTATACCCTTTGATATGAAATATGTTTGATCCAAGGGCTTCATATGATTGAAATATATCTAATACCTATTCAAGGAATCAAAAATATTTGGTAATTAAGCACAAACAAATGATTTGAAAGGTGTTCATACACAACAAACCCCTAACAAACTATGACGGTTTTACCCTTTGAATTGAATTGAGTTTGATCCAAGAAATTTATATGCTTTAAATAGATATAATACCTATTCAAGGACTCAAAAATATTTGGTAATTATTCACAACAAAATGATTTGAAAGGTCATCATTCACAAAAAATCGACTAAGAGAGTAAGCCGGTTTTACCCTTTGTTTTGAATTGAGTTTGATCCAAGGGCTTTATATACTTTAAATAGATCTAATACCTATTCAAAGACTCAAAAATATTTGACAATTATTCACAACAAAATGATTTGAAAGGTGTTCATTCACCATAAATCGTCTAAGAGACTATGGCGGTTTACCCTTTGTTTTTAGTTGAGTTTGATCCAAGGGCTTCATATGCTTTAAATATATCTAATACCTATTCAAGGACTCAAATTGTTTTGGTAATTATTCAAAACAAAATGATTTCAAAGGTTTTCATACACCACAAATCGCCTAAGAGACTATGACAGTTTTACCCTTTGATTTGAATTGAGTTAGATCCAAGGGCTTCATATGATTTAAATATATCTAATTCCTATTCAAGGACTCAAAAATATTTGGTAATTATTCACAACAAAATGATTTGAAAGATGTTTATACACCACAAATCGCCTAAGAGACTATGACGGGTTTACCCTTTGATATGAAATAGGTTTGATCCAAGGGCTTCATATGATTGAAATATATTTAATACCTATTCAAGGAATTAAAAATATTTGGTAATTAAGCACAAAAAAATGATTTGAAAGGTGTTCATACACAACAAATCCCCTAACAGACTATGACGGTTTTACCCTTTGAATTAAATTGAGTTTGATCCAAGAACTTCATATGCTTTAAATAGATATAATACCTATTCAAGGACTCAAAAATATTTGGTAATTCTTCACATCAAAAAGATTTGAAAGGTCATCATTCACAAAAAATCGACTAAGAGAGTATGACGGTTTTACCCTTTGTTTTGAATTGAGTTTGATCCCAGGGCTTTATATACTTTAAATAGATCAAATACCTATTCAAGGACTCAAAAATATTTGGTAATTATTCACAACAAAATGATTTGAAAGGTGTTTCTACCCCACAAATCGCCTAAGAGACTATGACGGTTTTACCCTTTGATTTGAAATAAGTTTGATCCAAGGGCTTCATATGATTGAAATATATCTAATACCTATTTAACGAGTCAAAAATATTTTGTATTATTCACAACAAAATAATTTGAAAGGTGTTCATACACCACAATTCGCCTAAGAGACTATGACGATATTACCCTTTAAATTGAATTGATATTCTAAGGGCTTCATATGCTTTAAATATATCTAATTCACTCGAAAATATTTGGTAATTATTCACAACAAAATGATTGGAAAGATGTTCATACACCACAAATCGCCTAAGCGACTATGACGGTTTTACCCTTTAATTTGAGATAAGTTTGATCCAAGGGCTTTATATGATTGAAATATACCTAATACAATTCAGGGAGTGAAAAATATTTAGTAATTAAGCACAAAAATTGATTTGAAAACTCTTCATACACTAAAAATTGCCTAAGAGACTATGACAGTTTTACCCTTTGATTTGAATTGAGTTTAATCCAAGGGCTTCATATGCTTTAAATATATCTAATACCTATTCAAAGACTCGAATTTTTTTTGAAATTATTCACAACAAAATGATTTATAAGGTTTTCATACACCACAAATCGCCTAAGAGACTATGGTGGTTTTACCCTTTGATATGAAATAGGTTTGATCCAAGGGCTTCATATGATTGAAATATATCTAATACCTATTCAAGGAATCAAAAATATTTGGTAATTAAGCACAAAAAAATGATTTGAAAGGTGTTCATACACCACAAATCCCCTAACAGACTATGACGATTTTACCCTTTGATTTGAATTTAGTTTGATACAAGGACTTCATATGCTTTAAATAGATATAATACCTATTCAAGGACTCAAAAATATTTGGTAATTATTCACAACAAAATGATTTGAAAGGTCATCATTCACAAAAAATCAACTAAGAGAGTATGACGGTTTTACCCTTTGTTTGGAATTGATTATGATCCAAGGGCTTCATATACTTTAAATAGATCTAATACCTATTTAAGGACTTCAAAATATTTGGTAATTATTCACAACAAAATGATTTGAAAGGTGTTCATTCACCACAAATCGTCTAAGAGACTATGACAGTTTTCCCCTTTGATTTGAATTGAGTTAGATCCAAGGGCTTCATATGCTTTAAATATATCTAATACCTATTCAAGGACTCAAAACGTTTTGGTAATTATTCACAACAAAATCATTTCAAAGTTTTTCATACACCATAAATCGCCTAAGAGACTATGATAGTAAAACCCTTTGATATGAAATATGTTTGATCCAAGGGCATTATATGATTGAAATATATCTAATACCTATTCAAGAAATCAAAAATATTTTGTAATTAAGGACAAAAAAATGATTTGAAAGGTGTTCATACACCACATATCCCCAAAGAGACTATGACGGTTTTACCCTTTGATTTGAATTGAGGTGGATCCAAGGACTTCATATGCTTTAAAAAGATCTAATACATATTCAAGGACTCAAAAATAGTTGGTAAGTATTCACAACAAAATGAATTGAAAGGTTTTCATACACCACAAATAGCCTTAAAGACTATGACGGATTTATCCTTTGATATGAAATAAGTTTAATCCAAGGGCTTCATATGATTGAAATATATCTAATACCTATTCAAGGAATCAAAAATATTTGGTAATTAAGCACAAAAAAATGATTTGAAAGGTGTTCATACACAACAAATCCCCTAACAGACTATGACGGTTTTACCCTTTGAATTGAATTGAGTTTGATCCAAGCACTTCATATGCTTTAATTAGATATAATACCTATTCAAGGACTCAAAAATATTTGGTAATTCTTCACATCAAAAATATTTGAAAGGTGTTCATACACCACAAATCGCCTAAGAGACTATGACTGTTTTACCCTTTGATTTGAATGGAGTTAGATCCAAGGGCTTCATATGCTTTAAATATATCTAATACCTATTCAAGGACTCAAATTTTTTTTGATTATTATTCACAACTAAATGATTTCAAAGGTTTTCATACACCACAAATCGCCTAAGAGACTATGACAGTTTTACCCTTTGATATGAAATAAGTTTGATCCAAGGGCTTCATATGATTGAACTATATCTAATACCTATTCAAGGAGTAAAATAATTTGGTATTTACGCACAAAAAATGATATGAAAGGTGTTCATACACCACATAGCCCCTAAGAGACTATGACGGTTTTACCCTTTGATTAAAATTGAGGTGGATCCAAGGACTTCATATGCTTTAAAAAGATCTAATACCTATTCAAGGACTCCAAAATATTTGGTAATTATTCCCAACAAATTGATTTGAAAGGTGTTCATTCACCACAACTCGCCTAAGAGACTATGACGGTTTTACCCTTTGTTTTGAATTGAGTTTGATCCAAGGGCTTCATATGCTTTAAACATATCTAATACCTATTCAAGGACTCAAAACGTTTTGGTAATTATTCATAACAAAATGATTTCAAAGGTTTTCATACATCACAAATCGCCTAAGAGACTATGACGGTTATACCCTTTGATATGAAATATGTTTGATCCAAGGGCTTTATATGATTGAAATATATCTAATACCTATTCAAGAAATCAAAAATATTTGGTAATTAAGCACAAAAAAATGATTTGAAAGGTGTTCATACACCACATATCCCCTAAGAGACTATGACGGTTTTACCCTTTGATTTGAATTGAGGTGGATCCAAGGACTTCATATGCTTTAAAAAGATCTAATACCTATTCAAGGACTCAAAAATAGTGGGTAATTATTCACAACAAAATGATTTGAAAGCTTTTCATACACCACAAATCGCCTAAGAGACTATGACGGTTTTATCCTTTGATATGAAATAAGTTTAATCCAAGGGCTTCATGTTATTGAAATATATCTAATACCTATTCAATGAGTCAAAAATATTTGGTAATTAACCAAAAAAATTGATTTGAAAGGTGTTCATTTACCACAAATCGCCTAAGAGACTATGACGGTTTCACGCTTTGATTTGAATTGAGTTTGATCTATGGGCTTCATATGGTTTAAATATATCTAATACCTATTCAAGGACATAAAAATATTTGGTAATTATTAACAACCAAAATAATTTGAAAGGTGATCATACACCACAAATCGCCGAAGAGACTATAACGGTTTTACCCTTTGATTTAAAATTAGTTTGATCCAAGGGCTTCATTTGATTGAAATATATCTAATACCTATTCAAGGAGTCAAATATAATTTGGTAATTAAGCACAAACAATGATTTGAAAGGTGTTTATACACCACAAATCCCCTTTGAGACTTTGACGGGTTTACCCTTTGATTTGAATTGAGTTTTATCCAAGGACTTCACATGCTTTAAATAGATCTAATACCTATTCAAGGTCACAAAAAAATTTTGTAATTATTCACAACAAAATGATTTAAAAGGTGATCATTCACCACAAATCGCCTAAGAAAGTATGACGGTTTTATGCTTTGATTTGAATGTAGTTTGATCCAAGGGCTTCATATGCTTTATATAGATCTATTACCTATTCAAGGAGTCAGAAATATTTTGTAATATTCACAACAAATTAATTTTAAAGGTGTTCATACACCACAAATCCCCTAAGAGACTATAACGGTTTTATCCTGTGATTTAAATTGAGTTTTATCCAAGGACTTCATATGATTTAAATAGATATAATACTTATTTAAGGACTCAAAAATATTTAGTAATTATTCACAACAAAATGATTTGAAAGGTCATCATTCACAAAAAATTGCCTAAGAGAGTATGACGGTTTTACCCTTTGTTTTGAATTGAGTTTGATCCAAGGGCTTCATATACTTTAAATAGATCTAATACCTATTCAAGGACTCAAAAAGATTTGGTAATTATTCACAACAAAATGATTTGAAAGGTGTTCATACACTTAAAATCGCCTAAGAGACTTTGACGGTTTTATCCTTTGATTTGAATTGAGTTCAATCCAAGGGCTTCATATGCTTTAAATATATCTAAAACCTATTCAAGGACTCAAAAATATTTGGTACTTAAGCACAAAAATGATTTGAAAGGTGTTCATACACCACAAATCCCCTAAGAGACTATGACGGTTTTACCCTTTGATTTTAATTGAGTTTGATCCAAGGACTTCATATGCTTTAAATAGATATAATACTTATTCAAGGACACAAAAATATTTGGTAATTATTCACATGAAAATGATTTGAAAGGCAACATTCACAAAAAATCGCCTAGGAGAGTATGATGGTTTTGCCTATTGTTTTGAATTCAGTTTGATCCAAGGGCTTCGTATACTTTAAATAGATCTAATACCTATTCAAGGACTCAATAATATTTGGTTATATTCACAACCAAATGATTTGAAAGGTGTTCATACACTACCAATCGCCTAAGAGACTATGACCGTTTTACCCTTTGATATGAAATAGGTTTGATCCAAGGGCTTCATATGATTGAAATATATCTAATACCTATTCAAGGAATCAAAAATATTTGGCAATTAAGAACAAAAAAATGATTTGAAAGGTGTTCATACACCACAAATCCCCTAACAGACTATGACGATTTTACCCTTTGATTTGAATTGAGTTTGATACAAGGACTTCATATGCTTTAAATAGATATAATACCTATTCAAGGACTCAAAAATATTTGGTAATTATTCACAACAAAATGATTTGAAAGGTCATCATTCACAAAAAATCAACTAAGAGAGTATGACGGTTTTACCCTTTGTTTGGAATTGAGTATGATCCAAGGGCTTCATATACTTTAAATAGATCTAATACCTATTTAAGGACTTCAAAATATTTGGTAATTATTCACAACAAAATGATTTGAAAGGTGTTCATTCACCACAAATCGTCTAAGAGACTATGACAGTTTTCCCCTTTGATTTGAATTGAGTTAGATCCAAGGGCTTCATATGCTTTAAATATATCTAATACCTATTCAAGGACTCAAAACGTTTTGGTAATTATTCACAACAAAATCATTTCAAAGGTTTTCATACACCATAAATCGCCTAAGAGACTATGACAGTAAAACCCTTTGATATGAAATATGTTTGATCCAAGGGCTTTATATGATTGAAATATATCTAATACCTATTCAGGAAATCAAAAATATTTTGTAATTAAGGACAAAAAAATGATTTGAAAGGTGTTCATACACCACATATCCCCAAAGAGACTATGACGGTTTTACCCTTTGATTTGAATTGAGGTGGATCCAAGGACTTCATATGCTTTAAAAAGATCTAATACATATTCAAGGACTCAAAAATAGTTGGTAAGTATTCACAACAAAATGAATTGAAAGGTTTTCATACACCACAAATAGCCTTAGAGACTATGACGGATTTATCCTTTGATATGAAATAAGTTTAATCCAAGGGCTTCATATGATTGAAATATATCTAATACCTATTCAAGGAATCAAAAATATTTGGTAATTAAGCACAAAAAAATGATTTGAAAGGTGTTCATACACAACAAATCCCCTAACAGACTATGACGGTTTTACCCTTTGAATTGAATTGAGTTTGATCCAAGCACTTCATATGCTTTAATTAGATATAATACCTATTCAAGGACTCAAAAATATTTGGTAATTCTTCACATCAAAAAGATTTGAAAGGTGTTCATACACCACAAATCGCCTAAGAGACTATGACTGTTTTACCCTTTAATTTGAATGGAGTTAGATCCAAGGGCTTCATATGCTTTAAATATATCTAATACCTATTCAAGGACTCAAATTTTTTTTGATTATTATTCACAACTAAATGATTTCAAAGGTTTTCATACACCACAAATCGCCTAAGAGACTATGACAGTTTTACCCTTTGATATGAAATAAGTTTGATCCAAGGGCTTCATATGATTGAACTATATCTAATACCTATTCAAGGAGTAAAATAATTTGGTATTTACGCACAAAAAATGATATGAAAGGTGTTCATACACCACATAGCCCCTAAGAGACTATGACGGTTTTACCCTTTGATTAAAATTGAGGTGGATCCAAGGACTTCATATGCTTTAAAAAGATCTAATACCTATTCAAGGACTCCAAAATATTTGGTAATTATTCCCAACAAATTGATTTGAAAGGTGTTCATTCACCACAACTCGCCTAAGAGACTATGACGGTTTTACCCTTTGTTTTGACTTGAGTTTGATCCAAGGGCTTCATATGCTTTAAACATATCTAATACCTATTCAAGGACTCAAAACGTTTTGGTAATTATTCATAACAAAATGATTTCAAAGGTTTTCATACATCACAAATCGCCTAAGAGACTATGACGGTTATACCCTTTGATATGAAATATGTTTGATCCAAGGGCTTTATATGATTGAAATATATCTAATACCTATTCAAGAAATCAAAAATATTTGGTAATTAAGCACAAAAAAATGATTTGAAAGGTGTTCATACACCACATATCCCCTAAGAGACTATGACGGTTTTACCCTTTGATTTGAATTGAGGTGGATCCAAGGACTTCATATGCTTTAAAAAGATCTAATACCTATTCAAGGACTCAAAAATAGTGGGTAATTATTCACAACAAAATGATTTGAAAGCTTTTCATACACCACAAATCGCCTAAGAGACTATGACGGTTTTATCCTTTGATATGAAATAAGTTTAATCCAAGGGCTTCATGTTATTGAAATATATCTAATACCTATTCAATGAGTGAAAAATATTTGGTAATTAACCAAAAAAATTGATTTGAAAGGTGTTCATTTACCACAAATTGCCTAAGAGACTATGACGGTTTCACGCTTTGATTTGAATTGAGTTTGATCTATGGGCTTCATATGGTTTAAATATATCTAATACCTATTCAAGGACATAAAAATATTTGGTAATTATTAACAACCAAAATAATTTGAAAGGTGATCATACACCACAAATCGCCGAAGAGACTATAACGGTTTTACCCTTTGATTTGAAATTAGTTTGATCCAAGGGCTTCATTTGATTGAAATATATCTAATACCTATTCAAGGAGTCAAATATAATTTGGTAATTAAGCACAAACAATGATTTGAAAGGTGTTTATACACCACAAATCCCCTTTGAGACTTTGACGGGTTTACCCTTTGATTTGAATTGAGTTTGATCCAAGGACTTCACATGCTTTAAATAGATCTAATACCTATTCAAGGTCACAAAAAATTTTGGTAATTATTCACAACAAAATGATTTAAAAGGTGATCATTCACCACAAATCGCCTAAGAAAGTATGACGGTTTTATGCTTTGATTTGAATGTAGTTTGATCCAAGGGCTTCATATGCTTTATATAGATCTATTACCTATTCAAGGAGTCAGAAATATTTTGTAATATTCACAACAAATTAATTTTAAAGGTGTTCATACACCACAAATCCCCTAAGAGACTATAACGGTTTTATCCTGTGATTTAAATTGAGTTTTATCCAAGGACTTCATATGATTTAAATAGATATAATACTTATTTAAGGACTCAAAAATATTTAGTAATTATTCACAACAAAATGATTTGAAAGGTCATCATTCACAAAAAATTGCCTAAGAGAGTATGACGGTTTTACCCTTTGTTTTGAATTGAGTTTGATCCAAGGGCTTCATATACTTTAAATAGATCTAATACCTATTCAAGGACTCAAATAGATTTGGTAATTATTCACAACAAAATGATTTGAAAGGTGTTCATACACTTAAAATCGCCTAAGCGACTTTGACGGTTTTATCCTTTGATTTGAATTGAGTTCAATCCAAGGGCATAATATGCTTTAAATATATCTAAAACCTATTCAAGGACTCAAAAATATTTGGTACTTAAGCACAAAAATGATTTGAAAGGTGTTCATACACCACAAATCCCCTAAGAGACTATGACGGTTTTACCCTTTGATTTTAATTGAGTTTGATCCAAGGACTTCATATGCTTTAAATAGATATAATACTTATTCAAGGACTCAAAAATATTTGGTAATTATTCACATGAAAATGATTTGAAAGGCAACATTCACAAAAAATCGCCTAGGAGAGTATGATGGTTTTGCCTATTGTTTTGAATTGAGTTTGATCCAAGGGCTTCGTATACTTTAAATAGATCTAATACCTATTCAAGGACTCAATAATATTTGGTTATATTCACAACCAAATGATTTGAAAGGTGTTCATACACTACCAATCGCCTAAGAGACTATGACCGTTTTACCCTTTGATATGAAATAGGTTTGATCCAAGGGCTTCATATGATTGAAATATATCTAATACCTATTCAAGGAATCAAAAATATTTGGCAATTAAGCACAAAAAAATGATTTGAAAGGTGTTCATACACCACAAATCCCCTAACAGACTATGACGATTTTACCCTTTGATTTGAATTGAGTTTGATACAAGGACTTCATATGCTTTAAATAGATATAATACCTATTCAAGGACTCAAAAATATTTGGTAATTATTCACAACAAAATGATTTGAAAGGTCATCATTCACAAAAAATCAACTAAGAGAGTATGACGGTTTTACCCTTTGTTTGGAATTGAGTATGATCCAAGGGCTTCATATACTTTAAATAGATCTAATACCTATTTAAGGACTTCAAAATATTTGGTAATTATTCACAACAAAATGATTTGAAAGGTGTTCATTCACCACAAATCGTCTAAGAGACTATGACAGTTTTCCCCTTTGATTTGAATTGAGTTAGATCCAAGGGCTTCATATGCTTTAAATATATCTAATACCTATTCAAGGACTCAAAACGTTTTGGTAATTATTCACAACAAAATCATTTCAAAGGTTTTCATACACCATAAATCGCCTAAGAGACTATGACAGTAAAACCCTTTGATATGAAATATGTTTGATCCAAGGGCTTTATATGATTGAAATATATCTAATACCTATTCAAGAAATCAAAAATATTTTGTAATTAAGGACAAAAAAATGATTTGAAAGGTGTTCATACACCACATATCCCCAAAGAGACTATGACGGTTTTACCCTTTGATTTGAATTGAGGTGGATCCAAGGACTTCATATGCTTTAAAAAGATCTAATACATATTCAAGGACTCAAAAATAGTTGGTAAGTATTCACAACAAAATGAATTGAAAGGTTTTCATACACCACAAATAGCCTTAGAGACTATGACGGATTTATCCTTTGATATGAAATAAGTTTGATCCAAGGGCTTCATATGATTGAAATATATCTAATACCTATTCAAGGAATCAGAAATATTTGGTAATTAAGCAAAAAAAAATGATTTGAAAGGTGTTCATACACAACAAATCCCCTAACAGACTATGACGGTTTTACCCTTTGAATTGAATTGAGTTTGATCCAAGCACTTCATATGCTTTAATTAGATATAATACCTATTCAAGGACTCAAAAATATTTGGTAATTCTTCACATCAAAAAGATTTGAAAGGTGTTCATACACCACAAATCGCCTAAGAGACTATGACTGTTTTACCCTTTGATTTGAATGGAGTTAGATCCAAGGGCTTCATATGCTTTAAATATATCTAATACCTATTCAAGGACTCAAATTTTTTTTGATTATTATTCACAACTAAATGATTTCAAAGGTTTTCATACACCACAAATCGCCTAAGAGACTATGACAGTTTTACCCTTTGATATGAAATAAGTTTGATCCAAGGGCTTCATATGATTGAACTATATCTAATACCTATTCAAGGAGTAAAATAATTTGGTATTTACGCACAAAAAATGATATGAAAGGTGTTCATACACCACATAGCCCCTAAGAGACTATGACGGTTTTACCCTTTGATTAAAATTGAGGTGGATCCAAGGACTTCATATGCTTTAAAAAGATCTAATACCTATTCAAGGACTCCAAAATATTTGGTAATTATTCCCAACAAATTGATTTGAAAGGTGTTCATTCACCACAACTCGCCTAAGAGACTATGACGGTTTTACCCTTTGTTTTGAATTGAGTTTGATCCAAGGGCTTCATATGCTTTAAACATATCTAATACCTATTCAAGGACTCAAAACGTTTTGGTAATTATTCATAACAAAATGATTTCAAAGGTTTTCATACATCACAAATCGCCTAAGAAACTATGACGGTTATACCCTTTGATATGAAATATGTTTGATCCAAGGGCTTTATATGATTGAAATATATCTAATACCTATTCAAGAAATCAAAAATATTTGGTAATTAAGCACAAAAAAATGATTTGAAAGGTGTTCATACACCACATATCCCCTAAGAGACTATGACGGTTTTACCCTTTGATTTGAATTGAGGTGGATCCAAGGACTTCATATGCTTTAAAAAGATCTAATACCTATTCAAGGACTCAAAAATAGTGGGTAATTATTCACAACAAAATGATTTGAAAGCTTTTCATACACCACAAATCGCCTAAGAGACTATGACGGTTTTATCCTTTGATATGAAATAAGTTTAATCCAAGGGCTTCATGTTATTGAAATATATCTAATACCTATTCAATGAGTCAAAAATATTTGGTAATTAACCAAAAAAATTGATTTGAAAGGTGTTCATTTACCACAAATCGCCTAAGAGACTATGACGGTTTCACGCTTTGATTTGAATTGAGTTTGATCTATGGGCTTCATATGGTTTAAATATATCTAATACCTATTCAAGGACATAAAAATATTTGGTAATTATTAACAACCAAAATAATTTGAAAGGTGATCATACACCACAAATCGCCGAAGAGACTATAACGGTTTTACCCTTTGATTTGAAATTAGTTTGATCCAAGGGCTTCATTTGATTGAAATATATCTAATACCTATTCAAGGAGTCAAATATAATTTGGTAATTAAGCACAAACAATGATTTGAAAGGTGTTTATACACCACAAATCCCCTTTGAGACTTTGACGGGTTTACCCTTTGATTTAAATTGAGTTTGATCCAAGGACTTCACATGCTTTAAATAGATCTAATACCTATTCAAGGTCACAAAAAAATTTGGTAATTATTCACAACAAAATGATTTAAAAGGTGATCATTCACCACAAATCGCCTAAGAAAGTATGACGGTTTTATGCTTTGATTTGAATGTAGTTTGATCCAAGGGCTTCATATGCTTTATATAGATCTATTACCTATTCAAGGAGTCAGAAATATTTTGTAATATTCACAACAAATTAATTTTAAAGGTGTTCATACACCACAAATCCCCTAAGAGACTATAACGGTTTTATCCTGTGATTTAAATTGAGTTTTATCCAAGGACTTCATATGATTTAAATAGATATAATACTTATTTAAGGACTCAAAAATATTTAGTAATTATTCACAACAAAATGATTTGAAAGGTCATCATTCACAAAAAATTGCCTAAGAGAGTATGACGGTTTTACCCTTTGTTTTGAATTGAGTTTGATCCAAGGGCTTCATATACTTTAAATAGATCTAATACCTATTCAAGGACTCAAAAAGATTTGGTAATTATTCACAACAAAATGATTTGAAAGGTGTTCATACACTTAAAATCGCCTAAGAGACTTTGACGGTTTTATCCTTTGATTTGAATTGAGTTCAATCCAAGGGCTTCATATGCTTTAAATATATCTAAAACCTATTCAAGGACTCAAAAATATTTGGTACTTAAGCACAAAAATGATTTGAAAGGTGTTCATACCCCAAAAATCCCCTAAGAGACTATGACGGTTTTACCCTTTGATTTTAATTGAGTTTGATCCAAGGACTTCATATGCTTTAAATAGATATAATACTTATTCAAGGACTCAAAAATATTTGGTAATTATTCACATGAAAATGATTTGAAAGGCAACATTCATAAAAAATCGCCTAGGAGAGTATGATGGTTTTGCCTATTGTTTTGAATTGAGTTTGATCCAAGGGCTTCGTATACTTTAAATAGATCTAATACCTATTCAAGGACTCAATAATATTTGGTTATATTCACAACCAAATGATTTGAAAGGTGTTCATACACTACCAATCGCCTAAGAGACTATGACCGTTTTACACGTTGATTAAATTGAGTTTGATCCAAGGGCTTCATATGCTTTTAATATATCTAATACATATTCAAGGAGTCAGAAATATTTTGTAATATTCACAACAAATTAATTTTAAAGGTGTTCATACAACACAAATCCCCTAAGAGACTATGACGATTTTACCCTTTAATTTGAATTGCGTTTGATCCAAGGGCTTCATATGCTTTAAATGTATCTAATACCTATTCAAGGACTCAAAAATATTTGTTAATTATTCACAACAAAATGATTTGAAAGGTGTCCATGCACCACAAATCGCCTTAGAGACAATGACGATTTTACTCTTTATTTGAATTGAGTTAGATCCAAGGGCTTCATATGCTTTAAATATATCTAAAACCTATTCAAGGAATCAAAAGTTTTTGGTAATTATTCACAACAAAATGATTTCAAAGGTTTTCATACACCACAAATCGCTTAAGAGACTATGACGGTTTTACCCTTTGATATGAAATAAGTTTGATCCAACGGCTTCATATGATTGAAATATATCTAATAGCTATTCAAGGAGTCAAAAATATATGGTAATTAAGCACAAAAAATAATTTGAAAGGTGTTAATACACCACATATCCCCTAAGAGACTATGACGATTTTACCCTTTGATTTGAATTGAGGTGGATCCAACGACTTCATATGCTTTAAAAAGATCTAATACCTATTCAAGGACTCAAAAATAGTTGGTAATTATTCACATCAAAATGATTTGAAATGTTTTCATACACCACAACTCGCCTAAGAGACTATGACTGTTTTATCCTTTGATATGAAATAAGTTTAATCCAAGGGTTTCATATGATTGAAATATATCTAATACCTATTCAAGGAGTCAAAAATATATGTTAATTAACCAAAAAAATGATTTGCAAGGTGTTCATACACCACAAATCCCCTAAGAGACTATCACTGTTTTACCCTTTGATTTGTATTGAGTTATATCAACGGGCTTCATATGCTTTAAATAGATCTAATACCTATTCAAGGACTCAAAAAAATTTGGTGAACATTAACAACAAAATGATTTGAAAGGTGTTCATACACCGTAAATCGCCTAAGAGACTATGACGGTTTTACCCTTTAATTTGAATTGAGTTTAATCCAAGGGCTTCATATGCTCTGAATATATCTAATTCCTATTCAATGACTCAAAAATATTTGGTAATTATTCACAACAAAATGATTTGAAAGGTGTTCATACACCGCAAATCGCCTAAGAGACTATTACGGTTTTACAATTTGATTAAATTGAGTTTGATCCAATGGCTTCATATGATTAAAATATATCTAATACATATTCAAGGAGTCAGAAATATTTTGTAATATTCACAACAATATAATTTCAAAGGTGTTCATACACCACAAATCGCCTAAGAGACTATCATTATTTTATCCTTTTATTTGAATTGAGTTTAATCCAAGGGCTTCATATGATTTGAATATATCTAATTACTATATAATGAATAAAAAATATTTGGTAATTATTCACAACAAATTGATTTGAAAGATGTTCATACACCACAAATCGCATAAGAGACTATGACGGTTTTACCCTTAAATTTGAAATAGGTTTGATCCAAGGGCTTCATATGCTTTAAATATATCTAATTCATATTCAAGGACTCAAAAATATTTGGTAATTATTCACAACAAAATGATTTGAAAGATGTTCATACACCACAAATCGCCTAAGAGACTATAACGGTTTTACCCTTTGATTTGAAATCGGTTTGATCCAAGGGCTTCTTATGATTGAAATATATCTAATAGCTATTCAAGGAGTCAAAAATATTTGATAATTAAGCACAAAAAATAATTTGAAAGGTGTCAATACACCACATATCCCCTAAGAGATTATACCCTTTGATTTGAATTGAGGTGGATCCAACGACTTCATATGCTGTAAAAAGATCTAATACCTATTCAAGGACTCAAAAATAGTTGGTAATTATTCACAACAAAATGATTTGAAAGGTTTTCATACACCACAACTCGCCTAAGAGACTATGACGGTTTTATCCTTTGATTTGAATTGAGTTAGATCCAAGGGCTTCATATGCTTTAAATATATCTAATACCTATTCAAGGACTCAAATTTGTTTTGGTAATTATTCACAACAAAATGATTTCAAAGGTTTTCATACACCACAAATCGCCTAAGAGACTATGACAGTTTTACCCTTTGATGTGAAATAAGTTTGATCCAGGGGCTTCATATGATTGAAATATATCTAATAGCTATTCAAGGAGTAAAATTATTTGGTAATTACGCACAAAAAATGATTTCAAAGGTGTTCATACACCACGTATCCCCGAAGAGACTATGACGATTTTACCTTTTGATTTAAATTGAGGTGGATCCAAGGAATTCATATGCTTTAAAAAGATCTAATAGCTATTTAAGGACTCAAAAATATTTAATAATTATTCCCAACAAATTGATTTGAAAGGTGTTCATTCACACCAAATCGCCTAAGAGACTATGACGGTTTAACCCTTTGATTTGAATTGAGTTTAATCCAAGGGCTTCATATGCTTAAAATAAATCTAATACCTATTCAAAGACTCAAAAATATTTGGTAATTATTCACAACAAAATTATTTGAAAGGTGTTCATTCACCACAAATCGTCTAAGAGTCTATGACGGTTTTACCCTTTGTTTTGAATGAGTTTGATCCAAGGGCTTCATATGCTTTAAATATATCTAATACCTATTCAAGGACTCAATTTTTTTGGTAATTATTCACAACAATATGATTTTAAAGGTTTTCATACACCATAAATCGCCTAAGAGAGTATGACGGTTTTATCCATTGTTTTGAATAGAGTTTGATCCAAGGGCTTCGTATACTTTAAATAGATCTAATACCTATTCAAGGACTCAATAATATTTGGTTATATTCACAACAAAATGATTTGAAAGGTGTTCATACACTACCAATCAACTAAAAGACTATGACGGTTTTATGGTTTTACCCTTTGTTTTGAATAGAGTTTGATCCAAGGGCTTCATATACTTTAAATAGATCTAATACCTATTCAAGGACTCTTGGTAATTATTCACAACAAAATGATTTGGGTGTTCATTCACCACAAATCGCCTAAGAAAGTATGACGGTTTTACGCATTGTTTTGATTGTAGTTTGATCCAAGGGCTTCATATGCTTTCAAAATATCTAATACCTATTCAAGGATTCAAAAATATTTGGTAATTATTCACAAAAAATAATTTGAAAGATTTTCATACACCACAAATCGCCTAAGAGACTATACGGTTTTACCCTTTGATTTGAAATAAGTTTGATCCATGGGCTTCATATGATTGAAATATATCTAATACCGATTTAACGAGTCAAAATATTTTGTAATATTCACAACAAAATAATTTGAAAGGTGTTTATACACCACAAATCGCCTAAGAGACTATAACGATTTTACACTTTAATTTGAATTGAGTTTAATCCAAGGGCTTCATATGCTTTAAATATATCTAATTCCTATTCAAGGACTCAAAAATATTTGGTAATTATTCACAACAAAATGATTTGAAAGATGTTCATACACCACAAATCGCCTAAGAGACTATGACGGTTTTACCCTTTGACTTGAATTAGGTTTGATCCAAGGGCTCCTTATGATTGAAATATACCAAATACCAATCCAGGGAGTGAAAAAAAATTTAGTAATTAAGCACATAAATTGATTTGAAAGGTGCTCATACACTAAAAATAGCCTAAGAGACTATGATGGTTTAACCCTTTGATTTGAATTGAGTTTAATCCAAGGTCTTCATATGCTTAAAATAGATCTGATACCTATTCAAAGACTGAAAAATATTTGGTAATTATTCACAACAAAATGATTTGAAAGGTGTTCATACACCACAACTCGCCTAAGAGACTATGACGGTTTTATCCTTTGATTTGAATTGAGTTAGATCCAAGGGCTTCATATTCTTTAAATATATCTAATACCTATTCAACGACTCAAATTTGTTTTGGTAATTATTCACAACAAAATGATTTAAAAGGTTTTCATACACCACAAATCGCCTAAGAGACTATGACGGTTTTACGCTTTGTTTTGAATGTAGTTTGATCCAAGGGCTTCATATGCTATTAATATATATAATACATACTCAAGGAGTCAGAATTATTTTGTAAATATTCACAATAAAAATAATTTGAAAGTTGTTCATACACAACAAATCGCCTAAGAGACTATGACGGTTTTACCCTTTAATTTGAATTGTGTTTGATCCAAGGGCTTCTCTAATACCTATTCAAGGACTCAAAAATATATGTTAAATTTTCACAACAAAATGATTTGAAAGGTGTCCATACACCATAAATCGCCTAAGAGACTATAACGGTTTTACTCTTTGATTTGAATTGAGTTAGATCCAAGGGCTTCATATGCTTTAAATATATCTAATACCTATTCAAGGAATCAAAAGTTTTTGGTAATTATTCAAAACAAAATGATTTCAAAGGTTTTCATACACCACAAATCGCCTAACAGACTATGACGGTTTTACCCTTTGATATGAAATAAGTTTCATCCAAGGGCTTCATATGATTGAAATATATCTAATAGCTATTAAAGGAGTCAAAAATATTTGGTAATTAAGCAAAAAAAATAATTTGAAAGGTGTTGATACACCACATTTCCCCTAAGAGACTCTGACGGTTTTACCCTTTGATTTGAATTGAGGTGGATCCAAGGACTTCATATGCTTTAAAAAGATCTAATACCTATTCAAGGAGTCAAAAATAGTTGGTAATTATTCACAAAAAAATGATTTCAAAGGTTTTCATACACCACAAATCGCCTAAGAGACTATGACAATTTTAACCTTTGATGTGAAATAAGTTTGATTAAAGGGATTCATATGATTGAAATATATCTAATAGCTATTTAAGGAGTAAAATTATTTGGTAATTAAGCACAAAAAAAGATTTGAAAGGTGTTAATACACCACATATCCCCTAAGAGACTATACCCTTTGATTTGAATTGAGGTGTATCCAAAGACTTCATATGCTGTAAAAAGATCTAATACCTATTCAAGGACTCAAAAATAGTTGGTAATTATTCACAACAAAATGATTTGAAAAGTTTTCATGCACAACAACTCGCCTAAGAGACTATGACGGTTTTATCCTTTGATTTGAATTGAGTTAGATCCAAGGGCTTCATATGCTTTAAATATATCTAATACCTATTCAAGGACTCAAATTTGTTTTGGTAATAATTCACAACAAATTGATTTCAAAGGTTTTCATACACCACAAATTGCCTAAGAGACTATAACAGTTTTACCCTTTGATATGAAATAAGTTTGATCCAAGGGCTTCATATGATTGAAATATATCTAATAGCATTTCAAGGAGTCAAAAATATTTGGTAATTAAGCACAAAAAATAATTTGAAAGGTGTTAATACACCACATATCCCCTAAGAGACTATACCCTTTAATTTGAATTGAGGTGGATCCAACGACTTCATATGCTGTAAAAAGATCTAATACCTATTCAAGGACTCGAAAATAGTTGGTAATTATTCACAACAAAATGATTTGAAAGGTTTTCATACACCACAACTCGCCTAAGAGACTATGACGGTTTTATCCTTTGATTTGAATTGAGTTAGATCCGAGGGCTTCATATGCTTTAAATATATCTAATACCTATTCAAGGACTTAAATTTGTTTTGGTAATTATTCACAATAAAATAATTTCAAAGGTTTTCATACACCACAAATCGCCGAAGAGACTATGACAGTTTTACCCTTTGATGTGAAATAAGTTTGATCCAAGGGCTTCATATGATTGAAATATATCTAATAGCTATTCAAGGAGTAAAATTATATGGTAATTAAGCACAAAAAGTTATTTGAAAGGTATTCATACACGACGTATCTCCTAAGAGTCTATGACGATTTTACCCTTTGATTTAAATTGAGGTGGATCCAAGGGCTTCTTATGATTGAAATATACCAAATACAAATTCAGGGAGTGAAATTTTTTTAGTAATTAAGCACAAAAATTGATTTGAAAGGTGTTCATACACTAAAAATCGC
Source organism: Patellifolia procumbens (assembly GCA_947645195.1). Taxonomy (NCBI): domain Eukaryota; kingdom Viridiplantae; phylum Streptophyta; class Magnoliopsida; order Caryophyllales; family Amaranthaceae; genus Patellifolia; species Patellifolia procumbens. The sequence continues at coordinate 370,411 of CANSGD010000904.1, forward strand.
CTAAGAGAGTATGACGGTTTAACCTTTTGATTTAATCCAAGGGCTTCATATGCTTAAAATAGATCTAATACCTATTCAAAGACTCAAAAATATTTGTTAAATATTCACAACAAATCGATCTGAAAGGTGTTTATACACCACATATCGCCTAAGAGACTATGACGGTTTTACCCTTTGATTTGAATTGATTTAGATCCAAGGGCTTCATATGCTTCAAATATATCTAATACCTATTCAGGGACTCAAATTTGTTTTGGTAATTATTCACAACAAAATGATTTCAAAGGTTTTCATACACCACAAATCGCCTAAGACACTATGACAGTTTTACCCTTTGATGTGAAATAAGTTTGATCCAAGGGATTCATATGATTGAAATATATCTAATAGCTATTCAAGGAGTAAAATTATTTGGTAATTAAGCACAAAAAAAGATTTGAAAGGTGTTAATACACCACATATCCCCTAAGAGACTATACCCTTTGATTTGAATTGAGGTGGATCCAAAGACTTCATATGCTGTAAAAAGATCAAATACCTATTCAAGGACTCAAAAATAGTTGGTAATTATTCACAACAAAATGATTTGAAAGGTTTTCATGCACCACAACTCGCCTAAGAGACTATGACGGTTTTATGCTTTGATTTGAATTGAGTTAGATCCAAGGGCTTCATATGCTTTAAATATATCTAATACCTATTCAAGGACTCAAATTTGTTTTGGTAATAATTCACAACAAATTGATTTCAAAGGTTTTCATACACCACAAATCGCCTAAGAGACTATAACAGTTTTACCCTTTGATATGAAATAAGTTTGATCCAAGGGCTTCATGTGATTGAAATATATCTAATAGCTATTCAAGGAGTCAAAAATATTTGGTAATTAAGCACAAAAAATAATTTGAAAGGTGTTAATACACCACATATCCCCTAAGAGACTATACCCTTTAATTTGAATTGAGGTGGATCCAACGACTTCATATGCTGTAAAAAGATCTAATACCTATTCAAGGACTCGAAAATAGTTGGTAATTATTCACAACAAAATGATTTGAAAGGTTTTCATACACCACAACTCGCCTAAGAGACTATGACGGTTTTATCCTTTGATTTGAATTGAGTTAGATCCAAGGGCTTCATATGCTTTAAATATATCTAATACCTATTCAAGGACTTAAATTTGTTTTGGTAATTATTCACAATAAAATGATTTCAAAGGTTTTCATACACCACAAATCGCCTAAGAGACTATGACAGTTTTACCCTTTGATGTGAAATAAGTTTGATCCAAGGGCTTCATATGATTGAAATATATCTAATAGCTATTCAAGGAGTAAAATTATATGGTAATTAAGCACAAAAAGTTATTTGAAAGGTATTCATACACGACGTATCTCCTAAGAGTCTATGACGATTTTACCCTTTGATTTAAATTGAGGTGGATCCAAGGGCTTCTTATGATTGAAATATACCAAATACAAATTCAGGGAGTGAAAATTTTTTAGTAATTAAGCACAAAAATTGATTTGAAAGGTGTTCATACACTAAAAATCGCCTAAGAGAGTATGACGGTTTAACCTTTTGATTTGAATTGAGTTTAATCCAAGGGCTTCATATGCTTAAAATAGATCTAATACCTATTCAAAGACTCAAAAATATTTGTTAAATATTCACAACAAATCGATCTGAAAGGTGTTTATACACCACATATCGCCTAAGAGACTATGACGGTTTTACCCTTTGATTTGAATTGATTTAGATCCAAGGGCTTCATATGCTTCAAATATATCTAATACCTATTCAGGGACTCAAATTTGTTTTGGTAATTATTCACAACAAAATGATTTCAAAGGTTTTTATACACCACAAATCGCCTAAGAGACTATGACAGTTTTACCCTTTGATGTGAAATAAGTTTGATCCAAGGGATTCATATGATTGAAATATATCTAATAGCTATTCAAGGAGTAAAATTATTTGGTAATTAAGCACAAAAAAAGATTTGAAAGGTGTTAATACACCACATATCCCCTAAGAGACTATACCCTTTGATTTGAATTGAGGTGGATCCAAAGACTTCATATGCTGTAAAAAGATCTAATACCTATTCAAGGACTCAAAAATAGTTGGTAATTATTCACAACAAAATGATTTGAAAGGTTTTCATGCACCACAACTCGCCTAAGAGACTATGACGGTTTTATCCTTTGATTTGAATTGAGTTAGATCCAAGGGCTTCATATGCTTTAAATATATCTAATACCTATTCAAGGACTCAAATTTGTTTTGGTAATAATTCACAACAAATTGATTTCAAAGGTTTTCATACACCACAAATCGCCTAAGAGACTATAACAGTTTTACCCTTTGATATGAAATAAGTTTGATCCAAGGGCTTCATATGATTGAAATATATCTAATAGCTATTCAAGGAGTAATATTATTTGGTAATAAGCAAAAAAAATGATTTGAAAGGTCTTCATACACCACATATCCCCTAAGAGACTATGACGGTTTTTCCCTTTGATTTAAATTGAGGTGGATCCAAGGACTTCATATGCTTTAAAAACATCTAATACCTATTCAAGGACTCAAAAATATTTGGTAATTATTCACAACAAAGTGATTTGAAAGGTTTTCATACACCAAAAATCGCCTAAGAGACTATGACGGTTTTATCCTTTGATTTAATTAAGTTTAATCCAAGGGGTTCATATGATTGAAATATATCTAATACCTATTCAAAGACTCAAAAATATTTGGTAATTATTTACAACAAAATGATTTGAAAGGTGTTCATTCAACACAAATCGTCTAAGAGACCATGACGGTTTTACCCTTTGTTTTGAAGGAGTATGATCCAAGGGCTTCATATGCTTTAAATATATCTAATACCTATTCAAGGACTCAAATTTTTTGGTAATTATTCACAACAAAATGATTTTAAAGGTTTTGATACACCACAAATTGTCTAATAGACTATGACGGTTTTTACCCTTTGATATGAAATAAGTTTGATCCAAGGACTTCATATAATTGAAATATATCTAATAGATATTCAAGGAGTAAAAAATATTTGGTAATTAAGCACAAAAAATGATATGAAAGGTGTTCATACACCACATATCCCCTAAGAGACTATGACGGTTTTACCCTTTGATTTGAATTGAGGTGGATCCAAGGACTTCGTATGCTTTAAAAGATCTAATACCTATTCAATGACTCAAAAATTGTTGGTAATTATTCACAACAAAATGATTTGAAAGGTTTTCATACACCACAAATCGCCTAAGAGACTATGACGGTTTTATCCTTTGATATGAATTAAGTTTAATCCAAGGGGTTCATATGATTGAAATATATCTAATACCTATTCAAGGAGTCAAACATATTTGGTAATTATCAAAAAAAATTTGATTTGAAAGGTGTGCATACACCACAAATCCCCTAAGTGACTATGACGGTTTTACCCTTTGATTTCTATTGAGTTATATCCAAGGGCTTCATATGTTTTAAATAGATCTAAAACCAATTCAAGAACTGAAAAAGATTTGGTAAATATTCACAGCAGATTGATTTGAAAGGTGTTCATACACTACATATCGCCTAAGAGACTATGACGGTTTTACCCTTTGATTGGAATTGAGTTATATCCAAGGGCTTCATATGCTTTAAATATATCTAATACCTATTCAAGGACTCCAATTTGTTTTGGTAATTATTCACAACAAAATGATTTCATAGGTTTTCATACACCACAAATCGCCTAAGAGACTATGACAGTTTTACCCTTTGATGTGAAATAAGTTTGATCCAAGGGCTTCATATGATTGAAATATATCTAATAGCTATTCAAGTAGTAAAATTATTTGGTATTTAAGCACAAAAAGTTATTTGAAAGGTGTTCATACACGACGTATCCCCTAAAAGTCTATGACGATTTTCCCCTTTGATTTAAATTGAGGTGGATCCAAGGGCTTGTTATGATTGAAATATACCAAAAACAAATTCAGGGAGTGATTTTTTTTTAGTAATTAAGCACAAAAAATGATTTGAAAGGTGTTCATACACTAAAAATCGCCTAAAAGACTATGACGGTTTAACCCTTTGCTTTGAATTGAGTTTAATCCAAGGGCTTCGTATGCTTTAAATAGATCTAATACCTATTCAAAGACTCAAAAATTTTTGGTAAATATTCACAACAAATTGATCTGAAAGTTGTTTATACACCACATATAGCCTAAGAGACTAAGACGGTTTTACCCTTTGATTTGAATTGATTTAGATCCAAGGGCTTCATATGCTTCAAATATATCTAATACCTATTCAAGGACTCGAATTTGTTTTGGTAATTATTCACAACAAAATGATTTCAAAGGTTTTCATACACCACAAATCGCCTAAGAGACAATGACAGTTTTACCCTTTGATGTGAGATAAGTTTGATCCAAGGGATTCATATGATTGAAATATATCTAATAGCTATTCAAGGAGTAATATTATTTGGTAATTAAGCAAAAAAAATGATTTGAAAGGTCTTCATACACCACATATCCCCTAAGAGACTATGACGGTTTTTCCCTTTGATTTAAATTGAGGTGGATCCAAGGACTTCATATGCTTTAAAAACATCTAATACCTATTCAAGGACTAAAAAATATTTGGTAATTATTCCCAACAAATTGATTTGAAAGGTGTTCATTCACACCAAATCGCCTAACAGACTATGACGGTTTTACCCTTTGATTTGAATTGAGTTTGATCCAAGAGCTTCATATGGTTTAAATATATCGAATACCTATTCAAGGTCTTAAACATAGTTGGTAATTATTAACAACCAAAATAATTTTAAAGGTGTTCATACACCACAAATCGCCGAAGAGACTATGACGGTTTTACCCTTGGATTTGAAATAAGTTTGATCCAAGGGCTTCATATGATTGAAATATATCTAATACCTATTCAAGGAGTCAAAAATAATTTGGTAATTAAGCACAAACAATGATTTGAAAGGTTTTTATACACCACAAATCCCCTTACAGACTTTGACGGGTTTACCCTTTGATTTGACAAGGACTTCATATGCTTTAAATAGATCTAATACCTATTCAAGGTCACAAAAATATTTTGTAATTATTCACAATAAAATGATTTGAAAGGTGTTCATTCACCACAAATCGCCTAAGAAAGTATGACGGTTTTACGCTTTGTTTTGAATGTAGTTTCATCCAAGGGCTTTATATGCTTTTAATATATCTAATACATACTCAAGGAGTTAGAATTATTTTTTAAATATTCACAATAAAAGTAATTTGAAACGTGTTCATACACCACAAATCGCTTAAGAGACTATAAAGGTTTTACCCTTTAATTTGAATAGCGTTTGATCCAAGGGCATCATATGCTTTAAATATATCACAAACCTATTCAAGGAATCAAAATTATTTGTTAATTATTCACAACAAAATGATTTGAAAGGTGTCCATACACCACAAATCGCCTAAGAGACTATGACGGTTTTACACTTTGATTTGAATTGAGTTAGATCTAAGGGCTTCATATGCTTTAAATATATCTAATACCTATTCAAGGAATCAAATATTTTTTGGCTATTATTCACAACAAAATTATTTCAAAGGTTTTCGTGCACCATAAATCACATAAGAGACTATGACAGTTTTACCCTTTGATATGAAATAAGTTTCATCCAAGGTCTTCATATGACTGAAATATATCTACTAGCTATTCAAGGAGTCAAAATTATTTTGTAATTAAGCACAAAAAATAATTTGAAAGGTGTTCATACACCACAAATCGCCTAAGAGACTATGACTATTTTACCCTTTAATTTAAATTGAGTTTAATCCAAGGGCTTCATATGCTTTAAATATATCTAATTCCTATTCAAGGACTCAAAAATATTTGGTAATTATTCACAACAAAATGATTTGAAAGATGTTCATACACCGTAAATCGCTTAAGAGACTATGACGGTTTTACCCTTTGATTTGAAATAGGTTTGATCCAAGGGCTTCATATGATTGAAATATATCTAATACCTATTCAAGGAATAAATTTTTTTTGTTAATTAAGCACAAAAAAATGATTTTAAAGGTCTTGATTCACCGCAAATCCCCTAACAGACTATGACGGTTTTACCCTTTGACTTGAATTGAGTTTGTTTCAAGGAATTCATTTGCTTTAAATAGATATATACCTATTCAACGACTCAAAAATAGTTGGTAATTATTCACAACCAAATGATTTGAAAGGTCATCACTCACAAAAAATCGCCTAAGAGATTAACGGTTTTACCGTTTGTTTTGAATTGAGTTTGATCCAAGGGCTTCATATACTTTAAATAGATCTAATACCTATTCAAGGACTCCAAAATATTTGGTAATTATTCACAACAAAATGATTTGGGTGTTCATTCACCACAAATCGCCTAAGAAAGTATGACAGTTTTACGCTTTGTTTTGAATGTAGTTTGATCCTAGGGCTTCATATGCTTTCAATATATCTAATACCTATTCAAGGATTAAAAAATATTTTGTAATTATTCACAAAACAATAATTTGAAAGATTTTCATACACCACAAATCGCCTAAGCGACTATGACGGTTTTACCCTTTGTTTTGTAATAAGTTTGATCCGAGGGCTTCATATGATTGAAATATATCTAACACCTATTTAACGAGTCAAAAATATTTTGTAATATTAACAACAAAATAATTTGAAAGTTGTTTATACACCACAAATCGCCTAAGAGACTATGACGATTTTACCCTTTGATTTGAATTGAGTTTAATCCAAGCGCTTCATATGCTTAAAATAAATCTAATACCTATTCAAGGACTCAAAAAAATTTGGTAAATATTCACAACTAAATGATTTGAAAGGTGTTCATACACCACAAATCGCCTAAGAGCCTATGATGGTTTTACCCTTTGATTTGAATTGAGTTAGATCCAAGGGCTGCATATTCTTTAAATATATCTAATAGCTATTCAAGGCGTAAAATTATTTGGTAACTAAGCACAAAAAAAGATTTGAAAGGTGTCCATACACCACATATCCCCTAAGAGACTATGACGGTTTTACCCTTTGCTTTGAATTGAGTTTGATCCAAGGGCTTCATATGCTTTAAATATATCTAATACCTATTCAAGACCTCAAAATTTTTTGGCAATTATTCACAACAAAATGATTTCAAAGGTTTTCATACACCACAAATCCCCTAACAGACTATGATAGTTTTACCCTTTGATATGAATAAGTTTGATCCAAGGGCTTCATATGATTGAAATATATCTAATAGCTATTCAAGGCATAAAATTATTTGGTAATTAAGTACAAAAAATGATTTGAAAGGTGTTTATACACCACAAGTCGCCGAAGAGACTATGACGGTTTTACCCTTTGATTTGACATAAGTCTGATCCAAGGGCTTCATATAATTGAAATATATCTAATACCTATTCAAGGAGTCAAAAATAATTTGGTAATTCAGCAAAAACAATGATTTAAAAGGTGTTTATACAACAGAAATCCCCTTAGAGACTCTGACGGGTTTACCCTTTGATTTGAATTGAGTTTTATCCAAGGACTTCATATGCTTTAAATAGATCTAATACCTATTTAAGGTCACAAAAATATTTTGTAATTATTCACAACAAAATGATTTGAAATGTGTTCATTCATAACAAATCGCCTAAGAAAGTATGACTGTTTTATGCTTTGTTTTGAATGTAGTTTGATCCAAGGGCTTCATATGCTTTAAATAGATCTAATACCTATTCAAGGAATCAGAATTATTTTGTAAATATTCACAATAAAAAATATGAAAGGTGTTCATACACCACAAATCGCCTAACAGACTATGACGATTTTACCCTTTAATTTGAATTGAGTTTAATCCAAGGGCTTCATATGCTTTAAATATATCTAATTCCTATTCAAGGACTCAAAAATATTTGGTAATTATTCACAACAAAATGATTTGAAAGGTGTCCATACACCACAAATCGCCTAAGAGACTATGACGGTTTTACTCTTTGATTTGAATTGAGTTTGATCCAAGGGCTTCATATGCTTTAAATATATCTAATACATATTCAAGGAGTCAGATTTATTTTGTAAATATTCACAATAAAAAAATTTGAAAGGTGTTTATACACCACAAATGGCATAAGAGACTATGACGTTTTACCCTTTAATTTGAATTGAGTTCAATCCAAGGGCTTCATATGCTTTTAATATATCTAATTCCTATTCAAGGACTCAATAATATTTGGTAATTATTCACAACAAAATGATTTAAAAGGTGTTCATACACCACAAATAGCCTAAGAGACAATGAACGATTTTACCCTTTGATTTGAAATAGATTTGATCGAAGGGCTTCATATGATTGAAATATACCAAATACCAATTCAGGGAGTGAAAAATATTTAGTAATTAAGCACAAAAAATGAATTGAAATTTGTTCATACACTAAAAGTTGCCTAAGAGACTATGACGTTTTACCCTTTGATTTGAATTGAGTTAGATCCAAGGGCTTCATATGCTTTAAATATATCTAATACCCATTCAAGGACTCAAATTTTTTGGAAATCATTCACAACAAAATGACTTAAAAGGTTTTCATACACCACAAATTGCCTAAGAGACTATGACGGTTTTACCCTTTGATTTGAAATAAGTTTTATCCAAGGGCTTCATATGATTGAAATATATCTATTTCCTTTTCAAGGAATAAAAAATAATTGGTAATTAAGCACAAAAAAGGATTTAAAAGGTGTTCATACACCACAAATCCCCTAAGAGACTATGACGGTTTTACCCTTTGATTTGAATTGAGTTTGATCCAAGGACTTCATAGGCTTTGTAAAGATATAATACTTATTCAAGGACTCAAAAATATTTGGTAATTATTCACAACAAAATGATTTGAAAGGTCATCATTCACAAAAAATCGCCTAAGAGAGTATGACGGTTTTACCCTTTGTTTTGAATTGAGTTTGATCCAAGGGCTTCGTATAGTTTAAATAGATCTAATACATATTCAAGGAGTCAGAATTATTTTGTAAATATTCACAATAAAAATAATTTAAAAGGTGTTCATACACCACAAATCACCTAAGAGACTATGACGGTTTTACCCTTTGATATGAAAAAAGTTTGATCAAAGGGTTTCATATGATTAAAATATATCTAATAGCTATTCAAGGAGTCAAAATTATTTGGTAATTAAGCACAAAACATAATTTGAAAGGTGTTCATACACCACATATCCCCTAAGAGACTATGACGGTTTTACCCTTTGATTTGAATTGAGGCGGATCCAAGGACCTCATATGCTTTAAAAAGATCTAATACCTATTCAAGGACTCAAAAATAGTTGGTAATTATTCACAACAAAATGATTTGAAAGGTTTTCATACACCACAAATCGCCTAAGAGACTATGACGGTTTTATCGTTTGATATGAAATAAGTTTAATCCAAGGGCTTCATATGATTGAAATATATCTAATACCTCTTCAAGGAGTCAAAAACATTTAGTAATTAACCAAAAAAATTAATTTGAAAGGTGTTCATACACCACAAATCCCCTAAGAGACTATGACGGTTTTACACTTTAATTAAATTGAGTTTGATCCAATGGCTTCATATGCTTCAAAGATATCTAATACATATTCAAGGAGTCAGAATTATTTTGTAAATATTCACAATAAAAAAATTTGAAAGGTGTTCATACACCACAAATCTCCTAAGAGACAATGACGGTTTTACCCTTTGATTTGAAATAAGTTTAATCGAAGGGCTTCATATGATTGAAATATATCTAACATCTATTTAACGAGTCAAAAATATTTTGTAATATTCACAACAAAATAATTTGATAGGGTGTTCATACACCACAAATCGCCTAAGAGACTATACGATTTTACCCTATAATTTGAATTGAGTTTAATCCAAGGGCATCATATGCTTTAAATATATCTAATTCCTATTCAAGGACTCAAAAATATTCGGTAATTATTCACAACAAAATGATTTGAGAGATGTTCATACACCACCAATCGCCTAAGAGACAATGAGGGTTTTACCCTTTTATTTGCAATAGGTTTGAACCAAGGGGTTCATATGATTGAAATATATCAAATACCTATTGAAGGAATCAAAAATATTTGATAATTAAGCACATAAATATGATTTGAAAGGTGTTCATACACCACAAATCCCCTAACAGACTATGACGGTTTTACCCTTTGATTTGAATTGAGTTTGATCCAAGGCCTACATATGATTTAAATAGATATAATACCTATTCAAGGACTCAAATTTATTTGGTAATTATTCACAACAAAATGATTTGAAAGGTCATCATTTACAAAAAATCGCCTAACAGTGTATTACGGTTTTACCCTTTGTTTTGAATTGAGTTTGACCCAAGGGCTTCATATACTTTCGGTAATTATTCACAATAATTTGAAAGGTGTTCATACACCACAAATCGCCTAAGAGACTATGACGGTTTTACCCTTTGATTTGAAATAAGTTTGATCCAAGGGCTTCATATGATTGAAATATATCTAATGCCTATTTAACGAGTCAAAAATATTTTGTAATATTCATAACAAAATAATTTGAAAGGTGTTCATACACAACAAATTGCCTAAGAGACTATGACGATTTTACCCTATAATTTGAATTGAGTTTAATCCAAGGGCTTCATATGCTTTAAATATATCTAATTCCTATTCAAAGACTCATAAATATTTGGTAATTATTCACAACAAAATGATTTGAAAGATGTTCATACACCATAAATCGCCTAAGAGACTATGACGGTTTTACCCTTTGATTTGAAATAGGTTTGATCCAAGGGCTTCATAGGATTGAAATATATCTAATACCTATTCAAGGAATCAAAAATATTTGGTACTTAAGCACAAAAAAATAATTTGAAAGGTGTTCATACACCACATATCCCCTAACAGACTATGACGGTTTTACCCTTTGATTTGAATTTAGTTTGAAAGGAATTTGTATGCTTTAAATAGATATAATACTTTTTCAAGGACTCAAATATATTCGGTAATTATTCACAACAAAATGAGTTGAAAGGTCATCATTCACAAAAAAATGCCTAAGAGAGTATGACGGTTTTACGCTTTGTTTTGAACGTAGTTTCATCTAAGGGCTTCATATGCTTTAAATAAATCTAATACCTATTCAAGGATTCAAAAATATTTGGTAATTATTCACAAAAAAAAAAATTTAAAAGGTGTTCATACACCACAAATCGCCTAAGAGACTATGACGGTTTTACCCTTTGATTTGAAACAAGTTTGATCCAAGGGCTTCATATGATTGAAATATATCTAACACCTATTTAACGAGTAAAAAATATTTTGTAATATTCATAACAAAAATAATTTGAAAGGTGTTCATACACCACTAATCGCCTAAGAGACTATGACGATTTTAACCTTTAATTTGAATTGAGTTTAATCCCACGGATTCCTATGCTTTAAATATATCTAATTCCTATTCAAGGACTCAAAAATATTTGGTAATTATTCACAACAAAATGATTTGAAAGATGTTCATACACCACAAATCGCCTAAGAGACTATGACGGTTTTACCCTTTGATTTGAAATAAGTTTGATCTAAGGGCTTCATTATTTAAAATATTTAGTAATTAAGCATAAAAATTGATTTGAAAGGTGTTCATACACTAAAAATTGCCTAAGAGACTATGACGATTTCACCCTTTGATTTGAATTAAGTTTCATCCAAGGGTTTCATATGCTTTAAATCTATCTAATACCTATTCAAGGGCTCAAATTTTTTTGGAAATTATTCACAACAAAATGATTTAAAAGGTTTTCATACACCACAAATCGTCTAAGAGATTATGACGGTTTTACCCTTTGATATGAAATAGGTTTGATCCAAGGGCTTCATATGATTGAAATATATCTAATACCTTTTCTAGGAATCAAAAATATTTGGTAATTAAGCACAAAAAAATGATTTGAAAAGTGTTCATACCCCACAAATCCCCTAACAGACTATGACGGTTTGACCCTTTGATTTGAATTGCGTTTGATCCAAGGACTTCATATGCTTTAAATAGATATAATACCTATTGAAGGACTCAAAAATATTTGGTAATTATTCACAACAAAATTATTTGAAAGGTCATCATTCTCAAAAAATCGCTAAGAGACTATGACGGTTTTACCCTTTGTTTTGAATTGAGTTTGATGCAAGGGCTTCATATGCTTTAAATATATCTAATACCAATTCAAGCATTCAAAAATATTTGGTAAATATTCACAAAAAAATAATTTGAAAGGTGTTCATAAACCACAAATCGCCTAAGAGACTATGACGGTTTTACCCTTTGATTTGAAATAAGTTTGATCCAAGGGCTTCATATGATTGAAATATATCTAATGCCTATTTAACGAGTCAAAAATATTTTGTAATTTTCACAAAAAATAATTTGAAAGGTGTTCATACACAACAAATTGCCTAAGAAACTATGACGATTTTACCGTTTAATTTGAATTGAGTTTAATCCAAGGGCTTCATATGCTTTAAATATATCTAATTCCTATTCAAGGACTCATAAATATTTGGTAATAATTCACATAAAATGATTTGAAATATGTTCATACACCACAAATCGTCTAAGAGACTATGACGGTTTTACCTTTTGATTTGAAATAAGTTTGATCCAAGGGCTTCATATGATTGAAATATACCAAATACCAATTCAGGGAGTGAAAAATATTTAGTAATTAAGCACAAAATTGATTTGAAATATGTTCATACACTAAAAATTACCTATAAGAACTATGACGATTTTACCCTTTGATTTGAATTGAGTTTAATCCAAGGGCTTCATATGCTTTAAATCTATCTAATACCTATGCAAGGACTCAAATTTTTTTGGAAATTATTCAGAACAAAATGATTTAAAAGGTTTTCATACACCACAAATCGCCTAAGAAACTATGACGGTTTTATCCTTTGATATGAAATAAGTTTAATCCAAGGGCTTCATAAGATTGAAATATATCTAATACCTATTCAAGGAGTCAAAAAAATTTAGTAATTAACCAAAAAATTGATTTGAAAGGTGTTCATACACCACAAATCCCCTAAGAGACTATGACGATTTTACACTTTGATTAAATTGAGTTTGATCCAATGGCTTCATATGCTTCAAAGATATCTAATACTTATTCAAGGAGTCAGAATTATTTTGTAAATATTCACAATAATTTTTTTTGAAAGGTGTTCATACACCACAAATCTCCTAAGAGACTATGACTGTTTTACCCTTTGATTTGAAATAAGTTTAATCGAAGGCCTTCATATGATTGAAATATATCTAACATATATTTAACGAGTCAAAAATATTCTGTAATATTCACAACAAAATAATTTGAAAGGTGTTCGTACGCCACAAATCGCCTAAGAGACTATGACGATTTTACCCTTTATTTTGAATATAGTTTAATCCAAGGGCATCATATGCTTTAATATATCTAATTCCTATTCAAGGACTCAAAAATATTCGGTAATTATTCACAACAAAATGATTTGAGAGATGTTCATACACCACCCACCGCCTAAGAGACTATGACGGGTTTACCCTTTGATTTGAAATAGGTTTGAACACGGGGCTTCATATGATTGAAATATATCTAATACCTATTCAAGGAATCAAAAATATATGATAATTAAGCACATAAATATGATTTGAAAGGTGTTCATACACCACAAATCCCCTAACAGACTACGACGGTTTTACCCTTTGATTTGAATTGAGTTTGATCCAAGAAATACATATGATTCAAATAAATATAATACCTATTCAAATACTCAAAATTATTTGGTAATTATTCACAACAAAATGATTTGAAAGGTCATCATTTACAAAATTCGGCTAAGAGTGTATGACGGTTTTACCCTTTGTTTTGAATTGAGTTTGTCCCAAGGGCGTCATATACTTTAAATATATCTAATACCTATTTAAGGATTCAAAAATATTTGGTAATTTATTCACAAAAAAATAATTTGAAAGGTGTTCATACACAACAAATCGCCTAAGAGACTATGACGGTTTTACCCTTTGATTTGAAATAAGTTTGATACAAGGGCTTCATATGATTGAAATATATCTAATGCCTATTTAACTAGTCAAAAATATTTTGTAATATTCACAATAAAATAATTTGAAAGGTGTTCATACACAACAAATTGCCTAAGAGACTATGACGATTTTACCCTTTAATTTGAATTGAGTTTAATCCAAGGGCTTCATATGCTTTAAATATATCTAATTCCTATTCAAGGACTCATAAATATTTGGTAATTATTCACAACAAAATGATTTGAAAGGTGTTCATACACCACAAATCCCCTAACAGACTATGACAGTTTTACCCTTTGATTTGAATTGAGTTTGATCCAAGGACTACATATGAATCAAATAGATATAATACCTATTCAAGGACTCAAAATTATTTGGTAATTATTCACAACAAAATGATTTGAAAGGTCATCATTATAAAAAAATCGCCTAAGAGTGTATGACGGTTTTACCCTTTGTTTTAAATTGAGTTTGACCCAAGGGCTTCATATACTTTAAATATATCTAATACCTATTTAAGGATTCAAAAATATTTGGTAATTATTCACAAAAAAATAATTTGAAAGGTGTTCATACACCACAAATCGCCTAAGAGACTATGACGGTTTAACCCTTTGATTTGAAATAAGTTTGATACAAGGGCTTCATATGATTGAAATATATCTAATGCCTATTTAACGAGTCAAAAATATTTTGTAATATTCACAACAAAATAATTTGAAAGGTGTTCATACACAACAAATTGCCTAAGAGACTATGACGATTTTTCCCTTTAATTTGAATTGAGTTTAATCCAAGGGCTTCATATGCTTTAAATATATCTAATTCCTATTCAAGGACTCATAAATATTTGGTAATTATTCACAACAAAATGATTTGAAAGATGTTCATACACCACAAATCGCCTAAGAGACTATGACGGTTTTACCCTTTGATTTGAAATAGGTTTGATCCAAGGGCTTCATATGATTGAAATATATCTAATACATATTCAAGGAATCAAAAATATATGGTACTTAAGCACAAAAAAATGATTTGAAAGGTGTTCATACACCACGAATCCCCTAACAGACTATGACGGTTTTACCCTTTGATTTGAATTGAGTTTGAAAGGACTTCGTATGCTTTAAATAGATATAATACCTATTCAAGGAATCAAATATATTCGGTAATTATTCACAACAAAATGATTTGAAAAGTCATCATTCACAAAAAAACGCCTAAGAGAGTATGACGGTTTTACGCTTTGTTTTGAATGTAGTTTCATCCAAGGGCTTCATATGCTTTAAATAAATCGAATACCTATTCAAGGATTCAAAAATATTTGGTAATTATTCACAAATTTTTTTTTTGAAAGGTGTTCATACACCACAAATCGCCTAAGAGACTATGACGGTTTTACCCTTTGATTTGAAACAAGTTTGATCCAAGGGCTTCATATGATTGAAATATATCTAACACCTATTTAACGAGTCAAAAATATTTTGTAATATTCATAACAAAATAATTTGAAAGGTGTTCATACACCACAAATCTCCTAAGAGACTATGACGATTTTAACCTTTAATTTGAATTGAGTTTAATCCAAGGGCTTCATATGCTTTAAATATATCTAATTCTCTTCAAGGACTCAAAAATATTTGGTAATTATTCACCACAAAATGATTTGAAAGATGTTCATACACCACAAATCGCCTAAAGAGACTATGACGGTTTTACCCTTTGATTTGAAATAAGTTTGATCTAAGGGCTTCATATGATTGAAATATACCAAATACCAATTCAGGGAGTGAAAAATATTTAGTAATTAAGCAAAAAAATTGATTTGAAAGGTGTTCATACACTAAAAATTGCCTAAGAGACTATGACGATTTTACCCTTTGATTTGAATTGAGTTAAATCCAAGGGCTTCATATGATTCAAATATCTCTAATATCTAATAAGTTTAATCCAAGGTTGTAATAGCCCTAAGAAGAAAACCCAAACCTTAAACCCTGATTATGTGTTAAGCTTGAAATGATATTAAAGTAACTATATAGTAGTCTAACTAAGTATTTCTGACTATACTATGCTTAATTGGTTAAATTATATGTTTTATATGAGTTATATGATTCATTCATATAGGATTATAGGAGTCTAAGGTATTAGATGAAAGATATTTACTTGGAACTGTCAGTTATGTTAAGTTCCAATTGGTTTTAGTGCTTAAAGTAGATTAGAATACTCTCCAACACCATATGAGGACAAAAGTGGGTACGATCTATCATTATTATTGGTTAGGAAGGTTTTGGAAACCAATAAATAGGTTATAGGGTCCTTAAGAACCTTATTCATTAAGATTGTGAAAATCGTATAGAGATCGTTTTATCGGGTAGCAACGAACTTCCAGTTAAAGAGCCTTTCCGGGTTGAATCCGAGCTTAGAACCTAACCAAACTAGATATATGACATTCTTGGGATGTCTTAAGTAGTTCAAGCTTTGATTTCAATCATAAGACCTTAAAATCATATAGAAAACCTTGCTTAAAGATCACATAAGTTGCTGTAAGTTCAACAGATTACACCTCTTGTGTTTCAGCTTAGTTTTTCATATCTAAAAGCTTGTTTGGACTAATTCTTAGCATTATACTGATTCAGGGGAAGCTGTAGGAGTAGTGAAACAATTGGATTAAGAAGTTCCATTGAATAAAGCCTCTTGAGTGAAGGTACACACCTAGTTTGGTTTTAACCTAGAAAATTCCATACTCATAGTTAGGTGATTGTTTCTTTCTAGTGTGAAGCATGTTTATGAAATGAATTTACCTATGATGTGTGTCTTATTATGTGTATGTTGAATATATAACATGAACATAACATGCTAAGGTTCATTAGAGTTGTTCTAGGTGATCTAAACAACGCTTATTTACCGAATTATCATGATTATGCTTCTAATTGGGATATGTTGAGTACATGGACTTGTGTAGTGATCGATAATAGGTATACTCTTGATAGAATTATATGTTTAAGTGTTAATCAAGTCTCTAAGGCATAACTGGTTAAGTCCAATCAAAGTTACTACTTTAAAGACTAATTTCAAGTATAAAAACTCTATGTTTCTTAACTACTATAACGAGAGTAATTGAAGGGAGTTGATAAGGAATCTGTGAGTTAAGGATGAATTGATAAGGATTATGAGTATTGAGTATTAAAGTATAAATTATTAAATATCTTGAATTACAAATATGAAAGTAAGGCGTGAACATGCACTCGGGTTAGGGCGGGTAGTCCCTAGCTGTTACCCAATCAGGAGGGGCGAAATCCTGACGTTGAAGGACATGTCCAGGTTAAGTCTTGCAAGCAGAACATAAAAGGTGGGGTGACGACCCTCAAAAGTTTGGAGACAGCCGGTACGCAGTACCCCTCTCCATTCGCGTTCATGCCAAACGATTCGATTTTTATGAAATTATAATAATTGAGTTGAATGTGACTGCTTGCTATTATAACTACATGTTATCCGTTAGCTTTCAAAATACACCTAAACTTGTATTTTCTATTATACAGTGTGTACTCAGCTTTGCTGATTATTTTGTCATTTCTGTGGCCTGTCACTGGGTGGGTGGCAGAGTCTAATTTTGATGCAGGTTGGTACGAGGATATATAAGGAAGGGGTTGCTTTGTAATAGACTTTATGTATTGTAAATTAAGTAATGACTTATATATATATGTTTACATAGTTAAGCAAGTGATAGACTATGGAACCTTAATCTTGTTTTGGTGGATGTAAGCTAAGGGCTACTGTAAGGACAACTTTGTAAGTATTAAGGATGTAGTTAAAGTTATGTTTTAAGGTATTTCGATATTCTCTTTCTTATATATTGAGAATGTCATGGTAATAGTCCAAATCTTATCTTGATGAGGCTTTTGTTGTGATTAATTATGTTGATTAGGGTTTAGTGGAGGTTTGGGCTGTTACAAAGGTCTTCATATATTGAAATATATCTAATACCTATTCAAGGAGTCAAAAATATTTGGTAATTAACCAAAAAAAATTATTTGAAAAGTGTTCGTACAACACAAATCCCCTAAGAGACTATGACGGTTTTACCCTTTGATTTGTATTGAGTTATATCCAAGGGCTTCATATGCTTTAAATAGATCTAATACCTATTCAAGGACCCAAAAATTTTGGATAATTATTCACAACATAATGATTTGAAAGGTGTTCATACACCACAAATCGCCTAAGAGACTATGACGGTTTTACACTTTGATTAAATTGAGTTTGATCCAAGGGCTTTATATGTTTTAAATATATCTAATACATATTTAAGAAGTCAGAATTATTTTGTAAATATTCACAATAAAAAATTTGAAAGGTGTTCATACACCACAAATCGCCTAAGAGACTATGACGGTTTTACCCTTTAATTTAAATTGAGTTTGATTTAAGGGCTTCATATGCTTTAAATATATCCAATACCTATTCAAGGACTCAAAAATATTTAGTAATTATTCACAACAAAATGATTTAAAAGGTGTTCATACACAACAAATCGCCTAAGAGACTAGGTCGGTTTTACCCTTTGATTTGAATTGAGTTAGATCCAAGGGCTTCATATGCTTTAAATAGATCTAATACCTATTCAAGGACTCAAAAATTTTGGTTATTATTCACAACAAATGATTTGAAAGGTGTTCATACACCACAAATCGCCTAAGAGACTATGACGGTTTTACACTTTGATTAAATTGAGTTTGATCCAAGGGCTTTATATGTTTTAAATATATCTAATACATATTTAAGAAGTCAGAATTATTTTGTATATATTCACAATAAAAAATTTGAAAGGTGTTCATACACCACAAATCGCCTAAGAGACTATGACGGTTTTACCCTTTAATTTGTATTGAGTTATATCCAAGGGCTTCATATGCTTTAAAAAGATCTAATACCTATTCAAGGACTGAAATTTTTTGGTAATTATTCACAACATAATGATTTGAAAGGTGTTCAAACACCACAAATCGCCTAAGAGACTATGACGGTTTTACACTTTGATTAAATTGAGTTTGATCCAAGGGCTTTATATGTTTTAAATATATCTAATACATATTTAAGAAGTCAGAATTATTTTGTAAATATTCACAATAAAAAATTTGAAAGGTGTTCATACACCACAAATCGCCTAAGAGACTATGACGGTTTTACCCTTTAATTTAAATTGAGTTTGATTTAAGGGCTTCATATGCTTTAAATATATCCAATACCTATTCAAGGACTCAAAAATATTTAGTAATTATTCACAACAAAATGATTTAAAAGGTGTTCATACACAACAAATCGCCTAAGAGACTAGGTCGGTTTTACCCTTTGATTTGAATTGAGTTAGATCCAAGGGCTTCATATGCTTTAAAAATATCTAATACCTATTCAAGGACTCAAATTTTTTTGGTAATTATTCACAACAAAATGATTTATAAATTTTCATACACCACAAATCGCCTAAGAGACTATGACGGTTTTACCCATTGATAAGAAATATTTTTGATCCAAGGGCTTCATATGATTGAAATATATCTAATAGCTATTCAAGGAGTCAAAAATATTTGGTAATTAAGCATAAAAAATGATTTGAAAGGTGTTCATACACCACATATCTCCTAAGAGACTATGACGATTTTACCCTTTGATTTGAAATAAGGTGGATCCAAGGACTTCATATGCTTTAAAAAGATCTAATACCTATTTAAGGACTCAAAAATATTTTATAATTATTCCCAACCAATTGATTTGAAAGGTGTTCATTCACCACAAATCGCCTAGGAGACTATGTCGGTTTTACCATTTGAATTGAGTTTGATCCAAGGGCTTCATATGGTTTAAATATATCTAATACTTATTCAAGGACTCAAAAATATTTGGTAATTATTCACAACAAAATGATTTCAAAAGTTTTCATACACCACAAATCGCCTAAGAGACTATGAGGGTTTTATCCTTTGATTTGAATTGAGTTAGATCCAAGGGCTTCATATACTTTAGAAATATCTAATACCTATTCAAGGACTAAAACTTTTTTGGTAATTATTCACAACAAAATGATTTCAAAAGTTTTCATACACCACAAATCGCCTAAGAGACTATGAGGGTTTTATCCTTTGATTTGAATTGAGTTAGATCCAAGGGCTTCATATACTTTAGAAATATCTAATACCTATTCAAGGACTAAAACTTTTTTGGTAATTATTCACAACAAAATGATTTCAAAAGTTTTCATACACCACAAATCGCCTAAGAGACTATGACAGTTTTACCCTTTGATATGAAATAAGTTTGATCCAAGGGCTTCATATGATTGAAATATATCTAATAGCTATTCAAGGAGTCAAAAATAATTGGTAATTAAGCACGAAAAATGATTTGAAAGGTGTTCATACACCACATATCCCCTAAGAGACTGTAACGGTTTTATCATTTGATTTGAATTGAGGTGGATCCAAGGACTTCATATGCTTTAAGAAGATCTAATACCTTTTTAAGGACTCAAAAATATTTGGTAATTATTCCCAACAAATTGATTTGAAAGGTGTTCATTCACCACAAATCGCCTAGGTGACTATGACGGTTTTACCCTTTGATTTGAATTGAGTTTTATCTAAGGGCTTCATATGTTTTAAATATATCTAAAACCTATTCAAGGACTCAAAAATATTTGGTAATTATTAACAAATAAAATAATTTGAAAGGTGGTTATACACCACAAATCGCCGAAGAGACTATGACGGTTTTACACTTTGATTTGAAATAAGTTTGATCCAAGGGCTTCATATGATTGAAATATATCTAATACCTATTCAAGGATTCAAAAATAATTTGGTATTTAAGAACAAACAATGATTTGAAAGGTGTTTATACACCAAAAATCCCCTTAATGACTTTGACGGTTTTACCCTTTTATTTGATCTGAGTTTGATCCAAAGACTTCATATGCTTTAAATAGATCTAATACATATTCAAGGTCATAAAAACTTTTGGTAATTATTCACAACAGAATGATTTGAAAAGTGTTCATACACCACAAATCACCTAACATACTATGACGGTTTTACCCTTTGATTTGAATTGAGTTTGAAAGGACTTTGTATGCGTTAAATTGATTAAATACCTATTCAAGGACTCAAATATATTCGGTAATTATTCACAACAAAATGATTTGAAAGGTCATCATTCACAAAAAATCGCCTACGAGAGTATGACGGTTTTACGCTTTGTTTTGAATGTAGTTTCATCCAAGGGCTTCATATGCTTTAAATAAATCTAATACCTATTCAAGGATTCAAAAATATTTGGTAATTATTCACAAAAAAATTATTTGAAAGGTTTTCATACACCACAAATCGCCTAAGAGACAATGACGGTTATACCTTTTGATTTGAAACAAGTTTGATCCAAGAGCTTCATATGATTGAAATATTTCTAACACCTATTTAACGAGTAAAAAATATTTTGAAATATTCATAACAAAATAATTTGAAAGGTGTTCATATACCACAAATCGCTTAAGAGACTATAACGATTTTAAACTTTAATTTGAATTGAGTTTAATCCAAGGGCTTCATTTGCTTTAAATATATCTAATTCTTAGTCAAGGACTCAAAAATATTTGGTAATTATTCACAACAAAATGATTTGAAAGATGTTCATACACCACAAATCGCCTAAGAGACTATGACAGTTTTACCCTTGGATTTGAAATAAGTTTGATCCAAGGGCTTCATATGATTGAAATATACCAAATACCAATTCAGGGAGTGAAAAATATTTAGTAATTAAGCACAAAAATTGATTTGAAAGGTGTTCATACACTAAAAATTGCCTAAGAGACTATGACGATTTTACGCTTTGATTTGAATTGAGTTAAATCCAAGGGCTTCATATGCTTTAATTCTATCTAATACCTATTCAAGGACTCAAATTGTTTTGGAAATTATTCACAACAAAATGATTTAAAAGGTTTTCATACACCATAAATCGTCTAAGAGACTATGGCGGTTTTACCCTTTTATATGAAATAGGTTTGATCCAAGGGCTTCATATGATTGAAATATATCTAATACCTATTCAAGGAATCAAAAATATTTGGTAATTAAGCACAAAAAAATGATTTGAAAAGTGTTCACACACCACAAATCCCCTAACAGACTATGACGGTTTGACCCTTTGATTTGAATTGAGTTTGATCCAAGGACTTCATATGCTTTAAATAGATATAATACCTATTGAAGGACTCAAAAATATTTTGTAATAATTCACAATAAAATGATTTGAAAGGTTATCTTTCACAAAAAATCGACTAAGAGACTATGACGGTTTTACGCTTTGTTTTGAATGTAGTTTAATCCAAGGGCTTCATATGATTGAAATATATCTAATACCTATTTAACAAGTTAAAAAAATTTGGTAATTAGGCACAAAAAATTACTTGAAAGGTGTTCATACACCACAAATCGCATAAGAGACTATGACTGTTTTACCCTTTGATTTGAAATAAGTTTGATCTAAGGGCTTCATATGATTGAAATATACCAAATACCAATTTAGGGAGTGAATAATATTTAGTAATTAAGCACAAAAAATGATTTGAAAGGTGTTCATACACTAAAAATCGCCTAATAGACTATGATGGTTTTACCCTTTGATTTGAATTGAGTTTAGTCCAAGTGTTTCATATGCTTTAAATATATGTAATACTTATTCAAGGACTCAAAATTTTTTGGAAATTATTCACAACAAAAAGATTTAAAAGGTTTTCATCAACCACAAATCGCCTAAGAGACTATGACGATTTTAACGTTTGATATTAAATAGGTTTGATCCAAGGGCTTCATATGATTGAAATATATCTAAGACCTACTAAAGGAATCATAAATATTTGGTAATTAAGAACAAAAAAATGATTTGAAAGGTGTCCATACACCACAAAACCCCTAACAGACATGACGGTTTTACCCTTTGATTTGAATTGAGTTTGATCGAAGGACTTCATATGCTTTAATTATACATAATACCTATTGAAGGACTCAAAAATATTTGGTAATTATTCAAAACAAAATGATTTGAAAAGTCATCATTCACCAAAAATTGCCTAAGAGAGTATGACGTTTTTACCCTTTGTTTTGAATTTAGTTTGATCCAAGCGATTCATATACATTAAATAGATCTAATACCTATTCAAGGACTGAAAAATATTTTGTAATTATTCACAACAAAATGACTTGAAAGGTGTTCATTAACCACAAATCGTCTAAGAGACTATGACGATTTTACCCTTTGTTTTGAATTGAGTTTGATCCAAGGGCTTCATATGCTTTAAATATATCTAGTACCTATTCAATGATTCAAAAATATTTGGAAATTTTTCACAAAAAATTAATTTGAAAGATGTTCATTCACCACAAATCGCCTAAGAAAGTATGACGTTTTTACGCTTGTTT
Source organism: Patellifolia procumbens (assembly GCA_947645195.1). Classification (NCBI taxonomy): domain Eukaryota; kingdom Viridiplantae; phylum Streptophyta; class Magnoliopsida; order Caryophyllales; family Amaranthaceae; genus Patellifolia; species Patellifolia procumbens. The sequence goes on from CANSGD010000904.1 coordinate 394,070, forward strand.
TGAAAGTAGTTTGATCCAAGGGCTTCATATGATTGAAATATATCTAATACCTATTTAAATAGTAAAAAATATTTGGTAATTAGGCACAAAAAATTACTTGAAAGGTGTTCATACACCACAAATCTCCTAAGAGACTATGACAGTTTTACCCTTTAATTTGAAATAATTTTGATCAAAGTGCTTCATATGATTGAAATATATCTAATACCGATTCAAGGAGTCAAAAAAATTTGGTAATTAAGCACAAAAAATGATTTGAAAGGTTTTCATACACCACAAATCGCCTAAGAGACTATGATAATTTTACCCTTTTATTTAAAATTTGTTTGATCCAAGGGCTTCATATGGTTTAAATATATCTAATACCTATTCTAGGACTTGTAAATATTTGATATTTATTAGCAACAAAATGATATGAAAGGTTTTCATACACCACAAATCGACTAAGAGACTATGACGGTTTTACCCTTTGATATGAAAAAACTTTGACCCAAGGGCTTCATATGATTTAAATATATCTAATACCTATTTAAGGAGTCAAAAATATTTGGTAATTAACCAAAAAAAATGTTTTGAAAGGTGTTCATACACAACAAATCCCCTAAGAGACTATGACTGTTTTACCCTTTGATTTGAATTGAGTTTGATCCAAGGGCTTTATATGCCTTTAATAGATCTAATACCTATTCAAGGAATCAAAATTTTTGGTAAATATTCACAACAAAATGATTTGTAATGTGTTCATACACCCCAAATCGCCTAAGAGACTATGACGGTTTTACCCTTTGATTAAATTGAGTTTGATCCAAGGGCTTCATATGCTTAAATATATCTAATACCTATTCAAGGACTCAAAAATATTTGGTAATTATTCACAACAAAATGATTTGAAAAGTATTCATACACCACAAATCGCCTAAGAGACTATGACGGTTTTACCCTTTGATTTGAATTGAGTTAGATCCAAGGGCTTCATATGCTTTAAATATATCTAATACCTATTCAAGGATTCAAATTTTTTTGGTAATTATTCACAACAAAATGATTTCAAAGGTTTTCATACACCACAAATCGCCTAAGAGACTATGACGGTTTTACCCTTTGATATGAAATAAGTTTGATCCAAGGGCTTCATATGATTCAAATATATCTAATAGCTATTCAAGGAGTTAAAAATATTTGGTAATTAAGCACAAAAAATGATTTGAAAGGTGTTCATACACTACATATCCCCTAAGAGACTATGACGATTTTACCCTTTGATTTGTATTGAGTTATATCCAAGGGCTTCATCTTCTTTAAATAGATCTAATACCTATTCAAGGACTCAAAATTTTTTGCTAAATATTCAAAACAAAATGATTTGAAAGGTGTTCATACACCACAAATCGCCTAAGAGACTATGACGGTTTTACACTTTGATTAAATTGAGTTTGATCCAAGGGCTTCTTATGTTTTAAATATATCTAATACATATTAAAGAAGTCATAAATATATCTAATACCGATTCAAGGAGTCAAAAACATTTGGTAATTAAGCACAACAAATGATTTGAAAGGTGTTCATACACCACAAATCGCCTAAGAGACTATGACAATTTTACCCTTTAATTTGAATTGAGTTTAATCCAAGGACTTCATATGCTTTAAATATACCTAATTCCTATTCAAGGACTCCAAAATATTTAGTAATTATTCATAACAAAAAGATTTGAAAGATGTTCATACACCACAAATCGCCTAAGAGACTATGACGGTTTGACCCTTTGATTTGAAATAAGTTTGATCTGAGGGCTTCATATGATTGAAATATACCAAATACCAATTTAGGGAGTGAATAATATTTAGTAATTAATCACAAAAAATGATTTGAAAGGTGTTCATACACTAAAAATCGCCTAAGAGACTATGACGGTTTTACCCTTTGATTTGAATTGAGTTTTATCCAAGGGTTTCATATGCTTTAAATATATCTAATACCTATTCAAGGACTCAAAATTTTTTTGGAAATTATTCACAACAAAATGATTTAAAAGGTTTTCATACAGCACAAATCGCCTAAGAGACTAAGACGATTTTACCCTTTGATATGAAATAGGTTTGATCCAAGAGCTTCATATGATTTAAATATATCTAAGACTTATTCAAGGAATCAAAAATATTTGGTAATTAAGCACAAAAAAATGATTTGAAAAGTGTCCATAGACCACAAATCCCCTAACAGACTATGACGGTTTTACCCTTTGATTTGAATTGAGTTTGATCTAAGGACTTCATATGCTTTAAATAGATATAATACTTATTCAAGGACTCAAAAATATTTGGTAATTATTCAAAGCAAAATGATTTGAAAGGTGTTCATTCACCACAAATCGTCTAAGAGACTATAATGATTTTACCCTTTGTTTTGAATTGAGTTTGATCCAAGGGCTTCACATGATTTAAATATATGTAATACCTATTCAAGGATTCAAAAATATTTTGTAATTATTCACAAAAAAATAATTTGAAAGGTGTTCATACACCACAAATCCCCTAACAGACTATGACGGTTTTACCCTTTGATTTGAATTGAGTTTTATCTAAGGACTTCATATGCTTTAAATAGATCTAATACCTATTCAAGGACTCAAAAATATTTTGTAATTATTCACAACAAAATGACTTGAAAGGTGTTCATTCACCACAAATCGTCTAGGAGACTATGATGATTTTACCCTTTGTTTTGAATTGAGTTTGATCCAAGGGCTTCATATGATTTAAATATATGTAATACCTATTCAAGGATTCAAAAATATTTTGTAATTATTCACAAAAAAGTAATTTGAAAGGTGTTCATACACCACAAATCGCCTAAGAGACTATGACGATTTTACCCTTTTATTTGAATTGAGTTTAATCAAAGGGCTTCATATGCTTTAAATATATCTAATTCCTATTCAAGGACTCATAAATATTTGGTAATTATTCACAACAAAATGATTTGAAAGATGTTCATACACCACAAATCGCCTAAGAGACTATGACGGTTTTACCCTTTAATTTGAAATAACTTTGATCCAAGGGCTTCATATGATTTAAATATAACAAATACCAATTCATGGAGTGAAAAATATTTAGTAATTAAGCACAAAAATTGATTTGAAAGGTGTTCATCCACTAAAAATAGCTTAAGAGACTATGACGATTTTACCCTTTGATTTGAATTGAGTTTAATCAAAGGACTTATATGCTTTAAATCTATCTAATACCTATTCAAGGACTCAAATTTTTTTGGAAATTATTCACAACAAAATGATTTAAAAGGTTTTCATACAGCACAAATCGCCTAAGAGACTATGACGATTTTACCCTTTGATATGAATTGAATTTTATCCAAGGGTTTCATATGCTTTAAATATATCTAATACCTATTCAAGGACTCAAAAATATTTGGTAATTATTCAAAACAAAATGATTTGAAAGGTCATCATTCACAAAAAATGGCCTAAGAGAGTATGTCGTTTTTACCCTTTGTTTTGAATTGAGTTTGATCCAACGGATTCCTATACTTTAAATAGATCTAATACCTATTCAAGGAATTAAAAATATTTTGTAATTATTCACAACAAAATGACTTGAAAGGTGTTCATTCACCACAAATCGTCTAAGAGACTATGACGATTTTACCCTTTGTTTTGAATTGAGTTTGATCCAAGGGCTTCATATGCTTTAAATATATTTAATACCTATTCAAGGATTCAAAAATATTTTGTAATTATTCACAAAAAAATAATTTGAAAGGTGTTCATACACCACAAATCGCCTAAGAGACTATGACGATTTTACCCTTTATTTGAATTCAGCTTAATCCAAGTGCTTCATGTGATTTAAATATATCTAATTCCTATTCAAGGACTCATAAATATTTGGTAATTATTCACAACAAAATGATTTGAAAGATGTTCATACACCACAAATCGTCTAAGAGATTATAACGGTTTTACCCTTTGATTTGAAATAGGTTCGATCCAAGGGCTTCATATGATTGGAATATATCTAATACCTATTCAAGGAATCAAAAATATTTGGTACTTAAGCACAAAAAAATGATTTGAAAGGTGTTTATAGACCACAAATCCCCTAACAGACTATAACGGTTTTACCCTTTGATTTGAATTGAGTTTGAAAAGACTTTGTATGCTTTAAATAGATATAATACCTATTCAAGGACTCAAATATATTCGGTAATTATTCACAACAAAATGATTTGAAAGGTCATCATTCACAAAAAATCGCCTAAGAGAGTATTACGGTTTTACGCTTTGTTTCGAATGTAGTTTCATCCAAGGGCTTCATATGCTTTAAATAAATCTAATACCTATTCAAGGATTTAAAAATATTTTGTAATTATTCACATAAAAATAATTTGAAAGGTGTTCATACACCACAAATCGCCTAAGAGACTATGACGGTTTTACCCTTTGATTTGAAACAAGTTTGATCCAAGGGCTTCATATGATTGAAATATATCTAACACCTATTTAAAGGGTCAAAAATATTTTGTAATATTCATAACAAAATAATTTGAAAGGTGTTCATACACCACAAATCGCCTAAGAGACTAGGACAATTTTAACCTTTAATTTGAATTGATTGTAATCCAAGGGCTTCATATGCTTTAAATATATCTAATTCCTATTCAAGGACTCAAAAATATTTTGTAATTATTCACAACAAAATGATTTGAAAGATGTTCATACACCACAAATCGCCTAAGAGACTATGACGGTTTTACCCTTTAATTTGAAATAAGTTTGATCCAAGGGCTTCATATGATTGAAATATACCAAATACAAATTCAGGGAGTGAAAAATATTTAGTAATTAAGCACAAAAATTGATTTGAAAGGTGTTCATACACTAAAAATTGATTAAGAGACTATGAGGATTTTACCCTTTGATTTGAATTGAGTTTAATCCAAGGGCTTCATATGCTTTAAATCTATCTAATACCTATTCAAGGACTCAAATTTTTTTGGAAATTATTCACACCAAAATGATTGAAAACGTTTTCATACACCACAGATCGTCTAAGAGACTATGACGGTTTTACCCTTTGATATGAAATAGGTTTGATCCAAGGGCTTCATATGATTGAAATATATCTAATACCTATTCAAGGAATCAAAAATATTTGGTAATTAAGCACAAAAAAATGATTTGAAAGGTGTTCATACACCACAAATCCCCTAACAGACTATGACGGTTTGACCCTTTGATTTGAATTGAGTTTGATCCAAGGACTTCATATGCTTTAAATAGATATAATACCTATTGAAGGAATAAAAAATATTTGGTAATTATTCACAGCAAAATGATTTGAAAGGTCATCTTTCACAAAAAATCGTCTAAGAGACTATGACGTTTTTACCCTTTGTTTTTAATTGAGTTTGATGCAAGGGCATCATATGCTTTAAATATATCTAATACATATTCAAGGATTAAAAATATTTGGTAATTATTCACAAAAAAATAAGTTGAAAGGTGTTCATTCACCACAACTCGCCTAAGAAAGTATGACGGTTTTACGCTTTGTTTTGAATGTAGTTTGATCCAAGGGCTTCCTATGATTGAAATATATCTAATACCTATTTAACGAGTCAATAAAAATTGGTAATTAGGCACAAAAAATTACTTGAAAGGTGTTCATACACCACAATTCGCCTAAGAGACTATGACGGTTTTACCCTTTAATTTGAAATAATTTTGAACAGAGTGCTTCATATGATTGAAATATATCTAATACCGATTCAAGGAGTCAAAAACATTTGGTAATTAAGCACAACAAATGATTTGAAAGGTGTTCATACACCACAAATCGCCTAAGAGACTATGACAATTTTACCCTTTAACTTGAATTGAGTTTAATCCAAGGGCTTCATATGCTTTAAATATATCTAATTCCTATTCAAGGACTCCAAAATATTTGGTCATTATTCATAGCAAAATGATTTGAAAGATGTTCATACACCACAAATCGCCTAAGAGACTATGACAGTTTTACCCTTTGATTTGAAATAAGTTTGATCTAAGGGCTTCATATGTTAGAAATATACCAAATACCAATTTAGGGAGTGAATAATATTTAGTAATTAAGCACAAAAAACGATTTGAAAGGTGTTCATACACTAAAGATCGCCTAAGAGACTATGACGGTTTTACCCTTTGATTTGAATTGAGTTTAATCCAAGGGTTTCATATGCTTTAAATATATCTATTAACTATTCAAGGACTCAAATTTTATTGGAAAATATTCACAATAAAAAAATTTAAAAGGTTTTCATACACCACAAATCGCCTAAGAGACTATGACGGTTTTACCCTTTAATTTGAATTGAGTTTAATTCAAGGGCTTCATATGCTTTAAATATATCTAAGACCTATTCAAGGACTCAAAAATATTTGGTAATTATTCACAACAAAATCATTTAAAAGGTGTTCATACACAACAAATCGCCTGAGAGACTAGGTCGGATTTACCCTTTGATTTGAATTGAGTTAGATCCAAGGGCTTCATATGCTTTAAAAATATCTAATACCTATTCAAGGACTCAAATTTATTTGGTAATTATTCACAACAAAATGATTTCAAAAGTTTTCATACACAACAAATCGCCTAAAAGACTATGACAGTTTTACCCTTTGATAAGAAATATGTTTGATCCAAGGGCTTCATATGATTGAAATATATCTAATAGTAATTCATGGAGTCAAAAATATTTGGTAATTAAGCATAAAATATGATTTGAAAGATGTTCATACACCACATATCCCCTAAGAGACTATGACGATTTTACCCTTTTATTTGAATTGAGGTGGATCCAAGGACTTCATATGCTTTTAAAAGATCTAATACCTATTTAAGGACTCAAAAATATTTTATAATTATTCCCATCCAATTAATTTGAAAGGTGTTCATTCACCACAAATCGCCTGGGAGACTATGATGGTTTTACCCTTTGATTTGAATTGAGTTTGATCCAAGGGCGTCATATGGTTTAAATATATCGAATACTTATTCAAGGACTAAAAAATATTTGGTAATTATTTACAACAAAATGATTTCAAAAGTTTTCATACACCACAAATCGCCTAAGAGACTAGGACGGTTTTACCCTTTAATTTGAATTGAGTTTTATCTAAGGGCTTCGTATGCTTTAAATATATCCAAAACCTATTCAAGGACTCAAAAATATTTGGTAATTATTCACAACAAAATGATTTGAAAGGTGTTCATACACCAATAATCGCCTAAGAGACTATGACGGTTTTACCCTTTGATTTGAATTGAGTTAGATCCAAGGGCTTCATATACTTTATAAATATCTAATACCTATTCAAGGACTCAAAGTTTTTTGGTAATTATTCACAACAAAGTGATTTCAAAAGTTTTTATACACCACAAATCGCATAAGAGACTATGACGGTTTTACCATTTGATATGAAATAAGTTTGATCCAAGGGCTTCATGTGATTGAAATATATCAAATAGCTATTCAAGGAGTCAAAAATATTTGGTAATTAAGCACAAAATGATTTGAAAGGTGTTCATACACCACATATCCTCTGAGAGACTATAACGGTTTTATCTTTTGATTTGAATTGCGGTGGATCCAAGGACTTCATATGCTTTACAAAGATCTAATACCTTTTTAAGGACTAAAAATTTAATTGGTAATTATTCCCAACAAATTGGTTTGAAAGGTGTTAATTCACCACAAATCGCCTAGGTGACTATGACGGTTTTACCCTCTGATTTGAATTGAGTTTGATCTAAGGGCTTCATATGGTTTAAATATATCTAATACCTATTCAAGGACTCAAAAATATTTGGTAATTATTAATAAAGAAAATAATCTGAAAGGTGGTCATACACCACAAATCGCCGAAGAGACTATGACAGTTTTACACTTTGATTTGAAATAAGTTTTATCCATGGGCTTCATATGATTGAAATATATCTAATACCTATTCAAGGGGTCAAAAATTATTTGATAATTAAGAAAAAACAATGATTTGAAAGGTGTTTATACACCAAAAATATCTTAGAGACTCTAACGGTTTTACCCTTTTATTTGAATTGAGTTTGATCTAAGGACTTCATATGCTTTCAATAGATCTAATACCTATTATAGGTCACAAAAACATATGGTAATTATTCACAACAGAATGATTTAAAAGGTATTCATTCACCACAAATTGCCTAAGAAAGTATGACGGTTTTACCCTTTGTTTTGAATTGAGTTTGATCCAAGGGATTCATATGATTTAAATAGATCTAATACCTATTCAAGGACTAAGTTTTTTTTGGTAATTATTCACAACAAAAGGATTTGAAAGGTGTTCAAACACCACAAATCGCCTAAGAGACTATGATGTTTTTACCCTTTGATTTAAATTGAGTTTGATGCAAGGGCTTAATATGCTTTAGATTTATATGCTACCTATTCAAGGTGTCAGAAATATTTTGTAATATTCACAACAAAATAATTTGAAAGGTGTTCATACACCACAAATTGCGTAAGAGACTATGACGGTTTTACCCTTTGATTTGAATTGAGTTTGATCCAAGGACTTCATATACTTTAAATAGATCTAATACCTATTTAAGGACTCAAAAATATTTGGTAATTATTCACAACAAAATGATTTGAAAGGTGTTCATTCACCACAAATCGCCTAAGAAAGTAATACGGTTTTACGCTTTGTTTTGAATGTAATTTGATCCAAGGGATTCAGATCCTTTAAATATATCTAATACCTATTCAAGGATTCGAAAATATTTGGTAATTATTTACAAAAAAATAATTTGAAAGGTGTTCATACACCACAAATCGCCTAAGAGACTATGACAGTTTTACCCTTTGATTTGAAATAAGTTTGATCCAAGGGCTTCAAATGATTGAAATATATCTAATACCTATTTAACGAGTAAAAAATATTTTGTAATATTCACAACAAAATAATTTGAAAGGTGTTCATACACCACAAATCGCCTAAGAGACTATGACGATTTTACCCATTAATTTGAATTGAGTTTAATCCAAGGGCTTCAAATGCTTTAAATATATCTAATTCCTATTTAAGGACTCTAAAATATTGGTAATTATTCACAATAAAATGATTTGAAAGGTTTTCATACACCAAATACCAATTCAGGGAGTGAACAATATTTAGTAATTAAGCACAAAAAAATGATTTGAAAGGTGTTCATACACTAAAAATCGCCTAAGGGAGTATAACGGTTTTACCTTTTATTTGAATTTAGTTCAATCCAAGGGCTTCATATGCTTTAAATATATCTAATACCTATTCAAGGACTCAAAAATTTGGGGAAATTATAGACAACAAAATGATTTAAAAGGTTTTCATACACCACAAATCGCCTAAGAGACTATGACGGTTTTACCCTTTGATAAGAAATAGGTTTGATCCAAGGGCTTCATATGATTGAAATATATCTAATACCTATTCAAGGAATCAAAAATAATTGGTAATTAAGCACAAAAAACGATTTGAAAGGTGTTCATACACCACAAATCCCCTTAGTGACTATGACGATTTTACCCTTTGATTTGAATTGAATTTGATCCAAGGACTTCATATGCTTTAAATAAATATAATACCTTTTCAAGGACTCAAAAATATTTGGTAATTATTCGCAATAAAATGAATTGGAAGGTCTTCATTCACAAAAAAACGCTTAAGAGAGTATGACGGTTTTACCCTTTGTTTTGAATTGAGTTTGATCCAAGGGCTTCATATAATTTAAGTAGATCTAATACCAATTCAAGGACACAAAAATATTTGGTAATTATTCACAACAAAATGATTTGAAAGGTGTTCATTCACCACAAATCGTCTAAGAGACTATGACGGTTTTCCCCTTTGTTTTGAATTGAGTTTGATCCAAGGGCTTCATATGCTTTAAATATATCTAATAAGTATTCAAGGATTAAAAATATTTGGTAATTAAGCACAAAAAATGATTTGAAAGGTGTTCATACACCACATATCCCCTAAAAGACTATGACGGTTTTACCCTTTGATTTGAATTGAGGTGGATCCAAGGACTTCATATGCTTTAAAAGGATATAATACATATTCAAGGACTCAAAAATATTTCCTAATTATTCCCAACAAATTGATTTGAAAAGTGTTCATTCACCACAAATCGCCTAAGAGACTATGACGGTTTTACCCTTTGATTTCAATTGAGTTTGATCCAAGGGTTTCATATGGTTTAAATATATCTAATACCTATTCAAGGACTCTAAAATATTTGGTAATTAATCCCAACAAATTGATTTGAAAGGTGTTCATTCACCACAAATCGCCTAAGAGACTATGATGATTTTACCCTTTAATTTGAATTGAGTTTAATCCAAGGGCTTCATATGCTTTAAATATATCTAATTCCTATTCAAGGACTCAAAAATATTGGTAATTATTCACAAAAAAATGATTTGAAAGGTTTTCATACACCAGAAATCACCTAAGAGACGAGGACGGTTTTACCCTTTAATTTGAAATAAGTTAGATCCAAGGGTTTCATATGATTTAAATATACCAAATACCAATTCAGGGAGTGAACAATATTTAGTAATTAAGCACAAAAAAATGATTTGAAAGGTGTTCAAACACTAAAAATCGCCTAAGAGACTATAACGGTTTTACCCTTTGATTTGAATTGAGTTCAATCCAAGGGCTTCATATGCTTTTAAATATATCTAATACCTATTCAAGGACTCAAAATTTTTTGGAAATTATTGACAACAAAATGATTTTAAAGGTTTTCATACACCACAAATCGCCTAAGAGACTATGATGGTTTTACCCTTTGATAAGAAATAGGTTTGATCCAAGGGCTTCATATGATTGAAATAAATCTAATACCTATTCAAGGAATCAAAAATATTTGGTAATTAAGCACAAAAAATGATTTGAAAGGTGTTCATACACCACAAATCCCCTTAGTAACTATGACGATTTTACCCTTTGATTTGAATTGAGTTTGATCCAAGGACTTTATATGCTTTAAATAGATATAATTCCTTTTCTAGTACTCAAAAATATTTGGTAATTATTCGCAATAAAATGAATTGGAAGGTCTTCATTCACAAAAAAATCGCTTAAGAGAGTATGACGGTTTTACCCTTTGTTTTGAATTGAGTTTGATCCAAGGGCTTCATATAATTTTAGTAGATCTAATACCTATTCATGGACTCAAAAATATTTGGTAATTATTCACAACAAAATGATTTGAAAGGTGTTCATTCACCACAAATCGTCTTAGAGACTGTGACGGTTTTCCCCTTTGTTTTGAATTGATTTTGATCCAAGGGCTTCATATGATTTAAATATATCTAATAAATATTCAAGGATTCAAAAATATTTGGTAATTAAGCACAAAAAATGATTTGAAAGGTGTTCATACACTACATATCCCCTAAGAGACTGTGACGGTTTTACCCTTTGATTTGAATCGAGGTGGATCCAAGGACTTCATATGCTTTAAAAGTATCTAATACCTATTCAAGGACTCAAAAAAAATTCCTAATCATTCCCAACAAATTGATTTGAAAGGTGTTAATTCACCACAAATCGCCTAAGAGACTATGACGGTTTTACCCTTTGATTTCAGTTGAGTTTGATCCAAGGGTTTCATATGGTTTAAATATATCTAATAACTATTCAAGGACTCTAAAATATTTTGTAATTATTCCCAACAAATTGATTTGAAAGGTGTTCATTGACCACAAATCGCCTAAAGAATATGACGATTTTACCCTTTAATTTGAATTGAGTTTAATCCAAGGGCTTCATATGCTTTAAATATATCTAATTCCGATTCAAGGACTCAAAAATATTGGTAATTATTCATAACAAAATGATTTAAAAGGTTTTCATACACCAGAAATCGTCTAAGAGAGTAGGAAGGTTTTACCCTTTGATTTGAAATACGTTTGATCCAAGGGTTTCATATGATTGAAAGATACCAAATACCAATTCAGGGAGTGAATAATATTTAGTAATTAAGCACAAAAAATTATTTGAAAGGTGTTCATACACTAAAAATCGCCTAAGAGACTATAATTGTTTTACCCTTTGATTTGAATTGAGTTCAGTCCAAGGGCTTCATATGCTTTAAATATATCTAATACCTATTCAAGGACTCAAAAGTTTTTGGAAATTATTGACTACAAAATGATTTGAAAGGTTTTAATACACCACAAATCGCATAAGAGACTATGAAGGTTTTACCCTTTGATAAGAAATAGGTTTGATCCAAATGATTGAAATATATCTAATACCTTTTAAAGGAATCAAAAATATTTAATAATTAATCACAAAAAATGATTTGAAAGGAGTTCATACACCACAAATCCCCTTAGTGACTATGACGATTTTACCCTTTGATTTGAATTGTGTTTAATCCAAGGACTTCATATGCTTTAAATAGATATAATACCTTTTCAAGGAATCAAAAATATTTGGTAATTATTCGCAATAAAATGAATTGGAAGTTCTTCATTCACAAAAAATCGCTTAAGAGAGTATGACGGTTTTACCCTTTGTTTTGAATTGAGTTTGATCCAAGGGCTTCATATGAATTTTTATAGATCTAATACCTATTCAAGGACTCAAAAATATTTGGTAATTATTCACAACAAAATGATTTGAAAGGTGTTCATTCACTAGAAATCGTCTAAGAGACTATGACGGTTTTCCCCTTTGTTTTAAATTGAGTTTGATCCAAGGGCTTCATATGCTTTAAATATATCTAATAACTATTCAAGGATTCAAAAATATTTTGTAATTACGCATAAAAAATGATTTGAAACGTGTTCATACACCACATATCCCCTAAGAGACTATAACGGTTTTACCCTTTGATTTGAATTGAGGTGGATCCAAGGACTTCATATGCTTTAAATAGATCTAATACCTATTCAAGGACTCAAAAATATTTTTCAACAAAATGATTTGAAAGGTGTTCATTAACCACATATCCCCTAAGAGACTATAACGGTTTTACCCTTTGATTTGAATTAAGGTGGATCAAAGGATTTCATATTGTTTAAAAAGATCTAATATCTATTCAAGGACTCAAAAATATTTGGTAATTATTCCCAACAAATTGATTTGAAAGGTGTTCATTCACCACATATCGCCTAAGAGACTATGACAGTTTTACCCTTTAATTTGAATTGAGTTTGATCCAAGGGCTTCATATGCTTTAAATATATCTAGTACCTATTCAATGACTCAAAAATATTTGGTAATTATTCACAACAAAATGATTTGAAAGATGTTCATACACCAAAAATCGCCTGAGAGACTATGAGGGTTTTACCCTTTGATTTGAAATAAGTTTGATCCAACGACTTCACATGATGAAATATACCTAAAACCAATTCAAGGAGTGAAATTTTTTTGGTAATTAAGCACAAAAAATGATTTGAAAGGTGTTCATACACTACATATCCCATAAGAGACTATGACAGTTTTACCCTTTGATTTGAATTGAGGTGGATCCAAGGACTTCATATGGTTAAAATATATCTAATACCTATTCAAGGACTCAAAAATATTTGGTAATTATTCACAACCAAAATAATTTGAAAGTTGTTCATACACCACAATCGCCTATAGAGACTATGACAGTTTTACCCTTTGATTTGAAATAAGTTTGATCCAAGTGCTTCATATGAATGAAATATATCTAATATCTATTCAAGGAGTCAAAAATATTTTGGTAATTAAGCACAAACAATGATATGAAAGGTGTTTATACACCACAAATCCCCTTAGAGACTATGACGGTTTTACCTTTTGATATGAATTTAGTTTGATCCACGGACTTCATATGCTTTAAATAGATCTAATACCTATTTAAGGACACAAAATTATATGGTAATTATTCACAACAAAATGACTTGAAAGGTGTTCATTCACCACAAATCGCCTAAGAAAGTATGACGATTTTACGCTTTATTTTGAATTGAGTTCAATCCAAGTGCTTCATATCTTTGAAATATATCTAATACCTACACAAGGAGTCAAAATTAATTTGGTAATTAAGCAAAAACAATGATTTGAAAGGTGTTTATACAATACAAATCTCCTTAGAGACTATGACGGTTTTACCCTTTGATTTGAATTGAGTTTGATCCAAGGACTTTATATGATTTAAATAGATCTAATACCTATTAAAGGACACAAAAATATATGGTAATTATTCACAACAAAATGATTTGAAAGGTGTTCATACACAACAAATCTCCTAAGAGACTATGACGGTTTTACCCTTTAATTCAAACTGAGTTTGATCCCAGGGTTTCATATGCTTTAAATATATATAATACCTATTCAATGACTCAAAAATATTTGGTAATTATTCTCAAAAAAATGATTTGAAAGATGTTCATACACCACAAATCGCCTAAGAGACTAGGACGGTTTTACCCCTTGATTTGAAATAAGTTGGATCCAACGGCTTCACATGATGAAATATACCTAAAACCAATTCAAGGAGTGAAAAATATTTGGTAATTAAGCAAAAAAAATGATTTGAAAGGTGTTCATACACCATAAATCGCCTGAGAGACTATGACAGTTTTACCCTTTGATTTGAATTGAGTTAGATCCAAGGGCTTCATATGCTGTAAATATATCTAATACCTATTCAAGGACTCAAATTTTTTTAGTAATTATTCACAACAAATTGATTTCAAAGGTTTTCATACACCACAAATCGCCTAAGAGACTATGACGGTTTTACCCTTTGATATGAAATAAGTTTTTATCCAACGGCTTCATATGATTGAAATATATCTAATATATATTCAAGGAGTCAAAAATATTTAGTAATTAAGCACAAAAGATGATTTGAAAGGTGTTCATACACTACATATCGCCTAAGAAACTATGACAGTTTTACCCTTTAATTTGAATTGAGTTTGATCCAAGGGCTTCATATGCTTTAAATATATCTAATACCTATTCAATGACTCAAAAATATTTGGTTATTATTCACAACAAAATAATTTGAAAGATGTTCATACACCACAAATCGCCTGAGAGACTATGACGGTTTTACCCTTTGATTTGAAATAAGTTTGATCTAACGACTTTAAATGATGAAATATACCTAAAACCAATTCAATGAGTGAAAAAAATTTGGTAATTAAGCACAAAAAATGATTTGAAAGGTGTTTATACACCACAAATCGCTTAAGAGACTATGACGGTTTTAAACTTTGATTAAATTGAGTTTGATCCAAGGGCCTCATATGCTTTAAGTATATCTGATACATATTCAAGGAGTTAGAATTCTTTTGTAAATATTCACAACAAAATTATTTGAAAGGTGTTCAAACATCACAAATCTCCTAAGAGACTATGACGGTTTTACCCTTTAATTTGAATTGAGTTTGATCCAAGGGCTTCATATGCTTTAAATATATCTAATAACTATTTAAGGATTCTAAAATATTTGGTAATTAAACACAAAAAATGATTTGAAAGGTTTTCATACACCACATATCCCCTAAGAGACTATGACGGTTTAACCCTTTGATTTGAATTGAGGTGGATCCAAGGACTTCATATGATTTAAAAAGATCTAATACCTATTCAAGGACTCAAAAATATTTGGTAATTATTTTCAACAAAATGATTTGAAAGGTGTTCATACACCACATATCCCCTAAAAGACTATAACGGTTTTACCCTTTGATTTGATTTGAGGTGGATCAAAGGATTTCATATGCTTTAAAAAGATATAATACCTATTCAAGGACTCAAAAATATTTGGTAATTATTCCCAACAAATTGATTTGAAAGGTGTTCATTCACCACATATCGCCTAAGAGACTATGACAGTTTTACCCTTTAATTTGAATTCAGTTTGATCAAAGGGCTTTATATGCTTTAAATATATCTAATACCTATTAAATGACTCAAAAATATTTGGTAATTTTTCACAACAAAATGATTTGATAGATGTTCATACACCACAAATCGCCTTAGAGACTATGACGGTTTTACCCTTTGATTTGAAATAAGTTTGATCCAACGACTTCACATGATGAAATATTCCTAAAACCAATTCAAGAAGTGAAAAATATTTGGTAATTAAGAACAAAAAATGATTTGAAAGGTGTTCATACACCATAAATCGCCTAACAGACTATGACGGTTTTACCCTTTGATTTGAATTGAGTTAGATCCAAGGGCTTCATATGCTTTAAATATATCTAATACCTATTCAAGGACTCAAAAGTTTTTGGTAATTATTCACAACAAAATGATTTCAAAGGTTTTCATACACCACAAATCGCCTATAGTACACTTTGATTTGAAAAAAGTTTGATCCAAGTGGTTCATATGATTGAAATATATCCAATACCTACTGAAGGAGTCAAAATTAATTTGGTAATTAAGCACAAACAATGATTTGAAAGGTGTTTATACACCATAAATCTCCTTAGAGACTATGACGGTTTTACCCTTTGATTTGAATTGAGTTTGATCCAAGGACTTTATATGATTTAAATAGATCTATTACCTATTTAAGGACACAAAAATATATGGTAATTATTCACAACAAGAAGATTTGAAAGGTGTTCATACACAACAAATCTCCTAAGAGACTATGACGGTTTTACCCTTTAATTCAAATTGAGTTTGATCCAAGGGCTTCATATGCTTTAAATATATATAATACCTATTCAATGACTCAAAAATATTTGGTAATTATTCACAACAAAATGATTTGAAAGATGTTCATACACCACAAATCGCCTAAGAGACTATGACGGTTTTACCCTTTGATTTGAAATAAGTTGGATCGAACGGCTTCACATGATGAAATATACCTAAAACCAATTCAAGGAGTGAAAAATATTTGGTAATTAAGCACAAAAAATGATTTGAAAGGTGTTCATACACCATAAATCGCCTAAGAGACTATGACAGTTTTACCCTTTGATTTTAATTGAGTTAGATCCAAGGGCTTCATATGCTTTAAATATATCTAATACCTTTTCAAGGGCTCAAAAATATTTGGTAATTATTCACAACAAAATGATTTTAAAGATGTTCATACACCACAAATCGTCTGAGAGACTATGACGGTTTTACCCTTTGATTTGAAATAAGTTTGGTCCAACGACTTCACATGATGAAATATACCTAAAACCAATTCAAGGAGTGAAAAATACTTGGTAATTAAGCACAAAAAATGATATGAAAGGTGTTCATACACCATAAATCGCCTAACAGACTATGACAGTTTTACCCTTTTATTTGAATTGAGTTAGATCCAAGGGCTTCATATGCTTTAGATATATCTAATACCTATTTAAGGACTCAAAAGTTTTTGGTAATTATTCACAACAAAATAATTTCAAAGGTTTTCATACACCACAAATCGCCTATAGAGACTATGATGGTTTTACACTTTGATTTGAAATAAGTTTGATCCAAGTGCTTCATATGATTTAAATATATCTAATACCTACTCAAGGTGTCAAAATTAATTTGGTAATTAAGCACAAACAATGATTTGAAAGGTGTGTATACACCACAAATCTCCTTAGAGACTAAAACGGTTTTACCCTTTGATTTGAATTGAGTTTGATCCAAGGACTTTATATGATTTAAATAGATCTAATACCTATTAAAGGACACAAAAATATATGGTAATTATTCACAACAAAATGATTTGAAAGGTGTTCATACACAACAAATCTCCTAAGAGACTATGACGGTTTTACCCTTTAATTCAAATTGAGTTTGATCCCAGGGCTTCATATGATTTAAATATATATAATACCTATTCAACGACTCAAAAATATTTGGAAATTATTCTCAACAAAATGATTTGAAAGATGTTCATACACCACAAATCGCCTAAGAGACTATGACGGTTTTACCCCTTGATTTGAAATAAGTTGGATCCAACAGCTTCACATGATGAAATATACCTAAAACCAATTCAAGGAGTGAAAAATATTTGGTAATTAAGCAAAAAAAAATGATTTGAAAGGTGTTCATACACTATAAATCGCCTAAGAGACTATGACAGTTTAACCCTTTGATTTGAATTGAGTTAGATCCAAGGGCTTCATATGCTTTAAATATATCTAATACCTATTCAAGGACTCAAATTTTTTTAGTAATTATTCACAACAAAATGATTTCAAAGGTTTTCATACACCACAAATCGCCTAAGAGACTATAACGGTTTTACCCTTTGATATCAAATAAGTTCGATCCAACTGCTTCATATGATTGAAATATATCTAATATATATTCAAGGAGTCAAAAATATTTAGTAATTAAGCACAAAAAATGATTTGAAAGGTGTATGTACATATCGCCTAAGAGATTATGACAGTTTTACCCTTTAATTTGAATTTAGTTTGATACAAGGGCTTCATATGCTTTAAATATATCTAATACATATTCAATGACTCAAAAATATTTGGTAACTATTCACAACAAAATAATTTGAAAGATGTTCATACACCAAATATCGCCTGAGAGACTATGAAGGTTTTACCCTTTGATTTGAAATAAGTTTGATCGAACGACTTTACATGATGAAATATACCTAAAACCAATTCAATGAGTGAAAAATATTTGGTAATTAAGCACAAAAAATGATTTGAAAGGTGTTTATACACCACAAATCTTCTAAGAGACTATGACGGTTTTAAACTTTGATTAAATTGAGCTTGATCCAAGGGCCTCATATGCTTTAAGTATATATGATACATATTCAAGGAGTTAGAATTCTTATGTAAATATTCACAACAAAATAATTTGAAAGGTGTTCATACACCACATATCCCATAAGAGACTATGACGGTTTAACCCTTTGATTTGAATTCAGGTGGATCCAAGGACTTCATATGCTTTAAAAAGATATTATACCTATTCAAGGACTCAAAAATATTTGGTAATTATTTTCAAAAAAATGATTTGAAAGGTGTTCATACACCACCTATCCCCTAAAAGAATACAACGGTTTTACCCTTTGATTTGAATTGAGGTGGATCAAAGGATTTCATATGCTTTAATAAGATATAATACCGCTTCAAGGACTCAAAAATATTTGGTAATTATTCCCAACAAATTGATTTGAAAGGTGTTCATTATCCACATATCGCCTAAGAGACTATGACGGTTTTACCCTTTGATTTGAAATAAGTTGGATTGAACGGCTTCACATGATGAAATATACCTAAAACCAATTCAAGGAGTGAAAAATATTTGGTAATTAAGCACAAAAAATGATTTGAAAGGTGTTCATACACCATAAATCGCTAACAGACTATGACGGTTTTACCCTTTGATTTGAATTGAGTTAGATCCAAGGTCTTCATATTCTTTAAATATATCTAATACCTATTCAAGGACTCAAAGTTTATTGGTAATTATTCACCACAAAATGATTTTAAAGGTTTTCATACACCACAAATCGCCTAAGAGACTATGACGGTTTTACCCTTTGATATGAAATAAGTTTGATCCAACGGCTTCATATGATTGAAATATATCTAATATATATTCAAGGAGTCAAAAATATTTGGTAATTAAGCACAGAAATTGATTTGAAAGGTGTTTATACACCACATATCCCCTAAGAGACTATGACAGTTTTACCCTTTGATTTGAATTGAGGGACTTCATATGCTTGAAATTTATCCAATACCTATTCAAGAACTCAAAAATATTTGGTAATTATTCACAACCAAAATAATTTGAAAGGTGTTCATACACCACAATCGCCTATAGAGACTATGACAGTTTTACCCTTTGATTTGAAATAAGTTTGATCCAAGTGCTTCATATGATTGAAATATATCTAATATCTATTCAAGGAGTCAAAAATAATTTGGTAGTTAAGCATAAACAATGATTTGAAAGTTGTTGTTTATACACCAGAAATCCCCTTAGAGACTTTGACGGTTTTACCCTTTGATTTGAATTGAGTTTGATCCAAGGACTTCATATTCTTTAAATAGATCTAATACCTATTTAAGGACACAAAATTATATGGTAATTATTCACAACAAAATGACTTGAAAGGTGTTCATTCACCACAAATCGCCTAAGAAAGTACGACGATTTTACGCTTTATTTTGAATTGAGTTTAATCCAAGAGCTTCATATGCTTTATATAGATCTAATACCTACTAAAGGACACAAAAATATTTGGTAATTATTCACAACAAAATAATTTGAAAGATGTTCATGCACCACAAATCCCCTCAGAGACTATGACGGTTTTACCCTTTGATTTGAAATAAGTTTGATCCAACGACTTTACATGATGAAATATACCTAAAACCAATTCAATGAGTGAAAAATATTTTGTAATTAAGCACAAAAAATGATTTGAAAGGTGTTTATACACCACAAATCGCCTAAGAGACTATGACGGTTTTACACTTTGATTAAATTTAGTTTGATCCAAGGGCCTCATATGCTTTAAGTATATCTGATACATATTCAAGGAGTTAGAATTCTTATGTAAATCTTCACAACAAAATTATTTGAAAGGTGTTCATACACCAAAAATCGCCTAAGAGACTATGACGGTTTTACCCTTTAATTTGAATTGAGTTTGATCCTAGGGCTTCATATGCTTTAAATATATCTAATAACTATTCAAGGATTCTAAAATATTTGGTAATTAAGCACAAAAAATGATTTGAAATGTGTTCATGCACCACATATCCGCTAAGAGACTATGACGATTTCACCCTTTGATTTGAATTGAGGTGGATCCAAGAACTTCATATTCTTTACAAAGATCTAATACCTATTCAAGGACTCAAAAATATATGGTAATTTTTCACAACAAAATTATTTGAAAGGTGTTCATACACAACAAATCTCCTAAGAGACTATGACGGTTTTACCCTTTAATTCAAATTGAGTTTGATCCAAGGGCTTCATATGCTTTAAATATATATAATACCTATACAATGACTCAAAAATATTTGGTAATAATTCACAACAAAATGATTTGAAAGATGTTCATACACCACAAATCGCCTAAGAGACTATAACGGTTTTACCCTTTGATTTGAAATAGGTTGGATCCAACGGCTTCACATGATGAAATATACCTAAAACCAATTCCAGGAGTCAAAAATATTTGGTAATTAAGCACAAAAAATGATTTGAAAGGTGTTCATACACCATAAATCGCCTAAGAGACTATGACTGTTTAACCCTTTGATTTGAATTGAGTTAGATCCAAGGGCTTCATATGCTTTAAATATATCTAATACCTATTCAAGGACTCAAACATATTTGGTAATTATTCACAACAAAATTATTTGAAAGATGTTGATACACCACAAATTGCCTTAGAGACTATGACGGTTTTACCCTTTGATTTGAAATAAGTTTGTTCCAACGACTTCACATGATGAAATATACCTAAAACCAATTCAAGGAGTGAAAAATATTTGGTAATTAAGCACAAAAAATGATTCGAAAGGTGTTCATACACCATAAATCGCCATACAGACAATGAAGGTTTTGCCCTTTTATTTGAATTGAGTTAGATTCAAGGGCTTCATATGCTTTAAATATATCTAATACCTATTCAAGAACTCAAAAGTTTTTGGTAATTATTCACAACAAAATGATTTCAAAGGTTTTCATACCCCACAAATCGCCTATAGAGACTATGATGGTTTTACACTTCGATTTGAAATAAGTTTGATCCAAGTGCTTCATATGATAGAAATATATCTAATACCTACTCATGGAGTCAAAATTAATTTGGTAATTAGGCACAAACAATGATTTGAAAGGTGTTTATACACCACAAATCTCCTTACAGACTATGACGGTTTTACCCTTTGATTTGAATTGAGTTTGATCCATGGACTTTATATGATTTAAATAGATCTAATACCTATTAAAGGACACAAAAATATATGGTAATTATTCACAACAAAATGATTTGAAAGGTGTCCATACACAACAAAACTCCTAAGAGACTATAACGGTTTTACCCTTTAATTCAAATTGAGTTTGATCCAAGGGCTTCATATGCTTTAAATATATATAATACCTATTCAATGACTCAAAAAAATTTGGTAATTATTCACAACAAAATAATTTGAAAGATGTTCATACACCACAAATCGCCTAAGAGACTATGACGATTTTACCCTTTGATTTGAAATAAGTTGGATCCAACGGCTTCGCATGATGAAATATACCTAAAACTAATTCGAGGAGTGAAAAATATTTGGTAATTAAGCACAAAAAAAGATTTGAAAGGTGTTCATACACCATAAATCGCCATACAGACTATGACAGTTTTACCCTTTGATTTGAATTGAATTAGATCCAAGGGCTTCATATGCTTTAAATATATCTAATACCTATTCAAGGACTCAAATTTTTTTGGTAATTATTCACAACAAAATGATTTCGAAGGTTTTCATACACCACAAATCGCCTAAGAGACTATGACGGTTTTACCCTTTGATATGAAATAAGTTTGATCCAACGGCTTCACATGATTGAAATATATCTAATATATATTCGCGGAGTCAAAATATTTGGTAATTAAGCACAAAAAATGATTTGAAAGGTGTTCATACACCACATATCCCCTAAGAGACTATGACAGTTTTACCCTTTGATTTGAATTGAGGTGGATCCAAGGACTTTATATGCTTTCAATATATCTAATACCTATTCAAGGACTCAAAAATATTTGGTAACTATTAACAACCAAAATAATTTGAAAGGTGTTCATACACCACAATCGCCTATAGAGACTATGACAGTTTTACCCTTTGATTTGAAATAAGTTTGATCCAAGTGCTTCATATGATTGAAATATATCTAATATCTATTCAAGTAGTCAAAAATAATTTGGTAATTAAGCACAAACAATGATTTGAAAGGTGTTTATACACCACAAATCCCTTTGGAGACTATGACGGTTTTACCCTTTGATTTGAATTGAGTTTGATCCAAGGACTTCATATGCTTTAAATAGATCTAATACCTATTTAAGGACACAAAATTATATGGTAGTTATTCACAACCAAATGACTTGAAAGGTGTTCATTCACCACAAATCGCCTAAGAAAGTATGACGATTTTACGGTTTATTTTGAATTGAGTTTAATCCAAGAGCTTCATATGCATTATATAGATCTAATACCTACTCAAGGACTCAAAAATATTTGGTAATTATTCACAACAAAATAATTTGAAAGATGTTCATACACCACAAATAGCCTAAGAGACTATGACGGTTTTACCCTTTGATTTGAAATAAGTTTGATCCAATGACTTAACATGATGAAATATACCTAAAACAATTTCAATGAGTGAAAAATATTTGGTAATTAAGCACAAAAAAGGATTTGAAAAGTGTTTATACACCACAAATCGCCTAAGAGACTACGACGGTTTTACACTTTGATTAAATTGAGTTTGATCCAAGGACTTCATATGCTTTAAATAGATCTAATACTTATTAAAGGACACAAAAATATATGTTAATTATTCACAATAAAATGATTTGAAAGGTGTTCATACATAAAAAATCTCCTAAGAGACTATGACGGTTTTACCCTTTGATTTGAATTGAGTTTGATCCATGGGCTTCATATGCTTTAAATATATCTAATACCTATTCAATGACTCAAAAATATTTGGTAATTATTCACAACAAAATGATTTGTAAGATGGTCGTACACCACAAATCGCCTATAGAGACTATGACAGTTTTACCCTTTGATTTGAAATAAGTTTGATCAAAGTGCTTCATATGATTGAAATATATCTAATATCTATTCAAGTAGTCAAAAATAATTTGGTAATTAAGCACAAACAATGATTTGAAAGGTGTTTATACACCACAAATCCCTGTAGAGACTATGACGGTTTTACCCGTTGATTTGAATTGAGTTTGATCCAAGGACTTCATATGCTTTAAATAGATCTAATACCTATTTGAGGACACAAAATTATATGGTAATTATTCACAACAAAATGACTTGAAAGGTGTTCATTCACCACAAATCGCCTAAGAAAGTATGACGATTTTACGCTTTATTTTGAATTGAGTTTAATCCAAGAGCTTCATATGCATTATATAGATCTAATACCTACTCAAGGACTCAAAAATATTTGGTAATTATTCACAACAAAATAATTTGAAAGATGTTCATACACCACAAATCGCCTAAGAGACTATGACGGTTTTACCCTTTGATTTGAAATAAGTTTGATCCAACGACTTTACATGATGAAATATACCTAAAACCAATTCAATGAGTGAAAAATATTTGGTAATTAAGCAAAAAAAATGATTTGAAAAGTGTTTATACACCACAAATCCCTTTGGAGACTATGACGGTTTTACCCTTTGATTTGAATTGAGTTTGATCCAAGGACTTTATATGCTTTAAATAGATCTAATAATTAAGGACACAAAATTATATGGTAGTTATTCACAACCAAATGACTTGAAAGGTGTTCATTCACCACAAATCGCCTAAGAAAGTATGACGATTTTACGCATTATTTTGAATTGAGTTTAATCCAAGAGCTTCATATGCATTATATAGATCTAATACCTACTCAAGGACTCAAAAATATTTGGTAATTATTCACAACAAAATAATTTGAAAGATGTTCATATACCACAAATCGCCTAAGAGACTATGACGGTTTTACCCTTTGATTTGAAATAAGTTTGATCCAATGACTTAACATGATGAAATATACCTAAAACAATTTCAAAAAGTGAAAAATATTTGGTAATTAAGCACAAAAAAGGATTTGAAAAGTGTTTATACACCACAAATCGCCTAAGAGACTATGACGGTTTTACACTTTGATTAAATTGAGTTTGATCCAAGGACTTCATATGCTTTAAATAGATCTAATACTTATTAAAGGACACAAAAATATATGGTAATTATTCACAATAAAATGATTTGAAAGGTGTTCATACATAAAAAATCTCCTAAGAGACTATGACGGTTTTACCCTTTGATTTGAATTGAGTTTGATCCATGGGCTTCATATGCTTTAAATATATCTAATACCTATTCAATGACTCAAAAATATTTGGTAATTCTTCACAACAAAATGATTTGTAAGATGGTCATACACCACAAATCGCCTATAGAGACTATGAAAGTTTTACCCTTTGATTTGAAATAAGTTTGATCAAAGTGCTTTATATGATTGAAATATATCTAATATATATTCAAGTAGTCAAAAATAATTTGGTAATTAAGCACAAACAATGATTTGAAAGGTGTTTATACACCACAAATCCCCGTAGAGACTATGACGATTTTACCCTTTGATTTGAATTGAGTTTGATCCAAGGACTTCATATGCTTTAAATAGATCTAATACCTACTCAAGGAGTCAAAAATATTTGGTAATTATTCACAACAAAATAATTTGAAAGATGTTCATACACAACAAATCGCCTAAGAGACTATGACGGTTTTACCCTTTGATTTGAAATAAGTTTGATCCAACGACTTTACATGATGAAATATACCTAAAACCAATTCAATGAGTGAAAAATATTTGGTAATTAAGCACAAAAAATGATTTGAAAAGTGTTTATACACCACAAATCGCCTAAGAGACTATGACGGTTTTACACTTTGATTAAATTGAGTTTGATCAAAGGGCCTCATATGCTTTAAGTATATCTGATACATATTCAAGGAGTTAGAATTCTTATGTAAATATTCACAAGAAAATTATTTGAAAGGTGTTCATACACCACAAATCGCCTAAGAGACTATGACGGTTTTACCCTTTAATTTGAATGGAGTTTGATCCAAGGGCATCATATGCTTTAAATATATCTAATAACTATTCAAGGATTATAAAATATTTGGTAATTAAGCACAAAAAATGAATTGAAAGGTGTTCATACACCACATATCCCCTAAGAGACTATGACGATTTTACCCTTTGATTTGAATTGAGGTGGATCCAACGACTTCATATGCTTTAAAAAGATCTAATACCTATTCAAGGACTCAAAAATATTTGGTAATTATTTTCAACAAAATGATTTGAAAGGTGTTCATTCACCACATATCCCCTAAGAGACTATAACGGTTTTACCCTTTGATTTGAATTGAGGTGGATCAAAGGATTTCATATTCTTTAAAAAGATATAATATATTTTCAAGGACTCAAAAATATTTGGTAATTGTTCCCAACAAATTGATTTGAAAGGTGTTCATTCACCATAAATCGCCTAAGAGACTATGACGGTTTTACCCTTTAATTTGAAATCAGTTTGATCCAAGGGCTTCATATGCTTTAAATATATCTAATACCTATTCAATGACTCAAAAATATTTGGTAATGTTTCACAACAAAATGATTTGAAAGATGTTCATACACCACAAATCGCCTGAGAGACTATGACGGTTTTACCCTATGATTTGTAATAAGTTTGATCCAACGACTGCATATGATGAAATATACCTAATACCAATTCAAGGAGTGAAAAATATTTGGTAATTAAGCACAAAAAATGATTTGAAAGGTGTTCATACACCATAAATCGCTTAACAGACTATGACGGTTTTACAATTTGATTTGAATTGAGTTAGATCCAAGGGCTTCATATGCTTTAAATATATCTAATACCTATTCAAGGACTCAAAATTTTTTGGTAATTATTCACAACAAAATGATTTCAAAGGTTTTCATACACCACAAATTGCCTATAGAGACTATGATGGTTTTACACTTTGATTTGAAATACGTTTGATCCAAGTGCTTCCTATGATTGAAATAAATCTAATAGCTAATCAAGGAGTAAAAAGTAATTTGGTAATTAAGCACAAACAATGATTTGAAAGGTGTTTATACACCACAAATCTCCTTAGAGACTATGACGGTTTTACCCTTTGATTTGAATTGAGTTTGATCCAAGGACTTTATATGATTTAAATAGTACTAATACCTATTAAAGGACACAAAAATATATGGTAATTATTCACAACAAAATGATTTGAAAGGTGTTCATACATAAAAAATCTCCTAAGAGACTATGACGGTTTTACCCTTTGATTTGAATTGAGTTTGATCCAAGGACTTTATAAGATTTAAATAGATCTAATACCTATTAAAGGACACAAAAATATATGGTAATTATTCACAACAAAATGATTTGAAAGGTGTTCATACATAAAAAATCTCCTAAGAGACTATGACGGTTTTACCCTTTGATTTGAATTGAGTTTGATCCAAGGACTTTATATGATTTAAATAGATCTAATACCTATTAAAGGACACAAAAATATATGGTAATTATTCACAACAAAATGATTTGAAAGGTGTCCATACACAACAAAACTCCTAAGAGACTATAACGGTTTTACCCTTTAATTCAAATTGAGTTTGATCCAACGACTTCATATGCTTTAAAAAGATCTAATACCTATTCAAGGACTCAAAAATATTTGGTAATTATTTTCAACAAAATGATTTGAAAGGTGTTCATTCACCACATATCCCCTAAGAGACTATAACGGTTTTACCCTTTGATTTGAATTGAGGTGGATCAAAGGATTTAATATTCTTTAAAAAGATATAATATATTTTCAAGGACTCAAAAATATTTGGTAATTGTTCCCAACAAATTGATTTGAAAGGTGTTCATTCACCATAAATCGCCTAAGAGACTATGACGGTTTTACCCTTTAATTTGAAATCAGTTTGATCCAAGGGCTTCATATGCTTTAAATATATCTAATACCTATTCAATGACTCAAAAATATTTGGTAATGTTTCACAACAAAATGATTTGAAAGATGTTCATACACCACAAATCGCCTGAGAGACTATGACGGTTTTACCCTATGATTTGTAATAAGTTTGATCCAACGACTGCATATGATGAAATATACCTAATACCAATTCAAGGAGTGAAAAATATTTGGTAATTAAGCACAAAAAATGATTTGAAAGGTGTTCATACACCATAAATCGCTTAACAGACTATGACGGTTTTACAATTTGATTTGAATTGAGTTAGATCCAAGGGCTTCATATGCTTTAAATATATCTAATACCTATTCAAGGACTCAAAATTTTTTGGTAATTATTCACAACAAAATGATTTCAAAGGTTTTCATACACCACAAATTGCCTATAGAGACTATGATGGTTTTACACTTTGATTTGAAATACGTTTGATCCAAGTGCTTCCTATGATTGAAATAAATCTAATAGCTAATCAAGGAGTAAAAAGTAATTTGGTAATTAAGCACAAACAATGATTTGAAAGGTGTTTATACACCACAAATCTCCTTAGAGACTATGACGGTTTTACCCTTTGATTTGAATTGAGTTTGATCCAAGGACTTTATATGATTTAAATAGTACTAATACCTATTAAAGGACACAAAAATATATGGTAATTATTCACAACAAAATGATTTGAAAGGTGTTCATACATAAAAAATCTCCTAAGAGACTATGACGGTTTTACCCTTTGATTTGAATTGAGTTTGATCCAAGGACTTTATAAGATTTAAATAGATCTAATACCTATTAAAGGACACAAAAATATATGGTAATTATTCACAACAAAATGATTTGAAAGGTGTTCATACATAAAAAATCTCCTAAGAGACTATGACGGTTTTACCCTTTGATTTGAATTGAGTTTGATCCAAGGACTTTATATGATTTAAATAGATCTAATACCTATTAAAGGACACAAAAATATATGGTAATTATTCACAACAAAATGATTTGAAAGGTGTCCATACACAACAAAACTCCTAAGAGACTATAACGGTTTTACCCTTTAATTCAAATTGAGTTTGATCCAACGACTTCATATGCTTTAAAAAGATCTAATACCTATTCAAGGACTCAAAAATATTTGGTAATTATTTTCAACAAAATGATTTGAAAGGTGTTCATTCACCACATATCCCCTAAGAGACTATAACGGTTTTACCCTTTGATTTGAATTGAGGTGGATCAAAGGATTTAATATTCTTTAAAAAGATATAATATATTTTCAAGGACTCAAAAATATTTGGTAATTGTTCCCAACAAATTGATTTGAAAGGTGTTCATTCACCATAAATCGCCTAAGAGACTATGACGGTTTTACCCTTTAATTTGAAATCAGTTTGATCCAAGGGCTTCATATGCTTTAAATATATCTAATACCTATTCAATGACTCAAAAATATTTGGTAATGTTTCACAACAAAATGATTTGAAAGATGTTCATACACCACAAATCGCCTGAGAGACTATGACGGTTTTACCCTTTGATTTGTAATAAGTTTGATCCAACGACTGCACATGATGAAATATACCTAATACCAATTCAAGGAGTGAAAAATATTTGGTAATTAAGCACAAAAAATGATTTGAAAGGTGTTCATACACCATAAATCGCTTAACAGACTATGACGGTTTTACCCTTTGATTTGAATTGAGTTAGATCCAAGGGCTTCATATGCTTTAAATATATCTAATACCTATTCAAGGACTCAAAATTTTTTGGTAATTATTCACAACAAAATGATTTCAAAGGTTTTCATACACCACAAATTGCCTATAGAGACTATGATGGTTTTACACTTTGATTTGAAATACGTTTGATCCAAGTGCTTCCTATGATTGAAATATATCTAATAGCTATTCAAGGAGTCAAAATTAATTTGGTAATTAAGCACAAACAATGATTTCAAAGGTGTTTATACACCACAAATCTCCTTAGAGACTATGACGGTTTTACATTTTGATTTGAATTGAGTTTGATCCAAGGACTTTATATGATTTAAATAGATCTAATACCTATTAAAGGACACAAAAATATATGGTAATTATTCACAACAAAATGATTTGAAAGGTGTTCATACATAAAAATCTCCTAAGAGACTATGACGGTTTTACCCTTTGATTTGAATTGAGTTTGATCCAAGGACTTTATATGATTTAAATAGATCTAATACCTATTAAAGGACACAAAAATATATGGTAATTATTCACAACAAAATGATTTGAAAGGTGTCCATACACAACAAAACTCCTAAGAGACTATAACGGTTTTACCCTTTAATTCAAATTGAGTTTGATCCAACGACTTCATATGCTTTAAAAAGATCTAATACCTATTCAAGGACTCAAAAATATTTGGTAATTATTTTCAACAAAATGATTTGAAAGGTGTTCATTCACCACATATCCCCTAAGAGACTATAACGGTTTTACCCTTTGATTTGAATTGAGGTGGATCAAAGGATTTCATATTCTTTAAAAAGATATAATATATTTTCAAGGACTCAAAAATATTTGGTAATTGTTCCCAACAAATTGATTTGAAAGGTGTTCATTCACCATAAATCGCCTAAGAGGCTATGACGGTTTTACCCTTTAATTTTAAATCAGTTTGATCCAAGGGCTTCATATGCTTAAAATATATCTAATACCTATTCAATGACTCAAAAATATTTGGTAATGTTTCACAACAAAATGATTTGAAAGATGTTCATACACCACAAATCGCCTGAGAGACTATGACGGTTTTACCCTTTGATTTGTAATAAGTTTGATCCAACGACTGCACATGATGAAATATACCTAATACCAATTCAAGGAGTGAAAAATATTTGGTAATTAAGCACAAAAAATGATTTGAAAGGTGTTCATACACCATAAATTGCTTAACAGACTATGACGGTTTTACCCTTTGATTTGAATTGAGTTAGATCCAAGGGCTTCATATGCTTTAAATATATCTAATACCTATTCAAGGACTCAAAATTTTTTGGTAATTATTCACAACAAAATGATTTCAAAGGTTTTCATACACCACAAATTGCCTATAGAGACTATGATGGTTTTACACTTTGATTTGAAATACGTTTGATCCAAGTGCTTCCTATGATTGAAATATATCTAATAGCTATTCAAGGAGTCAAAATTAATTTGGTAATTAAGCACAAACAATGATTTGAAAGGTGTTTATACACCACAAATCTCCTTAGAGACTAT
Organism: Patellifolia procumbens; assembly: GCA_947645195.1. Classification (NCBI taxonomy): domain Eukaryota; kingdom Viridiplantae; phylum Streptophyta; class Magnoliopsida; order Caryophyllales; family Amaranthaceae; genus Patellifolia; species Patellifolia procumbens. Next base: position 425,189 of record CANSGD010000904.1, read on the forward strand.
GACGGTTTTACCCTTTGATTTGAATTGAGTTTGATCCAAGGACTTTATATGATTTAAATAGATCTAATACCTATTAAAGGACACAAAAATATATGGTAATTATTCACAACAAAATGATTTGAAAGGTGTTCATACATAAAAAATCTCCTAAGAGACTATGACGGTTTTACCCTTTGATTTGAATTGAGTTTGATCCAAGGACTTTATATGATTTAAATAGATCTAATACCTATTAAAGGACACAAAAATATATGGTAATTATTCACAACAAAATGATTTGAAAGGTGTCCATACACAACAAAACTCCTAAGAGACTATAACGGTTTTACCCTTTAATTCAAATTGAGTTTGATCCAACGACTTCATATGCTTTAAAAAGATCTAATACCTATTCAATGACTCAAAAATATTTGGTAATTATTCACAACAAAATGATTTGAAAGATGTTCATACACCACAAATCGCCTAAGAGACTATGACGGTTTTACCCTTTGATTTGAAATAAGTTGGATCCAACGGCTTCGCATGATGAAATATACCTAAAACTAATTCGAGGAGTGAAAAATATTTGGTAATTAAGCACAAAAAAAGATTTGAAAGGTGTTCATACACCATAAATCGCCATACAAACTATGACAGTTTTACCCTTTGATTTGAATTGAGTTAGATCCAAGGGCTTCATATGCTTTAAATATATCTAATACCTATTCAAGGACTCAATTTTTTTTTGTAATTATTCACAACAAAATGATTTCGAAGGTTTTCATACACCACAAATCGCCTAAGAGACTATGACGGTTTTACCCTTTGATATGAAATAAGTTTGATCCAACGGCTTCACATGATTGAAATATATCTAATATATATTCGCGGAGTAAAAATATTTGGTAATTAAGCACAAAAAATAATTTGAAAGGTGTTCATACACCACATATCCCCTAAGAGACTATGACATTTTGACCCTTTGATTTGAATTGAGGTGGATCCAAGGACTTCATATGCTTGCAATATATCTAATACCTATTCAAGGACTCAAAAATATTTGGTAACTATTAACAACCAAAATAATTTGAAAGGTGTTCATACACCACAATCGCCTATAGAGACTATGACAGTTTTACCCTTTGATTTGAAATAAGTTTGATCCAAGTGCTTCATATGATTGAAATATATCTAATATCTATTCAAGTAGTCAAAAATAATTTGGTAATTAAGCACAAACAATGATTTGAAAGGTCTTTATACACCACAAATCCCCGTAGAGACTATTACGGTTTTACCCTTTGATTTGAATTGAGTTTGATCCAAGGACTTCATATGCTTTAAATAGATCTAATACCGATTTGAGGACACAAAATTATATGGTAATTATTCACAACAAAAAGACTTGAATGGTGTTCATTCACCACAAATCGCCTAAGAAAGTATGACGATTTTACGCTTTATTTTGAATTGAGTTTAATCCAAGAGCTTCATATGCTTTATATAGATCTAATACCTACTCAAGGAGTCAAAAATATTTGGTAATTATTCACAACAAAATAATTTGAAAGATGTTCATACACCACAAATCGCCTAACAGACTATGACGGTTTTACCCTTTGATTTGAAATAAGTTTGATCCAACGACTTTACATGATGAAATATACCTAAAACCAATTCAATGAGTGAAAAATATTTGGTAATTAAGCACAAAAAATGATTTGAAAAGTGTTTATACACCACAAATCGCATAAGAGACTATGACGGTTTTACACTTTGATTAAATTGAGTTTGATCAAAGGGCCTCATATGCTTTAAGTATATCTGATACATATTCAAGGAGTTAGAATTTTTATGTAAATATTCACAAGAAAATTATTTGAAAGGTGTTCATACACCACAAATCGCCTAAGAGACTATGACGGTTTTACCCTTTAATTTGAATGGAGTTTGATCCCAGGGCATCATATGCTTTAAATATATCTAATAACTATTCAAGGATTATAAAATATTTGGTAATTAAGCACAAAAAATGAATTAAAAGGTGTTCATACACCACATATCCCCTAAGAGACTATGACGATTTTACCCATTGATTTGAATTGAGGTGGATCCAACGGCTTCATATGCTTTAAAAAGATCTAATACCTATTCAAGGACTCAAAAATATTTGGTAATTATTTTCAACAAAATGATTTGAAAGGTGTTCATTCACCACATATCCCCTAAGAGACTATAACGGTTTTACCCTTTGATTTGAATTGAGGTGGATCAAACGATTTCATATTCTTTAAAAAGATATAATATATTTTCAAGGACTCAAAAACATTTGGTAATTGTTCCCAACAAATTGATTTGAAAGGTGTTCATTCACCATAAATCGTCTAAGAGACTATGACGGTTTTACCCTTTAATTTGAAATCAGTTTGATCCAAGGGCTTCATATGCTTTAAATATATCTAATACCTATTCAATGACTCAAAAATATTTGGTAATGTTTCACAACAAAATGATTTGAAAGATGTTCATACACCACAAATCGCCTGAGAGACTATGACGGTTTTACCCTTTGATTTGTAATAAGTTTGATTCAACGACTGCACATGATGAAATATACCTAATACCAATTCAAGGAGTGAAAAATATTTGGTAATTAAGCATAAAAAATGATTTGAAAGGTGTTCATACACCATAAATCGCTTAACAGACTATGACGGTTTTACCCTTTGATTTGAATTGAGTTAGATCCAAGGGCTTCATATGCTTTAAATATATCTAATACCTATTCAAGGACTCAAAATTTTTTGGTAATTATTCACAACTAAATGATTTCAAAGGTTTTCATACACCACAAATTGCCTATAGAGACTATGATGGTTTTACACTTTGATTTGAAATACGTTTGATCCAAGTGCTTCCTATGATTGAAATATATCTAATAGCTATTCAAGGAGTCAAAATTAATTTGGTAATTAAGCACAAACAATGATTTGAAAGGTGTTTATACACCACAAATCTCCTTAGAGACTATGACGGTTTTACCCTTTGATTTGAATTGAGTTTGATCCAAGGACTTTATATGATTTAAATAGATCTAATACCTATTAAAGGACACAAAAATATATGGTAATTATTCACAACAAAATGATTTGAAAGGTGTTCATACATAAAAAATCTCCTAAGAGACTATGACGGTTTTACCCTTTGATTTGAATTGAGTTTGATCCAAGGACTTTATATGATTTTAATAGATCTAATACCTATTAAAGGACACAAAAATATATGGTAATTATTCACAACAAAATGATTTGAAGGGTGTCCATACACAACAAAACTCCTAAGAGACTATAACGGTTTTACCCTTTAATTCAAATTGAGTTTGATCCAAGGGCTTCATATGCTTTAAATATATATAATACCTATTCAATGACTCAAAAAATTTGGTAATTATTCACAACAAAATGATTTGAAAGATGTTCATACACCACAAATCGCCTAAGAGACTATGACGGTTTTACACTTTGATTTGAAATAAGTTGGATCCAACGGCTTCGCATGATGAAATATACCTAAAACTAATTCGAGGAGTGAAAAATATTTGGTAATTAAGCACAAAAAAAGATTTGAAAGGTGTTCATACACCATAAATCGCCATACAGACTATGACAGTTTTACCCTTTGATTTGAATTGAGTTAGATCCAAGGGCTTCATATGCTTTAAATATATCTAATACCTATTCAAGGACTCAATTTTTTTTGTAATTATTCACAACAAAATGATTTCGAAGGTTTTCATACACCACAAATCGCCTAAGAGACTATGACGGTTTTACCCTTTGATATGAAATAAGTTTGATCCAACGGCTTCACATGATTGAAATATATCTAATATATATTCGCGGAGTCAAAATATTTGGTAATTAAGCACAAAAAATAATTTGAAAGGTGTTCATACACCACATATCCCCTAAGAGACTATGACAGTTTTACCCTTTGATTTGAATTGAGGTGGATCCAAGGACTTCATATGCTTGCAATATATCTAATACCTATTCAAGGACTCAAAAATATTTGGTAACTATTAACAACCAAAATAATTTGAAAGGTGTTCATACACCACAATCGCCTATAGAGACTATGACAGTTTTACCCTTTGATTTGAAATAAGTTTGATCCAAGTGCTTCATATGATTGAAATATATCTAATATCTATTCAAGTAGTCAAAAATAATTTGGTAATTAAGCACAAAAAATGATTTGAAAGGTGTTTATACAACACAAATCCCTTTGGAGACTATGACGGTTTTACCCTTTGATTTGAATTGAGTTTGATCCAAGGAATTCATATGCTTTAAATAGATCTAATACCTATTTAAGGACACAAAATTATATGGTAGTTATTCACAACAAAATGACTTGGAAGGTGTTCATTCACCACAAATCGCCTAAGAAAGTATGACGATTTTACGCTTTATTTTGAATTGAGTTTAATCCAAGAGCTTCATATGCTTTATATAGATCTAATACCTACTCAAGGACTCAAAAATATTTGGTAATTATTCACAACAAAATAATTTGAAAGATGTTCATACACCACAAATCGCCTAAAAGACTATGACGGTTTTACCCTTTGATTTGAAATAAGTTTAGTCCAATGACTTAACATGATGAAATATACCTAAAACAAATTCAATGAGTGAAAAATATTTGGTAATTAAGCACAAAAAAGGATTTGAAAAGTGTTTATACACCACAAATCGCCTAAGAGACTATGACGGTTTTACACTTTGATTAAATTGAGTTTGATCCAAGGACTTCATATGCTTTAAATAGATCTAATACTTATTAAAGGACACAAAAATATTTGGTAATTATTCACAATAAAATGATTTGAAAGGTGTTCATACATAAAAAATCTCCTAAGAGACTATGACGGTTTTACCCTTTGATTTGAATTGACTTTGATCCATGGGCTTCATATGCTTTAAATATATCTAATACCTATTCAATGACTCAAAAATATTTGGTAACTATTAACAACCAAAATGATTTGTAAGATGGTCATACACCACAAATCGCCTATAGAGACTATGACAGTTTTACCCTTTGATTTGAAATAAGTTTGATCCAAGTGCTTCATATGATTGAAATATATCTAATATCTATTCAAGTAGTCAAAAATAATTTGGTAATTAAGCACAAACAATGATTTGAAAGGTGTTTATACACCACAAATCCCTTTGGAGACTATGACGGTTTTACCCTTTGATTTGAATTGAGTTTGATCCAAGGAATTCATATGCTTTAAATAGATCTAATACCTATTTAAGGACACAAAATTATATGGTAGTTATTCACAACAAAATGACTTGAAAGGTGTTCATTCACCACAAATCGCCTAAGAAAGTATGACGATTTTACGCTTTATTTTGAATTGAGTTTAATCCAAGAGCTTCATATGCTTTATATAGATCTAATACCTACTCAAGGAGTCAAAAATATTTGGTAATTATTCACAACAAAATAATTTGGAAGATGTTCATACACCACAAATCGCCTAAGAGACTATGACTGTTTTACCCTTTGATTTGAAATAAGTTTGATCCAATGACTTAACATGATGAAATATACCTAAAACAATTTCAATGAGTGAAAAATATTTGGTAATTAAGCACAAAAAAGGATTTGAAAAGTGTTTATACACCACAAATCGCCTAAGAGACTATGACGGTTTTACACTTTGATTAAATTGAGTTTGATCCAAGGACTTCATATGCTTTAAATAGATCTAATACTTATTAAAGGACACAAAAATATTTGGTAATTATTCACAATAAAATGATTTGAAAGGTGTTCATACATAAAAAATCTCCTAAGAGACTAGGACGGTTTTACCCTTTGATTTGAATTGACTTTGATCCATGGGCTTCATATGCTTTAAATATATCTAATACCTATTCAATGACTCAAAAATATTTGGTAACTATTAACAACCAAAATGATTTGTAAGATGGTCATACACCACAAATCGCCTATAGAGACTATGACAGTTTTACCCTTTGATTTGAAATACGTTTGATCCAAGTGCTTCCTATGATTGAAATATATCTAATAGCTATTCAAGGAGTCAAAATTAATTTGGTAATTAAGCACAAACAATGATTTGAAAGGTGTTTATACACCACAAATCTCCTAAGAGACTATGACGGTTTTACCTTTTGATTTGAATTGAGTTTGATCCAAGGGCTTCATATGCTTTAAATATATCCAATACCTATTCAATGACTCAAAAATATTTGGAAATTATTCACAAGAAAATGATTTGAAAGATGGTCATACACCACAAATCGCATATAGAGACTATGACAGTTTTACCCTTTGATTTGAAATAAGTTTGATCAAAGTGCTTCATATGATTGAAATATATCTAATATCTATTCAAGTAGTCAAAAATAATTTGGTAATTAAGCACAAACAATGATTTGAAAGGTGTTTATACACCACAAATCCCCGTAGAGACTATGACGGTTTTACCCATTGATTTGAATTTTGCTTGATCCAAGGACTTCATATGCTTTAAATAGATCTAATACCTATTTGAGGACACAAAATTATATGGTAATTATTCACAACAAAATGACTTGAAAGGTGTTCATTCACCACAAATCGCCTAAGAAAGTTTGACGATTTCACGCTTTATTTTGAATTGAGTTTAATCCAAGAGCTTCATTTGCTTTATATAGATCTAATATCTACTCAAGGAGTCAAAAATATTTTGTAATTATTCACAACAAAATAATTTGAAAGATGTTCATACACCACAAATCGCCTAAGAGACTATGACGGTTTTACCCTTTGATTTGAAATAAGTTTGATCCAACGACTTTACATGATGAAATATACCTAAAACCAATTCAATGAGTGAAAAATATTTGGTAATTAAGCACAAAAAAGGATTTGAAAAGTGTTTATACACCACAAATCGCCTAACAGACTATGACGGTTTTACACTTTGATTAAATTGAGTTTGATCAAAGGGCCTCATATGCTTTAAGTATATCTGATACATATTCAAGGAGTTAGAATTCTTATGTAAATATTCACAAGAAAATTATTTGAAAGGTGTTCATACACCACAAATCGCCTAAGAGACTATGACGATTTTACCCTTTAATTTGAATGGAGTTTGATCCAAGGGCATCATATGCTTTAAATATATCTAATAACTATTCAAGGATTATAAAATATTTGGTAATTAAGCACAAAAAATGAATTGAAAGGTGTTCATACACCACATATCCCCTAAGAGACTATGACGATTTTACCCTTTGATTTGAATTGAGGTGGATTTAAGGACTTCATATGCTTTAAAAAGATCTAATACCTATTCAAGGACTCAAAAATATTTGGTAAATATTTTCAACAAAATGATTTGAAAGGTGTTCATTCACCACATATCCCCTAAGAGACTATAACGGTTTTACCCATTGATTTGAATTGAGGTGGATCAAAGGATTTCATATTCTTTAAAAAGATATAATAATTTTCAAGGACTCAAAAATATTTGGTAATTGTTCCCAACAAATTGATTTGAAAGGTGTTCATTCACCATAAATCGCCTAAGAGACTATGACGGTTTTACCCTTTAATTTGAAATCAGTTTGATCCAAGGGCTTCATATGCTTTAAATATATCTAATACCTATTCAATGACTCAAAAATATTTGGTAATGTTTCACCATAAAATGATTTGAAAGATGTTCATACACCACAAATCGCCTGAGAGACTATGACGGTTTTACCCTTTGATTTGTAATAAGTTTGATCCAACGACTGCACATGATGAAATATACCTAATACCAATTCAAGGAGTGAAAAATATTTGGTAATTAAGCACAAAAAATGATTTGAAAGGTGTTCATACACCACAAATCTCCTTAGAGACTATGACGGTTTTACCCTTTGATTTGAATTGAGTTTGATCCAAGGACTTTATATGATTTAAATAGATCTAATACCTATTAAAGGACACAAAAATATATGGTAATTATTCACAACAAAATGATTTGAAATATGTTCATACATAAAAAATCTCCTAAGAGACTATGACGGTTTTACCCTTTGATTTGAATTGAGTTTGATCCAAGGACTTTATATGATTTAAATAGATCTAATACCTATTAAAGGACACAAAAATATATGGTAATTATTCACAACAAAATGATTTGAAAGGTGTCCATACACAACAAAACTCCTAAGAGACTATAACGGTTTTACCCTTTAATTCAAATTGAGTTTGATCCAAGGGCTTCATATGCTTTAAATATATATAATACCTATTCAATGACTCAAAAAAATTTGGTAATTATTCACAACAGAATGATTTGAAAGATGTTCATACACCACAAATCGCCTAAGAGACTATGACGGTTTTACCCTTTGATTTGAAATAAGTTGGATCCAACGGCTTCGCATGATGAAATATACCTAAAACTAATTCGAGGAGTGAAAAATATTTGGTAATTAAGCACAAAAAAAGATTTGAAAGGTGTTCATACACCATAAATCGCCATACAGACTATGACAGTTTTACCCTTTGATTTGAATTGAGTTAAATCCAAGGGCTTCATATGCTTTAAAAAGATCTAATACCTATTCAAGGACTCAAAAATATTTGGTAATTATTTTCAACAAAATGATTTGAAAGGTGTTCATTCACCACATATCCCCTAAGAGACTATAACGGTTTTACCCTTTGATTTGAATTGAGGTGGATCAAAGGATTTCATATTCTTTAAAAAGATATAATATATTTTCAAGGACTCAAAAATATTTGGTAATTGTTCCCAACAAATTGATTTGAAAGGTGTTCATTCACCATAAATCGCCTAAGAGGCTATGACGGTTTTACCCTTTATTTTTAAATCAGTTTGATCCAAGGGCTTCATATGCTTAAAATATATCTAATACCTATTCAATGACTCAAAAATATTTGGTAATGTTTCACAACAAAATGATTTGAAAGATGTTCATACACCACAAATCGCCTGAGAGACTATGACGGTTTTACCCTTTGATTTGTAATAAGTTTGATCCAACGACTGCACATGATGAAATATACCTAATACCAATTCAAGGAGTGAAAAATATTTGGTAATTAAGCACAAAAAATGATTTGAAAGGTGTTCATACACCATAAATTGCTTAACAGACTATGACGGTTTTACCCTTTGATTTGAATTGAGTTAGATCCAAGGGCTTCATATGCTTTAAATATATCTAATACCTATTCAAGGACTCAAAATTTTTTGGTAATTATTCACAACAAAATGATTTCAAAGGTTTTCATACACCACAAATTGCCTATAGAGACTATGATGGTTTTACACTTTGATTTGAAATACGTTTGATCCAAGTGCTTCCTATGATTGAAATATATCTAATAGCTATTCAAGGAGTCAAAATTAATTTGGTAATTAAGCACAAACAATGATTTGAAAGGTGTTTATACACCACAAATCTCCTTAGAGACTATGACGGTTTTACCCTTTGATTTGAATTGAGTTTGATCCAAGGACTTTATATGATTTAAATAGATCTAATACCTATTAAAGGACACAAAAATATATGGTAATTATTCACAACAAAATGATTTGAAAGGTGTTCATACATAAAAAATCTCCTAAGAGACTATGACGGTTTTACCCTTTGATTTGAATTGAGTTTGATCCAAGGACTTTATATGATTTAAATAGATCTAATACCTATTAAAGGACACAAAAATATATGGTAATTATTCACAACAAAATGATTTGAAAGGTGTCCATACACAACAAAACTCCTAAGAGACTATAACGGTTTTACCCTTTAATTCAAATTGAGTTTGATCCAAGGGCTTCATATGCTTTAAATATATATAATACCTATTCAATGACTCAAAAATATTTGGTAATTATTCACAACAAAATGATTTGAAAGATGTTCATACACCACAAATCGCCTAAGAGACTATGACGGTTTTACCCTTTGATTTGAAATAAGTTGGATCCAACGGCTTCGCATGATGAAATATACCTAAAACTAATTCGAGGAGTGAAAAATATTTGGTAATTAAGCACAAAAAAAGATTTGAAAGGTGTTCATACACCATAAATCGCCATACAAACTATGACAGTTTTACCCTTTGATTTGAATTGAGTTAGATCCAAGGGCTTCATATGCTTTAAATATATCTAATACCTATTCAAGGACTCAATTTTTTTTGTAATTATTCACAACAAAATGATTTCGAAGGTTTTCATACACCACAAATCGCCTAAGAGACTATGACGGTTTTACCCTTTGATATGAAATAAGTTTGATCCAACGGCTTCACATGATTGAAATATATCTAATATATATTCGCGGAGTAAAAATATTTGGTAATTAAGCACAAAAAATAATTTGAAAGGTGTTCATACACCACATATCCCCTAAGAGACTATGACATTTTGACCCTTTGATTTGAATTGAGGTGGATCCAAGGACTTCATATGCTTGCAATATATCTAATACCTATTCAAGGACTCAAAAATATTTGGTAACTATTAACAACCAAAATAATTTGAAAGGTGTTCATACACCACAATCGCCTATAGAGACTATGACAGTTTTACCCTTTGATTTGAAATAAGTTTGATCCAAGTGCTTCATATGATTGAAATATATCTAATATCTATTCAAGTAGTCAAAAATAATTTGGTAATTAAGCACAAACAATGATTTGAAAGGTCTTTATACACCACAAATCCCCGTAGAGACTATGACGGTTTTACCCTTTGATTTGAATTGAGTTTGATCCAAGGACTTCATATGCTTTAAATAGATCTAATACCTATTTGAGGACACAAAATTATATGGTAATTATTCACAACAAAAAGACTTGAATGGTGTTCATTCACCACAAATCGCCTAAGAAAGTATGACGATTTTACGCTTTATTTTGAATTGAGTTTAATCCAAGAGCTTCATATGCTTTATATAGATCTAATACCTACTCAAGGAGTCAAAAATATTTGGTAATTATTCACAACAAAATAATTTGAAAGATGTTCATACACCACAAATCGCCTAACAGACTATGACGGTTTTACCCTTTGATTTGAAATAAGTTTGATCCAACGACTTTACATGATGAAATATACCTAAAACCAATTCAATGAGTGAAAAATATTTGGTAATTAAGCACAAAAAATGATTTGAAAAGTGTTTATACACCACAAATCGCATAAGAGACTATGACGGTTTTACACTTTGATTAAATTGAGTTTGATCAAAGGGCCTCATATGCTTTAAGTATATCTGATACATATTCAAGGAGTTAGAATTTTTATGTAAATATTCACAAGAAAATTATTTGAAAGGTGTTCATACACCACAAATCGCCTAAGAGACTATGACGGTTTTACCCTTTAATTTGAATGGAGTTTGATCCCAGGGCATCATATGCTTTAAATATATCTAATAACTATTCAAGGATTATAAAATATTTGGTAATTAAGCACAAAAAATGAATTAAAAGGTGTTCATACACCACATATCCCCTAAGAGACTATGACGATTTTACCCATTGATTTGAATTGAGGTGGATCCAACGGCTTCATATGCTTTAAAAAGATCTAATACCTATTCAAGGACTCAAAAATATTTGGTAATTATTTTCAACAAAATGATTTGAAAGGTGTTCATTCACCACATATCCCCTAAGAGACTATAACGGTTTTACCCTTTGATTTTAATTGAGGTGGATCAAACGATTTCATATTCTTTAAAAAGATATAATATATTTTCAAGGACTCAAAAACATTTGGTAATTGTTCCCAACAAATTGATTTGAAAGGTGTTCATTCACCATAAATCGTCTAAGAGACTATGACGGTTTTACCCTTTAATTTGAAATCAGTTTGATCCAAGGGCTTCATATGCTTTAAATATATCTAATACCTATTCAATGACTCAAAAATATTTGGTAATGTTTCACAACAAAATGATTTGAAAGATGTTCATACACCACAAATCGCCTGAGAGACTATGACGGTTTTACCCTTTGATTTGTAATAAGTTTGATTCAACGACTGCACATGATGAAATATACCTAATACCAATTCAAGGAGTGAAAAATATTTGGTAATTAAGCATAAAAAATGATTTGAAAGGTGTTCATACACCATAAATCGCTTAACAGACTATGACGGTTTTACCCTTTGATTTGAATTGAGTTAGATCCAAGGGCTTCATATGCTTTAAATATATCTAATACCTATTCAAGGACTCAAAATTTTTTGGTAATTATTCACAACTAAATGATTTCAAAGGTTTTCATACACCACAAATTGCCTATAGAGACTATGATGGTTTTACACTTTGATTTGAAATACGTTTGATCCAAGTGCTTCCTATGATTGAAATATATCTAATAGCTATTCAAGGAGTCAAAATTAATTTGGTAATTAAGCACAAACAATGATTTGAAAGGTGTTTATACACCACAAATCTCCTTAGAGACTATGACGGTTTTACCCTTTGATTTGAATTGAGTTTGATCCAAGGACTTTATATGATTTAAATAGATCTAATACCTATTAAAGGACACAAAAATATATGGTAATTATTCACAACAAAATGATTTGAAAGGTGTTCATACATAAAAAATCTCCTAAGAGACTATGACGGTTTTACCCTTTGATTTGAATTGAGTTTGATCCAAGGACTTTATATGATTTTAATAGATCTAATACCTATTAAAGGACACAAAAATATATGGTAATTATTCACAACAAAATGATTTGAAGGGTGTCCATACACAACAAAACTCCTAAGAGACTATAACGGTTTTACCCTTTAATTCAAATTGAGTTTGATCCAAGGGCTTCATATGCTTTAAATATATATAATACCTATTCAATGACTCAAAAAATTTGGTAATTATTCACAACAAAATGATTTGAAAGATGTTCATACACCACAAATCGCCTAAGAGACTATGACGGTTTTACACTTTGATTTGAAATAAGTTGGATCCAACGGCTTCGCATGATGAAATATACCTAAAACTAATTCGAGGAGTGAAAAATATTTGGTAATTAAGCACAAAAAAAGATTTGAAAGGTGTTCATACACCATAAATCGCCATACAGACTATGACAGTTTTACCCTTTGATTTGAATTGAGTTAGATCCAAGGGCTTCATATGCTTTAAATATATCTAATACCTATTCAAGGACTCAATTTTTTTTTGTAATTATTCACAACAAAATGATTTCGAAGGTTTTCATACACCACAAATCGCCTAAGAGACTATGACGGTTTTACCCTTTGATATGAAATAAGTTTGATCCAACGGCTTCACATGATTGAAATATATCTAATATATATTCGCGGAGTCAAAATATTTGGTAATTAAGCACAAAAAATAATTTGAAAGGTGTTCATACACCACATATCCCCTAAGAGACTATGACAGTTTTACCCTTTGATTTGAATTGAGGTGGATCCAAGGACTTCATATGCTTGCAATATATCTAATACCTATTCAAGGACTCAAAAATATTTGGTAACTATTAACAACCAAAATAATTTGAAAGGTGTTCATACACCACAATCGCCTATAGAGACTATGACAGTTTTACCCTTTGATTTGAAATAAGTTTGATCCAAGTGCTTCATATGATTGAAATATATCTAATATCTATTCAAGTAGTCAAAAATAATTTGGTAATTAAGCACAAAAAATGATTTGAAAGGTGTTTATACAACACAAATCCCTTTGGAGACTATGACGGTTTTACCCTTTGATTTGAATTGAGTTTGATCCAAGGAATTCATATGCTTTAAATAGATCTAATACCTATTTAAGGACACAAAATTATATGGTAGTTATTCACAACAAAATGACTTGAAAGGTGTTCATTCACCACAAATCGCCTAAGAAAGTATGACGATTTTACGCTTTATTTTGAATTGAGTTTAATCCAAGAGCTTCATATGCTTTATATAGATCTAATACCTACTCAAGGAGTCAAAAATATTTGGTAATTATTCACAACAAAATAATTTGGAAGATGTTCATACACCACAAATCGCCTAAGAGACTATGACTGTTTTACCCTTTGATTTGAAATAAGTTTGATCCAATGACTTAACATGATGAAATATACCTAAAACAATTTCAATGAGTGAAAAATATTTGGTAATTAAGCACAAAAAAGGATTTGAAAAGTGTTTATACACCACAAATCGCCTAAGAGACTATGACGGTTTTACACTTTGATTAAATTGAGTTTGATCCAAGGACTTCATATGCTTTAAATAGATCTAATACTTATTAAAGGACACAAAAATATTTGGTAATTATTCACAATAAAATGATTTGAAAGGTGTTCATACATAAAAAATCTCCTAAGAGACTAGGACGGTTTTACCCTTTGATTTGAATTGACTTTGATCCATGGGCTTCATATGCTTTAAATATATCTAATACCTATTCAATGACTCAAAAATATTTGGTAACTATTAACAACCAAAACGATTTGTAAGATGGTCATACACCACAAATCGCCTATAGAGACTATGACAGTTTTACCCTTTGATTTGAAATACGTTTGATCCAAGTGCTTCCTATGATTGAAATATATCTAATAGCTATTCAAGGAGTCAAAATTAATTTGGTAATTAAGCACAAACAATGATTTGAAAGGTGTTTATACACCACAAATCTCCTAAGAGACTATGACGGTTTTACCTTTTGATTTGAATTGAGTTTGATCCAAGGGCTTCATATGCTTTAAATATATCCAATACCTATTCAATGACTCAAAAATATTTGGAAATTATTCACAAGAAAATGATTTGAAAGATGGTCATACACCACAAATCGCATATAGAGACTATGACAGTTTTACCCTTTGATTTGAAATAAGTTTGATCAAAGTGCTTCATATGATTGAAATATATCTAATATCTATTCAAGTAGTCAAAAATAATTTGGTAATTAAGCACAAACAATGATTTGAAAGGTGTTTATACACCACAAATCCCCGTAGAGACTATGACGGTTTTACCCATTGATTTGAATTTTGCTTGATCCAAGGACTTCATATGCTTTAAATAGATCTAATACCTATTTGAGGACACAAAATTATATGGTAATTATTCACAACAAAATGACTTGAAAGGTGTTCATTCACCACAAATCGCCTAAGAAAGTTTGACGATTTCACGCTTTATTTTGAATTGAGTTTAATCCAAGAGCTTCATTTGCTTTATATAGATCTAATATCTACTCAAGGAGTCAAAAATATTTTGTAATTATTCACAACAAAATAATTTGAAAGATGTTCATACACCACAAATCGCCTAAGAGACTATGACGGTTTTACCCTTTGATTTGAAATAAGTTTGATCCAACGACTTTACATGATGAAATATACCTAAAACCAATTCAATGAGTGAAAAATATTTGGTAATTAAGCACAAAAAAGGATTTGAAAAGTGTTTATACACCACAAATCGCCTAACAGACTATGACGGTTTTACACTTTGATTAAATTGAGTTTGATCAAAGGGCCTCATATGCTTTAAGTATATCTGATACATATTCAAGGAGTTAGAATTCTTATGTAAATATTCACAAGAAAATTATTTGAAAGGTGTTCATACACCACAAATCGCCTAAGAGACTATGACGTTTTTACCCTTTAATTTGAATGGAGTTTGATCCAAGGGCATCATATGCTTTAAATATATCTAATAACTATTCAAGGATTATAAAATATTTGGTAATTAAGCACAAAAAATGAATTGAAAGGTGTTCATACACCACATATCCCCTAAGAGACTATGACGATTTTACCCTTTGATTTGAATTGAGGTGGATTTAAGGACTTCATATGCTTTAAAAAGATCTAATACCTATTCAAGGACTCAAAAATATTTGGTAAATATTTTCAACAAAATGATTTGAAAGGTGTTCATTCACCACATATCCCCTAAGAGACTATAACGGTTTTACCCATTGATTTGAATTGAGGTGGATCAAAGGATTTCATATTCTTTAAAAAGATATAATAATTTTCAAGGACTCAAAAATATTTGGTAATTGTTCCCAACAAATTGATTTGAAAGGTGTTCATTCACCATAAATCGCCTAAGAGACTATGACGGTTTTACCCTTTAATTTGAAATCAGTTTGATCCAAGGGCTTCATATGCTTTAAATATATCTAATACCTATTCAATGACTCAAAAATATTTGGTAATGTTTCACCATAAAATGATTTGAAAGATGTTCATACACCACAAATCGCCTGAGAGACTATGACGGTTTTACCCTTTGATTTGTAATAAGTTTGATCCAACGACTGCACATGATGAAATATACCTAATACCAATTCAAGGAGTGAAAAATATTTGGTAATTAAGCACAAAAAATGATTTGAAAGGTGTTCATACACCACAAATCTCCTTAGAGACTATGACGGTTTTACCCTTTGATTTGAATTGAGTTTGATCCAAGGACTTTATATGATTTAAATAGATCTAATACCTATTAAAGGACACAAAAATATATGGTAATTATTCACAACAAAATGATTTGAAATATGTTCATACATAAAAAATCTCCTAAGAGACTATGACGGTTTTACCCTTTGATTTGAATTGAGTTTGATCCAAGGACTTTATATGATTTAAATAGATCTAATACCTATTAAAGGACACAAAAATATATGGTAATTATTCACAACAAAATGATTTGAAAGGTGTCCATACACAACAAAACTCCTAAGAGACTATAACGGTTTTACCCTTTAATTCAAATTGAGTTTGATCCAAGGGCTTCATATGCTTTAAATATATATAATACCTATTCAATGACTCAAAAAAATTTGGTAATTATTCACAACAGAATGATTTGAAAGATGTTCATACACCACAAATCGCCTAAGAGACTATGACGGTTTTACCCTTTGATTTGAAATAAGTTGGATCCAACGGCTTCGCATGATGAAATATACCTAAAACTAATTCGAGGAGTGAAAAATATTTGGTAATTAAGCACAAAAAAAGATTTGAAAGGTGTTCATACACCATAAATCGCCATACAGACTATGACAGTTTTACCCTTTGATTTGAATTGAGTTAAATCCAAGGGCTTCATATGCTTTAAAAATATCTAATACCTATTCAAGGACTCAATTTGTTTTTGTAATTATTCACAACAAAATGATTTCGAAGGTTTTCATACACCACAAATCGCCTAAGAGACTATGACGGTTTTACCCTTTGATATGAAATAAGTTTGATCCAACGGCTTCACATGATTGAAATATATCTAATATATATTCGCGGAGTCAAAATATTTGGTAATAAAGCACAAAAAATAATTTGAAAGGTGTTCATACACCACATATCCCCTAAGAGACTATGACAGTTTTACCCTTTGATTTGAATTGAGGTTGATCCAAGGACTTCATACGCTTGCAATATATCTAATACCTATTCAAGGACTCAAAAATATTTGGTAACTATTAACAACCAAAATAATTTGAAAGGTGTTCATACACCACAATCGCCTATAGAGACTATGACAGTTTTACCCTTTGATTTGAAATAAGTTTGATCCAAGTGCTTCATATGATTGAAATATATCTAATATCTATTCAAGTAGTCAAAAATAATTTGGTAATTAAGCACAAACAATGATTTGAAAGGTGTTTATACACCACAAATCCTTTTGGAGACTATGACGGTTTTACCCTTTGATGTGAATTGAGTTTGATCCAAGGACTTCATATGCTTTAAATAGATCTAATACCTATTTAAGGACACAAAATTATATGGTAGTTATTCACAACAAAATGACTTGAAAGGTGTTCATTCACCACAAATCGCCTAAGAAAGTATGACGATTTTACGCTTTATTTTGAATTGAGTTTAATCCAAGAGCTTCATATGCTTTATATAGATCTAATACCTACTCAAGGACTCAAAAATATTTTGTAATTATTCACAACAAAATAATTTGAAAGATGTTCATACACCACAAATCGCCTAAGAGACTATGACGGTTTTACCCTTTGATTTGAAATAAGTTTGATCCAATGACTTAACATGATGAAATATACCTAAAACAATTTCAATGAGTGAAAAATATTTGGTAATTAAGTACAAAAAAGGATTTGAAAAGTGTTTATACACCACAAATCGCCTAAGAGACTATGACGGTTTTACACTTTGATTAAATTGAGTTTGATCCAAGGACTTCATATGCTTTAAATAGATCTAATACTGATTAAAGGACACAAAAATATATGGTAATTATTCACAATAAAATGATTTGAAAGGTGTTCATACATAAAAAATCTCCTAAGAGACTATGACGGTTTTACCCTTTGATTTGAATTGAGTTTGATCCATGGGCTTCATATGCTTTAAATATATCTAATACCTATTCAATGACTCAAAAATATTTGGTAATTATTCACAACAAAATGATTTGTAAGATGGTCATACAACACAAATCGCCTATAGAGACTATGACAGTTTTACCCTTTGATTTGAAATAAGTTTGATCAAAGTGCTTCTTATGATTGAAATATATCTAATATCTATTCAAGTAGTCAAAAATAATTTGGTAATTAAGCACAAACAATGATTTGAAAGGTGTTTATACACCACAAATCCCCGTAGAGACTATGACGATTTTACCCTTTGATTTCAATGGAGTTTGATCCAACGACTTCATATGCTTTAAATAGATCTAATACCTATTTGAGGACACAAAATTATATGGTAATTATTCACAACAAAATGACTTGAAAGGTGTTCATTCACCACAAATCGCCTAAGAAAGTATGACGATTTTACGCTTTATTTTGAATTGAGTTTAATCCAAGAGCTTCATATGCTTTATATAGATCTAATACCTACGCAAGGAGTCAAAAATATTTGGTAATTATTCACAACAAAATAATTTGAAAGATGTTCATACACCACAAATCGCCTAACAGACTATGACGGTTTTACCTTTTGATTTGAAATAAGTTTGATCCAACGACTTTACATGATGAAATATACCTAAAACCAATTCAATGAGTGAAAAATATTTGGTAATTAAGCACAAAAAATGATTTGAAAAGTGTTTATACACCACAAATCGCCTAAGAGACTATGACGGTTTTACACTTTGATTAAATTGAGTTTGATCAAAGGGCCTCATATGCTTTAAGTATATCTGATACATATTCAAGGAGTTAGAATTCTTATGTAAATATTCACAAGAAAATTATTTGAAAGGTGTTCATACACCACAAATCGCCTAAGAGACTATGACGGTTTTACCCTTTAATTTGTATGGAGTTTGATCCAAGGGCATCATATGCTTTAAATATATCTAATAACTATTCAAGGGTTATAAAATATTTGGTAATTAAGCACAAAAAATGAATTAAAAGGTTTTATACACCACATATCCCCTAAGAGACTATGACGATTTTACCCTTTGATTTGAATTGAGGTGGATCCAACGACTTCATATGCTTTAAAAAGATCTAATACCTATTCAAGGACTCAAAAATATTTGGTAATTATTTTCAACAAAATGATTTGAAAGGTGTTCATTCACCACAAATTGCCTGAGAGACTATGATGGTTTTACCCTTTGATTTGTAATAAGTTTGATCCAACGACTTCACATGATGAAATATACCTATTACCAATTCAAGGAGTGAAAAATATTTGGTAATTAAGCACAAAAAATGATTTGAAAGGTGTTCATACACCATAAATCGCTTAACAGACTATGACGGTTTTACCCTTTGATTTGAATTGAGTTAGATCCAAGGGATTCATATGCTTTAAATATATCTAATACCTATTCAAGGACTAAAAAGTTTTTGGTAATTATTCACAACAAAATGATTTCAAAGGTTTTCATACACCACAAATTGCCTATAGAGACTATGATGGTTTTACACTTTGATTTGAAATACGTTTGATCCAAGTGCTTCCTATGATTGAAATATATCTAATAGCTATTCAAGGAGTCAAAATTAATTTGGTAATTAAGCACAAACAATGATTTGAAAGGTGTTTATACACCACAAATCTCCTTAGAGACTATGACGGTTTTACCCTTTGATTTGAATTGAGTTTGATCCAAGGACTTTATATGATTTAAATAGATCTAATACCTATTAAAGGACACAAAAATATATGGTAATTATTCACAACAAAATGATTTGAAAGGTGTTCATACATAAAAAATCTCCTAAGAGACTATGACGGTTTTACCTTTTGATTTGAATTGAGTTTGATCCAAGGGCTTCATATGCTTTAAATATATCCAATACCTATTCAATGACTCAAAAATATTTTGAAATTATTCACAACAAAATGATTTGAAAGATGGTCATACACCACAAATCGCCTATAGAGACTATGACAGTTTTACCCGTTGATTTGAAATAAGTTTGATCAAAGTGCTTCATATGATTGAAATATATCTAATATCTATTCAAGTAGTCAAAAATAATTTGGTAATTAAGCACAAACAATGATTTGAAAGGTGTTTATACACCACAAATCCCTGTAGAGACTATGACGGTTTTACCCATTGATTTGAATTTTGTTTGATCCAAGGACTTCATCTGCTTTAAATGGATCTAATACATATTTGAGGACACAAAATTATGTGGTAATTATTCACAACAAAATGACTTGAAAGGTGTTCATTCACTACAAATCGCCTTAGAAAGTTTGACGATTTCACGCTTTATTTTGAATTGAGTTTAATCCAAGAGCTTCATATGCTTTATATAGATCTAATACCTACTCAAGGAGTCAAAAATATTTTGTAATTATTCACAACAAATTAATTTGAAAGATGTTCATACACCACAAATCGCCTAAGAGACTATGACGATTTTACCCTTTGATTTGAAATAAGTTTGATCCAACCACTTTACATGATGAAATATACCTAAAACCAATTCAATGAGTGAAAAATATTTTGTAATTAAGCACAAAAAATGATTTGAAAAGTGTTTATACATCACAAATCGCCTAAGAGACTATGACGGTTTTACACTTTGATTAAATTGAGTTTGATCAAAGGGCCTCATATGCTTTAAGTATATCTGATACATATTCAAGGAGTTAGAATTCTTATGTAAATATTCACAACAAAATTATTTGAAAGGTGTTCATACACCACAAATCACCTAAGAGACTATGACGGTTTAACCCTTTAATTTGAATGGAGTTTGATCCAAGGGCATCATATGCTTTAAATATATCTAATAACTATTCAAGGATTATAAAATATTTGGTAATTAAGCACAAAAAATGAATTAAAAGGTGTTCATACACCACATATCCCCTAAGAGACTATGACGATTTTACCCTTTGATTTGAATTGAGGTGGATCCAACGACTTCCTATCCTTTAAAAAGATCTAATACCTATTCAAGGACTCAAAAATATTTGGTAATTATTTTCAACAAAATGATTTGAAAGGTGTTCATTCACCACATATCCCCTAAGAGACTATAACGGTTTTACCCTTTGATTTGAATTGAGGTGGATCAAAGGATTTCATATTCTTTAAAAAGATATATTATATTTTCAAGGACTCAAAAATATTTGGTAATTGTTCCCAACAAATTGATTTGAAAGGTGTTCATTCACCATAAATCGCCTAAGAGACTATGACGGTTTTACCCTTTAATTTGAAATCAGTTTGATCCAAGGGCTTCATATGCTTTAAATATATCTAATACCTATTCAATGACTCAAAAATATTTGGTAATGTTTCACAACAAAATGATTTGAAAGATGTTCATACACCACAAATCGCCTGAGAGACTATGACGGTTTTACCCTTTGATTTGTAATAAGTTTAATCCAACGACTTCACATGATGAAATATACCTAATACCAATTCAAGGAGTCAAAAATATTTGGTAATTAAGCACAAAAAATGATTTGAAAGGTGTTCATACACCATAAATCGCTTAACAGACTATGACAGTTTTACCCTTTGATTTGAATTGAGTTAGATCCAAGGGCTTCATATGCTTTAAATATATCTAATACCTATTCAAGGATTCAAAAATTTTTGGTAATTATTCACAACAAAATGATTTCAAAGGTCTTCATACACCACAAATTGCCTATAGAGACTATGATGGTTTTACACTTTGATTTGAAATACGTTTGATCCAAGTGCTTCCTATGATTGAAATATATCTAATAGCTATTCAAGGAGTCAAAATTAATTTGGTAATTAAGCACAAACAATGATTTGAAAGGTGTTTATACACCACAAATCTCCTTAGAGACTATGACGGTTTTACCCTTTGATTTGAATTGAGTTTGATCCAAGGGCTTCATATGCTTTAAATATATCTAATACCTATTCAATGACTCAAAAATATTTGGTAATTATTCACAACAAAATGATTTGAAAGATGGTCATACACCACAAATCGCCTATAGAGACTATGACAGTTTTACCCTTTGATTTGAAATAAGTTTGATCAAAGTGCTACATATGATTGAAATATATCTAATATCTATTCAAGTAGTCAAAAATAATTTGGTAATTAAGCACAAACAATGATTTGAAAGGTGTTTATACACCACAAATCCCCGTAGAGACTATGACGGTTTAACCCATTGATTTGAATTGAGTTTGATCCAAGGACTTCATATGCTTTAAATAGATCTAATACCTATTTGAGGACACAAAATTATATGGTAATTATTCACAACAAAATGACTTGAAAGGTGTTCATTCACCACAAATCGCCTAAGAAAGTATGACGATTTCACGCTTTATTTTGAATTGAGTTTAATCTAAGAGCTTCATATGCTTTATATAGATCTAATACCTACTCAAGGAGTTAAAAATATTTGGTAATTATTCACAACAAAATAATTTGAAAGATGTTCATACACCACAAATCGCCTAAGAGACTATGACGGTTTTACCCTTTGATTTGAAATAAGTTTGATCCAACGACTTTACATTATGAAATATACCTAAAACCAATTCAATGAGTGAAAAATATTTGGTAATTAATCACAAAAAATGATTTGAAAAGTGTTTATACATCACAAATCGCCTAAGAGACTATGACGGTTTTACACTTTGATTAAATTGAGTTTGATCAAAGGGCCTCATATGCTTTAAGTATATCTGATACATATTCAAGGAGTTAGAATTCTTATGTAAATATTCAAAACAAAATTATTTGAAAGGTGTTCATACACCACAAATCGCCTAAGAGACTATGACGGTTTTACCCTTTAATTTGAATGGAGTTTGATCCAAGGGCATCATATGCTTTAAATATATCTAATAACTATTCAAGGATTAAAAAATATTTGGTAATTAAGCAAAAAAAAAGAATTAAAAGGTGTTCATACACCACATATACCCTAAGAGACTATGACGATTTTACCCTTTGATTTGAATTGAGGTGGATCCAACGACTTCATATGCTTTAAAAAGATCTAATACCTATTCAAGGACTCAAAAATATTTGGTAATTATTTTCAACAAAATGATTTGAAAGGTGTTCATTCACCACATATCCCCTAAGAGACTATAACGGTTTTACCCTTTGATTTGAATTGAGGTGGATCAAAGGATTTCATATTCTTTAAAAAGATATAATATATTTTCAAGGACTCAAAAACATTTGGTAATTGTTCCCAACAAATTGATTTGAAAGGTGTTCATTCACCATAAATCGCCTAAGAGACTATGACGGTTTGACCCTTTAATTTGAAATCAATTTGATCCAAGGGCTTCATATGCTTTAAATATATCTAATACCTATTCAATGACTCAAAAATATTTGGTAATGTTTCACAACAAAATGATTTGAAAGATGTTCATACACCACAAATCGCCTGAGTGACTATGACGGTTTTACCCTTTTATTTGTAATAAGTTTGATCCAACGACTGCACATGATGAAATATACCTAATACCAATTAAAGGAGTGAAAAATATTTGGTAATTAAGCACAAAAAATGATTTGAAAGGTGTTCATACACCATAAATCGCTTAACAGACTATGACGGTTTTACCCTTTGATTTGAATTGAGTTAGATCCAAGGGCTTCATATGCTTCAAATATATCTAATACCTATTCAAGGACTCAAAATTTTTTGGTAATTATTCACAACAAAATGATTTCAAAGGTTTTCATACACCACAAATTGCCTATAGAGACTATGATGGTTTTACACTTTGATTTGAAATACGTTTGATCCAAGTGCTTCCTATGATTGAAATATATCTAATAGCTATTCAAGGAGTCAAATTTAATTTGGTAATTAAGCACAAACAATGATTTGAAAGGTGTTTATACACCACAAATCTCCTTAGAGACTATGACGGTTTTACCCTTTGATTTGAATTGAGTTTGATCCAAGGACTGTATATGATTTAAATAGATCTAATACCTATTAAAGGACACAAAAATATATGGTAATTATTCACAACAAAATGATTTGAAAGGTGTTCATAAATAAAAAATCTCCTAAGAGACTATGACGGTTTTACCTTTTGATTTGAATTGAGTTTGATCCAAGGGCTTCATATGCTTTAAATATATCTAATACCTATTCAATGACTCAAAAATATTTGGTAATTATTCACAACAAAATGATTTGAAAGATGGTCATACAACCCAAATCGCCTATAGAGACTATGACAGTTTTACCCTTTGATTTGAAATTAGTTTGATCAAAGTGCTTCATATGATTGAAATATATCTAATATATATTCAATTAGTCAAAAATAATTTGGTAATTAAGCACAAACAATGATTTAAAAGGTGTTTATACACCACAAATCCCCGTAGAGACTATGACGGTTTTACCCATTGATTTTAATTGAGTTTGATCCAAGGACTTCATATGCTTTAAATAGATCTAATACCTATTTGAGGACACAAAATTATATGGTAATTATTCACAACAAAATGACTTGAAAGGTGTTCATTCACCACAAATCGCCTAAGAAAGTATGACGATTTCACGCTTTATTTTGCATTGAGTTTAATCCAAGAGCTTCATATGCTTTATATAGATCTAATACCTACTCAAGGAGTCAAAAATAATTGGTAATTATTCACACCAAAATAATTTGAAAGATGTTCATACACCACAAATCGCCTAAGAGACTATGACGGTTTTACCCTTTGATTTGAAATAAGTTTGATCCAACGACTTTACATGATGAAATATACCTAAAACCAATTTAATGAGTGAATAATATTTGGTAATTAAGCACAAAAAATGATTTGAAAGGTGTTCATACACCATAAATCGCTTAACAGACTATGACGGTTTTACCCTTTGATTTGAATTGAGTTAGATCCAAGGGCTTCATATGATTTAAATATATCTAATACCCATTCAAGGACTCAAAAGTTTTTGGTAATTATTCACAACAAAATGATTTCAAGGGTTTTCATACACCACAAATTGCCTATAGAGACTATGATGGTTTTACACTTTGATTTGAAATACGTTTGATCCAAGTGCTTCCTATGATTGAAATATATCTAATATCTATTCAAGGAGTCAAAATTAATTTGGTAATTAAGCACAAACAATGATTTGAAAGGTGTTTATACACCACAAATCTCCTTAGAGACTATGACGGTTTTGCACCCCATATGACTTCAGTGATTTTGACATAACTGAATTCAAGGTGTCTGTTCCAGAGGTGTTCAGCTGAACAGACTGCTTTTCTTTCTGCTTTATCTTTCGGATCCGCCTGATTGTCCTAGTAAGATCGGGGTCCGCTGGAATTGGGGAACCGTTTCTTTGGGACCTGGGCATACAAAAGAAACAAAAAGCAGCAGTAAAACGTACCTCGATTGAAACAGTGAAGTTCAAATGAGGTACAGAGAAGTAGACCAAATAATTAAATAAAAACTTAGAGAACTAGCCGTCTCCCCGGCAACGACGCCAAAGTTTGATAGGTTTTAGTCGTATCGCCTATTCAAAAATAAACCTACAGACCTCTAACTAGGTAGTCAGTGGAAGCAGGGTCGAATCCACAGGGAGACAGAGTTTCTAAATCAAAATTCAACCAATTCAGCTACTCCAGATGAAATCAGGAAGGAAATAATTAAACTAAGGAATAGACTACGGAAGACTGAATAAATCGAGGATTAAACTATGGAATAAAAGTCTAGGGTATTAGGTCGGTCCACCATGCTTATACCAATCAAATAGGGTCAACTACTATCAAAACCTAAGTCAAGAGTCGGGGGATTAGAGCCTATGTTGAGCTATGGTTAAGACTCAACGCTCATAGTTCAACATACGCCGCATGTTCACTAACGTAATCAGAACTACTGACGTGTCCTAGGCCTCTAGTCGTAAGACGGATCTGTGCAAACAACTATTAACCACAAGCAATCAATGAAATTATACACTGACATTAATTACTCAATAAGAACAAACCACATCACAATCACCCTAATCAAGCCCTAGAAATTGATAGAAATCTAAATCACAATCATGGTATAAACATGGCTTTCCTATCTAACACCCTAGAAAGAGACTACTCAGACATGATCGAATTAACAACGACAAAACTAATATGAAACCCTAACAATTGCATCATGAACGATTAAATAAATAAACTAAGCAATCAAAGTAATTGAAGAGATAAAGAGTAGAAAAGAGTACCAATTGACGGAAAGCAGGAACTTTTATTGAAATCGAAATAGGTTTGATCACCTCTGGTAATAATCTAAAGTGTTTGAATTAAACTAAAAGCAATGAAGAATAAAACTAGTCTAAAACCTAATGAAAGATGAATAAAAGAT
Organism: Patellifolia procumbens; assembly: GCA_947645195.1. Lineage (NCBI taxonomy): Eukaryota > Viridiplantae > Streptophyta > Magnoliopsida > Caryophyllales > Amaranthaceae > Patellifolia > Patellifolia procumbens. The sequence goes on from CANSGD010000904.1 coordinate 452,066, forward strand.
GAATGAAAGATAATGAGGAAAAGGTATTTATAATACCCCTCAAGTTCACTAAAAACGGAAACAAAAAGTGAAAAAGCGCGATTAAAGCACCAGACCCGATCGGGCCCGAGCACAGTACCCGATCGGGTCCACATACAAATTCTCCCAACTTCACTTCTGGGCTCTGGCAGCAGCAGTGCAGCAATAAGGCGAGAAAAGCGGCCCACCCGATCGGGTCGGGCGGTAGTCACCCGATCGGGTCTGGCGACAAAAAGTGCCAGCAAGCTCGCCTCCTCAGCAGCGTCCCAATAAGACCTAGCAGCACTAGACCCGATGGGATCGGGCGGTAGGTGCCCGATCGGGTCTGGGCACATGTGTTCTCGCCCGATCTGATCGGGCACGCCTTGCCCGATCGGGTCCGCAACTTTCGTACCCGATCATAATATTTCGCCCGATCGGGCCATTTCTGCCCGATCAGTGCACGGAAACCTCATTTGACTCTTTGGCTCTCTAATCTTCACGTTTAGGGGTCTTGGGACCTCCTAAACTATCCATAAAGCTCGTGAGCCATCCTACGTGCCTCGTAACATCTCGTAAAGCAGTGGTTGCTTCCAAAAGGCTCGGGAATAAGGAGAAAACTCCGTAAAACCTGCAATTCAATATAAAACACGAAACCACAACTACATACGATAGTTAGCACAAAATAGCTCCCAAGAGCTCCAATGACGCACAAATTAGCTTGTAAATAAGGGAGAAAACTCTATATAAATACGTGATATCAATTATTCACAAGAAAATGATTTGAAAGATGGTCATACACCACAAATCGCCTATAGAGACTATGACAGTTTTACCCTTTGATTTGAAATAAGTTTGATCAAAGTGCTTCATATGATTGAAATATATCTAATATATATTCAAGTAGTCAAAAATAATTTGGTAATTAAGCACAAACAATGATTTGAAAGGTGTTTATACACCACAAATCCCCGTAGAGACTATGACGGTTTTACCCATTGATTTGAATTGAGTTTGATCCAAGGACTTCATATGCTTCAAATAGATCTAATACCAATTTGAGGACACAAAATTATATGGTAATTATTCACAACAAAATGACTTGAAAGGTGTTCATTCACCACAAATCGCCTAAGAAAGTATGACGATTTCACGCTTTATTTTTAATTGAGTTTAATCCAAGAGCTTCATATGCTTTATATAGATCTAATACCTACTCAAGGAGTCAAAAATATTTGGTAATTATTCACAACAAAATAATTTGAAAGATGTTCATACACCACAAATCGCCTAAGAGACTATGACGGTTTTACCCTTTGATTTGAAATAAGTTTGATCCAACGACTTTACATGATGAAATATACCTAAAACCAATTCAATGAGTGAAAAATATTTGGTAATTAAGCACAAAAAATGATTTGAAAAGTGTTTATGCATCACAAATCGCCTAAGAGACTATGACGGTTTTACACTTTGATTAAATTGAGTTTCATCAAAGGGCCTCATATGCTTTAAGTATATCTGATACATATTCAAGGAGTTAGAATTCTTATGTAAATATTCACAACAAAATTTTTTGAAAGGTGTTCATACACCACAAATCGCCTAATAGACTATGACGGTTTTACCCTTTAATTTGAATTGAGTTTGATCCAAGGGGTTCATATGCTTTTAATATATCTAATAACTATTCAAGGATTATAAAATATTTGGTAATTAAGCACAAAAAATGAATTGAAAGGTGTTCATACACCACATATCCCCTAAGAGACTATGACGATTTTACCCTTTGATTTGAATTGAGGTGGATTTAAGGACTTCATATGCTTTAAAAAGATCTAATACCTATTCAAGGACTCAAATATATTTGGTAATTATTTTCAACAAAATCATTTGAAAGGTGTTCATTCACCACATATCCCCTAAGAGACTATAACGGTTTTACCCTTTGATTTGAATTGAGGTGGATCAAAGGATTTCATATGCTTTAAAAAGATATAATATATTTTCAAGGACTCAAAACTATTTGGTAATTTTTCCCAACAAATTGATTTGAAAGGTGTTCATTCACCACAAATCGCCTAAGAGACTATGACGGTTTTACCCTTTAATTTGAAATCAGTTTGATCCAAGGGCTTCATATGCTTTAAATATATCTAAAACCTAATCAATGACTCAAAAATATTTGGTAATGTTTCACAACAAAATGATTTGAAAGATGTTCATACACCACAAATCGCCTGAGAGACTATGACAGTTTTACCCTTTGATTTGTAATAAGTTTGATCCAACAACTTCACATGATGAAATATACCTAATACCAATTCAAGGAGTGAAAAATATTTGGTAATTAAGCACAAAAAATGATTTTAAAGGTGTTCATACACCATAAATCGCTTAACAGACTATGACGGTTTTACCCTTTGATTTGAATTGAGTTAGATCCAAGGGCTTCATATGCTTTAAATATATCTAATACCTATTCAAGGACTCAAAAGTTTTTGGTAATTATTCACAACAAAATGATTTCAAAGGTTTTCATACACCACAAATCGCCTATAGAGACTATGATGGTTTTACACTTTGATTTGAAAAAAGTTTGATCCAAGTGCTTCATATGATTGAAATATATCTAATACTTACTGAAGGAGTAAAAATTAATTTGGTAATTAAGCACAAACAATGATTTGAAAGTTGTTTATACACCACAAATCTCCTTAGAGACTATGACGGTTTTACCCTTTGATTGAAATGAGTTTGATCCAAGGGCTTCATATGCTTTAAATATATATAATACCTATTCAATGACTCAAAAATATTTGGTAATTATTCACAACAAAATGATTTGAAAGATGTTAGTACACGACAAATCGCCTAAGAGACTATGACGATTTTACCCTTTGATTTGAAATAAGTTGGATCCAACGGCTTCACATGATGAAATATACCTAAAACTAATTCGAGGAGTGAAAAAATATGGTAATTAAGCACAAAAAATGATTTGAAAGGTGTTCATACACCATAAATCGCCTAAGAGACTACGATGGTTTTACCTTTTGATATGAAATAAGTTTGATCCAACGGCTTCATATGATTGAAATATATCTAATATATATTTAAGGATTCAAAAATATTTGGTAATTAAGCACAAAAAATGATTTTACAGGTGTTCATTCACCACATATCCCCTAAGAGACTATGACTGTTTTACCCTTTGATTTGAATTGAGATGGATCCAAGGACTTCATATGCGTTAAATAGATCTAATACCTATTAAAGGGCACAAAAATATATTGTAATTATTCACAACAAAATGATTTGAAAGGTGTTCATACACAATAAATCTTCTAAAAGACTATGACGGTTTTACCCTTTGATTTGAATTGAGTTTGATCCAAGGGCATCATATTCTTTAAATATATCTTATACCTATTCAATGACTCAAAAATATTTGGTAATTATTCACAACAAAATGATTTGAAAGGTGTTCATACACCACAAATCGCCTAAGAGACTAGGACGGTTTTACCTTTTGATTTGAAATAAGTTTGTTCCAACGACTTCACATGATGAAATATAACTAATACCAATTCATGTAGTGAAAAATATTTGGTAATTAAATAAAAAAAATGATTTGAAAGGTGTTCATACACCAAAAATCGCCTAAGAGACTATGACGGCTTTACCCTTTGATTTGAATTGAGTTAGATCCAAGGGCTTCATATGCTTCAAATATCTCTAATACCTATTCAAGGACTCAAAGGTTTTTGGTAATTATTCACCAAAAATTGATTTCAAGGGTTTTCATACAACACAAATCGCCTAAGACACTATGACGGTGTCTCCCTTTGATATGAAATACGTTTGATCCAAGGGCTTCATATGATTGAAATATATCTAATATCTTATTAAGGAGTCAAAAATATTTGGTAATTAAGCACAAAAAATGATTTGAAAAGTGTTCATACACAACATACCCCCTAAGAGACTATGACAGTTTTACCCTTTGATTTAAATTGAGGTGGATCCAAGGACTTCATATGCTTTAAAAATATCTAATACCTATTCAAGGACTCAAAAATATTTGGTAATTATTCCCAACAAGATGATTTAAAAGGTGTTCATCCACCACAAATCGCCTAAGAGACTATGACGATTTTACCCTTTGATTTGAATTGAGTTTTATCCAAGAGCTTCATATGCTTTAAATATATATAATATCTATTCAAGGACTCAAAAATATTTGGTAATTATTCACAACCAAAATAATTTGAAAGGTGTTCATACACCACAAATCACTTATAGAGACTATGACGGTTTTACCCTTTGATTTGAACTAAGTTTGATCCAAGTGTTGCATATGAAATATATCTAATACCTATTCAAGGAGTCAAAAATAATTTTGTAATTAAGCACAAACAATGATTTGAAAGGTGTTTATACACCACAAATCGCCTAAGAGACTATAACGGTTTTACCCTTTGATTAACTTGAGTTTGATGCAAGGGCTTCAGATGCTTTAAATATATCTGATACATATTCAACGAGTCAGAATTATTTTGTAAATATTCCCAACAAAATAATTTGAAAGGTTTTCATACACCACAAATCACCTAAAAGACTATGATGGTTTTACCCTTTAATGAATTGAGTTTGATCTAAGGGCTTCATATGCTTTAAATATAATCAATACCTATTCAATGACTCAAATTATTTGGTAATTATTCACAACAAAATGATTTGAAAGGTGTTCATACACCACAAATCGCCTAAGAGACTAGGACGGTTTTACCTTTTGATTTGAAATAAGTTTGATCCAACGGCTTCACATGATGAAATATAACTAATACCAATTCAAGTAGTGAAAAATATTTGGTAATTAAGTAAAAAAAATGATTTGAAAGGTGTTCATACACCAAAAATCGCCTAAGAGACTATGACGGCTTTACCCTTTGATTTGAATTGAGTTAGATCCAAGGGCTTCATATGCTTCAAATATATCTAATACCTATTCAAGGACTCAAAAGTTTTTGGTAATTATTCACCAAAAATTGATTACAAAGGTTTTCATACACCACAAATCGCCTAAGACACTATGACAGTTTTACCCTTTGATATGAAATAAGTTTGATCCAAGGGCTTCATATGATTGAAATATATCTAATATCTATTCAAGGAGTCAAAAATATTTGGTAATTAAGTACAAAAAATTATTTGAAAAGTGTTCATACACAACATATCCCCTAAGAGACTATGACGGTTTTACCCTTTGATTTGAATTGAGGTGGATCCAAGGACTTCATATGCTTTAAAAATATCTAATACCTATTCAAGGACTCAAAAATATTTGGTAATTATTCCTAACAAGATGATTTGAAAGGTGTTCATCCACCAAAAATCGCCTAAGAGACTATGACGGTTTTACCCTTTGATTTGAATTGAGTTTTATCCAAGAGCTTCATATGATTTAAATATATCTAATATCTATTCAAGGACTCAAAAATATTTGGTAATTATTCACAACCAAAATAATTTGAAAGGTGTTCATACACCACAAATCACTTATAGAGACTATGATGGTTTTACCCTTTGATTTGAAATAAGTTTGATCCAAGTGTTGCATATGATTGAAATATATCTAATACCTATTCAAGGAGTCAAAAATAATTTTGTAATTAAGCACAAACAATGATTTGAAAGGTGTTTATAAACCACAAATTGCCTAAGAGACTATGACGGTTTTACCCTTTGATTAAATTGAGTTTGATGCAAGGGCTTCATATGCTTTAAATATATCTGATACATATTCAACGAGTCAGAATTATTTTGTAAATATTCCCAACAAAATAATTTGAAAGGTGTTCATACGCCACAAATCGCCTAAAAGACTATGATGGTTTTACCCTTTAATTTGAATTGAGTTTGATCCAAGGGATTCATATGCTTTAAATATATTCAATACCTATTCAATGACTCAAATTATTTGGTAATTATTCATAACAAATGATTTGAAAGATGTTTATACACCACAAATCGCCTAAGAGATTATGACGGTTTTACCCTATGATTTGAAATATGTTTGATCCAAGGGAGTCATAAGCTTTAAATAGATCGAATTCCTATTCAAGGACTCATAAATATTTTGTAACTATTCACAACAAAATGATTTGAAAGGTGTTCATACACCACAAATTGCCTAAGAGACTATGACGGTTTTACACTTTAATTTGAATTGAGTTTGATCCAAGTGCTTCATATGCTTTAAATATATCTAATACCTAATTAAGGACTAAAAAATATTTGGTAATTATTCACAACAAAATGATTTGAAAGGTGTTCATACACCACATATCGCCTAAGAGACTAGGACGGTTTTACCCTTTGATTTGAAATAAGTTTGATCCAACGGCTTCACATGATGAAATATAACTAATACCAATTCAAGAAGTGAAAAATATTTGGTAATTAACTAAAAATAATGATTAGAAAGGTGTTCATCCACCAAAAATCGCCTAAGAGACTATGCCGGATTTACCCTTTGATTTGAATTGAGTTAGATCTAAGGGTTTCATATGCTTTAAATATATCTAATACGTATTCAAGGACTCAAAAAGTTTTGGTCATTATTCACAAAAAAATAATTTAAAAGATGTTCATACACCACAAATCGCCGAAGAGACAATATTAGTTTTTCCCTTTGATATGAAATAAGTTTGATCTAAGGTCTTCATATAATTGAAATATATCTAATAGCTATTCAAGGAGTCAAAAATATTTGGTAATTAAGCACAAAAAATGATTTGAAAGGTGTTCATACACCTCATATCCCCTAAGAGCCTATGACGGTTTTACCATTTGATTTGAATTGAGGTGGATCCAAGGACTTCATATGCTTTAAAAATATCTAATACCTATTCAAGGACTCAAAAATATTTGGTAATTATTCCTAACAAGATGATTTGAAAGGTGTTCATCCACCAAAAATCGCCTAAGAGACTATGACGGTTTTACCCTTTGATTTGAATTGAGTTTTATCCAAGAGCTTCATATGATTTAAATATATCTAATATCTATTCAAGGACTCAAAAATATTTGGTAATTATTCACAACCAAAATAATTTGAAAGGTGTTCATACACCACAAATCACTTATAGAGACTATGATGGTTTTACCCTTTGATTTGAAATAAGTTTGATCCAAGTGTTGCATATGATTGAAATATATCTAATACCTATTCAAGGAGTCAAAAATAATTTTGTAATTAAGCACAAACAATGATTTGAAAGGTGTTTATACACCACAAATTGCCTAAGAGACTATGACGGTTTTACCCTTTGATTAAATTGAGTTTGATGCAAGGGCTTCATATGCTTTAAATATATCTGATACATATTCAACGAGTCAGAATTATTTTGTAAATATTCCCAACAAAATAATTTGAAAGGTGTTCATACGCCACAAATCGCCTAAAAGACTATGATGGTTTTACCCTTTAATTTGAATTGAGTTTGATCCAAGGGATTCATATGCTTTAAATATATTCAATACCTATTCAATGACTCAAATTATTTGGTAATTATTCATAACAAATGATTTGAAAGATGTTTATACACCACAAATCGCCTAAGAGATTATGACGGTTTTACCCTATGATTTGAAATATGTTTGATCCAAGGGAGTCATAAGCTTTAAATAGATCGAATTCCTATTCAAGGACTCATAAATATTTTGTAACTATTCACAACAAAATGATTTGAAAGGTGTTCATACACCACAAATTGCCTAAGAGACTATGACGGTTTTACACTTTAATTTGAATTGAGTTTGATCCAAGTGCTTCATATGCTTTAAATATATCTAATACCTAATTAAGGACTAAAAAATATTTGGTAATTATTCACAACAAAATGATTTGAAAGGTGTTCATACACCACATATCGCCTAAGAGACTAGGACGGTTTTACCGTTTGATTTGAAATAAGTTTGATCCAACGGCTTCACATGATGAAATATAACTAATACCAATTCAAGAAGTGAAAAATATTTGGTAATTAACTAAAAATAATGATTAGAAAGGTGTTCATCCACCAAAAATCGCCTAAGAGACTATGCCGGATTTACCCTTTGATTTGAATTGAGTTAGATCTAAGGGTTTCATATGCTTTAAATATATCTAATACGTATTCAAGGACTCAAAAAGTTTTGGTCATTATTCACAAAAAAATAATTTAAAAGATGTTCATACACCACAAATCGCCGAAGAGACAATATTAGTTTTACCCTTTGATATGAAATAAGTTTGATCTAAGGTCTTCATATAATTGAAATATATCTAATAGCTATTCAAGGAGTCAAAAATATTTGGTAATTAAGCACAAAAAATGATTTGAAAGGTGTTCATACACCTCATATCCCCTAAGAGCCTATGACGTTTTTACCATTTGATTTGAATTGAGGTGGATCCAAGGACTTCATATGCTTTAATAAGATCTAATACCTATTCAAGGAGTCAATAAAAAAAGGTAATTATTTACAACAAAATAATTTTAAAGGTGTTCATACACCACAAATCGCCTATAGAGACTATGACGGTTTTACCCTTTGATTTGAAATAAGTTTGATCCAAGTGATTCATATGATATAAATATATCTAATACCTATTCAAGGAGTCAAAAATAATTTGGTAATTAAGCACAAACAATGATTTGAAAGGTGTTTATACACCACAAATCCCCTTAGAGGCTATGACGGTTTTACCCTTTGATTTGAATTGAGTTTGATCCAAAGACTTCATATTATTTAAATAGATCTAATACCTATTCAAGGACACAAAAATATATGGTAATTATTCACAACAAAATAATTTGAAAGGTTTTCATTCACCACAAATCGCCTAAGAAAGTATGACGGTTTTACGCATTGTTTTGAATTGAGTTTGATCCAAGGGCTTCAAATGATTGAAATATATTTAATACATATTCAAGGAGTCGAAAGTATTTGGTAATTAAGCACAAAAAATTATTTGAAAGGTGTTCATACACCACATATCCCTTAAGAGACTATGACCGTTTTACCCTTTAATTTGAATTGAGGTGGATCCAAGGACTTCATATGCTTTAAAAGGATCTAATACCTATTCGAGGACCCAAAAAGATATTTGGTAATGATTCCCAAAAAAAGGATTAGAAAGGTGTGCATTCACAACAAATCGCCTAAGAGACTATGACTGTTTTACCCTTTGATTTGAATTGAGTTTGATCCAAGTGATTCATGTGATTGAAATATATCTAATACCTATTCAACGAGTGAAAAATAATTTTGTAATTAAGCACAAACATTGATTTGAAAGGTGTTTATACAACACAAATCCCCTTAGAGACTATGACGGTTTTACCCTTTGATTTGAATTGAGTTTGATCCAAGGACTTCATATGCTTTAAATTGATATAATACCTATTCAAGGACTCAAAAATATTTGGTAAATATTCTCAACAAAATGATTTGAAAGTTGTTCATTCACCACAAATCGCCTAAGAGACTATGAAGGTTTTACCCTTTGATTTGAATTGAGTATGATCCAAGGACCTCGTAGGCTTTAAATAGATCTAATACCTAATCAAGGACTCAAAAATATTTGGTAATTATTCTCAACAAAATGATTTGAAAGGTGTTCATTCACCACAAATCGCCTAAGGGACTATGACGGTTTTACCCTTTCTTTTGAATTTAGTTTGATCCAAGGGGTTCATATGCTTTAAATATATCTAAGACCTATTCAAGGATTCAAAAATATTTGGTAATTAAGCAAAAAAAGGATTTGAAAGGTGTTCATACACCACAAATCGCGTAAGAGACTATGACGGTTTTACCCTTTGATTTGAAATAATTATGATCAAAGTGCTTCATATGATTGAAATATATCTAATACCGATTTAAGAAGTCCAAAACATTTGGTAATTAGGCACAAAAAATTAATTTGAAAGGTGTTCATATACCACAAATCGCTTAAGAGACTATGACGGTTTTACCCTTTGATTTGTAATAATTTTGATCACAGTTCTTCATATGATTGAAATATATCTAATACCGATTCAAGGAGTCTAAAAAGTTTGCAATGAAGCACAAGAAATGATTTGAAAGGTGTTCATACACCACAAATCATCTAAGAGACTATGACGGTTTTACACTTTCATTTGAATTGAGTTTGATCAAAGGGCTTCATATGATTTAAACATATCTAACACCTATTCAAGGACTCAAAAATATTTGGTAATTATTCACAACGAAATGATTTGAAAGGTTTTCATACACCAGAAATCCCCTAAGAGACTATGACGGTTTTACTCTTTGATATGAAATAAGTTTGATCCAAGGGCTTCATATGTTGAAATATATCTAATACATATTCAAGGAGTCAAAAATATTTGGTAATTAACGAAAAAAAAATGATTTGAAAGGTGTTCATACACCACAAATCCCCTAAGAGACTATGATGATTTTACCCTTTGATTTGAATTGAGTTTGATCCTACGTCTTCATATGCTTTAAATATATCTAATACCTATACAAGGAGTCAATAACAAAAGGTAATTATTTACAACAAAATAATTTGAAAGGTGTTCATACACAACAAATCGCCTATAGAGACTATGACGGTTTTACCCTTTTATTTGAAATAATTTTGATCCAAGTGATTCATATGATTGAAATATATCTAATACCTATTCAAGGAGTCAAAAATAATTTGGTAATTAAGCACAAACAATGATTTGAAAGGTGTTTATACACCACAAATCCCCTTAGAGGCTATGACGATTTTACCCTTTGATTTGAATTGAGTTTGATCCAGAGACTTCATATTCTTTAAATAGATCTAATACCTATTCAAGGACACAAAAATATATGGTAATTATTCACAACAAAATGATTTGAAAGGTGTTCATTCACCACAAATCGCTTAAGAAAGTATGACGGTTTTACGCTTTGTTTTGAATTGAGTTTGATCCAAGGGCTTCAAATGATTGAAATATATTTAATACATATTCAAGGAGTCAAAAGTATTTTGTAATTAAGCACAAACAATTATTTGAAAGGTGTTCATACACCACATATCCCTTAAGAGACTATGACGGTTTTACCCTTTTATTTGAATTGAGGTGGATCCAAGGACTTCATATGCTTTAAAAGGATCTAATACCTATTCAAGGACTCAAAAAAATTTGGTAATGATTCCCAAAAAAAGGATTAGAAAGGTGTGCATTCACCACAAATCGCCTAAGAGACTATGACGGTTTTACCCTTTGATTTGAATTGAGTTTGATCTAAGGGTTTCATTTGCTGTAAATATATCTAATACCTATTCAAGGACTCAAAAATATTTGGTAATTATTCAGAACCAAAATAATTTGAATGATGTTCATACACCACAAATCGCCTAAAAGACTATGACGGTTTTATACTTTGATTTTTAATAAGTTTGATCCAAGTGATTCATGTGATTGAAATATATCTAATACCTATTCAACGAGTCAAAAATAAATTGGTAATTAAGAACAAACATTGATTTGAAAGGTGTTTATACAACACAAATCCCCTTAGAGACTATGACGGTTTTACCCTTTGATTTGAATTGAGTTTGATCCAAGGACTTCATATGCTTTAAATTGATCTAATACCTATTCAAGGACTCAAAAATATTTGGTAAATTTTCTCAACAAAATGATTTGAAAGTTGTTCATTCACCACAAATCGCCGAAGAGACTATGAAGGTTTTACCCTTTGATTTGAATTGAGTATCATCCAAGGACCTCGTAGGCTTTAAATAGATCTAATACCTAATCAAGGACTCAAAAATATTTGGTAATTATTCTCAACAAAATGATTTGAAAGGTGTTCATTCACCACAAATCGCCTAAGGGACTATGACGGTTTTACCCTTTGTTTTGAATTTAGTTTGATCCAAGGGGTTCATATGCTTGAAATATATCTAATACCTATTCAAGGAGTCAAAAATATTTGGTAATTATTTACAACAAAATAATTTGAAAGGTGTTCTTACGCCACAAATTGCCGAAGAGACTATGACGGTTTTACCCTTTGATTTGAAATAAGTTTGATCCAAGGGCTTTATATGATTGAAATATATCTAATACCTATTCATGGAGCCAAAAATATTTGGTAATTAAGCAAAAAAAGGATTTGAAAGGTGTTCATACACCACAAATCGCGTAAGAGACTATGACGGTTTTACCCTTTGATTTGAAATAATTATGATCAAAGTGCTTCACATGATTGAAATATATCTAATACCGATTTAAGAAGTCCAAAACATTTGGTAATTAGGCACAAAAAATTGATTTGAAAGGTGGTCATACACCACAAATCGCCTAAGAGACTATGATGGTTTTACCCTTTGATTTGTAATAATTTTTATAGAAGTGCTTCATATGATTTAAATATATCTAATACCGATTCAAAGATTCAAAACATTTGGTAATTAAGCCCAACAAATGATTTGAAAGGTGTTCATACACCATAAATCGCCTAAGAGACTATGACGGTTTTACCCTTTCATTTGAATTGAGTTTGATCGAAGGGCTTCATATGCTTTAAACATATCTAATACCTATTCAAGGACTCAAAAATATTTGGTAATTATTCACAACGAAATGATTTGAAAGGTTTTTATACACTACAAATCGCCTAAGAGACTATGACGGTTTTACTCTTTGATATGAAATAAGTTTGATCCAAGGGCTTCATATGTTGAAATATATCTAATACATATTCAAGGAGTCAAAAATATTTGGTAATTAACGAAAAAAAAATGATTTGAAAGGTGTTCATACACCACAAATCCCCTAAGAGACTATGACGATTTTACCCTTTGATTTGAATTTAGTTTGATCCTACGTCTTCATATGCTTTAAATATATCTAATACCTATTCAAGGAGTCAATATAAAAAAGGTAAATATTTAAAACAAAATAATTTGAAAGGTGTTCATACACCACAAATCGCCTATAGAGACTATGACGGTTTTACCCTTTGATTTGAAATAAGTTTGATCCAAGTGATTCATATGATTGAAATATATCTAATACCTATTCAAGGAGTCAAAAATAATTTGGTAATTAAGCACAAACAATGATTTGAAAGGTGTTTATACACCACAAATCCCCTTAGAGGCTATGACGGTTTTACCCTTTGATTTGAATTGAGTTTGATCCAAAGACTTCATATTCTTTAAATAGATCTAATACCTATTCAAGGACACAAAAATATAAGGTAATTATTCACAACAAAATGATTTGAAAGGTGTTCATTCACCACAAATTTCCTAAGAAAGTATGACGGTTTACGCTTTGTTTTGAATTGAGTTTGATCCAAGGGCTTCAAATGATTGAAATATATTTAATACATATTCAACGAGTCAAAAGTATTTGGTAATTAAGCACAAAAAATTATTTGAAAGATGTTCATACACCACATATCCCTTAAGAGACTATGACGGTTTTACCCTTTAATTGGAATTGAGGTGGATCCAAGGACTTCACATGCTTTAAAAGGATCTAAAACCTATTCAAGGACTCAAAAATATTTGGTAATGATTCCCAAAAAAAGGATTAGAAAGGTGTGCATTCACCACAAATCGCCTAAGAGACTATGACGGTTTTACCCTTTGATTTGAATTGAGTTTGATCCAAGGGTTTCATTTGCTGTAAATATATCTAATACCTATTCAAGGACTCAAAAATATTTGGTAATTATTCACAACCAAAATAATTTGAATGATGTTCATACACCACAAATCGCCTAAAAGACTATGACGGTTTTACACTTTGATTTTTAATAAGTTTGATCCAAGTGATTCATGTGATTGAAATATATCTAATACCTATTCAACGAGTCAAAAATAATTTGGTAATTAAGCACAAACATTGATTTGAAAAGGGTTTATACAACACAAATCCCCTTAGAGACTATGACGGTTTTACCCTTTGATTTGAATTGAGTTTGATCCAAGGGTTTCATTTGATGTAAATATATCTAATACCTATTCAAGGACTCAAAAATATTTGGTAATTATTCACAACCAAAATAATTTGAATGATGTTCATACACCACAAATCGCCTAAAAGACTATGACGGTTTTACACTTTGATTTTTAATAAGTTTGATCCAAGTGATTCATGTGATTGAAATATATCTAATACCTATTAAACGAGTCAAAAAAAAATGGTAATTAAGAACAAACATTGATTTGAAAGGGGTTTATACAACACAAATCCCCTTAGAGACTATGACGGTTTTACCCTTTGATTTGAATTGAGTTTGATCCAAGGACTTCATATTCTTTAAATTGATGTAATACCTATTCAAGGACTCAAAAATATTTGGTAAATATTCTCAACAAAATGATTTGAAAGTTGTTCATTCACCACAAATCGCCTAAGAGACTATGAAGGTTTTACCCTTTGATTTCAATTGAGTATCATCCAAGGACCTCGTAGGCTTTAAATAGATCTAATACCTAATCAAGGACTCAAAAATATTTGGTAATTATTCTCAACAACATGATTTGAAAGGTGTTCATTCACCACAAATCGCCTAAGGGACTATGATGGTTTTACCCTTTGTTTTGAATTTAGTTTGATCCAAGGGGTTCATATGCTTGAAATATATCTAATACCTATTCAAGGAGTCAAAAATATTTTGTAATTATTTACAACAAAATAATTTGAAAGGTGTTCTTACGCCACAAATCGCCGAAGAGACTATGACGGTTTTACCCTTTGATTTGAAATAAGTTTGATCCAAGGGCTTTATATGATTGAAATATATCTAATACCTATTCATGGAGCCAAAAATATTTGGTAATTAAGCAAAAAAAGGATTTGAAAGGTGTTCATACACCACAAATCGCGTAAGAGACCATGACGGTTTTACCCTTTGATTTGAAATAATTATGATCAAAGTGCTTCATATGATTGAAATATATCTAATACCGATTTAAGAAATCCAAAACATTTTGTAATTAGGCACAAAAAATTGATTTGAAAGGTGTTCATACACCACAAATCGCCTAAGAGACTATGATGATTTTACCCTTTGATTTGTAATAATTTTGATAGAAGTGCTTCATATGATTGAGAAATATCTAATACCGATTCAAGGATTCAAAACATTTGGTAATTAAGCACAACAAATGATTTGAAAGGTGTTCATACACCACAAATCGCCTAAGAGACTATGACGATTTTACCCTTTCATTTGAATTGAGTTTGATCGAAGGGCTTCATATGCTTTAAACATATCTAATACCTATTCAAGGACTCAAAAATATTTGGTAATTATTCACAACGAAATGATTTGAAAGGTTTTCATACACTACAAATCGCCTAAGAGACTATGACGGTTTTACTCTTTGATATGAAATAAGTTTGATCCAAGGGCTTCATATGTTGAAATATATCTAATACATATTCAAGGAGTCAAAAATATTTGGTAATTAACGAAAAAAAAAATGATTTAAAAGGTGTTCATACACCACAAATCCCCTAAGAGACTATGACGATTTTACCCTTTGATTTGAATTTAGTTTGATCCTACGTCTTCATATGCTTTAAATATATCTAATACCTATGCAAGGAGTCAATAAAAAAAGGTAAATATTTACAACAAAATAATTTGAAAGGTGTTCATACACCACAAATCGCCTATAGAGACTATGACGGTTTTACCCTTTGATTTGAAATAAGTTTGATCCAAGTGATTCATATGATTGAAATATATCTAGTACCTATTCAAGGAGTCAAAAATAATTTGGTAATTAAGCACAAACAATGATTTGAAAGGTGTTTATACACCACAAATCCCCTTAGAGGCTATGACGGTTTTACCCTTTGATTTGAATTGAGTTTGATCCAAAGACTTCATATTCTTTAAATAGATCTAATACCTATTCAAGGACACAAAAATATAAGGTAATTATTCACAACAAAATGATTTGAAAGGTGTTCATTCACCACAAATTGCCTAAGAAAGTATGACGGTTTTACGCTTTGTTTTGAATTGAGTTTGATCCAAGGGCTTCAAATGATTGAAATATATTTAATACATATTCAAGGAGTCAAAAGTATTTGGTAATTAAGCACAAAAAATTATTTGAAAGGTGTTCATACACCACATATCCCTTAAGAGACTATGACGGTTTTACCCTTTAATTTGAATTGAGGTGGATCCAAGGACTTCGTATGCTTTAAAAGGATCTAAAACCTATTCAAGGACTCAAAAATATTTGGTAATGATTCCCAAAAAAAGGATTAGAAAGGTGTGCATTCACCACAAATCGCCTAAGAGACTATGACGGTTTTACCCTTTGATTTGAATTGAGCTTGATCCAAGGGTTTCATTTGCTGTAAATATATCTAATACCTATTCAAGGACTCAAAAATATTTGGTAATTATTCACAACAAAAATAATTTGAATGATGTTCATACACCACACATCGCCTAAAAGACTATGACGGTTTTACACTTTGATTTTTAATAAGTTTGATCCAAGTGATTCATGTGATTGAAATATATCTAATACCTATTCAACGAGTCAAAAATAATTTGGTAATTAAGCACAAACATTGATTTGAAAGGGGTTTATACAACACAAATCCCCTTAGAGACTATGACGGTTTTACCCTTTGATTTGAATTGAGTTTGATCCAAGGACTTGATATGCTTTAAATTGATCTAATACCTATTCAAGGACTCAAAAATATTTGGTAAATATTCTCAACAAAATGATTTGAAAGTTGTTCATTCACCACAAATCGCCTAAGAGACTATGAAGGTTTTACCCTTTGATTTGAATTGAGTATGATCCAAGGACCTCGTAGGCTTTAAATAGATCTAATACCTAATCAAGGACACAAAAATATTTGGTAATTATTCACAATAAAATAATATGAAACGTGTTCAGACGCCATAAATCGCCTAAGAGACTATGACGATTTTACCCTTTGATTTGAAATAAGTTTGATCCAAGGGCTTTATATGATTGAAATATATCTAATACCGATTTAAGAAGTCCAAAACATTTGGTAATTAGGAACAAAAAATTGATTTGAAAGGTGTTCATACACCACAAATCGCCTAAGAGACTATGACGGTTTTACCCTTTGATTTGTAATAATTTTGATCAAAGTGCTTCATATGATTAAAATATATCTAATACCGATTCAAGGAGTAAAAACATTTGGTAATTAAGCACAACAAATGATTTGAAAGGTGTTCAAACACCATAAATCGCCTAAGAGACTATGACGGTTTTACCCTTTCATTTGAATTGAGTTTGATCGAAGGGCTTCATATGCTTTAAATATATCTAATACCTATTCAAGGACTCAAAAATATTTGGTAATTATTCACAACGAAATTATTTGAAAGGTTTTCATACACCACAAATCGCCTAAGAGACTATGACAGTTTTACTCTTTAATATGAAATAAGTTTGATCCAAGGGCTTCATATGTTGAAATATATCTAATACTAATTCAAGGAGTCAAAAATATTTGGTAATTAACGAAAAAAAATGATTTGAAAGGTGTTCATACACCACAAATCCCCTAAGAGACTATGACGATTTTACCCTTTGGTTTGAATTGAGTTTGATCCAAGGGCTTCATATGCTTTAAATAGATCAAATATCTATTCAAGTAATCATAAATATTTTGTAAATATTCACAACAAAATGATTTGACAAGTGTTCATACACCACAAATCGCCTAAGAAACTTTGACAGTTTTACTCTTTGATTAAATAGAGTTTGTTCCAAGGGCTTCATATGCTTTTAATATATCTGATACATATTCAAGATGTCCATATTATTTTGTAAATATTCAAAACAAAATAATTTGAAAGGTGTTTATACACCACAAATCGCCTAAGAGACTATGACGGTTTTACCCTTTGATTTGAAATAAGTTTGATCCAATGGCTTTAAATGATGAAGTATACCTAAAACCAATTCAAGGAGTGAAAAATAATTGGTGATTAAGCACAAAAAATGATTTGAAAGGTGTTCATACACCATAAATCGACTAAGAGACTATGACGGTTTTACCCTTTGATTTGAATTGAGTTAGATCCATGGGCTTCATATGCTTTAAATATATTTAATACCTATTCAAGGAATCAAAAGTTTTTGGTAATTATTCACAACAAAATGATTTCAAAGGTTTTCATACACCACAAACCGTCTAAGAGACTATGACAGTTTTACCCTTTTATATGAAATAAGTTTGATCCAAAGGCTTCATATGATTGAAATTTATCTCATATCTATTCAAGGAGTCAAAAATATTTGATAATTAAGCACAAAAATGATTTGAAAGGTGTTCATACACCACATATCCCCTAAGAGACTATGACAGTTTTACCCTTTGATTTGAATTGAGGTGGATCTAAGGACTTCATATGCTTTAAATATATATAATACCTATTCAAGGACTCAAAAATATTTGGTAATTATTCACAACCAAAATAATTTGAAAGGTGTTCATACACCACAATCGCCTATAGAGACTTTGACGGTTTTACCCTTTGATTTGAAATAAGTTTGATCCAAGTGCCGCATATGATTGAAATATATCTAATACCTATTCAAGGAGTCAAAAATAATTTGGTAATTAAGCACAAACAATGATTTGAAAGGTGTTTAAACACCACAAATCCCCTTAGAGACTATGACGGTTTTACCCTTTGATTTGAATTGAGTTTGATCCAAGGACTTCATATGCTTTAAATAGATCAAATACCTATTCAAGGACACAAAATTATATGGTAATTATTCACAACAAAATGATTTGAAAGGTGTTCATTCACCACAAATCGCCTAAGAGACTATGACGGATTTACCCTTTGATTTGAAAAAAGTTTGATCCAACAACTTCACATGATGAAATACACCTAAAACCAATTCAATGAGTGAAAAATATTAGGTAATTAAGCAGAAAAAATGATTTGAAAGTTGTTTATACACCACAAATCGCCTAAGAGACTATGACGGTTTTACACTTTGATTAAATTGAGTTTGATCCAAGGGCTTCATATGCTTTAAATATATCTGATAAAATTTCAAGGACTCGGAATTCTTTTGTAAATATTCACAAGAAAATTATTTTAAAGGTGTTCATACATCACAAATCGCCTATAGAGACTATAACGGTTTTACCCTTTGATTTGAAATAAGTTTGATCCAAGTGCATCATATGATTGTAATATATCTAATACCTATTCAAGGAGTCAAAAATAATTTGGTAATTAAGCACAAACAATGATTTGAAAGGTGTTTATACACCACAAATCCCCTTAGAGACTATGACGGTTTTACCCTTTAATTTGAATTGAGTTTGATCCAAGGGCTTCATTTGCTGTAAATATATCTAATAACTATTTAAGGACTCAAAATTTTTTGTTAATTATTCACAACCAAAATAATTTGAAAGATGTTCATACACCACAAATCGCCTTAGAAACTGACGGTTTTACCCTTTGATTTTTAATAAGTTTGATCCAAGTGCTTCATATGATTCAAATATATCTAATACCTATTCAAGGAGTCAAAATTAATTTGGTAATTAATCACAAAAAAGATTTGAAAGATGATTATACACCACAAATCGCCGAAGAGCCTATGACGGTTTTACCCTTTGATTTGTAATAATTTTGATCAAAGTGCTTCATATGATTGAAATATATCTAATACCGATTCAAGGAGTCAAAAACATTTGGTAATTAAGCACTACAAATGATTTGAAAGGTGTTCATACACCACAAATCCTCTTACAGACTATGAAGGTTTTACCTTTTGATTTGAATTGATAATGATCCAAGGACCTCGTAGGCTTTAAATAAATCTAATACCTAATGAAGGACTCAAAAATATTTGGTAATTATTTACAAAAAATTAATTTGAAAGGTGTTCATATCCCCGAAGAGACTATGACGGTTTTACCCTTTGATTTGAAATAAGTT
Source organism: Patellifolia procumbens (assembly GCA_947645195.1). NCBI lineage: Eukaryota > Viridiplantae > Streptophyta > Magnoliopsida > Caryophyllales > Amaranthaceae > Patellifolia > Patellifolia procumbens. Next base: position 472,097 of record CANSGD010000904.1, read on the forward strand.
TAATCCAAGGGCTTCATATGATTGAAATATATCTAATACCTATTCATGGAGTAAAAAATATTTGGTAATTAATCACAAAAAAGATTTGAAAGATGATTATACACCACAAATCGCCGAAGAGCCTATGACGGTTTTACCCTTTGATTTGTAATAATTTTGATCAAAGTGCTTCATATGATTGAAATATATCTAATACCGATTCAAGGAGTCAAAAACATTTGGTAATTAAGCACTACAAATGATTTGAAAGGTGTTCATACACCACAAATCGCCTAAGAGACTATGACGGTTTTACCCTTTCATTTGAATTGAGTTTGATCGAAGGGCTTCATATTCTTTAAATATATCTAATACCTATTAAAGGAGTCAAAAATATTTGGTAATTATTCACAACGAAATGATTTGAAAGGTTTTCATACACCATAAATCGCCTAAGAGACTATGACGGTTTTACTCTTTAATATGAAATAAGTTTGATCAAAGGGATTCATATGATTGAAATATATCTAATACATATTCAAGGAGTCAAAAATATTTGGTAATTAACCAAAAAAAATGATTTGAAAGGTGTTCATACACCACAAATCCCCTAAGAGACTATGACGATTTTACCCTTTGATCTCATTGAGTTTGATCCAAGGGCTTCATGTGCTTTAAATAGATCAAATACCTATTCAAGGACTCATAAATATTTTATAAATATTCACAACAAAATGATTTGACAGGTGTTTATACACAACAAATCGCCTAAGAAACTTTGACGGTTTAACCCTTGGATTTGAAATAAGTTTGATCCAATGGCTTCACATGATGAAATATACCTTAAACCAATTCAAGGAGTGCAAAATATTTGGTGATTAAGCACAAAAAATGATTTGAAAGGTGTTCATACACCATAAATCGCCTAAGGGACTATGACAGTTGTACCCTTTGATTTGAATTGAGTTTGATGCAAGGGTTTCATATGCTTTAAATAGATCTATTACCTCTTCAAGGACTCAAAAATATTTTGTAATTATTCACAACAAATTGATTTGAAAGGTGTTCATACACCACATATCCAGTTAGAGACTATGACAGTTTTACCCTTTGATTTGAATTGAGGTGGATCAAAGGACTTCATATGCTTTAAATATATCTAATACCTATTCAAGTACTCAAAAATATTTGGTAATTATTCACAACCAACAATGATTTGAAAGCTGTTTATACACCACAAATCCCCTTAGAGACTATGACGGTTTTACCCTTTGATTTGAATTGAGTTTAATCCAAGGACTTCATATGCTTTAAATAGATCTAATACCTATTCAAGGACACAAAATTATATGGTAATTATTCGCAACAAAATGATTTGAAAGGTGTTCATTCACCACAAATCGCCTAAGAAATTATGACGGTTTTACGCTTTGTTTTTAATTGAGTTTAATCCAAGAGATTCATATGCTTTATATAGATCTAATAACTATTCAAGGACTCAAAAATATTTGGTAATTATTCACAATAAAATAATTTGAAAGATGTTCATAAACCACAAATCGCCTAAGTGACTATGACGGTTTTACTCTTTGATTTGAAATATGTTTGATCCAACGACTTCACATGATGAAATATACCTAAAACCAATTCAATCAGTGAAAAATATTTGGTAATTAAGTACAAAATATGATTTGAAAGTTGTTTATACACCACAAATCGCCTAAGAGACTATGACGGTTTTACATTTTGATTAAATTGAGTTTGATCCAAGAGCTTCATATGCTTTAAATATATCTGATAAATATTGAAGGAGTCAGAATTCTTTTGTAAATATTCACAACAAAATTATTTGAGAGGTGTTCATACACCACAAATAGCCTATAGAGACTATGACGGTTTTACCCTTTGATTTGAATTGAGTTTGATCCAAGGACTTCATATGCTTTAAATAGATCTAATACCTATTCAAGGACTCAAAAATATTTGGTAATTATTCTCAACAAAATGAGTTGAAAGGTGTTGATTCACCACAAATCGCCTAAGGCACTATGACGGTTTTACCCATTGTTTTGAATTGATTTTGATCCAAGGGGTTCATATGCTTTAAATATATCTAATACCTATTTATGGAGTAAAAAATATTTGGTAATTATTTACAACAAAAAAATTTGAAAGGTGTTCATATCCCCGAAGAGACTATGACGGTTTTACCCTTTGATTTGAAATAAGTTTGATCTAAGGGCTTCATATGATTGAAATATATCTAATACCTATTCATGGAGTCAAAAATATTTGGAAATTAAGCACAAAAAAGATTTGAAAGGTGTTGATACACACCAAATCGCCTTAGAGACTATTACGGTTTTACCCTTTGATTTGACATAATTATGATCAAAGTGCTTCATATGATTGAAATATATGTAATGCCGATTTAAGGAGTCAAAAACATTTGGTAATTAGGCACAAAAAATTTATTTGAAAGGTGTTCATACACAACAAATCCCCTAAGAGACTATGACGGTTTTACCCTTTGATTTGAAATAATTTTGATCAAAGATCTTCATATGATTGAAATATATCTAATACCGATTCAATGAGTCAAAAACATTTGGTAATTAAGCACAACAAATGATTTGAAAGGTGTTCATACACAACAAATTATCCTAAGAGACTATGACAGTTTTACCCTTTCATTTGAATTGAGTTTGATCGAAGGGCTTCATATGCTTTAAATATATCTAATACCTATTCAATGACTCAAAAATATTTGGTAATTATTCACAACGAAATTATTTGAAAGGTTTTCATACACCACAAATCGCCTAAGAGACTATGACGGTTTTACTCTTTGATATGGAATAAGTTTGATCCAAGGGCTTCATATGATTGAAATATATCTCACACATATTCAAGGAGTCAAAAATATTTGGTAATTAACCAAAAAAAATGATTTGAAAGGTGTTCATACACCACAAATCCCCTAAGAGACTATAACAGTTTTACCCTTTGATTTAAAATTGGTTTTATCCAAGGGCTTCATATGCTTTAAATAGATCGAATACCTAATGAATGACTCATAAATATTTTGTAAATATTCACAACAAAATGATTTGACTGGTGTTCATACACCACAAATCGCCTAAGAAGATTGACGGTTTTACACTTTGATTATATAGAGTTTGATCCAAGGGTTTCATATGCTTTAAATATATCTGATACATATTCAAGGAGTCGGAATTATTTTTTAAATATTCTCAACAAAATAATTTAAAAGGTGTTCATACACCACAAATTGCCTAAGAGACTATGACGGTTTTACCCATTGATTTTAAATAAGTTTGATCCAACCGCTTCATATGATGAAATATACCTAAAACCAATTCAAGGAGTGAACAATATTTGGTGATTAAGCACAAAAAATGATTTGAAAGGTGTTCATACACCATAAATCGCCTAAGAGACTATGATGGTTTTACCCTTTGAGTTGAAGTGAGTTAGATCCAAGGGCTTCATATATTTATAATATACCTAATACCTATTCAAGGACTCATAAGTTTTTGGTAATTATTCACAACAAAATGATTTCAAAGGTTTTCATACACCACAAATCGCCTAAGAGACTATGACGGTTTTACCCTTTTATATGAAATAAGTGAGATCCAAGGGCTTCATATGATTGAAATTTATCTAATATCTATTCAAGGAATCAAAAATATTTGGTAATTAAGCACAAAAAATGATTTGAAAGGTGTTCATACACCATAATCGCCTATAGAGACTATGACGGTTTACCCTTTGATTTGAAATAAGTTTGATCCAAGTGCTTCATATGATTGAAATATATCTAATACCTACTCAAGGAGTCAAACATAATTTGGTAATTAAGCACAAACAATAATTTGAAAGCTGTTTATACACCACAAATCCCCTTAGAGACTATGACGATTTTACCCTTTGATTTGAATTGAGTTTGATCCAAGGACTTCGTATGCTTCAAATAGATCTAATACCTATTCAAGGACACAAATTTATATGGTAATTATTCACAACAAAATGAATTGAAAGGTGTTCATTCACCACAAATCGCCTAAGAAAGTATGACGGTTTTACGCTTTGCTTTAAATTGAGTTTAATCAAAGAGCTTCATATGCTTTATATAGATATAATACCTATTCAAGGACTCAACAATATTTGGTAATTATTCACAAAAAAATAATTTGAAAGATGTTCATACACCACAAATCGCCTAAGAGACTATGACGGTTTTACCCTTTGATTTGAAATATGTTTATACACCACAAATGAGTGAAAAATATTGGGTAATTAAGCACAAAAAATGATTTGAAGGGTGTTTATACACCACAAATCGCCTAAGAGACTATGACGGTTTTACCCTTTGATTTGAATTGAGTTAGATCCAAGGGCTTCATATGCTTCAAATATATCTAATACCTATTCAAGGACTCAAAAGTTTTTGGTAAATATTCACCACAAATTTATTTCAATGGTTTTCATACACCACAAATCGCCTAAGACACTATGACGGTTTTACCCTTTGATATGAAATAAGTTTGATCCAAGGGCTTCATATGATTGAAACATATCTAATATCTATTCAATGAGTCAAAAATATTTTGTAACTAAGCATAAAAAATTATTTGAAAGGTGTTCATACACCACATATCTCTTAAGAGACTATGACAGTTTTACCCTTTGATTTGAATTGAGGTGGATCCAAGGACTTCATATACTTTAAAAAGATCTAATACCTATTCAAGGACTCAAAAATATTTGGTAATTATTCCCAACAAAATGATTTGAAAGGTGTTCATTCACCACAAATCGCCCAAGAGACTATGACGGTTTTACCCTTTGATTTGAATTGAGTTTTATCCAAGAGCTTCTTATGCTTTGAATATATCTAATACCTATTCAAGGACTCAAAAATATTTGGTAATTATTCACAACGAAAATAATTTGAAAGGTGTTCATACACCACAAATCACTTATAGAGACTATGACAGTTTTACCCTTTGATTTGAAATAAGTTTGATCCAAGTGTTGCATATGATTGAAATATAGATAATACCTATTCAAGGAGTCAAAAATAATTTGGTAATTAAGCACAAACAATGATTTAAAAGGTGTTTATACACCACAAATCGCCTAAGAGACTATAACGGTTTTACCCTTTGATTAAATTGAGTTTGATGCAAGGGGTTCATATGCTTTAAATATATCTGATACATATTCAAGGAGTCATAAATATTTTGTAAATATTCACAACAAAATAATTTGAAAGGTGTTCATACACCACAAATCGCCTAAAAGACTATGATGGTTTTACCCTTTAATTTGAATTGAGTTGGATCCAAGGGCTTCATGTGCTTTAAATATATCTAATACCTATTCAATGACTCAAATTATTTGGTAATTATTCACAACAAAATGATTTGAAAGATGTTCATATACCACAAATCGCCTAAGAGACTATGACGGTTTTACCCTTTGATTTGAAATAAGTTTGATCCAACCGGTTCACATGATGAAATATACCTAAAACCAATTCAAGGAGTGACAAATATTTGGTAACTAAGCACAAAAAATGATTTGAAAGGTGTTCATACACCATAAATCGCCTAAGAGACTATGACGCTTTTATCCTTTGATTTGAATTGATTTAGATCCAAGGGCTTCATATGCTTTCAATATATCTAATACCTATTCAAGGACTAAAAAATATTTGGTAATTATTCCCAACCAAAATAGTTTGAAAGACGTTCATACACCACAAATCGCCTATAGAGACTATATCGGTTTTACCCTTTGATTTGAAATAAGTTTGATCCAAGTGCTTCATATGACTTAAATATATCTAATACCTATTCAAGGATTCAAAAATAATTTGGTAATTAACCACAAACATTGATTTGAAAGGTGTTTATACACCACAAATCCCCTAAGAGACTATGACGGTTTTACCCTTTGATTTGAATTGAGTTGGATCCCAGGACTTCATATTCTTTAAATAAATCTAATACCTATTCAAGGACTCGATAATATTTGGTAAATATTCTCAACAATATGAATGGAAAGTTGTTCATTCACCACAAATCGCCTAAGAGACTATGAAGGTTTTACCCTTTGATTTAAATTGAGTATGATCCAAGGACCTCGTAGGATTTAAATAGATCTAATACCTAATCAAGGACTCAAAAATATTTGGTAATTATTCTTAATAAATGTTTTGAAAGGTTTTCATTGACCACAAATCGCCTAAGGGACTATCACGGTTTTACCCTTTGTTTTGAATTGAGTTTAATCCATGGGCTTCATATGCTTTAAATATATCTAATACCTATTCAAGGATTCAATAAAAAAAGGTAATTATTTACAACAAAATAATTTGAAACGTGTTCATACGCCACAAATCGCCGATAAGACTATGCTGTTTTACCCTTTGATTTAAAATAAGCTAGATCCAAGGGCTTCATATGATTAAAATATATCTAATACCTATTCATGCATTTAAAAATATTTGGTAATTATGCACAAAAAAGATTTGAAAGGTGTTCATACACTACAAATCGCCTAAGAGTCTATGACGGTTTTACCCTTTGATTTGAAATAATTATGATCAAGTGCTGCATATGATTGAAATATATCTAATACCGATTTAAGGAGTCTAAAACATTTGGTAATTTGGGAAAAAAATTGATTTGAAAGGTGTTCATACACCACAAATCGCCTAAGAGACTATGACGGTTTTACCCTTTGATTTGGAATAATTTTGATCAAAGTGCTTCATATAATTGAAATATATCTAATACCGATTTAAGGAGTAAAAAACATTACGTAATTAAGCACAAGAAATGATTTGAAAGGTGTTCATACACCACAAATCGCCTAAGAGACTATGACGATATTACCCTTTCATTTGAATTGAGCTTGATCGAAGGGCGTCATATGCTATATTTATATCTAATACCTATTCAAGGACTCACAAATATTTGGTAATTATTCACAACGAAATGATTTGAAAGGTTTTCATACACCACAAATCGCCTAAGAGACTATGACGGTTTTACCCTTTGATTTGAATTGAGTTTGATCCAAGGGCTTCATATGCTTTAAATAGATCAAATACCTATTCAAGGAATCATAAATATTTTGTAAATATTCACAACAAAATGATTTGAAAGGTGTTCATACACCACAAATCGCCTATGAAACTTTGACGGTTTTACACTTTGATTAAATAGAGTTTGATCCAAGGCTTCATATGCTTTAAATATATCTGATACATATTCAAGGAGTCAGAATTATTATGTAAATATTCTCAACAAAATAATTTGAAAGGTGTTCATACACCACAAATCGCCTAAGAGACTATGACGGTTTTACACTTTAATTTGAATTGAGTTTGATCCAAGGGCTTCATATGGTTTAAATATATGTAATACCTATTTAAGCACTCTAAAATATCGGGTAATTATTCACAACAAAATGATTTGAAAGGTGTTCATACAGAACAAACCGCCTAAGAGACTAGGACGGTTTTTCCCTTTGATTTGAAATAAGTTTGATCCAACGGCTTCACATGATGAAATATACCTAATACCAATTCAAGGAGTGAAAAAAATTTGGTAATTAAGTAAAAAAATTGATTTGAAAGGTGTTCATACACCAAAAATCGCCTAAGAGACTATGACGGTTTTAGCCTTTAATTTGAATTGAGTTAGATCCAAGGGTTTCATATGCTTTAAATATATCTAATACCTATTCAAGGACTCAAATTTTTTTGGTAATTATTCACAACAAAATGATTTCAATGGTTTTCATACACCACAAAACGCCTAAGAGACTATGACGGTTTTACCCTTTGATATGAAATAAGTTTGATCTTTGGGCTTCATATGATTGAAATATATCTAATAGCTATTCAAGGTGTCAAAAATATTTGGTAATTAAACACATAAAATGATTTGAAAGGTGTTTATACACCACATATCCCCTAAGAGCCTATGACGGTTTTACCCTTTGATTTGAATTGAGGTGGATCCATGGACTTTATATTCTTTAAAAAGATCTGATACCTATTCAAGGACTCAAAAATATTTGGTAATTATTCCCAACAAAATGATTAGAACGGTGTTCAGTCACCACAAATCGCCAAAGAGTCTATGACGGTTTTATCCTTTGATTTGAATTGAGTATGATTCAACGACTTCATATGCTATAAATATATCTAATGACTTTTTAAGGACTCAAAATTATTTGGTAATTATTCACAACCAAAATAATTTGAAAGATGTTCATACACCATAAATTTCCTAAGAGACTATGACGGTTTTACCCTTTGATTTTTAATAAGTTTGATCCAAGTACTTCATATCATTGAAATATTTCTAATACCTATTCAAGGAGTCAAAAATAATTTGGTAATTAAGCACAAACATTGATTTGAAAGGTGTTTATACACAACAAATTCCCTTAGAGACTATGAAGGTTTTACCCTTTGATTTGAATTGAGTTTGATCCAAGGACTTCATATGCTTTAAATAGATCTAATACCTATTCAAGAACTCAAAAATATTTGGTAATTATTCTCAACAAAATGATATGAAAGTTGTTTATTCACCACAAATTGCCTAAGAGACTATGAAGGTTTTACCCTTTGATTTGATTTGAGTATGATCCAAGGACCTCGTAGGCTTTAAATAGATCTAATACCTAATCAAGGACTCAAAAATATTTGGTAATTATTCTCAACAAAATGATTTGAAAGGTGTTCATTCACCACAAATCGCCTAAGGGACTATGACGGTTTTACCCTTTGTTTTGAATTGAGTTTGATCCAAGGGGTTCATATGCTTTAAATAGATCTAATACCTATTCAAGGAGTCAAAAATATTTGGTAATTATTTACAACAAAATAATTTGAAAGGTGTTCATACGCCACAAATCGCTGAAGAGACTATGACTCTTTTACCCTTTGATTTGAAATAAGTTAGATCCAAGGGCTTCATATGATTGAAATATATCTAATACCTATTCATGGAGTCAAAAGTATTTGGTAATTAAGCACAAAAAAGATTTGAAAGGTGTTTATACACCTCAAATCGCCTAAGGGACTATGACGGTTTTACCCTTTGATTTGAAATAATTTTTATCAAAGTGCTTCATATGATGGAAATATATCTAATACCGATTCAAGGAGTCAAAAACATTTGGTAATTAAGCACAACAAACACAGTGAATTTGTAATTCGGGGAAGTCCAATTTCGAGCTAGGGTAGTAACCAAATAAGTCCAAGGTCTTCGAATCCCGGCACCTATAAAACCGAGCACCGTGAACTACCCGGGGATGTTTCCGGGATCGGCTCTCCGATGCTTAAGTCAGATCTGATCTCAGAAATCAGAGAGAATGGTACTAGTAAATGCTCTGCAATATATGGAAAAACGTACCTGAATGATCAGATGGGAGTATTATTTATAGGTAGTACTGAAGTTATGTCATCTGGTGAAGATGATGATGTCATAAAAAGCCTTTTAGTTAGTGGGCTTGACTGAAGGCCTGTACTTTCTAGCCTGAAAAGGTCCTTAGGGGTAAAATGGTAATTTTAACCCCTAAGGGTATTTTAGTCATTTCACCGGTTAGGTGGCCCATGACTTGAATGGGCCCAAACATTAGCCCCACGCTCTATGTTAGAGTTTAGGATCATGATGAAACTGTGATGTGGAGCGGAACGTTTGTTCTCTTGAAAATTCGACGCACCCTTGTTCAGGGCGTTGCTGAGAATTCGACTGGCCTCAAGTTCGAATGACTTCAAATTCAATTATGCTTACTTATGAAATTCGAACGGCCTTTCCTTCGACTGATAATGACGATGATGATCAACAACGACACTCGATTCGAGTGGAGATGATCATATGGTGTGATTTGATTCGGGTGCGATGAAGCTCGAGGTTGATTCCATCATGCTAGTATGATCATGATTTGATTTTGTGATGATGGCTGACAATAATAAACTACATACTTCGAGTGACTACTCGGCTAAAGCAGCTCGAGGCATCTTGCATTTTCTTAAAAATAAGCTTCCATGCTAGCAGGTAGCAGGAGTTCGAAGCATCCTTCCTCTTCTCTTCTCTCTCTCTCTTTTAATAGTGGCTCGTGGCAGCAGTATCTTCTTATTCGATCGACCCGTTTTCTTGCTCATTTCAGAAATTCGAGGTACCACAACACCCCTTCGACCAATTGCCTCGTTGATGCGACAACACCTCTTCGAACTATGCGCTCGTGCGGCAGCACCTCTTCGACCCATCAGCACGCAAGGCCCACGCTCATACTACCCTTCCATATTCCATGTAGCAAAGCCCAGCTTAGAGGGTTAAAGCGGGCTCTCACGCAAAGGTCGAGGCATACACGTCGAGTATCACGCACACATGATTCTCACGCGTGGCATCTCGAGCATGTAATAATGTTTATGCGATGGTGATGGTGCTCGGACTCAGCTTGATCATGCGACCATGGTCATAACACTCGAAGAGCATGCCTTTCGTCTATGGAGGGTGCTTTGAATTTAATTCGGACGTCCTCGAATAGATGCCTAGACTCAGCGAGGAATTTGACAGTACCCATCCTTTCGAATGGTTGTTTGAATGATTTTGGTCGTAGATGGGTTCTTCAATTAACTCGACTGGGAGGTTGGATATTTTGTATGAGCCCAACTGACGAGTGAGTTTCTATTAATCACAATTCTCGACTTGAATTAGGGTGCTTTCCGTTATCAAAGCTTGGCTAAGAGATTTCATCATCATTATCCCCACGCTCTACGTCGGAGGTTAGGATCTTGACGAAACTATGATGTGGAGCGGTATGCCCTTGCTTATTCTACTTGATGTGCCCTTGTTTTGGGCTAAGTAGATAATTTCAACGTACCCTGGTTAAGGTTTTTGATGAAAATTCGACCACCCTCATCTTAGGAGGCTCAGAGGAATTCGACCACCCTTCTCTTGGGTGTCTTCGAAAATTCGAACACCCTCATCTTGGGTGCCTTTGGAAAACTTCGAACACCCTCGTCTTCAGTGTCATAGAAAAATTCGAACACCCTCCTCTTGGATGCGTATAGAAAATTCGAACACCCTCACTATGGGTGCTTTAGAGAAACTCGAACACCCTCATCTTAGGTGTCATAGAAAAATTCGAACACCCTCCCTTTGGGTGTGTACCAAAAACTCGAACACCCTCCTCTTGGATGCATATAGAAAATTCAAATACCCTCACTATGGGTGCTTTAGAGAAACTCGAACACCCTCATCTTAGGTGTCATAGAAAAATTCGAACACCCTCCTCTTTGGGTGTGTACCAAAAACTCGAACACCCTCCTCTTGGATGCGTATAGAAAATCCGAACACCCTCACTATGGGTGCTTTAGAGAAACTCGAACACCCTCATCTTAGGTGTCTCAACAAAACTCGAACACCCTCATCTTTCCTTGGGTGCATGAAAATACTCGATCACCCTTCTTCCTTACTTGGGTCTATGCAAAAATTCGAACACCCTCACTATGGGTGTCTTAGAAAAACTCGAACACCCTTATCTTCGGTGTCTTAGTAAAATCCGAACACCCTCACTATGGGTGCTTTAGAGAAACTCGAACACCCTCATCTTATGTGTCTCAACAAAACTCGAACACCCTCATCTTTCCTTGGGTGCATGAAAAAACTCGATCACCCTTCTTCCTTACTTGGGTCTATGCAAAAATTCGAACACCCTCACTATGGGTGTCTTAGAAATACTCGAACACCCTCATCTTTGGTGTCTTAGTAAAATTCGAACACCCTCACTATGGGTGCTTTAGAGAAACTCGAACACCCTCATCTTAGGTGTCTCAACAAAACTCGAACACCCTCCCCTTTCCTTGGGTGCATGAAAAAACTCAATCATCCTTCTTCCTAACATGGGTGTATGCAAAAATTCGAACACCCTCACTATGGGTGTCTTAGAAAAACTCGAACACCGTCATCTTCGGTGTCTTAGTAAAATTCGAACACCCTCACTATGGGTGCTTTAGAGAAACTCGAACACCCTCATCTTAGGTGTCTCAACAAAACTGAAACACCCTCCTCTTTCCTTGGGTGCATGAAAAAACTCGATCACCCTTCTTCCTTACTTGGGTCTATGCAAAAATTCGAACACCCTCACTATGGGTGTCTTAGAAAAACTCGAACACCGTCATCTTCGGTGTCTTAGTAAAATTCGAACACCCTCACTATGGGTGCTTTGGAGAAACTCGAACACCCTCATCTTAGGTGTCTCAACAAAACTCAAACACCCTCCTCTTTCCTTGGGTGCATTAAAAAACTCGATCACCCTTCTTCCTTACTTGGGTCTATGCAAAAATTCGAACACCCTCACTATGGGTGTCTTAGAAAAACTCGAACACCCTCATCTTCGGTGCCTTAGTAAAATTCGAACACCCTTACCACATATTTCCTTCTTCGAGATGGCCTGGTGAGGGCTAATGAGTCATATACTCAATTTGCTCGAAGTGGTTACCTCATTCAGTTCGAGGTAGTTGCATGCCTTGAATCGAGTGACAATTTTCGTATGTCATTGCTCGAATGACCTCTACTCAAATTAGCTCGGTTAGGGCTAATGAGCCTCAGGTTCATTTAAGGTATATGCCTTGTTGAAGGGCTTTGAAACTTCGAGGGAGCCCGGTGAGGGTGAAAGAGTCATGTACTCACTTTGCTCGAAGTAGGTGCCTTGTCGGAAGGGCTTTTTTGCTCGAGGTAGCCTGGTTAGGGCTAATGAGTGTCATACTCATTTTTGCTCGAGGTGGGTGCCTTGTTGAAGGGCTTTGAGACTTCGAGGGAGCCCGGCGAGGGAGAATGAGTCATGTACTCACTTTGCTCGAAGTAGGTGCCTTGTTGGAAGGGCTTTAATACTTAGAAAATATTTCATAGCATTTTGATTGAGGGATGTCCCTTGAGAAGGCTCGAGGTAGCTCTGTTAAAGAATTTGTATGTTTCTTTAAAGAGTTCTAGGTAGCCCCGATAAGGGAGGGACGATATTGCTGAATTTGTTCGACGTAGCCCCGGTTAGGGGATTGGAGGTGTGCCACGTTTAATTCGACGTAGCCCATGTTAGAGAGTTGGAGGTGTGCAACTACAAGCTAAAATAACAAGCTTAGCAACTACAAGTAAACCCTAAATCACCTTCTAGGTCGTTTTATTTATCAACTTGGTCATTTACAAGGCCATTCCGACCGGCAAGGTCAAGGCTTTTTACAAGTCTAAGAATAGAAATTTATCATGACAGATCTCGATATCTTCTTTGACCAGCAAGGTCGAGGTACCATTAGCCCCTGTATGTGCCTCGTTTAGCGATTTGATGATCAAGAGACATACCCTTCCGTCTCGTTGCTTTTTGACTCAGGTTCTCTCTTCTTCTCAGTTCGACGTTCGTGCCATGGGTTTTTAAGATATTTGTTCAATTTCCCCTCATCAGCGAGCTTATATAGGGCTCTCTTTAATTCACGACAGTCGTTGGTTGTATGACCACAATCTCGATGGTACTCGCACCATAACTTCTTATCTCTCCTGAAATTCGACGTCTTGATGGGAGTGGGTTTGGGAAGCGCAGACTTCTCCTTCAAGTCGAGGTATATTTCTCGTCGATTGGTGTTATAACGAGTGTCATGACCTTAATCCGAGTGCTGATGTCTCTTCAACCTATCAGACATGCCATCCTTAAAATTCCATAGCTCATTCTTCTTCTTGGTACTTCCTTCGTCTTGCGTGGACTTGCAGATGTCCGATGTTTGAATGAACTTTTGTGCTTACCTCATTGCATCAGATAAGGTGAAAGTCTCTCTCATTGCGAGATCGAACTTGAACCGTCCAGGATGGAGGCCATTCATTAATACCGTAACGGCAACTCCATCTTGGAGGTCGGAGACCTTGAGGGATTCTTCATTAAATCTCTTGATGTAACAGCTTAGGCTTTCTCCTTTTTGCTGAAAAATCGACATCAAGTGCACACTGGTCTTTTTGTGGCGTATCGCTGCAATGAAGTGCTGAAAGAAGAGAGCTTTGAGAGCCGAGAAGCTGGTGATGATGCCAGTAGGCAGACTTGTGAACCAATTGAGAGCCAAGCCTTTAAGTGTGGTCGGGAAATATCTGCACCACGTCACCTCGCAAAACGTCTGCACGCTCACTTGAGCTTTGTATGCTGCCAGATGGTCAGCAGGATCCGTAATCCCTGAGTCGTGCTCTATCAAAGGAATCTTGACTTTGCCCGGGTTAGGGGTCTCCATGATGTGTTGGCTGAATGGTGATTTGTGTGGCACTGCTGAACCCATTCGAAAGCCTGATTCAGCTACCTCCTCGGGCTCCTCGATCTGTTGTGGGTTCACTATTCTTAGAGTGTGACGGCTAGTCACAGGGTGATATTGTCCTGTGTTTCGGGTGGCTGCTGAGAACCTCGAATTTCCTCCCTGAGATTGCTCTCTTATCTTTTCGATGATCTCCCGGGCGTCGAAATTCTTACCCCTCTTCTGTCTCTGTTGTATGATACATCGAGCATCTTCTTGGCTCGGTGACACGATAGATTTTCCTTTCGAAGTGGCAGGTACTTTCTTCGAGGGGCCGCCAACAACATGCTCGGTTAGGGCACGTTTAGGCTGAGCTGCTCTTCGATGAGCCTGCGGCTGATCCAGAACTGTCCCTCGGTCAGGGGGAGTAGTTTGTTGAGTCTTAATTACTGAAACGAGTTGTTGCATGACAGTAGTCATATGTCTCTCCATTCGGAGTTCGAGTTGTCGAAGATCCGAGTAAGTCACTACTGGTGGTGGTGATTCGATAGCCATGTCAGCCTGGCTTCCAGTTTCTGGGACGTCGGTCTCGTCCTCCACGATAACACCTCCTTGGTTCAGCAGAGTAGTCTGAGCGTTCTCAGAAGCAGTCCTTCGAGCAGTAGTACCGCAAGTAACTTGTCCTAGTGTCATGGTGTTCGAAAATGTAGCTGTTTTGTTACTTCCCCACAGACGGCACCAACTGTTTCGGGTGCAAGAAACACAGTGAATTTGTAATTCGGGAAAGTCCAATTTTTATAATAGGGTAGAAACCAAATAAGTCCAAGGTCTTCGAATCCCGGTACCTTCAAAATCGAGCACCGTGAACTACCCCAGGGATGTTCTCGGGATCGGCTCTCCGATGCTTAAGTCAGATCTGATCTCAAAAACCAGAGAGAATAGTACTAGTAAATGCTCTGCAATATATGGAAAAACGTACCTGAATGATCAGATGAGAGTACTACTTATAGGTAGTACTGAAGTTATATCATCTAGTGAAGATGATGATGTCATAAAAAGCCTTTTATCTAGTGCGCTTGACTGAAGGCCTGTACTTTCTAGCCTTAAAAGGTCCTTAGGGGTAAAATGGTAATTTTAACCCCTAAGGGTATTTTAGTCATTTCACCGGTTAGGTGGGCCATGACTTGAATGGGCCCAAACACTTTCATTTGAATTGAGTTTGATCGAAGGGCTTCATATGCTTTAAATATATCTAATACCTATTCAAGGACTCAAAAATATTTGATAATTATTCACAACAAAATGATTTGAAAGGTTTTCATACACCACAAATCGCCTAAGAGACTATGACGGTTTTACTCTTTGATATGAAATAAGTTTGATACAAGGGCTTCATATGATTGAAATATATCTAATACATATTCAAGGAGTCAAAATATTTGGTAATTAACCAAAAAAAATGATTTGAAATGTGTTCTTACACCACAAATCCCCTAAGAGACTATGACGGTTTTACCCTTTGATTTGAATTGAGTTTGATCCAAGGGCTTCATATGCTTTAAATAGATCGAATACCTATTCAAGGACTCATTAATATTTTGTAAATATTCACAGCAAAATGATTTGAAAGGTGTTCATACACCACAAATCGCCTAAGAAACTTTGACGGTTTTACACTTTGATTATATAGAGTTTGATCCAAGGGCTTCATCGGCTTTAAATATATCTGATACATATTCAAGGAGTCAGAATTATATGGTAAATATTCTTAACAAAATAATTTGAAAGGTGTTCATACACCACAAATCGCCTAAGAGACTATGACGGTTTTACCCTTTAATTTGAATTGAGTTTGATCGAAGGGCTTCATATGCTTTAAATATATCTAATACCTATTTAAGGACTCAAAAATATTTGGTAATTATTCACAAAAAAATGATTTGAAAGGTGTTCATACAACAGAAATCGCCTAAGAGACTAGGACGGTTTTACCCTTTGATTTGAAATAAGTTTGATCCAACGGCTGCACATGATGAAATATACCTAATACCAATTCAAGGAGTGAAAAATATTTGGTAATTAAGTAAAAAATATGATTTGAAAAGTGTTCATACACCAAAAATCTCCTGAGAGACTATGTCGGTTTTACCCTTTGATTTGAATTGAGTTAGATCCAAGGGTTTCATATGCTTGAAATATATCTAATACCTATTCAAGGACTCAAAATTTTCTGGTAATTATTCACAACAAAATGATTTCAAAGGTTTTCATACACCACAAATCGCCTATGAGACAATGACGGTTTTACCCTTTATATGAAATAAGTTTGATCTAAGGGCTCCATATGATTGAAATATATCTAATAGCTATTCAAGGAGTCAAAAATATTTGGTAATTAAGCACAAAAAATGATTTGAAAGGTTTTCATACACATCATATCCCCTAAGAACCTATGACGGTTTTACCCTTTGATTTGAATTGAGGTGGATCCAAGGAGTTCATATGCTTTAAAATGATCTAATACCTATTCAAGGACTCAAAAATATTTGGTAATTATTCTTAACAAAATGATTTGGAAGTTGTTCATTCACCACAAATCGCCTAAGAGACTATGAAGGTTTTACCCTTTGATTTGAATTGAGTATGATCCAAGGACCTCGTAGGCTTTAAATAGATCTAAGACCTAATTAAGGACTCAACAATATTTGGTAATTATTCTCAACAAAATGATTTTAATGGTGTTCATTCCCAATAAATCGCCCAAGGGAGTATGATGGTTTTACGCTTTGTTTTGAATTGAGTTTGATCCAAACGCTTCATATGCTTTAAAAATATCTAATACCTATTCAAGTACTCAAAAATATTTGGTAATTATTCACAACAAAAATAATTTGAAAGATGTTCATACACCACAAATCGCCTAAGAGACTATGATGGTTTGACCTTTTGATTTTTAATAAGTTTTATCCAAGTACTTCATATCATTGAAATATATCTAATACCTATTCAAGGAGTCAAAAATAATTTGGTAATTAAGCACAAACATTGATTTGAATGGTGTTTATACAACACAAATCCCCTTAGAGACTATGACGGTTTTACCCTTTGATTTGAATTGAGTTTGATCCAAGGACTTAATATGATTTAAAAAGTTCTAATACCTATTCAAGGACTCAAAAATATTTGGTAATTATTCTCAACAAAATGATTTGAAAGACATTCATTCACCACAAATCGCCTAAGAGACTATGAAGGTTTTACCCTTTGATTTGAGTTGAGTATTATCCAAGGACATCGTAGGCTTTGAATAGATCTAAGACCTAATCAAGGACTCAAAAATATTTGGTAATTATTCTCAACAAAATGATTTGAAAGGTGTTCATTCACCACAAATCGCCTAAGGGACTATGACGGTTTTTACCCTTTGTTTTGAATTGAGTTTGATCCAAGGGCTTCATATGCCTTAAATATATCGAATACCTATTCAAGGAGTCAAAAATATTTGGTAATTATTTACAACAAAATAATTTGAAAGGTGTTCATAAGCCACAAATCGCCGAAGTGACTATGACGGTTTTACCCTTTCATTTGAAATAATTATGATCCAAGGGCTTCATATGATTGAAATATATCTAATACCTATTCATGGAGTCAAAATTATTTGGTAATTAAGCACAAAAAAGATTTGAAAGGTGTTCATACACCACAAATCGCCTTAGTGACTATGACGGTTTTACCCTTTGATTTGAAATAATTATGATCAAAGTGCTTCATAAGATTTAAATTGTCCTAATACCGATTTAAGGAGTCCAAAACATTTGGTAATTCGGCACAAAAAATTGATTTGAAAGGTGTTTATACACCACAAATTGCCTAAGAGACAATGACGGTTTTACCCTTTGATTTGAAATAATTTTGATCAAAATGCTTCATATGATTGAAATATATCTAATACCGATTCAAGGATTCAAAAACATTTGGTAATTAAGCACAACAAATGATTTGAAAGGTGTTCATACACCACAAATCACCTAAGAGACTATGACGGTTTTACCCTTTTATTTGAATTGAGTTTGATCCAAGGGCTTCATATGATTTAGTTATATCTAATACCTATTCAAGGACTCAAAAAAATATGATAATTATTCACAACAAAATGATTTGAAAGGTTTTCAGACACCATAAATCACCTATGAGACTATGACGGTTTTACCCTTTGATATGAAATAAGTTTGATCAAAGGGCTTAATATGATTGAAATATATCTAATACCTATTCAAGGAGTCAAAAATATTAGGTAATTCAGCGCAAAAACTGATTTGAAAGGTGTTCATTCACCGTAGCTCGCCTAAGAGAGTATGACGGTTTTCCCCTTTGATTTGAATTGAGTTTTATCCAAGGGATTCATAAGCTTTAAATTTATCTAATTACTATTCAAGGAGACAAAAATGTTTGGTAATTAAGCACAAAAAATGATTGAAAGGTGTTCATACACCAAAAATCGCCTAAGAGACTATGTCGGTTTTACCCTTTGATTTGAATTGAGTTCGATCCAAGGGCTTCATATGCTTTAAATATATCTAATACCTATTCAAAGACTCAAATTTTTTTGGTAATTATTCACAACAAGATGATTTGAGAGGTGTTCATACGCCACAAATCGCCTAAGAGACTATGACGGTTTTACCCTTTGATTTTAAATAATCATGATCCAATGGCTTCATATGATTGAAATATATCTAATACCAATTCATGGAGTCAAAAGTATTTAGTAATTAAGCACAAAAAAGATTTAAAAGGTGTTCATACACCACAAATCGCCTAAGAGACTATGACGGTTTTACCCTTTCATTTTAATTTAGTTTGATAGAAAGTCTTCATATGCTTCAAATATATCTAATACCTATTCAAGGACTCAAAAATATTTGTTGATTATTCACAACGAAATGATTTGAAAGGTTTTCATACACCACAAATCACCTAAGAGACTATGACGATTTTACTCTTTGATATGAAATAAGTTTGATCCAAGGACTTCATATGATTGAAATATATCTAATACATATTCAAGGAGTCAAAAATATTTGGTAATTAACCAAAAAAAATGATTTGAAAGGTGTTCATATACCACAAATCCCCTAAGAGACTATGACGGTTTTACCCTTTCATTTGAATTGAGTTTGATCTAAGGTCTTCATATGCTTTAAATAGGTCGAATACCTATTCAAGGACTCATAAATATTCACAAGAAAATGATTTGAAAGGTGTTCATACACCACAAATCGGCTCAGAAACTTTGACGGTTTTACACTTTGATTAAATAGAGTTTGATCCAAGGGCTTCATATGCTTTAAATATATCTGATACATATTCAAGGAGTCCGAATTATTTTGTAAATATTCTCAACAAAATAATTTGAAAGGTGTTCATACACCGCAAATCGCCTAAGAGACTATGACAGTTTTACCCTTTAATTTGGATTGAGTTTGATACAAGGGCTTCATGTGCTTTAAATATATCTAATACCTATTTAAGGACTAAAAAATATTTGGTAATTATTCATAACAAAATAATTTGAAAAGTGTTCATACACCAAAAATCGCCTAAGAAACTTTAACGGTTGTACCCTTTGAATTGAAATAAGTTTAATCCAACGGCTTACATGATGAAATATACCTAATAGCAATTCAAGCAGTGAAAAATATTTGGTAATTAAGTAAAAAAAATGATTTGAAAGGCGTTCATACACCAAAAATCGCCTAAGAGACTATGACGGTTTTACCCTTTGATATGAAATAAGTTTGATCTATGGGCATCATATGATTGAAATATATCGAATATCTATTCAAGGAGTCAAAAATATTTGGTAATTAAGCACAAAAAATGATTTGAAAGGTGTTCATACACCACATATCCCCTAAGAGCCTATGACAGTTTTACCCTTTGATTTTAATTGTGGTGGATCCAAGGGCTTCATATGCTTTAAAAAGATCTAATACCTATTCAAGGACTCAATAATATTTGCTAATTATTCCCAACAAAATGATTAGAAAGGTGTTCATTCCCTACAAATCGCCTAAGAGACTATGACGGTTTTACCCTTTGATTTGAATTGAGTTTGATCCAAGGAGCTCATGTGCTTTAAATAGATCTAATACCCAATCAAGGACTCAAAAATATTTGGTAATTATTCTCAACAAAATGATTTGATAGGTGTTCATTTACCACAAATCGCCTAAGGGACTATGACGGTTTTACCCTTTGTTTTTAATTGAGTTTGATCCAACGGCTTCATATGCAGTAAATATCTCTAATACCGATTCAGGGAATCAAAAATATATGGTAATTATTTACAACAAAATAATTGGAAAGGTGTTCATACACCACATATCGCCTAAGAGACTATGACGGTTTTACCCTTGATTTTAAATAATTATGATCAAAGTGCTACATATGATTGAAATATATCTAATACCGATTTAAGAAGTCCAAAACATTTGGTAATTAAGCACAACAAATGATTTGAAAGGTGTTCATACACAACAAATCACCTAAGAGACTATGACGGTTTTACCCTTTGATTTGAATTGAGTTTGATCCAAGGGCTTCATATGATTTAATTATATCTAATACCTATTCAAGGACTCAAAAAAATTTGATAATTATTCACAACAAAATGATTTGGAAGGTTTTCAGACACCACAAATCACCTAAGAGACTATGACGGTTTTACCCATTGATATCAAAAAAGTTTGATCAAAGGGCTTCATATTATTTAAATATATCTAATGCCTATTCAAGGAGTCAAAATATTTGGTAATCAACCAAAAAAATGATTTGAAATGTGTTCTTACACCACAAATCCCCTAAGAGACTATGACGGTTTTACCCTTTGATTTGAATTGAGTTTGATCCAAGGTCTTCATATGCTTTAAATAGATCGAATACCTATTCAAGGAGTCAAAAATATTTGGTAATTAAGCGCAAAAAATGATTTGAAAGGTGTTCATTCACCATAGATCGCCTAAGAGAGTATGACGGTTTTACCCTTTGATTTTAATTGAGTTTTATCCAAGGGCTTCATAAGCTTTAATTTTATCTAATTACTATTCATGGAGACAAAAATGTTTGGTAATTAAGCACAAAAAATGATTTGAAAGGTGTTCATACACAAAAATTGCCTAAGAGACTATGACGGTTTTACCCATTTGATTTGAATTGAGTTTGATCCAAGGGCTTCATATGCTTTAAATATATCTAATACCTATACAAAGACTCAAAAATATTTGTTAATTATTCACAACAAGATGATTTTAGAGGTGTTCATACGCCACAAATCGCCTAAGAGACTGTGACAGTTTTACCCTTTGATATGAGATAATTTCGATCCACGTTCTCCATATGATTGAAATATATGTAATACGTCTTCAAGGAGTCAAAAATATTTGGTAATTAAGCACAAAAAATGATTTGAAAGGTGTTCATACACCACAAATCCCCGGTTTTACCCTTTGATTTGAATTGAGTTTCATCCAAGTGCTTCATATGCTTTAAATAGATCTAATACCTATTTAAGGACTTGAAAATATTTGGCAATTATTCACAACAAAATGATTTGAATGGTGTTCATTCAACACAAATCGCCTAAGAGACTATGACGATTTAACCCTTTGATATGAAATAAGTTTGATCCAAGGGCTTCATATGATTGAAAAATATTTAATACCTATTCAAGGAGTCAAAAATATTTGGAAATTAGGAACAAAAAAAGATTTGAAAGGTATTCATACACCAAAAATCGCCTAAGAGACTATACCGGTTTTACCCTTTAATTTGAATTGAGTTTTATCCAAGGGCTTCATATGCTTTTAATAGATCTAATACCTATTCATGGACTCAAAATGATTTGAAAGGTCTTCGTACACCACAAGTCGCCTAAGAGACTATGACGATTATACCCTTTGATTTGAATTGAGTTTGATCCAATGGCTTCATATGCTTTAAATATATCAGATAACTATTCAAGGAGTCGGAAATATTTTGAAAATATTCATAACAAAATAATTTGATAGGTGTTCATATACCACAAATCGCCTAAGACACTATGATGCTTTTATCCTTTGATTTGAAATAACTTTGATCCAGGGCCTTTATATGATTAAAATATATCTAATACCTATTCAAGGAGTCAAAAATATTGGCTACTTAAGCACAAAATGATTTGAAACATGACAAATCGCCTAAGAGACTATGACGATTTTACCCTTTGATTTGAATTGAGTTTTATCCAAGGGCTTCATATGCTTTAAATATATCTAATACCCATTCAAGGAGACAAAAATATTTGGTAATTAAGCACAAAAAATGACTTGAAAGGTCTTCATGCACCACAAATCCCTCAAGAGACTATGAAGGTTTTACCCTTTGATTTGTAATGAGTTTGATCCAAGGGCTTCATATTCTTTAAATATATCTAATACCTACTCAAGGAGTCAAAAATATTTGGTAATATTGCACAACCAAAATAATTTGAAAGATGTTCAAACACCACAAATCGCCTAAGAGACTATGACGGTATTACCCTTTAATTTGAAATAAGATTAATTCAAATGGTTCATATGATAGGAATATATCTAATACCTATGCAAGGAGTCAAAAATAATTTGGTAATTCAGCACAAACAATGATTTGAAAGGTGTTTATACACCACAAATTACCGAAGTGAATATGATAGTTTTACCCTTTTATTTAAATTTAGTTTGATCCAAGGACTTCATATGCTTTAAATAGATCTAATACCTATTCAAGGACTCAAAAATATTTGGTAATAATTCACAACAAAATAATTTGTAAGGTGTTCATACGCCACAAATCACCGAAGAGACTATGACGATTTTACCCTTTGATTTGAAATAAGTTGATCCAAGGGCTTCATATGATTGAAATATATCTAATACCGATTCAAGGATTCAAAAATATTTGGTAATTAAGCACAAAATATGATTTGAAAGGTGTTCATACACAAAAAATCGCCTAAGAGACTATGATGGTTTTACCCTTTGAATTGAATTAAGGTTGATCCAAGGGCTTCATATGATTGAAATATACCTAATACCAATTCAAGGAGTCAAATATATTTGGTAAGTAAGCACAAAAAATGATTTGAAAGGTGTTCATACACTAAAAATTGCCTAAGAGATTATGACGATTTTACACTTTGATTTGAATTGAGTTTGATCCAAGGGCTTCATATGCTTTAAATATATCTAATATCTATCAAGGACTCAAAAATATTTGGTAATTAAGCACAAAAAAATAATTTGAAAGGTGTTCATACACCAAAAATAGCCTAAGAGACTTTGACGGTTTTACGCTTTGATTTGAAATAAGTTTGATCCAAGGGCTTCATATGATTGAAATATACCTAATACCAATTCAAGGAATCAAAATATTTTGTAATTAAGCACAAAAAATGATTTGAAAGGCATTCATACACTAAAAATTGCCTAAGATATTATGACGATTTTACCCTTTGATTTGAATTGAGTTTTACCCAAGGGAGTCATATGCTTTAAATTTATCTAATACCTATTCAAGGAGACAAAAATGTTTGGTAATTAAGCACAAAAAATGACTTGAAAGGTGTTCATACACCACAAATCAACTAAGAGACTATGACGGTTTTACCCTTTGATTTGTAATGAGTTTTATCCAAGGGCTTTATATTCTTTAAAAATATCTAATACCTACTCAAGGAGTCAAAAATATTTGGTAATATTGCACAACAAATAATTTGAAAGTTGTTGTTACACCACAGATCCCCTAAGAGACTATGACGGTTTTTCCCTTTGATTTGAATTGAGTTTGATCCAAGGGCTTCATATGCTTTAAATATATCTAATACTTTTTCAAGGACTAAAAAATATTTGGTAATTATTCACAACCAAAGTAATTTGAAAGGTCTTCGTACGCCACAAATCGCCGAAGAGATTATGACGGTTTTATCCTTTGATATGAATTAAGTTTGATCCAAGGGCTTCATATGATTGAAATATATCTAATACCTATTCAAGGAGTCAAAAATATTTGGTAATTAAGCACAAAATACGATTTGAAAGGTGTTCATACACCAAAAATCTCCTAAGAGACTATGACGGTTTTACCCTTTGATTTGAATTGAGTTTTATCCAAGGGCTTCATATGCTTTAAATTTATCCAATAACTATTCAAGGAGACAAAAATGTTTGGTAATTAAGCACAAAATATGATTTGAAATGTGTTCATACACCAAAAATCGCCTAAGAGACTATGACGGTTTTACCCTTTGATTTGAATTGAGTTTTATCCAAGGGCTTCGTATGGTTTAAATTTATCTAATACCTATTCAAATGAAAAAAATAGTTGGTAATTAACCACAACAAATGACTTAAAAGGTGTTCATACACCAAAAATCGCCTAAGTGACTATGACGGTTTTACCCTTTGATTTGAATTGAGTTTTATCCAAGGGCGTCATATGCTTTAAATATATCTAATACCCATTCATGGAGGCAAAAATGCTTGGTAATTAAGCACAAAAAATGACTTGAAAGGTGTTCATACACCACAAATCCTTAAGAGACTATGACGGTTTTTACCCTTTGATTTGAATTGAGATTGATCAAAGTTAATACCTATTCAAGGACTCCAAAATATTTGGTAATTATTCACAAATAAATAAATTTAAAGGTGTTCATACACCACAAATCGCCTAAGAGACTATGACGGTTTAACCTTTTGATTTGAATTGAGTTTGATCCAAGGGCTTCATATGCTATAAATAGATCTAATACGTATATAAGGACTCAAAAATATTTGGCAATTAATCACTACAAAATGATTCGAAAGGTGTTCTATCAACACAAATTGCCTAAGAGACTATGACAGTTTTACCCTTTGATATGAAATAACTTTAATCGAAGGGCTTCATATGATTGAAATATATCTAATACCGATACAAGGAGTCAAAAATATTTGGTAATTAAACACAAAAAATGATTTGAACGGTGTTCATACACCACAAATCCCTAAGAGACTATGACGGTTTTAACCTTTGATTTGAAAGGTATTCATACACCACATATCCCCTAAGAGACTATGACGGTTTTACCCTTTGATTTGAATTGAGGTGGATCAAAGGATTTCATATGCTTTATAAAGATATAATACCTATTCAAGGACTCAAAAATAGTTTGTAATTATTCCCAACAAATTGATTTGAAAGGTGTTCATTCACCACATATCGCCTAAGAGACTATGACAGTTTTACCCTTTAATTTGAATTGAGTTTGATCCAAGGGATTCATATGCTTTAAATATATCTAATACCTATTCAATGACTCAAAAATATTTGGTAATTATTCACAACAAAATGATTTGAAAGATGTTCATACACCACAAATCGCATGAGAGACTATGACGGTTTTACCATTTGATTTGAAATAAGTTTGATCCAACGACTTCACATGATGAAATATACCTAAAACCAATTCAAGGAGTGAAAAATATTTGGTAATTAAGCACAAAAAATGATTTAAAAGGTGTTCATACACCATAAATCGCCTAACAGACTATAACGGTTTTACCCTTTTATTTGAATTGAGTTAGATCCAAGGGCTTCATATGATTTAAATATATCTAATGCCTATTCAAGGACTCAAAAGTTTTTGGTAATTATTCACAACAAAATGATTTCAAAGGTTTTCATACACCACAAATCGCCTATAGAGACTATGATGGTTTTACACTTTGATTTGAAATTAGTTTGATCCAAGTGCTTCATATGATTGAAATATATCTAATACCTACTCAAGGAGTCAAAATTAATTTGGTAATTAACCACAAACAATGATTTGAAAGGTGTTTATACACCACAAATCTCCTTAGAGACTATGACGGTTTTACCCTTTGATTTGAATTGAGTTTGATCTAAGGACTTTATATGATTTAAATAGATCTAATACCTATTAAAGGACGCAAAAATATATGGTAATTATTCACAACAAAATGATTTGAAAGTTATTCATACACAACAAATCTCCTAAGAGACTATGACAATTTTACCCTTTAATTCAAATTGAGTTTGATCCAAGGGCTTCATATGCTTTAAATATATTTAATACCAATTCAATGACACAAAAATATTTGGTAATTATTCACAACAAAATGATTTGCAAGATGTTCATACACCACAAGTCGCCTAAGAGACTATGACGGCTTCACATGATGAAATATACCTAAAACCAATTCAAGGAGTGTAAAATATTGTAATTAACCACAAAAAATGATTTGAAAGGTGTTCTTACAACATAAATCGCCTAAGAGACTATGACAGTTTTACCCTTTGATTTGAATTGAGTTAGATCCAAGGGCTTCATATGCTTTAAATATATCTAATACCTATTCAAGGACTCAAAATTTTTTGGTAATTTTTCACAACAAAATGGTTTCAAAGGTTTTCATACACCACAATCGCCTATAGAGACTATGACAGTTTTACCCTTTGATTTGAAATAAGTTTGATCCAAGTGCTTCATATGATTGAAATATATCTTATATCTATTCAGGGAGTCAAAAATAATTTGGTAATTAAGCACAAACAATGATTTGAAAGGTGTTTATACACCACAAATCCCCTTAGAGACTATGACGGTTTTACCGTTTGATTTGAATTGAGTTTGATCCAAGGACTTCATATGCTTTAAATAGATCTAATACCTATTTAAGGACACAAAATTATATGGTAATTATTCACAATAAAATGACTTGAAAGGTGTTCATTCACCACAAATCGCCTAAGAAAGTATGACGATTTTACGCTTTATTTTGAAATGAGTTTAATCCAAGAGCTTCATATGCTTTATATAGGTCTAATACCTACTCAAGGACTCAAAAATGTTTGGTAATTATACACAACAAAATAATTTGAAAGATGTTCATACACCACAAATCGCCTAAGAGACTATAACGGTTTTACCCTTTGATTTGAAATAAGTTTGATCCAACGACTTTACATGATGAAATATACCTAAAACCAATTCAATGAGGGAGAAATATTTGGTAATTAAGCACAAAAAATGATTTGAAAGGTGTTTATACACCACAAATCGCCTAAGAGACTATGACGGTTTTACACTTTGATTAAATTGAGTTTGATCCAAGGGCCTCATATGCTTTAAGTATATCTCATACATATTTAAGGAGTTAGAATTCTGATGTAAATATTCACAACAAAATTATTTGAAAGGTGTTCATACACCACAAATCGCCTAAGAGACTATGACGGTTTTACCCTTTAATTTGAATTGAGTTTGATCCAAGGGCTTCATATGCTTTAAATATATCTAATAACCATTCAAGGATTCTAAAATATTTGGTAATTAAGCACAAAAAATGATTTGAAAGGTGTTCATACACCCCATATCGCCTAAGAGACTATGACGGTTTTACCCTTTGATATAAATTGACGTGGATCCAAGGTCTTCATATGCTTTAAAAAGATCTAATACCTATTCAAGGACTCAAAAATATTTGGTAATTATTTTCAACAAAATGATTTGAAAGGTGTTCATTCACCACATATCCCCTAAGAGACTATTACTGTTTTACCCTTTGATTTGAATTGAGGTGGATCAAAGGATTTCATATTCTTTAAAAAGATATAATACATATTCAAAGACTCAAAAATATTTGGTAATTATTTTCAACAAAATGATTTGAAAGGTGTTCATTCACCACATATCCTCTAAGAGACTATAACGGTTTTACCCTTTGATTTAAATTGAGGTGGATCAAAGGATTTCATATGCTTTAAAATGATATAATATATATTCAAGGACTCAAAAATATTTGGTAATTGTTCCCAACAAATTGATTTGAAAGGTGTTCATTCACCACAAAACGCCTAAGAGACTATGACGGTTTTACCCTTTAATTTGAATTTAGTTTGATCCAAGGGCTTCATATGCTTTAAATATATCTAATACCTATTCAATGACCGAAAAATATTTGGTAATTTTTCACAACAAAATGATTTGAAAGATGTTCATAGACCACAAATCGCCTGAGAGACTATAACGGGTTTACCCTTTAATTTGAAATAAGTTTGATCCAACGACTTCACATGATGAAATATACCTAAAACCAATTCAAGGAGTGAAAAATATTTTGTAATTAAGCACAAAATATTATTTGAAAGGTGTTCATACACCATAAATCGCCTAACAGACTATGACGGTTTTACCCTTTGATTTGAATTGAGTTAGATCCAAGGCCTTCATATGCTTTAAATATATCTAATACCGTCATAGTCTCTTAGGCGATTTGTGGTGTATGAAAATCTTTCAAATCATTTTGTTGTGAATAATTGCCAAATATTTTTGAGTCATTGAATAGTTATTATATATATTTAAAGCATATGAAGTCCTTGGATCAAACTCAATTCAAATTAAAGGGTAAAACCGTCATAGTCTCTTAAGCGATTTGTGGTGTATGAACACCTTTCACATAATTTTGTTGTGAATATTTACATAAGAATTCTGACTCCTTCAATATGTATTAGATATATTTAAAGCATATGAAGCACTTGGCTCAAACTCAATTTAATCAAAGTGTAAAACCGTCGTAGTCTCTTAGGCGATTTGTGGTGTATAAACACCTTTCAAATCATTTTTTGTGCTTAATTACCAAATATTTTTCACTCATTGAATTTGTTTTAGGTATATTTCATCATGTAAAGTCGTTGGATCAAACTTATTTCAAATCTAAAGGTAAAACCGTCATAGTCTCTTAGGCGATTTGTGGTGTATGAACATCTTTTAAATTATTTTGTTGTGAATAATTACCAAATATTTTTGAGTCCTTGAGTAGGTATTAGATCTATATAAAGCATATGAAGCTCTTGGTTTAAACATAATTCAAAATAAAGCGTAAAATCGTCATACTTTCTTAGGCGATTTGTGGTGAATGAACACCTTTCAAGTCATTTTGTTGTGAATAATTACCATATAATTTCGTGTCCTTAAATAGGTATTAGATCTATTTAAAGCATGTGAAGTCCTTGGATCAAACTCAATTCAAATCAAAGGGTAAAACCGATAGTCTCTAAGGGGATTTGTGGTGTATAAACACCTTTCAAATCATTGTTTGTGCTTAATTACCATATTATTTTTGACTCCTTGAATACGTATTAGATATATTTCAATCATATGAAGTACTTGGATCAAACTTTTTTAAAATCAAAGGGTAAAACCGTCATAGTCTCTATAGGCGATTGTAGTGTATGAACACCTTTCAAATTATTTTGATCGTGAATAATTACCAAATATTTTTGAGTCCTTGAATTGGTATTAGATATATTTAAAGCATATGAAGTCCTTGGATCCACCTCAATTCAAATCAAAGGGTAAAACTGTCATAGTCTCTTAGGGGATATGTGGTGTATGAACAACTTTCAAATCATTTTTTGTGCTTAATTACCAAATATTTTTGAATCCTTAAATATATATTAGATATATTTCAATCATATGAAGCCATTGGATCAAACTTATTTCATATCAAAAGTTAAACCATCATAGTCTCTTAGGCGATTTGTGGTGTATGAAAACCTTTGAAATCATTTTGTTGTGAATAATTACCAAAAACTTTTGAGTCCTTGAATAGGTATTAGATATATTTAAAGCATATGAAGCCCTATGATCTAACTCAATTCAAATCAAAGGGTAAAACCGTCATAGTCTCTTAGGCGATTTATGGTGTATGAACACCTTTCAAATCATTTTTAGTGCTTAATTACCAAATTTTTTTCACTCCTTGAATTGGTTTTAGGTATATTTCATCATGTGAAGCCGTTGGATCCAACTTATTTCAAATCAAAGAATAAAACCGTCATAGTCGCTTAGGCGATGTGTGGTGTTTGAGGATTTTTCAAATCATTTCTTTGTGAATAATTACCAAATATTTTTGAGTCATTTAATAGGTATTAGATATATTTAAAGCATATGAAGCCCTTGGATCAAACTCAATTCAAATTAAAGGGTAAAACCGTCATAGTCTCTTAGGAGATTTGTTGTGTATGATCACCTTTCAAATCATTTTGTTGTGAATAATTACCATATATTTTTGTGTCCTTTAATAGGTATTAGATCTATTTAAATCATATAAAGTCCTTGGATCAAACTCAATTCAAATCAAAGGGTAAAACCGTCATAGTCTCTAAGGAGATTTGTGGTGTATAAAGACCTTTCAAATCATTGTTTGTGCTTAATTACCAAATTAATTTTGACTCCTTGAGTAGGTATTAGATATATTTCAATCATATGAAGCACTTGGATCAAACTTATTTCAAATCAAAGTGTAAAACCATCATAGTCTCTATAGGCAATTTGTGGTGTATGAAAACCTTTGAAATCAATTTGTTGTGAATAATTACCAAAAACTTTTGAGTCCTTGAATAGGTCTTAGATATATTTAAAGACTATGAAGCCCTTGGATCTAACTTAATTCAAATAAAAGGGTAAAACCGTCATAGTCTCTTAGGCAGTTTATGGTGTATGCACACCTTTCAAATCATTTTTTGTGCTTAATTACCAATTATTTTTCACTTCTTGAATTGGTTTTAGGTATATTTCATCATGTGAAGCCGTTGGTTCAAACTTATTTCAAATCAAAGGGTAAAACCATCATAGTCTCTTAGGCGATTTGTGGTGTATGAAAATCTTTCAAATCATTTTGTTGTGAATAATTACCATATATTTTTGAGTCATTGAATTGTTATTATATATATTTAAAGCATATGAATTCCTTGGATCAAACTCGATTCAAATTAAAGGGTAAAACCGTCATAGTCTCTTAAGCGATTTGTGGTGTATGAAAACCTTTCACATAATTTTGTTGTGAATATTTACATAAGAATTCTGACTCCTTGAATATGTATTAGATATATTTAAAGCATATGAAGCACTTGGCTCAAACTCAATTTAATCAAAGTGTAAAACCGTCGTAGTCTCTTAGGCAATTTGTGGTGTATAAACACCTTTCAAGTCATTTTTTGTGCTTAATTACCAAATATTTTTCACTCATTGAATTTGTTTTAGGTATATTTCATCATGTAAAGTCGTTGGATCGAACTTATTTGAAATCTAAAGGTAAAACCGTCATAGTCTCTTAGGCGATTTGTGGTGTATGAACATCATTTAAATTATTTTGTTGTGAATAATTACCAAATATTTTTGAGTCCTTGAGTAGGTATTAGATCTATATAAAGCATATGAAGCTCTTCGATTAAACATAATTCAAAATAAAGCGTAAAGTCGTCATACTTTCTTAGGCGATTTGTGGTGAATGAACACCTTTCAAGTCATTTTGTTGTGAATAATTACCATATAATTTCGTGTCCTTAAATAGGTATTAGATCTATTTAAAGCATATGAAGTCCGTGGATCAAACTCAATTCAAATCAAAGGGTAAAACCGTCATAGTCTCTAAGGGGATTTGTGGTGTATAAACACCTTTCAAATCATTGTTTGTGCTTAATTACGAAATTATTTTTGACTCCTTGAATACTTATTAGATATATTTCAATCATATGAAGTACTTGGATCAAACTTTTTTAAAATCAAAGGGTAAAACCGTCATAGTCTCTATAGGTGATTGTAGTGTATGAACACCTTTCAAATTATTTTGATCGTGAATAATTACCAAATATTTTTGAGTCCTTGAATTGGTATTAGATATATTTAAAGCATATGAAGTCCTTGGATCCACCTCAATTCAAATCAAAGGGTAAAACTGTCATAGTCTCTTAGGGGATATGTGGTGTATGAACATCTTTCAAATCATTTTTTGTGCTTAATTACCAAATATTTTTGAATCCTTAAATATATATTAGATATATTTCAATCATATGAAGCCATTGGATCAAACTTATTTCATATCAAAAGTTAAACCATCATAGTCTCTTAGGCGATTTGTGGTGTATGAAAACCTTTGAAATCATTTTGTTGTGAATAATTACCAAAAACTTTTGAGTCCTTGAATAGGTATTAGATATATTTAAAGCATATGAAGCCCTATGATCTAACTCAATTCAAATCAAAGGGTAAAACCGTCATAGTCTCTTAGGCGATTTATGGTGTATGAACACCTTTCAAATCATTTTTAGTGCTTAATTACCAAATATTTTTCACTCCTTGAATTGGTTTTAGGTATATTTCATTATGTGAAGCCGTTGGATCGAACTTATTTCAAATCAAAGAATAAAACCGTCATAGTCTCTTAGGCGATGTGTGGTGTATGAACATCTTTCAAATCATTTCTTTGTGAATAATTACCAAATATTTTTGAGTCATTTAATAGGTATTATATATATTTAAAGCATATGTAGCCCTTGGATCAAACTCAATTCAAATTAAATGGTAAAACCGTCATAGTCTCTTAGGAGATTTGTTGTGTATGATCACCTTTCAAATCATTTTGTTGTGAATAATTACCATATATTTTTGTGTCCTTTAATAGGTATTAGATCTATTTAAATCATATAAAGTCCTTGGATCAAACTCAATTCAAATCAAAGGGTAAAACCGTTATAGTCTCTAAGGAGATTTGTGGTGTATAAAGACCTTTCAAATCATTGTTTGTGCTTAATTACCAAATTAATTTTGACTCCTTGAGTAGCTATTAGATATATTTCAATCATATGAAGCACTTGGATCAAACTTATTTAAAATCAAAGTGTAAAACCATCATAGTCTCTATAGGCAATTTGTGGTGTATGAAAACCTTTGAAATCAATTTGTTGTGAATAATTACCAAAAACTTTTGAGTCCTTGAATAGGTATTAGATATATTTAAAGCATATGAAGCCCTTGGATCTAACTTAATTCAAATAAAAGGGTAAAACCGTCATAATCTCTTAGGCGATTTATGGTGTATGAACACCTTTCAAATCATTTTTTGTGCTTAATTACCAAATATTTTTCACTTCTTGAATTTGTTTTAGGTATATTTCATCATGTGAAGCCGTTGGATCAAACTTATTTCAAATCAAAGGGTAAAACCGTCATAGTCTCTTAGGCGATTTGTGGTGTATGAAAATCTTTCAAATCATTTTGTTGTGAATAATTACCAAATATTTTTGAGTCATTGAATAGTTATTATATACATTTAAAGCATATGAAGTCCTTGGATCAAACTCAATTCAAATTAAAGGGTAAAACCGTCATAGTCTCTTAAGCGATTTGTGGTGTATGAACACCTTTCACATAATTTTGTTGTGAATATTTACATAAGAATTCTGACTCCTTGAATATGTATTAGATATATTTAAAGCATATGAAGCACTTGGATCAAACTCAATTTAATCAAAGTGTAAAATCGTCGTAGTCTCTTAGGCGATTTGTGGTGTATAAACACCTTTCAAATCATTTTTTGTGCTTAATTACCAAATATTTTTCACTCATTGAATTGGTTTTAGGTATATTTCATCATGTAAAGTCGTTGGATCAAACTTATTTCAAATCTAAAGGTAAAACCGTCATAGTCTCTTAGGCGATTTGTGGTGTATGAACATCTTTCAAATTATTTTGTTGTGAATAATTACCAAATATTTTTGAGTCCTTGAGTAGGTATTAGATCTATATAAAGAATATGAAGCTCTTGGATTAAACATAATTCAAAATAAAGCGTAAAATCGTCATACTTTCTTAGGCGATTTGTGGTGAATGAACACCTTTCAAGTCATTTTGTTGTGAATAATTACCATATAATTTCGTGTCCTTAAATAGGTATTAGATCTATTTAAAGCATATGAAGTCCTTGGATCAAACTCAATTCAAATCAAAGGGTAAAACCGTCATAGTCTCTAAGGGGATTTGTGGTGTATAAACACCTTTCAAATCATTGTTTGTGCTTAATTACCAAATTATTTTTGACTCCTTGAATACGTATTAGATATATTTAAATCATATGAAGCACTTGGATCAAACTTATTTAAAATCAAAGGGTAAAACCGTCATAGTCTCTATAGGCGATTGTAGTGTATGAACACCTTTCAAATTATTTTGATCGTGAATAATTACCAAATATTTTTGAAACCTTAAATTGGTATTAGATATATTGAAAGCATATTAAGTCCTTGGATCCACCTCAATTCAAATCAAAGGGTAAAACTGTCATAGTCTCTTAGGGGATATGTGGTGTATGAACATCTTTCAAATCATTTTTTGTGCTTAATTACCAAATATTTTTGAATCCTTAAATATATATTAGATATATTTCAATCATATGAAGCCATTGGATCAAACTTATTTCATATCAAAAGTTAAACCATCATAGTCTCTTAGGCGATTTGTGGTGTATGAAAACCTTTGAAATCATTTTGTTGTGAATAATTACCAAAAAATTTTGAGTCCTTGAATAGGTATTAGATATATTTAAAGCATATGAAGCCCTTGGATCTAACTCAATTCAAATCAAAGGGTAAAACCGTCATAGTCTCTTAGGCGATTTATGGTGTATGAACACCTTTCAAATCATTTTTTGTGCTTAATTACCAAATATTTTTCACTCCTTGAATTAGTTTTAGGTATATTTTATCATGTGAAGCCGTTGGATCCAACTTATTTCAAATCAAAGGGTAAAACCGTCAGTCTCTTAGGCGATTTGTGGTCTATGAACATCTTTTAAATCATTTTGTTGTGAATAATTACCAAATATTTTTGAGTCATTGATTAGGTATTATATATATTTAAAGCATATGAAGCCCTTGGATCAAACTCTATTCAAATCAAAGGGTAAAACCGTCATAGTCTCTAAGGAAATTTGTGGTGTATAAACACCTTTCAAATCATTGTTTGTGCTTAATTACCAAATTAATTTTGACTCCTTCAGTAGGTATTAGATATATTTCATTCATATGAATCACTTGGATCAAACTTTTTCAAATCAAAGTGTAAAACCATCATAGTCTCTATAGGCGATTTCTGGTGTATGAAAACCTTTGAAATCATTTTGTTGTGAATAATTACCAAAAACTTTTGAGTCCTTGAATAGGTATTAGATATATTTAAAGCATATGAAGCCCTTAGATCTAACTCAATTCAAATCAAAGGGTAAAACTGTCATAGTCTTTTAGGCGATTTATGGTATATGAACACCTTTTAAATCATTTTTTGTGCTTAATTACCAAATATTTTTCACTCCTCGAATTGGTTTTAGGTATATTTCATCATGCGAAGCCGTTGGATCCAACATATTTCAAATCAAAGGGTAAAACAGTCATAGTCTCTTAGGCGATTTGTGGTGTATGAACATCTTTCAAATCATTTTGTTGTGAATAATTACCAAATATTTTTGAGTCATTGAATAGGTATTATATATATTTAAAGCATATAAAGCCCTTGGATCAAACTCAATTTGAATTAAAGGGTAAAATTGTTATAGTCTCTTAGGAGATTTGTTGTGTATAGACACCTTTCAAATCATTTTGTTGTGAATAATTACCATATATTTTTGTGTCCTTTAATAGGTATTAGATCAATTTAAATCATATAAAGTCCTTGGATCAAACTAAATTCAAATCAAAGGGTAAAACCGTCATAGTCTCTAAGGATATTTGTGGTGTATAAAGACCTTTCAAATCATTGTTTGTGCTTAATTACCAAATTAATTTTGACTCCTTGAGTAGGTATTAGATATATTTCAATCATATGAAGAACTTGGATCAAACTTATTTCAAATCAAAGTGTAAAACCATCATAGTCTCTATAGGCAATTTGTGGTGTATGAAAACCTTTGAAATCAATTTGTTGTGAATAATTACCAAAAACTTTTGAGTCCTTGAATAGGTATTAGATATATTTAAAGCATATGAAGCCCTTGGATCTAACTTAATTCAAATAAAAGGGTAAAACCGTCATAATCTCTTAGGCGATTTATGGTGTATGAACACCTTTCAAATCATTTTTTGTGCTTAATTACCAAATATTTTTCACTTCTTGAATTTGTTTTAGGTATATTTCATCATGTGAAGCCGTTGGATCAAACTTATTTCAAATCAAAGGGTAAAACCGTCATAGTCTCTTAGGCGATTTGTGGTGTATGAAAATCTTTCAAATCATTTTGTTGTGAATAATTACCAAATATTTTTGAGTCATTGAATAGTTATTATATACATTTAAAGCATATGAAGTCCTTGGATCAAACTCAATTCAAATTAAAGGGTAAAACCGTCATAGTCTCTTAAGCGATTTGTGGTGTATGAACACCTTTCACATAATTTTGTTGTGAATATTTACATAAGAATTCTGACTCCTTGAATATGTATTAGATATATTTAAAGCATATGAAGCACTTGGATCAAACTCAATTTAATCAAAGTGTAAAATCGTCGTAGTCTCTTAGGCGATTTGTGGTGTATAAACACCTTTCAAATCATTTTTTGTGCTTAATTACCAAATATTTTTCACTCATTGAATTGGTTTTAGGTATATTTCATCATGTAAAGTCGTTGGATCAAACTTATTTCAAATCTAAAGGTAAAACCGTCATAGTCTCTTAGGCGATTTGTGGTGTATGAACATCTTTCAAATTATTTTGTTGTGAATAATTACCAAATATTTTTGAGTCCTTGAGTAGGTATTAGATCTATATAAAGAATATGAAGCTCTTGGATTAAACATAATTCAAAATAAAGCGTAAAATCGTCATACTTTCTTAGGCGATTTGTGGTGAATGAACACCTTTCAAGTCATTTTGTTGTGAATAATTACCATATAATTTCGTGTCCTTAAATAGGTATTAGATCTATTTAAAGCATATGAAGTCCTTGGATCAAACTCAATTCAAATCAAAGGGTAAAACCGTCATAGTCTCTAAGGGGATTTGTGGTGTATAAACACCTTTCAAATCATTGTTTGTGCTTAATTACCAAATTATTTTTGACTCCTTGAATACGTATTAGATATATTTAAATCATATGAAGCACTTGGATCAAACTTATTTAAAATCAAAGGGTAAAACCGTCATAGTCTCTATAGGCGATTGTAGTGTATGAACACCTTTCAAATTATTTTGATCGTGAATAATTACCAAATATTTTTGAAACCTTAAATTGGTATTAGATATATTGAAAGCATATTAAGTCCTTGGATCCACCTCAATTCAAATCAAAGGGTAAAACTGTCATAGTCTCTTAGGGGATATGTGGTGTATGAACATCTTTCAAATCATTTTTTGTGCTTAATTACCAAATATTTTTGAATCCTTAAATATATATTAGATATATTTCAATCATATGAAGCCATTGGATCAAACTTATTTCATATCAAAAGTTAAACCATCATAGTCTCTTAGGCGATTTGTGGTGTATGAAAACCTTTGAAATCATTTTGTTGTGAATAATTACCAAAAAATTTTGAGTCCTTGAATAGGTATTAGATATATTTAAAGCATATGAAGCCCTTGGATCTAACTCAATTCAAATCAAAGGGTAAAACCGTCATAGTCTCTTAGGCGATTTATGGTGTATGAACACCTTTCAAATCATTTTTTGTGCTTAATTACCAAATATTTTTCACTCCTTGAATTAGTTTTAGGTATATTTTATCATGTGAAGCCGTTGGATCCAACTTATTTCAAATCAAAGGGTAAAACCGTCAGTCTCTTAGGCGATTTGTGGTCTATGAACATCTTTTAAATCATTTTGTTGTGAATAATTACCAAATATTTTTGAGTCATTGATTAGGTATTATATATATTTAAAGCATATGAAGCCCTTGGATCAAACTCTATTCAAATCAAAGGGTAAAACCGTCATAGTCTCTAAGGAAATTTGTGGTGTATAAACACCTTTCAAATCATTGTTTGTGCTTAATTACCAAATTAATTTTGACTCCTTCAGTAGGTATTAGATATATTTCATTCATATGAATCACTTGGATCAAACTTTTTTCAAATCAAAGTGTAAAACCATCATAGTCTCTATAGGCGATTTCTGGTGTATGAAAACCTTTGAAATCATTTTGTTGTGAATAATTACCAAAAACTTTTGAGTCCTTGAATAGGTATTAGATATATTTAAAGCATATGAAGCCCTTAGATCTAACTCAATTCAAATCAAAGGGTAAAACTGTCATAGTCTTTTAGGCGATTTATGGTATATGAACACCTTTTAAATCATTTTTTGTGCTTAATTACCAAATATTTTTCACTCCTCGAATTGGTTTTAGGTATATTTCATCATGCGAAGCCGTTGGATCCAACATATTTCAAATCAAAGGGTAAAACAGTCATAGTCTCTTAGGCGATTTGTGGTGTATGAACATCTTTCAAATCATTTTGTTGTGAATAATTACCAAATATTTTTGAGTCATTGAATAGGTATTATATATATTTAAAGCATATAAAGCCCTTGGATCAAACTCAATTTGAATTAAAGGGTAAAATTGTTATAGTCTCTTAGGAGATTTGTTGTGTATAGACACCTTTCAAATCATTTTGTTGTGAATAATTACCATATATTTTTGTGTCCTTTAATAGGTATTAGATCAATTTAAATCATATAAAGTCCTTGGATCAAACTAAATTCAAATCAAAGGGTAAAACCGTCATAGTCTCTAAGGATATTTGTGGTGTATAAAGACCTTTCAAATCATTGTTTGTGCTTAATTACCAAATTAATTTTGACTCCTTGAGTAGGTATTAGATATATTTCAATCATATGAAGAACTTGGATCAAACTTATTTCAAATCAAAGTGTAAAACCATCATAGTCTCTATAGGCGATTTGTGGTGTATGAAAACCTTTGAAATCATTTTGTTGTGAATAAATACCAAAAACTTTTGAGTCCTTGAATAGGTATTAGATATATTTAAAGCATATGAAGCCCTTGGATCTAACTCAATTCAAATAAAAGGGTAAAACCGTCATAGTCTGTATGGCGATTTATGGTGTATGAACACCTTTCAAATCATTTTGTTGTGAATAATTACCAAATTTTTTTGAGTCATTGAATAGGTATTATATTTATTTGAACCATATGAAGCCCTTGGATCAAACTCAATTTGAATTAAAGGGTAAAACCGTCATAGTCTCTTAGGAGATTTGTTGTGTATGAACACCTTTCTAATCATTTTGTTGTGAATAATTACCATATATTTTTGTGCACTTAAATAGGTATGAGATCTATTTAAATCATATAAAGTCCTTGGATCAAACTCAATTCAAATCAAAGGGTAAAACCGTCATTGTCTCTAAGGAGATTTGTGGTGTATAAACACCTTTCAAATCATTGTTTGTGCTTAATTACAAAATTAATTTTGACTCCTTCAGTAGGTATTAGATATATTTCAATCATATGAAGCACTTGGATCAAACATTTTTCTAATCAAAGTGTAAAACCATCATAGTCTCTATAGGCGATTTTTGGTGTATGAAAACCTTTGAAATCATTTTGTTGTGAATAATTACCTAAAACTTTTGAGTCCTTTAATAGGTATAAGATATATTTAAAGCATATGAAGCCCTTGATCTAACTCAATTCAAATCAAAGGGTAAAACCGTCATAGTCTGTTATGCGATTTATGGTGTATGAACACCTTTCAAATCATTTTTTGTGCTTAATTACCAAATATTTTTCACTTCTTGAATTGGTTTTAGGTATATTTCATCATGTGAAGTCGTTGGATCAAACTTATTTCAAATCAAAGGGTAAAACCGTCATAGTCTCTCAGGCGATTTGTGGTGTATGAACATCTTTCAAATCATTTTGTTGTGAAAAATTACCCAATATTTTTGAGTCATTGAATAGGTATTGGATATATTTAAAGCATATGAAGCCCTTGGATGAAACTGAATTCAAATTAAAGGGTAAAACCGTCCTAGTCCCTTAGGCTATATGTGGTGAATGAACACCTTTCAAATCAATTTGTTGGGATTAATTACCAAATATATTTGAGTCCTTGAATAGGTATTATATCTTTTTAAAGCATATGAAATCCTTTCATCCACCTCAATTCAAATCAAAGGGTAAAACCGTTATAGTCTCTTAGGGGATATGTGGTGAATGAACACCTTTCAAATCATTTTGTTGAAAATAATTACCAAATATTTTTGAGTCCTTGAATAGGTATTAGATCTTTTTAAAGCATATGAAGTCCTTGGATCCACCTTAATTCAAATCAAAGGGTAAAACCGTCATAGTCTCTTTGGGGATATGTGTTGTATGAACACCTTTCAAATCATTTTTTGTGCTTAATTACCAAATATTTTAGAATCCTTGAATAGTTATTAGATATATTTAAAGCATATGAAGCCCTTGGATCAAACTCAATTCAAATTAAAGGGTAAAACCATCATAGTCTCTTAGGCGATTTGTGGTGTATGAACACCTTTCAAATAATTTTGTTGTGAATATTTACATAAGAATTTTTATTCCTTGAATATGTATCAGATATACTAAAAGCATATGAGTCCCTTGGATCAAACTAAATTTTATCAAAGTGTAAAACCGTCATAGTCTCTTAGGCGATTTGTAGTGTATAAACACCTTTCAAATCAATTTTTTTGTGCTTAATTACCAAATATTTTTCACTCATTGAATTGGTTTTAGGTATATTTCATCATCTAAAGTCGTTGGATCAAACTTATTTCAAATCAAAGGGTAAAACCGTCATAGTCTCTTAGGCGATTTGTGGTGTATGAAAATGTTTCAAATTATTTTGTTGTGAATAATTACCAAATATATTTGAGTCCTTGAGTAGGTATTAGATCTATATAAAGCATATGAAGCTCTTGGATTAAACTCAATTCAAAATAAAGAGTAAAATCGTCATACTTTCTTATGCGATTTGTGGTGAATGAACATCTTTCAAGTCATTTTGTTGTGAATAATTACCATATAATTTTGTGTCCTTAAATAGGTATTAGATCTATTTAAAGCAAATGAAGTCCTTGGATCCACCTCAGTTCAAATCAAAGGGTAAAACCGTCATAGTCTCTAAGGGGATTTGTGGTGTATAATCACCTTCCAAATCATTGTTTGTGCTTAATTACCAAATTATTTTTGACTCCTTGAATATATATTAGATATATTTCAATCATATGAAGCCGTTGGATCAAACTTATTTCATATCAAAGGGTAAAACCGTCATAGTCTCTTAGGCGATTTGTGATGTATGAAAACCTTTGAAATCATTTTGTTGTGAATAATTACCAAAAAAATTTGAGTCCTTCAATAGGTATTAGATATATTTAAAGCATATGAAGCCCTTGGATCTAACTCAATTCAAATCAAAGGGTAAAACTGTCATAGTCTCTTAGGCGATTTATGGTGTAAGAACACCTTTCAAATCATTTTTTGTGCTTAATTGCCAAATATTTTTCACTCCTTGAATTGGTTTTAGGTATATTTCATCATGTGAAGCCGTTGGATCCACCTTATTTAAAATCAAAGGGTAAAACCGTCATAGTCTCTTAAGCGATTTGTGGTATATGAACGTCTTTCAAATCATTTTGTTATGAATAATTACCAAGTATTTTTGAGTCATTGAATAGGTATTAGATATATTTAAAGAATATGAAGCCGTTGGATCAAACTCAATTTGAATTAAAGGGTAAAACCGTCATAGTCTCTTAGGAGATTTGTTGTGTATGAACACCTTTCAAATAATTTTGTTGTGAATAATTACCATATATTTATTGTCCTTTAATAGGTATTAGATCTATTTAAATCATATAAAGTCCTTGGATCAAACTCAATTCAAATCAAAGGGTAAAACCGTCATAGTCTCTAAGGAGATTTGTGGTGTATAAACACCTTTCAAATCATTGTTTGTGCTTAATTACCAAATTAATTTTGACTCCTTGAGTAGGTATTAGATATATTTCAATCATATGAAGCACTTGGATCAAACTTATTTCAAATCAAAGTGTAAAACCATCATAGTCCCTATAGGCGATTTGTGGTGTATGAAAACCTTTGAAATCATTTTGTTGTGAATAATTACCAAAAACTTTTGAGTCCTTGAATAGGTATTAGATATATTTAAATCATATGAATCCCTTGGATCTAACTCAATTCAAATAAAAGGGTAAAACCGTCATAGTCTGTTAGGCGATTTATGGTGTATGAACGCTTTTCAAATCATTTTTTGTGCTTAATTACCAAATATTTTTCACTCCTTGAATTGGTTTTAGGTATATTTCATCAGGTGAAGTCGTTGGATCAAACTTATTTCACATCAAAGGGTAAAACCGTCATAGTCTCTCAGGCGATTAGTGGTGTATGAACATCTTTCAAATCATTTTGTTGTGAATAATTACCAAATATTTTTGAGTCCTTGAATAGGTATTAGATATATTTAAAGCATATTAAG
Source organism: Patellifolia procumbens (assembly GCA_947645195.1). Lineage (NCBI taxonomy): Eukaryota > Viridiplantae > Streptophyta > Magnoliopsida > Caryophyllales > Amaranthaceae > Patellifolia > Patellifolia procumbens. The sequence continues at coordinate 514,805 of CANSGD010000904.1, forward strand.
CCCTTGGATCTAACTCAATTCAAATCAAAGGGTAAACTGTCATAGTCTCTTAGGCGATTTATGGTGTATGAACACCTTTCAAATCATTTTTTGTGCTTAATTACTAAATATTTTTCACTCCTTGAATTGGTTTTAGGTATATTTCATCATGTGAAGCCTTTGGATCCAACTTATTTCAAATCAAAGGGTAAAACTGTTATAGTCTCTTAGGCGATTTGTGGTGTATGAACATCTTTCAAAACATTTTGTTGTAAATAATTACCAAATATTTTTGAGTCATTGAATAGGTATTATATATATTTAAAGCATATGAAGCCTTTGGATCAAACTCAATTTGAATTAAAGGATAAAACCGTCATAGTCTCTTATGCGATTTGTGGTGTATGAATACCTTTCAAATCATTTGTTGTGCTTAATTACCAAATATTTTTCACTCCTTGAATTGGTTTTAGGTATATTTCATCAGGTGAAGTCGTTGGATCAAACTTATTTCAAATCAAAAAGTAAAACCGTCATAGTCTCTCAGGCGATTAGTGGTGTATGAACATCTTTCAAATCATTTTGTTGTGAATAATTACCAAATATTTTTTAGTCCTTGAATAGGTATTAGATATATTTAAAGCATATGAAGCCCTTGGATCTAACTCAATTCAAATCAAAGGGTAAACTGTCATAGTCTCTTAGGCGATTTATGGTGTATGAACACCTTTCAAATCATTTTTTGTGCTTAATTACCAAATATTTTTCACTCCTTGAATTGGTTTTAGGTATATTTCATCATGTGAAGCCTTTGGATCCAACTTATTTCAAATCAAAGGGTAAAACCGTCATAGTCTCTAAGGGGATTTGTGGTGTATAATCACCTTCCAAATCATTGTTTGTGCTTAATTACCAAATTATTTTTGACTCCTTGAATATATATTAGATATATTTCAATCATATGAAGCCGTTGGATCAAACTTATTTCATATCAAAGGGTAAAACCGTCATAGTCTCTTAGGCGATTTGTGATGTATGAAAACCTTTGAAATCATTTTGTTGTGAATAATTACCAAAAAATTTTGAGTCCTTCAATAGGTATTAGATATATTTAAAGCATATGAAGCCCTTGGATCTAACTCAATTCAAATCAAAGGGTAAAACTGTCATAGTCTCTTAGGCGATTTATGGTGTAAGAACACCTTTCAAATCATTTTTTGTGCTTAATTGCCAAATATTTTTCACTCCTTGAATTGGTTTTAGGTATATTTCATCATGTGAAGCCGTTGGATCCACCTTATTTAAAATCAAAGGGTAAAACCGTCATAGTCTCTTAAGCGATTTGTGGTATATGAACGTCTTTCAAATCATTTTGTTATGAATAATTACCAAGTATTTTTGAGTCATTGAATAGGTATTAGATATATTTAAAGAATATGAAGCCGTTGGATCAAACTCAATTTGAATTAAAGGGTAAAACCGTCATAGTCTCGTAGGAGATTTGTTGTGTATGAACACCTTTCAAATAATTTTGTTGTGAATAATTACCATATATTTATTGTCCTTTAATAGGTATTAGATCTATTTAAATCATATAAAGTCCTTGGATCAAACTCAATTCAAATCAAAGGGTAAAACCGTCATAGTCTCTAAGGAGATTTGTGGTGTATAAACACCTTTCAAATCATTGTTTGTGCTTAATTACCAAATTAATTTTGACTCCTTGAGTAGGTATTAGATATATTTCAATCATATGAAGCACTTGGATCAAACTTATTTCAAATCAAAGTGTAAAACCATCGTAGTCCCTATAGGCGATTTGTGGTGTATGAAAACCTTTGAAATCATTTTGTTGTGAATAATTACCAAAAACTTTTGAGTCCTTGAATAGGTATTAGATATATTTAAATCATATGAATCCCTTGGATCTAACTCAATTCAAATAAAAGGGTAAAACCGTCATAGTCTGTTAGGCGATTTATGGTGTATGAACGCTTTTCAAATCATTTTTTGTGCTTAATTACCAAATATTTTTCACTCCTTGAATTGGTTTTAGGTATATTTCATCAGGTGAAGTCGTTGGATCAAACTTATTTCACATCAAAGGGTAAAACCGTCATAGTCTCTCAGGCGTTTAGTGGTGTATGAACATCTTTCAAATCATTTTGTTGTGAATAATTACCAAATATTTTTGAGTCCTTGAATAGGTATTAGATATATTTAAAGCATATTAAGCCCTTGGATCTAACTCAATTCAAATCAAAGGGTAAACTGTCATAGTCTCTTAGGCGATTTATGGTGTATGAACACCTTTCAAATCATTTTTTGTGCTTAATTACTAAATATTTTTCACTCCTTGAATTAGTTTTAGGTATATTTCATCATGTGAAGCCTTTGGATCCAACTTATTTCAAATCAAAGGGTAAAACTGTCATAGTCTCTTAGGCGATTTGTGGTGTATGCACATCTTTCAAAACATTTTGTTGTAAATAATTACCAAATATTTTTGAGTCATTGAATAGGTATTATATATATTTAAAGCATATGAAGCCTTTGGATCAAACTCAATTTGAATTAAAGGATAAAACCGTCATAGTCACTTATGCGATTTGTGGTGTATGAATACCTTTCAAATCATTTGTTGTGCTTAATTACCAAATATTTTTCACTCCTTGAATTGGTTTTAGGTATATTTCATCAGGTGAAGTCGTTGGATCAAACTTATTTCAAATCAAAAAGTAAAACCGTCATAGTCTCTCAGGCGATTAGTGGTGTATGAACATCTTTCAAATCATTTTGTTGTGAATAATTACCAAATATTTTTTAGTCCTTGAATAGGTATTAGATATATTTAAAGCATATGAAGCCCTTGGATCTAACTCAATTCAAATCAAAGGGTAAACTGTCATAGTCTCTTAGGCGATTTATGGTGTATGAACACCTTTCAAATCATTTTTTGTGCTTAATTACCAAATATTTTTCACTCCTTGAATTGGTTTTAGGTATATTTCATCATGTGAAGCCTTTGGATCCAACTTATTTCAAATCAAAGGGTAAAACCGTCATAGTCTCTTAGGCGATTTGTGGTGTATGAACATCTTTCAAATCATTTTGTTGTAAATAATTACCAAATATTTTTGAGTCATTGAATAGGTATTATATATATTTAAAGCATATGAAGCCTTTGGATCAAACTCAATTTGAATTAAAGGATAAAACCGTCATAGTCTCTTATGCGATTTGTGGTGTATGAACATCTTTCAAATCATTTTGTTGTGAATAATTACCAAATATTTTTGAGTCCTTGAATAGGTATTAGATATATTTAAAGCATATGAAGCCCTTGGATCTAACTCAATTCAAATCAAAGGGTAAACTGTCATAGTCTCTTAGGCGATTTATGGTGTATGAACACCTTTCAAATCATTTTTTGTGCTTAATTACCAAATATTTTTCACTCCTTAATTGGTTTTAGGTATATTTCATCATGTGAAGCCTTTGGATCCAACTTATTTCAAATCAAAGGGTAAAACCGTCATAGTCTCTTAGGCGATTTGTGGTGTATGAACATCTTTCAAATCATTTTGTTGTGAATAATTACCATATATTTTTGAGTCATTGAATAGGTATTATATATATTTAAAGCATATGAAGCCATTGGATCAAACTCAATTTGAATTAAAGGATAAAACCGTCATAGTCTCTTAGGAGATTTGTTGTGTATAAACACCTTTCAAATCATTTTGTTGTGAATAATTACCATATATTTTTGTGTGATTTAATAGGTATTAGATCTATTTAAATCATATAAAGTCCTTGGATCAAACTCAATTCAAATCAAAGGGTAAAACCGTCATAATCTCTAAGGAGATTTGTGGTGTATAAACACCTTTCAAATCATTGTTTGTGCTTAATTACCAAATTAATTTTGACTCCTTCAGTAGGTATTACATATATTTCTATCATATGAAGCACTTGGATCAAACTTATTTCAAATCAAAGTGTAAAACCATCATAGGCTCTATAGGCGATTTGTGGTGTCTGAAAACCTTTGAAATCATTTTATTGTGAATAATTACCAAAAACTTTTGAGTCCTTGAATAGGTATTAGATATATTTAAAGAATATGAAGCCCTTGGATCTAACTCAATTCAAATCAAAGGGTAAAACCGTCATAGTCTGTTAGGCAATTTATGGTGTATGAACACCTTTCAAATTATTTTTTGTGCTTAATTACCGAATATTTTTCACTTCTTGAATTGGATTTTGGTATATTTCATCATGTGAAGTCGTTGGATCAAACTTATTTCAAATCAAAGGGTAAAACCGTCAAAGTCTCTCAGGCGATTTGTGGTGTATGAACATCTTTCACATCATTTTGTTGTGAAAAATTACCAAATATTTTTGAGTCATTGAATAGCTATTAGATATGTTTAAATCATATGAAGCCCTTGGATCAAACTGAATTCAAATTAAAGGGTAAAACCGTCATAGTCTCTTAGGCGATATGTGGTGAATGAAAACCTTTCAAATCATTTTGTTGGGAATAATTACCAAATATTAATGAGTCCTTGAATATGTAATATATCTTTTTAAAGCATATGAAATCCTTTGATCCACCTCAATTCAAATCAAAGGGTAAATCCGTGATAGTCTCTTAGGGGATATGTGGTGAATGAACACCTTTCAAATCATTTTGTTGAAAATAATTACCAAATATATTTGAGTCCTTGAATAGGTATTAGATCTTTTTAAAGCATATGAAGTCCTTGGATCCACCTCAATTCAAATCAAAGGGTAAAACCGTCATAGTCTCTTAGGGGATATGTGGCGTATGAACACCTTTCAAATGATTTTCTGTGCTTAATTACCAAATATTTTAGAATCCTTGAATGGTTATTAGATATATTTAAAGCATATGAAGCCCTTGGATCAAACTCAATTCAAATTAAAGGGTAAAACCGTCATAGTCTCTTAGGCGATTTGTGGTGTATGAACACGTTTCAAATAATTTTGTTGTGAATATTTACATAAGAATTGTAACTCCTTAAATATGTATCAGATATACTTAAAGCCTATGAGGCCCTTGGATCAAACTCAATTTAATCAAAGTGTAAAACCGTCATAGTCTCTTAGGCGATTTGTGGTGTATAAACACCTTTCAAATCATTTTTTGTGCTTAATTATCAAATATTTTTCCCTCATTGAATTGGTTTTAGGTATATTTCATCATGTAAAGTGGTTTGATCAAACTTATTTCAAATCAATGGGTAAAATCGTTATAGTCTCTTAGGCGATTTGTGTTGATGAACATCTTTCAAATTATTTTGCTGCGAATAATTACCAAATATTTTTTAGTCCTTGAGTAGGTATTAGACCTATATAAAGCATATGAAGCTCTTGGATTAAACTCATTTCAAAATAAAGCGTAAAATCGTCATACTTTCTTAGGCGATTTGTGGTGAATGAACACCTTTTGAAGTCATTTTATTGTAAATAATTACCATATAATTTTGTGTCCTTAAATAGGTATTAGATCTATTTAAAGCATATGAAGTCTTTAGATCAAACTCAAGTAAAATCAAAGGGTAAAACCGTCATAGTCTCTAAGGGGATTTGTGGTGTATAAACAACTTTCAAATTATTTTGGTTGTGAATAATTACCAAATATTTGAGTCCTTGATTAGGTATTAGATATATTTCAAGCATATGAAGTCCTTGGATCCACCTCAATTTAAATCAAAGGGTAAAACTGTCATAGTCTCTTAGGGGATATGTGGTGTATGAACACCTTTAAAATCATTTTTTGTGCTTAATTACGAAATATTTTTGACTCCTTGAATATATATAATATATATTTCAGTCATATGAAGCCGTTGGATCGAACTTATTTCATATCAAAGGGTAAAACCGTCATAGTCTCTTCGGCGATTTGAGGTGTATGAAAACCTTTGAAATCATTTTGTTGTGAAAAATTACCAAAAAATTTTGAGTCCTTGAATAGGTATTAGATTTATTTAAATCATATGAAGCCCTTGGATCTAACTCAATTCAAATAAAAGGGTAAAACCGTCATAGTCTGTTAGGCGATTTATGGTGTATGAATACCTTTAAAATCATTTTTTGTGCATAATTACCAAATATTTTTCACTCCATGAATTGGTTTTAGGTATATTTCATCATGTGAAGTCGTTGGATCAAACTTATTTCAAATCAAAGGGTAAAACCGTCATAGTCTCTCAGGCGATTTATGATTTATGAACATCTTTCACATCATTTTGTTGTGAAAAATTACCAAATATTTTTGAGTCATTGAATAGCTATTAGATATATTTAAATCATATGAAGCCCTTGGATCAAACTGAATTCAAATTAAAGGGTAAAACCGTCATAGTCTCTTAGGCGATATGTGGTGAATGAAAACCTTTCAAATCATTTTGTTGGGAATAATTACCAAATATTTTTGAGTCCTTGAATATGTATTATATCTTTTTAAAGCATATGAAATCCTTTGATCCACCTCAATTCAAATCAAAGGGTAAAACCGTAATAGTCTCTTAGGGGATATGTGGTGAATGAACACCTTTCAAATCATTTTGTTGAAAATAATTACCAAATATTTTTGAGTCCTTGAATAGGTATTAGATCTTTTTAAAGCATATGAAGTCCTTGGATCCACCTCAATTCAAATCAAAGGGTAAAACCGTCATAGTCTCTTAGGGGATATGTGGTGTATGAACACCTTTCAAATCATTTTTTGTGCTTAATTACAAAATATTTTAGAATCCTTGAATGGTTATTAGATATATTTAAAGCATATGAAGCCCTTGGATTAAACTCAATTCAAATTAAAGGGTAAAACCGTCATAGGCTCTTAGGCGATTTGTGGTGTATGAACACCTATCAAATAATTTTGTTGTGAATATTTACATAAGAATTCTAACTCCTTAAATATGTATCAGATATACTTAAAGCCTATGAGGCCCTTGGATCAAACTCAAGTCAAATCAAAGGGTAAAACCGTCATAGTCTCTAAGGGGATTTGTGGTGTATAAACACCTTTCAAATCATTGTTTGTGCTTAATTACCAAATTATTGTTGTCTCCTTGAATAGATATTAGATATATTTCAATCATATGAAGCACTTGGATCAAACTTATTTCAAATCAAAGGGTAAAACTGTCATAGTCTCTATAGGCGATTGTGGTGAATGAACACCTTTCAAATTATTTTGGTTGTGAATAATTACCAAATATTTGAGTCCTTGAATAGGTATTAGATATATTTGAAGCATATGAAGTCCTTGGATCCACCTCAATTTAAATCAAATGGTAAAACTGTCATAGTCTCTTACGGGATATGTGGTGTATGAACACCTTTAAAATCATTTTTTGTGCTTAATTACGAAATATTTTTGACTCCTTGAGTATATATAAGATATATTTCAATCATATGAAGCCGTTGGATCGAACTTATTTCAAATCAAAGGGTAAAACCGATATAGTCTCTATAGGCGATTTGTGGTGTATGAACGTCTTTCAAACTATTTTGGTTGGGAATAATTACCAAATATTTTTTAGTCCTTGAATAGGTATTAGATATATTGAAATCATATGAAGCCCTTGGATCTAAATCAATTCAAATCAAAGGATAAAAGCGTCATAGTCTCTTAGGCGATTTATGGTGTATAAACACCTTTCAAATCATTTTTTGTGCTTAATTACCAAATATTTTTCACTCCTTGAATTGGTTTTAGGTATATTTCATCATGTGAAGCCGTTGGATCCAACTTATTTAAAATCAAAGGGTAAAACTGTCATAGTCTCTTAAGCGATTTGTGGTATATGAACGTCTTTCACATCATTTTGTTGTGAATAATTACCAAGTATTTTTGAGTCATTGAATAGGTATTAGATATATTTAAAGCATATGAAGCCCTTGGATCAAACTCAATTTGAATTAAAGGGTAAAACCGTCATAGTCTCTTAGGAGATTTGTTGTGTATGAATACCTTTGAAATCATTTTGTTGTGAATAATTACCATATATTTTTGTGTCCTTTAATAGGTATTAGATCTATTTAAATCATATAAAGTCCTTGGATCAAACTCAATTCAAATCAAAGGGTAAAACCGTCATAGTCTCTAAGGAGATTTGTGGTGTATAAACACCTTTCAAATCATTATTTGTGCTTAATTACCAAATTAATTTTGACTCCTTGAGTAGGTATTAGATATATTTCAATCATATGAAGCACTTGGATCAAACTTATTTCAAATCAAAGTGTAAAACCATCATAGTCTCTATAGGCGATTTATGGTGTATGAAAACCTTTGAAATCATTTTGTTGTGAATAATTACCAAAAACTTCTGAGTCCTTGAATAGGTATTAGATATATTTAAATCATATGAAGCCCTTGGATCTAACTTAATTCAAATAAAAGGGTAAAACCGTCATAGTCTGTTAGGCGATTTATGGTGTATGAACACCTTTAAAATCATTTTTTGTGCATAATTACCAAATATTTTTCACTCCATGAATTGGTTTTAGGTATATTTGATTATGTGAAGTCGTTGGATCAAACTTATTTCAAATCAAAGGGTAAAACCGTCATAGTCTCTCAGGCGATTTGTGGTGTATGAACATCTTTCACATCATTTTGTTGTGAAAAATTACCAAATATTTTTGAGTCATTGAAAAGCTATTAGATATATTTAAATCATATGAAGCCCTTGGATCAAACTGAATTCAAATTAAAGGGTAAAACCGTCATAGTCTCTTAGGCGATATGTGGTGAATGAAAACCTTTCAAATCATTTTTTTGGGAATAATTACCAAATATTTTTGAGTCCTTGAATATGTATTATATCTTTTTAAAGCATATGAAATCCTTTGATCCACCTCAATTCAAATCAAAGGGTAAAACCGTAATAGTCTCTTTGTGGATATGTGGTGAATGAACACCTTTCAAATCATTTTGTTGTAAATAATTACCACATATTTTTGAGTCCTTGAATAGGTATTAGATCTTTTTAAAGCATATGAAGTCCTTGGATCCACCTCAATTAAAATCAAAGGGTAAAACCGTCATAGTCTCTTAGGCGATATGTGGTGTATGAAAACCTTTCAAATCATTTTTTGTGCTTAATTACCAAATATTTTAGAATCCTTGAATGGTTATTAGATATATTTAAAGCATATGAAGCCCTTGGATCAAACTCAATTCAAATTAAAGGGTAAAACCGTCATAGTCTCTTAGGCGATTTGTGGTGTATGAACACCTTTCAAATAATTTTGTTGTGAATATTTACATAAGAATTCTAACTCCTTAAATATGTATCAGATATACTTAAAGCCTATGAGGCCCTTGGATCAAACTCAATTTAATCAAAGTGTAAAACCGTCATAGTCTCATAGGCGATTTGTGTTGTATAAACACCTTTCAAATCATTTTTTGTGCTTAATTACCAAATATTTTTCCCTCATTGAATTGGTTTTAGGTATATTTCATCATGTAAAGTCGTTGGATCAAACTTATTTCAAATCAATGGGTAAACCCGTTATTGTCTCTTAGGCGATTTGTTTTGTATGAACATCTTTCAAATTATTTTGTTGTGAATAATTTCCAAATATTTTTGAGTCCTTGAGTAGGTATTAGACCAATATAAAGCATATGAAGCTCTTGGATTAAACTCATTTCAAAATAAAGCGTAAAATCGTCATACTTTCTTTGGCGATTTGTGGTGAATGAACACCTTTCAAGTCATTTTATTGTAAATAATTACCATATAATTTTGTGTCCTTAAATAGGTATTAGATCTATTTAAAGAATATGAAGTCCTTGGATCAAACTCAAGTCAAATCAAAGGGTAAAACTGTCACAGTCTCTAAGGGGATTTGTGGTGTATAAACACCTTTCAAATCATTTTTTGTGCTTAATTACCAAATTATTTTTGTCTCCTTGAATAGATATTAGATATATTTCAATCATATGAAGCACTTGGAACAAACTTATTTCAAATCAAAGGGTAAAACTGTCATAGTCTCTATAGGCGATTGTGGTGTATGAACAACTTTCAAATTATTTTGGTTGTGAATAATTACCAAATATTTGAGTCCTTGAATAGGTATTAGATATATTTCAAGCATATGAAGTCCTTGGATCCACCTCAATTTAAATCAAAGGGTAAAACTGTCATAGTCTCTTAAGGGATATGTGGTGTATGAACACCTTTAAAATCATTTTTTGTGCTTAATTACGAAATATTTTTGACTCCTTGAATATATATAAGATATATTTCAATCATATGAAGCCGTTGGATCGAACTTATTTCATATCAAAGGGTAAAACCGTCATAGTCTCTTAGGCGATTTGTGGTGTATGAAAACCTTTGAAATCATTTTGTTTTGAAAAATTACCAAAAAATTTTGAGTCCTTGAATAGGTATTAGATATATTTAAAGCATATGAAGCCCTTGGATCTAACTCAATTTGAATTAAAGGGTAAAACCGTCATAGTCTCTTAGGAGATTTGTTGTGTATGAATACCTTTCAAATCATTTTGTTGTGAATAATTACCATATATTTTTATGTCCTTTAATAGGTATTAGATCTATTTAAATCATATAAAGTCCTTGGATCAAACTCAATTCAAATCAAAGTGTAAAACCGTCATAGTCTCTAAGGAGATTTGTGGTGTATAAACACCTTTCAAATCATTGTTTGTGCTTAATTACCAAATTAATTTTGACTCCTTGAGTAGGTATTAGATATATTTCAATCATATGAAGCACTTGGATCAAACTTATTTCAAATCAAAGTGTAAAACCATCATAGTCTCTATAGGCGATTTGTGGGGTATGAAAACCTTTGAAATCATTTTGTTGGGAATAATTACCAAAAACTTTTGAGTCCTTGAATAGGTATTAGATATATTTAAATCATATGAATCCCTTGGATCTAACTCAATTCAAATAAAAGGGTAAAACCGTCATAGTCTGTTAGGCGATTTATGGTGTATGAACACCTTTCAAATCATTTTTTGTGCTTAATTACCAAATATTTTTCGCTCCTTGAATTGGTTTTAGGTATATTTCATCATGTGAATTCGTTGGATCAAACTTATTTCAAATCAATGGGTAAAACCGTCATAGTCTCTCAGGCGATTTGTGGTGTATGAACATCTTTCAAATCATTTTGTTGTGAATAATTACCAAATATTTTTGAGTAATTGAATAGGTATTAGATATATTTAAAGAATATGAAGCCCTTGGATCAAACTCAATTCAAATTATAAGGTAAAACTGTCATAGTCTCTTAGGCGATATGTGGTGAATGAACACCTTTCAAATCAATTTGTTGGGAATTATTACCAAATATTTTTGAGTCCTTGAATAGGTATTATATCTTTTTAGAGCATATGAAATCCTTTGATCCACCTCAATTCAAATCAAAGGGTAAAATCGTCATAGTCACTAGGGGGATTTGCGGTGTATGAACACCTTTCAAATCATTTTTTGTGCTTAATTATTAAATATTTTTGATTCCTTGAATAGGTATTAGATTTATTTCAATCATATGAAGCCCTTGGATAAAACCTATTTCTTATCAAAGGGTAAAACCGTCATAGTCTCTTAGGCGATTTGTGGTGTATGAACACCTTTCAAATCATTTTTTGTGCTTAAATATTAAATATTTTTGATTCCTTGAATAGGTATTAGATATATTTCAATCATGTGAAGCCGTTGGATCCAACTTATTTCAAATCAAAGGGTAAAACCGTCATAGTCTCTTAGGCGATTTGTGGTGTATGAATATCTTTCAAATAATTTTGTTGTGAATAATTACCAAATATTTTTGAGTCATTGAATAGGTATTATATATATTTAAAGCATATGAAGCCCTTGGATCAAACTCAATTTGAATTAAAGGGAAAACCATCATAGTCTCTTAGGAGATTTTATGATTTGAAAGGTGTTTATACACCACAATTCCCTTTAGAGACTATGACGGTTTTACCCTTTGATTTGAATTGAGTTTGATCCAAGGACTTCATATGCTTTAAATAGATCTAATACCTATTTAAGGACACGAAGTTATATGGTAATTATTCACAACAAAATGACTTGAAAGGTGTTCATTCACCACAAATCGCCTAAGAAAGTATGACGATTTCACGCTTTATTTTGAATTGAGTTTAATCCAAGAGCTTCATATGCTTTCTATTGATATAATACCTACTCAAGGACTCAAAAATATTTGGTAATTATTCACAACAAAATAATTTGAAAGATGTTCATACACCACAAATCGCCTAAGAGACTATAACGGTTTTACCCTTTTATTTGAAATAAGTTTGATCCAACGACTTTACATGATGAAATATACCTAAAACCAATTCAATGAGTGAAAAATATTTGGTAATTAAGCACAAAAAATTATTTGAAAGGTGTTTATACACCACAAATCGCTTAAGAGACTATGACGATTTTACACTTTGATTAAATTGAGTTTGATCCAAGGGCTTAATATACTTTAAATATATCTGATACATATTCAAGGACTCAGAATTCTTATGTAAATATTCACAACAAAATTATTTGAAAGGTGTTCATACACCACAAATCGCCTAAGAGACTATGACGGTTTTTCCCTTTAATTTGAATTGAGTTTGATCCAAGGGATTCATATGCTTTAAATATATATAATACCTATTCAATGACTCAAAAATATTTGGTAATTATTCACAACAAAATGATTTGAAAGATTTTCATACACCACAAATCGCCTAAGAGACTATGAAGGTTTTACCCTTTGATTTGAAATAAGTTTGATCCAACGGCTTCTCATGATGAAATATACCTAAAACCAATTCAAGGAGTGAAAAATATTTGGTAATTAAGCACAAAAAATGATTTGAAAGGTGTTCATACACCATAAATCGCCTAAAGGACTATGACGGTTTTACCCTTTGATTTGAATTGATTTAGATCCAAGGCCTTCATATGCTTTAAATATATCTAATACCTATTCAAGGACTCAAAAGTTTTTGGTAATTATTCACAACAAAATGATTTCAAAGGTTTTCATACACCACAAATTGCCTGTAGAGACTATGATGGTTTTACACTTTGATTTGAAATAAGTTTGATCCAAGTGCTTCCTATGATTGAAATATATCTAATAGCTATTAAAGGAGTCAAAATTAATTTGGTAATTAAGCACAAACAATAATTTGAAAGGTGTTTATACACCACAAATCTCCTTAGAGACTATGACGGTTTTACCCTTTGATTTGAATTGAGTTTGATCCAAGGACTTTATATGATTTAAATAGATCTAATACCTATTAAAGGGCACAAAAATATATGGTAATTATTCAGAACAAAATAATTTGAAAGGTGTTCATACACAATAAATCTCCTAAGAGACTATGACGGTTTTACCCTTTGATTTGAATTGAGTTTGATCCAAGGGCATCATATGCTTTAAATATATCTTATACCTATTCAATGACTCAAAAATATTTGGTAATTATTCACAACAAAATGATTTAAAAGGTGTTCATACACCACAAATCGCCTAAGAGACTAGGACGGTTTTACCTTCTGATTTGATATAAGTTTGATCCAACGGCTTCACATGATGAAATATAACGAATACCAATTCAAGTAGTGAAAAATATTTGGTAATTAAGTAAAAAAAATGATTTGAAAGGTGTTCATACACCAAAAATCGCCTAAGAGACTAGGACGGCTTTACCCTTTGATTTGAATTGAGTTAGATCCAAGGGCTTCATATGCTTCAAATATATCTAATACCTATTCAAGGACTCAAATTTTTTTGGTAATTATTCACCAAAAATTGATTTCAAAGGTTTTCATACACCATATAAAGTCCTTGGATCAAACTCAATTCAAATCAAAGGGTAAAACCGTCATAGTCTCTAAAGAGATTTGTGGTGTAGAAACACCTTTCAAATCATTGTTTGTGCTTAATTACCAAATTAATTTTGACTCATTGAGTAGGTATTAGATATATTTCAATCATATAAAGCACTTGGATCAAACTTATTTCAAATCAAAGTGTAAAACCATCATAGTCTCTATAGGCGCTTTGTGGTGTATGAAAACCTTTGAAATCATTTTGTTGTGAATAATTACCAAAAAATTTTGAGTCCTTGAATAGGTATTAGATATATTTAAATCATATGAAGCCCTTGGATCTAACTCAATTCAAATAAAAGGGTAAAACCGTCATAGTCAGTTAGGCGATTTATGGTGTATGAACACCTTTGAAATCATTTTTTGTGCTTAATTACCAAATATTTTCCACTCCTTGAATTGGTTTTAGGTATATTTCATGATGTGAAGTCGTTGGATCAAACTTATTTCAAATCAAAGGATAAAACCGTCATAGTCTCTCAGACGATTTGTGGTGTATGAACATCTTTCAAATCATTTTGTTGTGAATAATTACCAAATATTTTTGAGTCATTGAATAGGTATTAGATATATTTAAAGCATATGAAGCCCTTGGATCAAACTCAATTCAAATTAAAGGGTAAAACTGTCATAGTCTCTTAGGCGATATGTGGTGAATGAACACCTTTCAAATCAATTTGTTGGGAATAATTACCAAATATTTTTGAGTCCTTTAAAAGGTATTATATCTTTTTAAAGCATATGAAATCCTTTGATCCACCTCAATTCAAATCAAAGGGTAAAACCGTTATAGTCTCTTAGGGGATATGTGGTGAATGAACACCTTTCAAATCATTTTGTTGAAAATAATTACCAAATATTTTTGAGTCCTTGAATAAGTATTATATCTTTTTAAAGCATATGAAGTCCTTGGATCCACCTCAATTCAAATCAAAGGGTAAAACCGTCATAGTCTCTTAGGGGATATATGGTGTATGAACACCTTTCAAATCATTTTTTGAGCTTATTTACCAAATATTTTTGAGTCATTGATTAGGTACTATATATATTTAAAGCATATGAAGCCCTTGGATCAAACTCAATTCAAATCAAAGGGTAAAACCGTCATAGTCTCTAAGGAAATTTGTTGTCTATAAACACCTTTCAAATCATTGTTTGTGCTTAATTACCAAATTAATTTTGACTCCTTCAGTAGGTATTAGATATATTTCAATCATATGAAGCACTTGGATCAAACTTTTTTCAAATCAAAGTGTAAAACCATCATAGTCTCTATAGGCGATTTGAGGTGTATGAAAACCTTTGAAATCATTTTGTTGGGAATAATTACCAAAAAATTTTGAGTCCTGGAATAGGTATTAGATATATTTCAAGCATATGAAGCCCTTGGATCTAACTCAATTCAAATCAAAGGGTAAAACCGTCATAGTCTGTTAGGCGATTTATGGTGTATGAACACCTTTCAAATAATTTTTTGTGCTTAATTACCAAATATTTATCACTCCTTGAATTTGTTTTAGGTATATTTCATCATGTGAAGTCGTTGGATCAAACTTATTTCAAACTAAAGGGTAAAACCGTTATAGTGTCTCAGGCGATTTGTGGTGTATGAACATCTTTCAAATCATTTTGTTGTGAAAAATTACCAAAATTTTTTTGGTCATTGAATAGGTATTAGATATATTTAAAGCATATGAAGCCCTTGGATCAAACTGAATTCAAATTAAAGGGTAAAACCGTCATAGTCTCTTAGGCGATTTGTGGTGAATGAACACCTTTCAAATCAAATCAAAGGGTAAAACCGTCATAGTCTGTTAGGCGATTTATGGTGTATGAACACCTTTCAAATAATTTTTTGTGCTTAATTACCAAATATTTATCACTCCTTGAATTTTTTTTAGGTATATTTCATCATGTGAAGTCGTTGGATCAAACTTATTTCAAACTAAAGGGTAAAACGGTTATAGTGTCTCAGGCGATTTGTGGTGTATGAACATCTTTCAAATCATTTTGTTGTGAAAAATTACCAAAATTTTTTTGGTCATTGAATAGGTATTAGATATATTTAAAGCATATGAAGCCCTTGGATCAAACTGAATTCAAATTAAAGGGTAAAACCGTCATAGTCTCTTAGGCGATTTGTGGTGAATGAACACCTTTCAAATCAATTTGTTGGGAACAATTATCAAATATTTTTGAGTCCTTGAATATATATTATATCTTTTTAAAGCATATGAAATCCTTTGATCCACCTCAATTCAAATCAAAGGGTAAAACCGTTATAGTCTCTTAGAGGATATGTGGTGAATGTACACCTTTCAAATCATTTTGTTGAAAATAATTACCAAATATATTTGAGTCCTTGAATAGGTATTATATCTTTTTAAAGCATATGAAATCCTTTGATCCATCTCAATTCAAATCAAAGGGTAAAATCGTTATAGTCTCTTAGGGGATATGTGGTGAATGAACACCTTTCAAATCATTTTGTTGAAAATAATTACCAAATATTTTTGAGTCCTTGAATAGGTATTAGATCTTTTTAAAGCATATGAAGTCCTTGGATCCACCTCAATTCAAATCAAAGGGTAAAACCGTCATAGTCTCTTAGGGGATATGTGGTGTATGAACATCTTTCAAATCATTTTTTGTGCTTAATTACCAAATATTTTTGAGTCATTGATTAGGTATTATATATATTTAAAGCATATTAAGCCCTTGGATCAAACTCAATTCAAATCAAAGGGTAAAACCGTCATAGTCTCTAAGGAAATTTGTTGTGTATAAACACCTTTCAAATCATTGTTTGTGCTTAATTACCAAATTTATTTTGACTCCTTTAGTAGGTATTAGATATATTTCAATCATATGAAGCACTTGGATCAAACTTTTTTCAAATCAAAGTGTAAAACAATCATAGTCTCTATAGGCGATTTGTGGCGTATGAAAACCTTTGAAATCATTTTGTTGTGAATAATTACCAAAAACTTTTGAGTCCTTGAATAGGTATTAGATATATTTTAAGCATATGAAGGCCTTGGATCTAACTCAATTCAAATCAAAGGGTAAAACCGTCATAGTCTGTTAGGCGATTTATGGTGTATGAACACCTTTCAAATAATATTTTGTGCTTAATTACAAAATATTTTTCACTCCTTGAATTGGTTTTAGGTATATTTCATCATGTGAAGTCGTTGGATCAAACTTATTTCAAATTAAAGGGTAAACCCGTTATAGTCTCTCAGGCGATTTGTGGTCTATGAACATCTTTCAAATCATTTTGTTGTGAAAAATTACCCAATATTTTTCGGTCATTGAATAGGTATTAGATATATTTAAAGCATATGAAGCCCTTATATCAAACTGAATTCAAATTAAAGGGTAAAACCGTCATAGTCTCTTAGGCGTTTTGTGGTGAATGAACACCTTTCAAATCAATTTGTTGGGAATAATTATCAAATATTTTTGAGTCCTTGAATATATATTATATCTTTTTAAAGCATATGAAATCCTTTGATCCACCTCAATTCAAATCAAAGGGTAAAACCGTTATAGTCTCTTAGAGGATATGTGGTGAATGTACACCTTTCAAATCATTTTGTTGAAAATAATTACCAAATATTTTTGAGTCCTTGAATAGGTATTATATCTTTTTAAAGGATATGAAATCCTTTGATCCATCTCAATTCAAATCAAAGGGTAAAATCGTTATAGTCTCTTAGGGGATATGTGGTGAATGAACACCTTTCAAATCATTTTGTTGAAAATAATTACCAAATATTTTTGAGTCCTTGAATGGTTATTAGATATATTTAAAGCATATGAAGTCCTTGGATCCACCTCAATTCAAATCAAAGGGTAAAACCGTCATAGTCTCTTAGGGGATATGTGGTGTATGAACATCTTTCAAATCATTTTTTGTGCTTAATTACCAAATATTTTTGAGTCATTGATTAGGTATTATATATATTTAAAGCATATGAAGCCCTTGGATCAAACTCAATTCAAATCAAAGGGTAAAACCGTCACAGTCTCTAAGGAAATTTGTTGTGTATAAACACCTTTCAAATCATTGTTTGTGCTTAATTACAAAATTTATTTTGACTCCTGCAGTAGGTATTAGATATATTTCAATCATATGAAGCACTTGGATCAAACTTTTTTCAAATCAAAGTGTAAAACAATCATAGTCTCTATAGGCGATTTGTGGCGTATGAAAACCTTTGAAATCATTTTGTTGTGAATAATTACCAAAAACTTTGAGTCCTTGAATAGGTATTTACCAATTGATTTGAAATAAGTTTGATCCAACGGCTTCACATGATGAAATATACCTAAAACCAATTCAAGAAGTGAAAAATATTTGGTAATTAAGCACAAAAAATGATTTGAAAGGTGTTCATACACCATAAATTGCCTATAGAGACTATGATGGTTTTACACTTTGATTTGAAATAAGTTTGATCCAAATGCTTCATATGATTGAAATATATCTAATACCTACTCAAGGAGTCAAAATTAATTTGGTAATTAAGCACAAACAATGATTTGAAAGGTCTTTATACACCACAAATCTCCTTAGAGACTATGACGGTTTTACCCTTTGATTTGAATTGAGTTTGATCCAAGGACTTTATATGATTTAAATAGATCTAATACCTATTAAAGGACACAAAAATATATGGTAATTATTCACAACAAAATGATTTGAAAGGTGATCATACACAACAAATCTCCTAAGAGACTACGACGGTTTTACCCTTTAATTTGAATTGAGTTTGATCCAAGGGCTTCATATGCTTTAAATATATCTAATACCTATTAAATGACTCAAAAATATTTGGTAATTATTCACAACAAAATGATTTGAAAGATGTTCATACACCACAAATCGCCTAAGAGACTATGACGGTTTTACCCTTTGATTTGAAATAAGTTGGATCCAACGCTTCGCATGATGAAATATACCTAAAACCAATTCGAGGAGTGAAAAATATTTTGTAATTAAGCACAAAAAATGATTTGAAAGGTGTTCATACACCATAAATCTCCTAAGAGACTATGACAGTTTTACCCTTTGATTTGAATTGAGTTAGATCCAAGGGCTTCATATGCTTTAAATATATCTAATAACTATTCAAGGACTCAAAATTTTTTGGTAATTATTCACAACAAAATGATTTCAAAGGTTTTCATACACCAAAAATCGCCTACTATAGAGACTATGATGGTTTTACACTTTGATTAGAAAAATGTTTGATCCAAGCTCTTCATATGATTGAAATATATCTAATACCTACTTAAGGAGTCAAAATTAATTTTGTAATTAAGCACAAAAAATGATTTGAAAGGTGTTTATACACCACATATCCCCTAAGAGACTGTGACAGTTTTACCCTTTGATTTGAATTGAGGTGGATCCAAGGACTTCATATGCTTGAAATATATCTAATACCTATTCAAGGACTCAAAAATATTTGGTAATTAATCACATCCAAATTAATTTGAAAGGTGTTCATACACCACAATCGCCTATAGAGACTATGACAGTTTTACCCTTTGATTTGAAATAAGTTTGACCCAAGTGCTTCATCTGATTGAAATACATCTAATATCTATTCAAGTAGTCAAAAATAATTTGGTAACTAAGCACAAACAATGATTTGGAAGGTGATTATACACCACAAATCCCCTTAGAGACTATGACGGTTTTACCCTTTGATTTGAATTGAGTTTGATCCAAGGACTTCATATACTTTAAATAGATCGAATACATATTTAAGGACACAAAATTATATGGTAATTATTCACAACAAAATGACTTGAACGGTGTTCATTCACCACAAATCGCCTAAGAAAGTATGACGATTTTACGCTTTATTTTGAATTGAGTTTAATCCAAGAGCTTCATATGCTTTATATAGATCTAATACGTACTCAAGGACTCAAAAATATTTGGTAATTTTTCACAACAAAATAATTTGAAAGATGTTCATACACCACAAATCGCCTAAGAGACTATGACGGTTTTACGGTTTGATTTGAAATAAGTTTGATCCAACGACTTTACATGATGAAATATACCTAAAACCAATTCAACGAGTGAAAAATATTTGGTAATTAAGCACAAAATATGATTTGAAAAGTGTTTATACACCACAAATCGCCTAAGAGACTATGACTGTTTTACACTTTGATTAAATTGACTTGGATCCAAGGGCCTCATATTCTTTAAGTATATCTGATACATATTCAAGGAGTTAGAATTCTTATGTAAATATTCACAACAAAATTATTTGAAAGGTGTTCATACACCACAAATCGCCTAAGAGACTATGACGGTTTTACCCTTTAATTTGAATTGAGGTGGATCCAAGGACTTCATATGCTGTAAAAAGATCTAATACCTATTCAAGGACTCAAAAATATTTGGTAATTATTTTCAACAAAATGATTTGACAGGTGTTCATTCACCACATATCCTCTAAGAGACTATAATGGTTTTACCCTTTGATTTGAATTGAGGTGGATCCAAGGACTTCATATGCTTTAAATATATCTAATACCAATTCAAGGACTCAAAAATATTTGGTAATTATTCACGACCAAAATAATTTGAAAGGTGTTCATACACTACAATCACCTATAGAGACTATGACGGTTTTACCCTTCGACTTTAAATAAGTTTGATCCAAGTGCTTCATATGATTGAAATATATCTAATACGTATTCAAGGAGTCAAAAATAATTTGGTAATTAAGCACAAACAATGATTTGAAAGGTGTTTATACACCACAAATCCCCTTAGAGACTATGACGGTTTTACCCTTTGATTTGAATTGAGTTTGATCCAAGGACTTCATATGCTTTAAATAGATCTAATACCTATTTAAGGACGCGAAATTATATGGTAATTATTCACAACAAAATGACTTGAAAGGTGTTCATTCACCACAAATCGCCTAAGAAAATATGACGATTTTACGCTTTATTTTGAATTAAGTTTAATCCAAGAGCTTCATATGCTTTATATAGATCTAATACCTACTCAAGGACTCAAAAATATTTGGTAATTATTCACAACAAAATAATTTGAAAGATGTTCATACACCACAAATCGCCTAAGAGACTATGACGGTTTTACCCTTAGATTTGAAATAAGTTTCATCCAACGACTTTACATGATGAAATATACCTAAAACCAATTCAATGAGTGAAAAATATTTGGTAATTAAGCACAAAAAATGATTTGAATGGTGTTTATACACCACAAATCGCCTAAGAGACTACGACGGTTTTACACTTTGATTAAATTGAGTTTGATCCAAGGGCTTCATATGCTTTAAATTTATCTAATATATATTCAAGGAGTCAGAATTCTTATGTAAATATTCACAACAAAATTATGTGAAAGGTGTTCATACTCCACAAATCGCTTAAGAGACTATGACGGTTTTACCCTTTAATTTGAATTGAGTTTGATCCAAGGGCTTCATATGCTTTAAATATATAGAATAACTATTCAATGACTCAAAAATATTTGGTAATTATTCACAACAAAATGATTTGAAAGATTTTCATACACCACAATTTTACCCTTTGATTTGAAATAAGTTTGATCCAACGGCTTCACATGATGAAATATACCTAAAACCAATTCAAGAAGTGAAAAATATTTGGTAATTAAGCACAAAAAATGATTTGAAAGGTGTTCATACACCATAAATCGCCTAAGAGACTATGACGGTTTTACCCTTTTATTTGAATTAAGTTAGATCCAAGGGCTTCATATGCTTTAAATATATCTAATACCTATTCAAGGACTCAAAAGTTTTTGGTAATTATTCACAAAAAATTGATTTCAAAGGTTTTCATACACCACAAATTGCCTATAGAGACTATGATGGTTTTACACTTTGATTTGAAATAAGTTTGATCCAAGTGCTTCATATGATTGAAATATATCTAATACCTACTCAAGGAGTCAAAATTAATTTGGTAATTAAGCACAAACAATGATTTGAAAGGTCTTTATACACCACAAATCTCCTTAGAGACTATGACGGTTTTACCCTTTGATTTGAATTGAGTTTGATCCAAGGACTTTATATGATTTAAATAGATCTAATACCTATTAAAGGACACAAAAATATATGGTAATTATTCACAACAAAATGATTTGAAAGGTGATCATACACAACAAATCTCCTAAGAGAATATGACGGTTTTACCCTTTAATTTGAATTGAGTTTGATCCAAGGGCTTCATATGCTTTAAATATATCTAATACCTATTAAATGACTCAAAAATATTTGGTAATTATTCACAACAAAATGATTTGAAAGATGTTCATACACCACAAATCGCCTAAGAGACTATGACGGTTTTATTCTTGGATTTGAAATAAGTTGGATCCAACGGCTTCACATGATGAAATATACCTAAAACCAATTCAAGGATTGAAAAATATTTGGTAATTAAGCACTAAAAATGATTTGAAAGGTGTTCATACACCATAAATCGCCTAAGAGACTATGACGGTTTTACCCTTTGATTTGAATTGAGTTAGATCAAAGGGCTTCATATGCTTTAAATATATCTAATACCTATTCAAGGACTCAAAAGTTTTTGGTAATTATTCACAACAAAATGATTTCAAAGGTTTTCATACACCACAAATCGCCTAAGAGACTATGACATTTTTACCCTTTGATTTGAATTGAGGTGGATCCAGGACTTCATATGCTTTAAATATATCTAATACCTATTCAAGGACTCAAAAATATTTGGTAATTATTCACAACCAAAATAATTTGAAAGGTGTTCCTACACCACAATCGCCTATAAAGACTAGGACATTTTTACCCTTTGATTCGTAATAAGTTTGATCCAAGTGCTTCATATGATTGAAATATATCTAATACGTATTCAAGGAGTCAAAAATAATTTGGGAATTAAGCACAAACAATGATTTGAAAGGTGTTTCTACACCACAAATCGCTTAAGAGACTATGACGGTTTTACCCTTTAATTTGAATTGAGTTTGATCCAAGGTCTTCATATGCTTTAGATATATCAAATACCTATTCAATGACTCAAAAAAATTTGGTAATGATTCACAACAAAATGATTTGAAAGATGTTCATACACCACAAATCGCCTAAGAGACTATGACGGTTTTACCCTTTGATTTGAAATAAGTTTGATCCAACGACTTCACATGATGAAATATACCTAAAACCAATTCAAGGAGTGAAAAATATTTGGTAATTAAGCACAAAAAATGATTTGAAAGGTGTTCATACACCATAAATCGCCTAAGAGACTATGACAGTTTACCCTTTGATTTGAATTGAGTTAGATCCAAGGGCTTCATATGCTTTAAATATATCTAATACCTATTCAAGGACTCAAAAATATTTGGTAATTATTCAGAACCAAATTAATTTGAAAGGTGTTCATACACCACAATCGCCTATAGAGACTATGACAGTTTTACCCTTTAATTTGAAATAAGTTTTATCCAAGTGCTTCATCTGATTGAAATACATCTAATATCTATTCAAGTAGTCAAAAATAATTTGGTAATTAAGCACAAACAATGATTTGGAAGGTGATTATACACCACAAATCCCCTTAGAAACTATGACGGTTTTACCCTTTGATTTGAATTGAGTTTGATCAAAGGACTTCATATACTTTAAATAGATCGAATACCTATTTAAGGACACAAAATTATATAGTAATTATTCACAACAAAATGACTTCAAAGGTGTTCATTCACCACAAATCGCCTAAGAAAGTATGACGATTTTACGCTTTATTTTGAATTGAGTTTAATCCAAGATCTTCATTTGCTTCATATAGATCTAATACGTACTCAAGGACTCAAAAATATTTGGTAATTATTCACAACAAACTAATTTGAAAGATGTTCATACACCACAAATCGCCTAAGAGACTATGACGGTTTTACGGTTTGATTTCAAATAAGTTTGATCCAACGACTTTACATGATGAAATATACCTAAAACCAATTCAATGAGTGAAAAATATTTGGTAATTAAGAACAAAAAATGATTTGAAAAGTGTTTATACACCACAAATCGCCTAATAGACTATGACTGTTTTACACTTTGATTAAATTGACTTGGATCAAGGGGCCTCATATTCTTTAAGTATATCTGATACATATTCAAGGAGTTAGAATTCTTATGTAAATATTCACAACAAAATTATTTGAAAGGTGTTCATACACCACAAATCGCCTAAGAGACTATGACGGTTTTACCCTTTAATTTGAATTGAGGTGGATCCAAGGACTTCATATGCTTTAAAAAGATCTAATACCTATTCAAGGACTCAAAAATATTTGGTAATTATTTTCAACAAAATGATTTGAAAGGTGTTCATTCACCATATATCCTCTTTAAGACTATAACGGTTTTACCCTTTGATTTGAATTGAGGTGGATCAAAGGATTTCATATGCTTTATAAAGATATAATATATATTCAAGGACTCAAAAATATTTGGTAATTGTTGCCAACAAATTGATTTGAAAGGTGTTCATTCACCACAAATCGCCTAAGAGACTATGACGGTTTTACCCTTTAATTTGAATTCAGTTTGATCCAAGGGATTCATATGCTTTAAATATATCTAATACCTATTCAATGACCCAAAATATTTGGTAAATTTTCACAACAAAATGATTTGAAAGATGTTCATACACCACAAATCGCCTGAGAGACTATGACGGTTTTCCGCTTTGATTTGAAATATGTTTGATCCAACGACTTCACATGAGGAAATATACCTAAAACCAATTCAATGAGTGAAAAATATTTGGTAATTAAGCACAAAAAATGATTTGAAAGGTATTTATACACCACAAATCTTCTAAGAGACTATGACGGTTTTACACTTTGATTAAATTGAGTTTGATCCAAGGGCTTTATATGCTTTAAATATATCTGATACATATTCAAGGATCAGAATTCTTTTGTAAGTATTCACAAAAAAATTATTTGAAAGGTGTTCATACACCACAAATCGCCTAATAGACAATGACGATTTTACCCTTTAATTTGAATACAAGGGCTTCATATGCTTTAAATATATCTAATACCTATTCAATGACTCAAAAATATTTGGTAATTATTTACAACAAAATGATTTGAAAGATGTTCATACACCACAAATCGCCTAAGGGACTATGACGGTTTTACCCATTGATTTGAAATAAGTTTGATCCAACGGCTTCACATGATGAAATATACCTAAAACCAATTCAACGAGTGAAAACTATTTGGTAATTAAGCACAAAAAAAGATTTGAAAGGTGTTCATACACCATAAATCGCCTAAGAGACTATGACGGTTTTACCCTTTTATTTGAATTGAGTTAGATCCAAGGGCTTCATATGCTTCAAATATATCTAATAACTATTCAAGGACTCAATTGTTTTTTTTAAATATTCACAACAAATTGATTTCAAAGGTTTTCATACACCACAAATCGCCTAAGACACTATGACGATTTTTCCCTTTGATATGAAATAAGTTTGATCCAAGGGGTTCATATGATTGAAACATATCTAATATCTATTCAATGAGTCAAAAATATTTGGTAAGTAAGCACAAAAAATGATTTGAAAGGTGTTCATACACCACATATCTCCTAAGATACTATGACGGTTTTACCCTTTGATTTGAATTGAGGTGGATCCAAGGACTTCATATGCTTTAAAAAGATCTAATACCTATTCAAGGACTAAAAAAAATTTTGTAATTATTCCCAACAAAAATATTTGAAAGGTGTTTATACTCCACAAATCACTTATAGTGACTATGACGGTTTTACCCTTTGATTTGAAATAAGTTTGATCCAAAGGCTTCACATGATGAAATATACCTAAAACCAATTCAAGGATTTACAAATATTTGGTAATTAAGCACAAAAAATTATTTGAAAGGTGTTCATACACCGTAAATCGCCTAAGAGACTATGACGCTTTTATCCTTTGATTTGAATTGATTTAGATCCAAGGGCTTCATATGCTTTCAATATATCTAATACCTATTCAAGGACCCAAAAATATTTGGTAATTATTCCCAACCAAAATAATTTGAAAGACGTTCATACACCACAAATCGCCTATAGAGACTATGACGGTTTTACCCTTTGATTTGATATAAGTTTGATCCAAGTGCTTCATATGATTGAAATATATCTAATACCTATTCAAGGAGTCAAAAATAATTTGGTAATTAAGCACAAACAATGATTTGAAAGCTATTTATACACCACAAATCCCCTTAGAGACTATGACGATTTTACCCTTTGATTTGAATTGAGTTTGATCCCAGGACTTCATAAGCTTTAAATATATCTAATACCTATTCAAGGACACAAATTTATATGGTAATTATTCAAAACAAAATGAATTGAAAGATGTTCATACACCACAAATCGCCTAAGAGACTATGACGGTTTTACTCTTTGATTTCAAATATGTTTGATCCAACGACTTCACCTGAGGAAATATACCTAAAACCAATTCAATGAGTGAAAAATATTTGGTAATTAAGCACTAATAAATGATTTGAAAGGTATTTATACACCACAAATCTTCTAAGAGACTATGACGGTTTTACACTTTGATTAAATTGAGTTTGATCCAAGGGCTTTATATGCTCTAACTATATCTGATACATATTCAAGGAGTCAGAATTCTTTTGTAAATATTCACAAAAAAATTGTTTGAAAGGTGTTCATACACCACAAATCGCCTAAGAGACTATGACGGTTTTACCCTTTAATTTGAATCCAAGGGCTTCATATGCTTTAAATATATCTAATACCTATTCAATGACTCAAAAATATTTGGTAATTATTTACAACAAAATGATTTGAAAGATGTTCATACACCACAAATCGCCTAAGAGACAATGACGGTTTTACCCATTGATTTGAAATAAGTTTGATCCAACGGCTTCACATGATTAAATATACCTAAAACCAATTCAACGAGTGAAAAATATTTGGTAATTAAGTACAAAAAAAGATTTGAAAGGTTTTCAGACACCATAAATCGCCTAAGATACTATAACAATTTTACCCTTTGATTTGAATTGAGTTAGATCCAAGGGCTTCATATGATTCAAATATATCTAATACCTATTCAAGAACTCAAAAGTTTTTGGTAAATATTCACAACAACTTGATTTCAAAGGTTTTCATACACCACAAATAGCCTAAGACACTATGACGGTTTTACCCTTTGATATGAAATAAGTTTGATCCAAGGGCTTCATATGATTGAAACATATCTAATATCTATTCAATGAGTCAAAAATATTTGGTAAGTAAGCACAAAAAATGATTTGAAAGGTGTTCATACGCCCCATATCTCCTAAGAGACTATGACGGTTTTACCCTTTGATTAAATGGAGTTTGATGCAAGGGGTTCATATGCTTTAAATATATCTGATACATATTCAAGGAGTCATAAATATTTTGTAAATATTCTAAACAAAATAATTTGAAAGGTGTTTATACACCACAAATCGCCTAAAAGACTATGATGGTTTTACCCTTTAATTTGAATTGAGTTTGATCCAAGGGCTTCATGGGCTTTAAATATATCTAATACCTATTCGATGACTCAAATTATTTGGTAATTATTCACAACAAAATGATTTGAAAGATGTTCATACACCACAAATCGCCTAAGAGACTATGACGGTTTTACCCTTTGATTTGAAATAAGTTTGATCCAACGGCTTCACATGATGAAATATACCTAAAACCAATTCAAGGAGTGACAAATATTTGGTAATTAAGCACAAAAAATTATTTGAAAGGTGTTCATACACCATAAATCGCCTAAGACACTATGACTCTTTTATCCTTTGATTTGAATTGATTTAGATACAAGGGCTTCATATGCTTTCAATATATCTAATACCTATTCAAGGACTCAAAAATATTTGGTAATTATTCCCAACCAAAATAATTTGAAAGACGTTCATACACCACAAATCGTCTATAGAGACTATGACGGTTTTACCCTTTGATTTGAAATAAGTTTGATCCAAGTGCTTCATATGATTGAAATATATCTAATACCTATTCAAGGAGTCAAAAATAATATGGTTATTAAGCACAAACAATGATTTGAAAGCTATTTATACACCACAAATCCCCTTGGAGACTATGACGATTTTACCCTTTGATTTGAATTGAGTTTGATCCAAGGACTTCATATGTTTTAAATAGATCTAATACCTATTCAAGGACACAAATTTATATGGTAATTATTCACAACATAATGAATTGAAATGTGTTCTTTCACCACAAATCGCCTAAGAAAGTATGACGATTTTAAGCTTTGTTTAAAATTGAGTTTAATCCAAGAGCTTCATATGCTTTATATAGATCTAATACCTATTCAAGGACTCAACAATATTTGGTAATTATTCACAAAAAAATAATTTGAAAGATGTTCATACACCACAAATCGCCTAAGAGACTATGACTGTTTTACTCTTTGATTTGAAATATGTTTGATCCAACGACTTCACATGAGGAAATATACCTAAAACCAATTCAATGAGTGAAAAATATTTGGTAATTAAGCACAAAAAATGATTTGAAAGGTATTTATACACCACAAATCGCCTAAGAGACTATGACGGTTTTACACTTTGATTAAATTGAGTTTGATCCAAGGGCTTCATATGCTTTAAATATATCTGATACATATTCAAGGAGTCAGAGTTCTTTTGTAAATATTCACAAAAAAATTATTTGAAAGGTGTTCATACACCATAAATCGCATAATAGACTATGACGATTTTACCCTTTAATTTGAATGCAAGGGCTTCATATGCTTTAAATATATCTAATACCTATTCAATGACTCAAAATTAGTTGGTAACTATTTACAACAAAATTATTTGAAAGATGTTCATACTCCACAAATCGCTTAAGAGACTATGACGGTTTTACCCATTGATTTGAAATAAGTTTGATCCAACGGCTTCACATGATGAAATATACCTAAAACCAATTCAACGAGTGAAAAATATTTGGTAATTAAGCACAAAAATTGATTTGAAAGTTGTTCATACACCATAAATCGCCTAAGATACTATGATGGTTTTACCCTTTGATTTGAATTGAGTTAGATCCAAGGGCTTCATATGCTTCAAATATATCTAATACCTATTCAAGAACTCAAAAGTTTTTTGTAAATATTCACAACAAATTGATTTCAAAGGTTTTCATACACCACAAATCGCCTAAGACACTATGACGGTTTTACCCTTTGATATGAAATAAGTTTTATCCAAGGGCTTCATATGATTGAAACATATCTAATATCTATTCAATGAGTCAAAAATATTTGGTAGGTAAGCACAAAAAATGATTTCAAAGGTGTTCATACACCCCATATCTCCTAAGAGACTATGACGGTTTTACCCTTTGATTTGAATTGAGGTGGATCCAAGGACTTCATATGGTTTAAAAGATCTAATACCTATTCAATAACTAAAAAATATTTGGTAATTATTCCCAACAAAATGATTTGAAAGGTGTTCATTCACCACAAATCGCCCAAGAGACTATGACGGTTTTACCCTTTGATTTGAATTGAGTTTTATCAAAGAGCTTCATATGCTTTGAATATATCTAATACCTATTCAAGGACTCAAAAATATTTGGTAATTATTCACAACGAAATTAATTTGAAAGGTGTTCATACACCACAAATCACTTATAGAGACTATGACGGTTTTACCCTTTGATATGAAATATGTTTGATCCAAGTGTTGCATATGATTGAAATATATCTAATACCTATTCAAGAACTCAAAAATAATTTGGTAATTAAGCTCAAACAATGATTTGAAAGGTGTTTATACACCACAAATCGCCTAAGAGACTATGACTGTTTTACCCTTTGATTAAATTGAGTTTGATGCAAGGGGTTCGTATGCTTTAAATATATCTGATACATATTCAAGGAGTCATAAATATTTTGTAAATATTCACAACAAAATAATTTTAAAGGTGTTCATACACCACAAATCGCCTAAAAGACTATGATGGTTTTACCCTTTAATTTGAATTGAGTTTGATCCAAGGGCTTCATGGGCTTTAAATATATCTAATACCTATTCGATGACTCAAATTATTTGGTAATTATTCACAACAAAATTATTTGAAAGATGTTCATACACCATAAATCGCCTAAGAGACTATGACGGTTTTACCCTTTGATTTGATATAAGTTTGATCCAACGGCTTCACATGATGAAATATACCTAAAACCAATTCAAGGAGTGACAAATATTTGGTAATTAAGCACAAAATATTATTTGAAAGGTGTTCGTACACCGTAAATCGCCTAAGAGACTATGACGCTTTTATCCTTTGATTTGAATTGATTTTGATCCAAGGGCTTCATATGCTTTCAATATATCTAATACCTATTCAAGGACTCAAAAATATTTGGTAATTATTCCCAACCAATATAATTTGAAAGACGTTCATACACCACAAATCGCCTATAGAGACTATGACGGTTTTACCCTTTAATTTGAAATAAGTTTGATCCAAGTGCTTCATATGACTGCAATATATCTAATACCTATTCAAGGAGTCAAAAATAATTTGGTAATTAACCACAAACATTGATTTGGAAGGTGTTTATACACCACAAATCCCCTAAGAGACTATGACGGTTTTACCCGTTGATTTGAATTGAGTTGGATCCAAGGAGTTCAAATTCTTTAAATAAATCTAATATCTATTCAAGGACTCGAAAATATTTGGTAAAAATTCTCAACAATATGAATGGAAAGTTGTTCATTCACCAAAAATCGCCTAAGAGACTATGAAGGTTTTACCCTGTGATTTAAATTGAGTATGATCCAAGGACCTCGTAGGATTTAAATAGATCTAATACCTAATCAAGGACTCAAAAATATTTGGTAATTATTCTAAACAAATGTTTTGAAAGGTTTTCATTGACCACAAATCGCCTAAGGGACTATGATGGTTTTACCCTTTGTTTTCAATTGAGTTTGGTCCATGGGCTTCATATGCTTTAAATATATCTAATACCTATTCAAGGAGTCAATAAAAAAAGGTAATTATTTACAACAAAATAATTTGAAAGGTGTTCATACGCCACAAATCGCCGAAGAGACTATGATGGTTTTACACTTTGATTTAAAATAAGCTAGATCCTAGGGCTTCATATGATTGAAATAGATCTAATACCAATTCATGGAGTCAAAAATTATTTGGTAATTAAGCACAAAAAAGATTTGAAAGGTGTTCATACACCACAAATCGCCTAACAGTCTATGACGGTTTTACCCTTTGATTTGAAATAATTATGTTCAAGTGCTTCATATGATTGAAATATATCTAATACCTATTTAAGGAGTCTAAAACATTTGGTAATTAGGCAAAAAAAATTGATTTGAAAGGTGTTCATACACCACAAATCGCCT
Source organism: Patellifolia procumbens (assembly GCA_947645195.1). Taxonomy (NCBI): domain Eukaryota; kingdom Viridiplantae; phylum Streptophyta; class Magnoliopsida; order Caryophyllales; family Amaranthaceae; genus Patellifolia; species Patellifolia procumbens. The sequence goes on from CANSGD010000904.1 coordinate 546,257, forward strand.
AAGAGACTATGACGATTTTACCCTTTGATTTGGAATAATTTTGATCAAAGTGCTTCATACGATTGAAATATATCTATTACCGATTTAAGGAGTAAAAAATATTTGGTAATTAAGCACAATAAATGATTTGAAATGTGTTCATACACCACAAATCGCCTAAGAGACTATGACGGTTTTACCCTTTCATTTGAATTGAGTTTGATCGAAGGGCTTCATGTGCTTTAATTATATCTAATACCTATTCAAGGGCTCAAATTTTTTTGGTAATTATTCACAACAAAATGAATTCAAAGGTTTTCATACTCCACAAATCGCCTAAGAAACTATGACGGTTTTACCCTTTGATATGAAATAAGTTTGATCTATGGGCTTCATATGATTGAAATATATCTAATAGCTATTCAAGGGGTAAAAAATATTTGGTAATTAAACACATAAAATGATTTGAAAGGTGTTTATACACCATATTACCCCTAAGAGCCTATGACGGTTTTACCCTTTGATTTGAATTGAGGTTGAACCAAGGACTTTCATATGCTTTAAAAAGATCTAATACCTATTCAAGGACTCAAAAATATTTGGTAATTATTCCCAACAAAATGATTAGAAAGGTGTTCATTCACCACAAATCTCCTAAGAGACTATGACGGTTTTACCCTTTGATTTGAATTGAGTTTGATTCAACGACTTCATATGCTATAAATATATCTAATGACTATTCAAGGACTCAAAAATATTTGGTAATTATTCACAACCAAAATAATTTGAAAGATGTTTATACACCATAAATCGCCTAAGAGACTATGACGGTTTTACCCTTTGATTTTTAATAAGTTTGATCCAAGTACTTCATATCATTGAAATGTTTCTAATACCTATTCAAGGAGTCAAAAATAATTTGGTAATTAAGCACAAACATTGATTTGAAAGGTGTTTATACACCACAAATCCCCTTAGAGACTATGACGGTTTTACCCTTTTATTTGAATTGAGTTTGATCCAAGAACTTCATATGCTTTAAATAGATCTAATACCTATTCAAGGACTAAAAAATATTTGGTACTTATTCTCAAAAAAATGATTTGAAAGGTGTTCATTCACCACAAATCGCCTAAGGGACTATGACGGTTTTACCCTTTGTTTTGAATTGAGTTTGATCCAAGGGGTTCATATGCTTTAAATATATCTAATACCTATTCAAGGAGTCAAAAATATTTGGTAATTATTTACAACAAAATAAATTGAAAGCTGTTCATACGCCACAAATCGCCGAAGAGACTATGACTGTTTTACCCTTTGATTTGAAATAAGTTAGATCCAAGGGCTTCATATAATTGAAATATATCTAATACCTATTCATTGAGTCAAAAGTATTTGGTAATTAAGCACAAAAAAGATTTGAAAGGTGTTCATACACCTCAAATCGCCTAAGAGACTATGACGGTTTTACCCTTTGATTTGAAATAATTATGATCAAAGTGCTTCATATGATTCAAATATATCTAATACCGATTCAAGGAGTCAAAAACATTTGGTAATTAAGCACAACAAACACAGTGAATTTGTAATTCGGGGAAGTCCAATTTCCAGCTTGGGTAGTAACCAAATAAGTCCAAGGTCTTTGAATCCCGGCACCTACAAAACCGAGCACCGTGAACTACCCCGGGGATGTTCCGGGATCGGCTTTCCGATGCTTAAGTCAGATCTGATCTCAGAAATCAGAGAGAATAGTACTAGTAAATGCTCTGCAATATATGGAAAAACGTACCTGAATGATCAGATGAGAGTACTATTTATAGGTAGTACTGAAGTTATGTCATCTGGTGAAGATGATGATGTCATAAAAAGCCTTTTAGTTAGTGGGCTTGACTGAAGGCCTGTACTTTCTAGCCTGAAAAGGTCCTTAGGGGTAAAATGGTAATTTTAACCCCTAAGGGTATTTTAGTCATTTCACCGGTTAGGTGGGCCATGACTTGAATGGGACCAAACATTAGCCCCACGCTCTATGTCAGAGTTTAGGATCATGATGAAACTGTGATGTGGAGCGGAACGTTTGTTCTATTGAAAATTCGACGCACCCTTGTTCATGGCGTTGCTGAGAATTCGACTGACCTCAAGTTCGAATGACTTCAAATTCGATTATGCTTACTCATGAAATTTGAACGGCCTTTCCTTCGATTGATAATGACGATTATGATCAACAACGACACTCGATTCGAGTGGAGATGATCATATGGTGTGATTTGATTCGGGCGCGATGAAGCTCGAGGTTGATTCCATCATGCTAGTATGATCATGATTTGATTTCGTGATAATGGCCGACAATAATAAACTACATACTTCGAGTGACTACTCGGCTAAAGCAGCTCGAGGCATCTTGCATTTTCTTAAAAGTAAGCTTCCATGCTAGCAGGTAGTAGGAGTTCGAAGCATCCTTCCTCTTCTCTTATCTCTCTCTCTTTTTATAGTGGCTCGTGGCAGCAGTATCTTCTTATTCGATCGACCCGTTTTCTTGCTCATTTCAGAAATTCGAGGTACCACAACACCCCTTCGACCAATTGCCTCGCTGATGCGACAACACCTCTTCGAATTATGCGCTCGTGCGGCAGCACCTCTTCGATCCATCAGCACGCAAGGCCCACGCTCATACTACCCTTCCATATTCCATGTAGCAAAGCCCAGCTTCGAGGGTTAAAGCGGCTCTCACGCCAAGGTCGAGGCATACACGTCGAGTATCACGCACACATGATTCTCACGCATGACATCTCGAGCATGTAATAATGTTTATGTGATGGTGCTCGGACTCGGCTTGATCATGCGACCATGGTCATAACACTCGAAGAGCATGCCTTTCGTCTATGGAGGGTGCTTTGAATTTAATTCGGACGTCCTCGAATAGATGCATAGACTCAGCGAGGAATTTGACAGTACCCATCCTTTCGAGTGGTTGTTTGAACGATTTTGGTCGTAGATGGGTTCTTCAATTAACTCGACTGGGAGGTTTGATATTTCGTATGAGCCCAACTGACGAGTGAGTTTCTATTAATCACAATTCTGGACTTGAATTAGGGTGCTTTCCGTTATCAAAGCTTGGCTAAGAGATTTCATCATCATTAGCCCCACGCTCTACGTCGGACGTTAGGATCTTGACGAAACTATGATATGGAGCGGTATGCCCTTGGTTGTTCTACTTGATGTGCCCTTGTTTTTGGCTAAGTAGATAATTTCAACGTACCCTGGTTAAGGGTTTTGATGAAAATTCGACCACCCTCATCCTAGGAGGCTCAGAGGAATTCGACCACCCTTCTCTTGGGTGTCTTCGAAAATTCGACCACCCTCATCTTGGGTGCCTTTGGAAAACTTCGAACACCCTCGTCTTCAGTGTCATAGAAAAATTCGAACACCCTCCTCTTGGATGCGTATAGAAAATTCGAACACCCTCACTATGGGTGCTTTAGAGAAACTCGAACACCCTCATCTTCGGTGTCATAGAAAAATTGGAACACCCTCCCTTTGGGTGTGTACCGAAAACTCGAACACCCTCCTCTTGGATGCATATAGAAAATTCTAACACCCTCACTATGTGCTCTTTAGAGAAACTCGAACACCCTCATCTTAGGTGTCATAGAAAAATTCGAACACCCTCCTCTTTGGGTGTGTACCAAAAACTCGAACACCCTCCTCTTGGATGTGTATAGAAAATCCGAACACCCTCACTATGGGTGCTTTAAAGAAACTCGAACACCCTCATCTTAGGTGTCTCAACAAAACTCGAACACCCTCCTCTTTCCTTGGGTGCATGAAAAAACTCGATCACCCTTCTTCCTTACTTGGGTGTATGCAAAAATTCGAACACCCTCACTATGGGTGTCTTAGAAAAACTCGAACACCCTCATCTTCGGTGTCTTAGTAAAATTCGAACACCCTCACTATGGGTGCTTTAGAGAAACTCGAACACCCTCATCTTAGGTGTCTCAACAAAACTCGAACACCCTCCCCTTTCCTTGGGTGCATGAAAAAACTTGATCATCCTTCTTCCTTACTTAGGTGTATGCAAAAATTCGAACACCCTCACTATGGGTGTCTTAGAAAAACTCGAACACCGTCATCTTCGGTGTCTTAGTAAAATTCGAACACCCTCACTATGGGTGCTTTAGAGAAACTCGAACACCCTCATCTTAGGTGTCTCAACAAAACTCAAACACCCTCCTATTTCCTTGGGTGCATGAAAAAACTCGATCACCCTTCTTCTTTACTTGGGTCTATGAAAAAATTCGAACACCCTCACTATGGGTGTCTTAGAAAAACTCGAACACCCTCATCTTCGGTGTCTTAGTAAAATTCGAACACCCTCACCACAGATTTCCTTCTTCGAGATGGCCTGGTGAGGGCTAATGAGTCCTATACTCAATTTGCTCGAAGTGGTTACCTCATTCAGTTCGAGGTAGTTGCATGCCTTGAATCGAGTGACAATTCTCGTATGTCATTGCTCTAATGACCTCTACTCAAATTAGCTCGGTTAGGGCTAATGAGCCTCAGGTTCATTTGAGGTATGTGCCTTGTTGAAGGGCTTTGAAACTTCAAGGGAGCCCGTGATAGGTTTTAGTCGTGTCACCTAATCAAAAATAAACCTACGGTCCTCTAACTAAGGTAGTCAGTGGTAGCAGGGTCGAATCCGCAGGGAGACAGAGCTTCTATATTAATATTCAATTAACCAACTACTTCAGATGAAAATATGGAGAATTAATTGAACTAATGAGTAAGCTAAATAATACGAATTAAGTCGGGGATTTAACTATGGAATAAAAGCCTAGGGTATTAGGTCGGTCCACCATGCTTATACCAATCAAATAGGGTCAACTACTATTAAAACCTAAGTCAAGAGTCGGGGGATTAAAGCCTATGTTGAGCTATGGTTAAGACTCAACGCTCATAGTTCAACATACGCCGCATGTTCACTAACGTAATCAGAACTACTGATGTGTCCTAGGCCTCTAGTCGTAAGACGGATCTGTGCAAACAACTATTAACCACAAAAAATCAATGAAATTGGCCACTAACATTAATCACTAATTAAAAACAAACCACACCACAATCACTCTAATCAAGCCCTAGAAATCAATAGGAGTCTAAATAGCAATCATGGTATAAACATGGCTTCCCTATCTAACACCCTAGAAAGAGAACTACTCAGACATGATCGAATTGACAACAACAAAACTAATCGAAAACCCTAAGAATTGCATCATGAACTAATTGAGAAATAAGAAATTGAATTAAAGTAATTGAGATAAAGGAATAAAGCAATAAGCAAGACGATTACCAAATTGACGGAAAGCGGAAACTTTAATTGAATTGAAATTGTAATTGAATCTCTTCTACAATCCAAAGCAATGATAAACTAGGCTAAGAGCTCTCTAAATGTTTAATAATATGAAAGATACAAATAAAAATTAACCTAAAAGTATTTATAAGTCCTAAGAAAACAATAAGATAGAGTAGGGAAAATAACGAAAATAGGTCTTCAGCAGCAACAAAATAGGCTTCACCCGATTGGATCGGGCAGATTCCACCCGATCGGGGCCGCAACCCCAGCACCCGATCGGGCAAGTCCACCCGATGGCATCGGGTGGATGTCTTCTTCAGCTCTCAGAAAACAGCAAGAATGACCAAGTATTGCTCCGCCCGATCACATCGGGCAAGGCCGCCCGATCGAGCGGGAAACCTTAACTTCAGATTCTTCACTCGTACCCGATCGGGCAGTTGTTGCCCGACCCGATCGGGCGAGTCTTCTTCTTGCCTTGCTTTGCTTGGCTTCAGACGCCAAGTCTTTGCACACTTACTTCTTCATAATGGGGGCCAAATACCATCTTCAGACCTCAAAGATGCCTCATAACTTCCCGCTATAGCGTGGTGCTCAAAACATCAAGTAAATAGGGAGTTTTTCCCTAAAACATGCAAAATGATATAGAACACACAAACCACAACTATATCGAAATAGTTAGCATAAATAGCTCCTAAGAGCATCAATATAGCACAATTTAGCTTGCAAAGAACGGGAAAAACTCTATAAGATATCGATATATCAGCCCGGTGAGGGTGAATGAGTCATGTACTCACTTTGCTCGAAGTAGGTGCGTTGTCGGAAGGGCTTTTTTGCTCGAGGTAGCCTGGTTAGGGCTAATGAGTGTCATACTCATTTTTGCTCGAGGTGGGTGCCTTGTTGAAGGGCCTTGAGACTTCGAGGGAGCCCGGCGAGGGAGAATGAGTCATGTACTCACTTTGCTCGAAGTAGGTGCCTTGTTGGAAGAGCTTTAATACTTAGAAAATATTTCATAGCATTTTGATTGAGGGATGTCCCTTGAGAAGGCTCGAGGTAGCTCTGTTAAAGAATTTGTATGTTTCTTTAAAGAGTTCTAGGTAGCCCCGATAAGGGAGGGACGATATTGCTGAAGTTGTTCGACGTAGCCCCGGTTAGGGGATTGGAGGTGTGCCACATTTAATTCGACGTAGCCCATGTTAGAGAGTTGGAGGTGTGCAACTACAAGCTAAATAAACAAGCTTAGCAACTACAAGTAGACCCTAAATGACCTGCTAGGTCGTTTTATTTATCAACTTGGTCATTTACAAGGCCATTCCGACCGGCAAGGTCAAGGCTTTTTACAAGTCTAAGAATAGAAATTTATCATGACAGATCTCGATATCTTCTTTGACCGGCAAGGTCGAGGTACCATTAGCCCCTATATGTGCCTCGTTTAGCGATTTGATGATCAAGAGACATACCCTTCCGTCTCGTTGCTTTTTGACTCAGGTTCTCTCTTCTTCTCAGTTCGGCGTTCGTCCCATGGGTTTTTCAGATATTTGTTCAATTTCCCCTCATCAGCGAGCTTATCTAGGGCTCTCTTTAATTCACGACAGTCGTTGGTTGTATGACCACAATCTCGATGGTACTCGCACCATAACTTCTTATATCTCCTGAAATTCGACGTCTTGATGGGAGTGGGTTTGGGAAGCACAGACTTCTCCTTCAAGTCGAGGTATATTTCTCGTCGATTGGTGTTATAACGAGTGTCATGACCTCCATCCGAGTGCTGATGTCTCTTCAACCTATCAGACATGCCATCCTTAAAATTCGATAGCTCATTCTTCTTCTTGGTACTTCCTTCGTCTTGCGTGGACTTGAAGATGTCCGATGTTTGAATGAACTTTTGTGCTTGCCTCATTGCATCGGATAAGGTGAAAGTCTCTCTCATAGCGAGCTCGAACTTGAACCATCCAGGATGGAGGCCATTCATCAATGCCGTAACGGCAACTCCATCTTGGAGGTCGGAGACCTTGAGGGATTCTTCATTAAATCGCTTGATGTAACAGCTTAGGCTTTCTCCTTTTTGCTGAAAAATTGACATGAAGTGCACACTGGTCTTTTGTGGCGTATCGCTGCAATGAAGTGCTGAGAGAAGAGAGCTTCGAAAGCCGAGAAGCTGGTGATGATGCCAGTAGGAAGACTTGTGAACCAATTGAGAGCCAAGCCTTTGAGGGTGGTCGGGAAATATCTGCACCACGTCGCCTCGCAAAACGTCTGCACGCTCATTTGAGCTTTGTATGCTGCCAGATGGTCAGCAGGATCCGTAATCCCTGAGTTGTGCTCTATCAAAGGAATCTTGACTTTGCCCGGGTTAGGGGTCTCCATGATGTGTTGGCTGAATGGTGATTTGTGTGGCACTGCTGAACCCATTCGAAAGCCTGATGCAGCTACCTCCTCGGGCTCCTCGATCTGTTGTGGGTTCACTATTCTTAGAGTGTGACGGCTAGTCACGGGGTGATATTGTCCTGTGTTTCGGGTGGCTGCTGAGAACCTCGAATTTCCTCCTTGAGATTGCTCTCTTATCTTTTCGATGATCTCCCGGGCGTCGAAATTCTTACCCCTCTTCTGTCTCTGTTGTATGATATATCGAGCATCTTCTTGGCTCGGTGACACGATAGATTTTCCTTTCGAAGTGGCAGGTACTTTCTTCGAGGGGCCGCCAACAACATGCTCGGTTAGGGCACGTTTAGGCTGAGCTGCCCTTCGATGAGCCTGCGGCTGATCCAGAACTGTCCCTCGGTCAGGGGGAGTAGTTTGTTGAGTCTTCATTACTGAAACAAGTTGTTGCATGACAGTAGTCATATGTCTCTCCATTCAGAGTTCGAGTTGTCGAAGATCTGAGTAAGTCACTGCTGGTGGTGGTGAATCGATAGCCATGTCAGCCTGGCTTCCAGTTTCTGGGACGTCGGTCTCGTCCTCCACGATAACACCTCCTTGGTTCAGCAGAGTAGTCTGAGCGTTCTCAGAAGCAGTCCTTCGAGCAGTAGTACCGCGGGTACCTTGTCCTCGTGTCATGGTGTTCGAAAATGTAGTTGTTTTGTTACTTCCCCACAGACGGCGCCAACTGTTTTGGGTGCAAGAAACACAGTGAATTTGTAATTCGGGAAAGTCCAATTTCCAGATAGGGTAGAAACCAAATAAGTCCAAGGTCTTCGAATCCCGGCACCTGCAAAACCGAGCACCGTGAACTACCCCGGGGATGTTCTCGGGATCGGCTCTCCGATGCTTAAGTCAGATCTGATCTCATAAATCTGAGAGATAAGTACTAGTAAATGCTCTGCAAATATGGCAAAACGTACCTGAATGATCAGATGAGAGTACTATTTATAGGTAGTACTGAAGTTATGTCATCTGGTGAAGATGATGATGTCATAAAAAGCCTTTTAGCGAGTGCGCTTGACTGAAGGCATGTACTTTCTAGCCTGAAAAGGTCCTTAGGGGTAAAATGGTAATTTTACCCCCTAAGGATATTTTAGTCATTTCACCGGTTAGGTGGGCCATGACTTGAATGGGCCCAAACACTTTCATTTGAATTGAGTTTGATCCAAGGGCTTCATATGCTTTAAATAGATCGAATACCTATTCAAGGACTCATAAATATTTTGTAAATATTCACAACAAAATGATTTGAAAGGTGTTCATACACCACAAATCGCCTAAGAAACTTTAACGGTTTTACACTTTGATTATATAGAGTTTGATCCAACGGCTTCATATGCTTTAAATATATATCATACATATTCAAGGAGTCAGAATTATTTGGTAAATATTCTTAACAAAATAATTTGAAAGGTGTTCATACACCACAAATCGCCTAAGAGACTAGGACGGTTTTACCCTTTAAATTGAAATAAGTTTGATCCAACGGCTTCACATGATGAAATATACCTAATACCAATTCAAGGAGTGAAAAATATTTGGTAATTAAGTAAAAATAATGATTTGAAAAGTGTTCATACACCAAAAATCTCCTAAGAGACTATGACGGTTTTACCCTTTGAATTAAATTGGGTTAGATCCAAGGGTTTCATATGCTTTAAATATATCTAATACCTATTCAAGGACTCAAATTTTTTTGGTAATTATTCACAATAAAATTATTTCAAAGGTTTTCATACACCACAAATCGCCTATGAGACTATGACGGTTTTACCCTTTGATATGAAATAAGTTTGATCTGAGGGCTCCATATGATTGAAATATATCTAATAGCTATTCAAGGAGTCAAAAATATTTGGTAATTAAGCAAAAAAAAAAATTGAAAGGTTTTCATACACCTCATATCCCCTAGGAGCCTATGACGGTTTTACCCTTTGATTTGAATTGAGGATGATCCAAGGATTTCATATGCTTTAAAAAGATCTAATACCTATTCAAGTACTCAAAAATATTTGGTAATTATTCTCAACAAAATGATTTGAAAGGTGTTCATTCACCACAAATCGCCCAAGGGACTATGACGGTTTTACCCTTTGTTTTGAATTGAGTTTGATCCAAATGCTTCATATGCTTTAAATATATCTATTACCTATTAAAGGACTCAAAAATATTTGGTAATTATTCACAACCAAAATAATTTGAAAGATGTTCATACACCACAAATCGCCTAAGAGACTATGACGGTTTTACCCTTTGATTTTTAATAAGTTTTATCCAAGTACTTCATATCATTGAAATATATCTAATACCTATTCAAGGAGTCAAAAATAATTTGGTAATTAAGCACAAACATTAATTTGAAAGGTGTTTATACAACACAAATCCCCTTAGAGACTATGACGGTTTTACCCTTTGACTTGAATTAAGTTTGATCCAAGGACTTCATATGCTTTAAATAGATCTAATACCTATTCAAGGACTCAATAATATTTGGTAATTATTCTCAACAAAATGATTTGAAAGTCGTTCATTCACCACAAATCGCCTAAGAGACTATGAAGGTTTTACCCTTTGATTTGAATTGAGTATGATCCAAGGACCTCGTAGGCTTTAAATAGATCTAAGACCTAATCAAGGACTCAAAAATATTTGGTAATTATTCTCAACAAATGATTTGAAAGGTGTTCATTCACCACAAATCGCCTAAGGGACTATGACGGTTTTACCCTTTGTTTTGAATTGAGTTTGTTCCAAGGGCTTCATATGATTTAAATATATCTAATACCTATTCAAGGAGTCAAAATATTTGGTAATTATTTACAACAAAATAATTTGACAGGTGTTTATACGCCACAAATCGCCGAAGAGACTATGACGGTTTTACCCTTTCATTTGAAATAATTATGATCCAAGGGCTTCATATGATTGAAATATATCTAATACCTATTCGTGGAGTCAAAAATATTTGGTAATTAAGCACAAAAAAGATTTGAAAGGTGTTCATACACCACAAATCGGCTAAGTGACTATGACGGTTTTACCCTTTAATTTGAATTGAGTTTGATCCAAGGGCTTCATATGCTTTAAATATATCTAATGCCCATTCAAGGACTCAAAATTTGTTGGTAATTATTCACAACAAAATGATTTCAAAGGTTTTCATCCACCACAAATCGCCTAAGAGACTATGACGGTTTTACCCGTTGATATGAAATAAGTTTGATCTAAGGGCTTCATATGATTGAAATACATCTAATAGTTATTCAAGGAGTCAAAAATATTTGGTAATTAAGCACAAAAAATGATTTGAATGGTGTTCATACACCGTAGATGGCCTAAGAGAGTATGACGGTTTTACCCTTTGATTTGAATTGAGTTTTATCCAAGGGCTTCATGTGCTTTAAAAAGATCTAATACCTATTAAAGGACTCAAAAATATTTGGTAATTATACCCAACAAAATGATTAGAAAGGTGTTCATTCACCACATATCGCCTAAGAGACTATGACGGTTTTACCCTTTGATTTGAATTGAGTTTGATCCAAGGAGCTCATATGATTTAAATAGATCTAATACCCAATCAAGGACTAAAAAATATTTGGTAATTATTCTCAACAAAATGATTTAAAAGGTGTTTATTTACCACAAATCGCCTAAGGGACTATGATGGTTTTACCCTTTGTTTTTAATTGAGTTTGATCCAAGGGCTTCATATGCTGTAAATATCTCTAATACCTATTATAGGATTCAAAAATATTTGGTAATTATTTACAACAAAATAATTTGAAAGTTGTTCATACACCACAAATCGCCTAAGAGACTAAGACGGTTTTACCATTGATTTGAAATAATTATGATCAAACTGCTTCATAAGATTGAAATATATCTAATACCGATTTAAGAAGTCCAAAAAATTTGGTAATTAAGCACAACAAATGATTTGAAAGGTGTTCATACACCACAAATCACCTAAGAGACTATGACGGTTTTACCCTTTTATTTGAATTGAGTTTGATCCAAGGGCTTCATATGAGATAATTATATCTAATACCTATTCAAGGACTCAAAAAAATTTGATAATTATTCACAACAAAATGATTTTAATGGTTTTCATATACCACAAATCACCTATGAGACTATGACGGTTTTACGCTTTGATATGAATTAAATTTGATCAAAGGTCTTAATATGATTGAAATATATCTAATACCTATTCAAGGAGTCAAAAAGATTTGGTAATTCAGCGCAAAAAATGATTTGAAAGGTGTTCATTCACCGTAGATGGCCTAAGAGGGTATGACGGTTTTACCCTTTGATTTGAATTGAGTTTTATCCAAGGGCTTCATAAGCTTTAAATTTATCTTATTACTAATAAAGGAGACAAAAATGTTTGGTAATTAAGCACAAAAAATGATGGTTTTACCCTTTTATTTGAATTGAGTTTGATCCAAGAGCTTCATATGCTTTAAATATATCTAATACCTATTCAAAGACTCAAAAATATTTGGTAATTATTCACAACAAGATGATTTGAGAGGTGTCCATACGCCACAAATCGCCTAAGAGACTATGACGGTTTTACTCTTTGATTTGAAATAATTATGATCCAAGGGCTTCATATGATTTAAATATATCTAATACCGATTCATGGAGTCAAAAATATTTTGTAATTAAGCACAAAAAAGATTTGAAAGGTGTTCATACACCACAAATCGCCTAAGAGACTATGACGGTTTTACCCTTTCATTTGAATTGAGTTTGATCGAAGGGCTTAATATGCTTCAAATATATCTAATACCTATTCAAGGACTCAAAAACATTTGGTAATTATTCACAACGAAATAATTTGAAAGGTTTTCATACACCACAAATCGCCTAAGAGACTATGACGGTTTTACTCTTTGATATGAAATAAGTTTGATCCAAGGGCTTCATATGATTGAAATATATCTAATACATATTCAAGGAGTAAAAAATATTTGGTAATTAACCAAAAAAAATGATTTGAAAGGTGTTCATACACCACAAATCCCCTATGAGACTATGACGGTTTTACCCTTTGAAATGAAATAAGTTTGATCCAAGGGCTTCATATGATTGAAAAATATTTAATACCTATTCAAGGAGTCAAAAATATTTGGAAATTAGGAAGAAAAAAGATTTGAAAGGTATTCATACACCAAAAATCACCTAAGAGACTATACCGGTTTTACCCTTTGATTTGAATTGAGTTTGATCCAAGGGCTTCATATTCTTTTAATAGATCTAATACCTATTCAAGGACTCAAAAATATTTGGTAATTATTCACAACAAAATGATTTGAAAGGTGTTCGTACACCACAAGTCGCCTAAGAGACTATGACGATTTTACCCTTTGATTTAAATTAAGTTTGATCCAATGGCTTCATATGCTTTAAATATATCTAATACCCATTCAAGGACTCAAAATTTGTTGGTAATTATTCACAACAAAATGATTTCAAAGGTTTTCATACACCACAAATCGCCTAAGAGACTATGACGTTTTTACCCTTTGATATGAAATAAGTTTGATCTAAGGGCTTCATATGATTGAAATACATCTAATAGTTATTCAAGGAGTCAAAAATATCTGGTAATTAGGCACAAAAAATGATTTGAAAGGTGTTCATACACCGCAGATGGCCTAAGAGAGTATGACGATTTTACCCTTTGATTTGAATTGAGTTTTATCCAAGGGCTTCATATTCTTTAAAAAGATCTAATACCTATTAAAGGACTCAAAAATATTTGGTAATTATACCCAACAAAATGATTAGAAAGGTGTTCATTCACCACATATCGCCTAAGAGACTATGACGGTTTTACCCTTTGATTTGAATTGAGTTTGATCCAAGGAGCTCATATGATTTAAATAGATCTAATACCCAATCAAGGACTAAAAAATATTTGGTAATTATTCTCAACAAAATGATTTAAAAGGTGTTTATTTACCACAAATCGCCTAAGGGACTTTGATGGTTTTACCCTTTGTTTTTAATTGAGTTTGATCCAAGGGCTTCATATGCTGTAAATATCTCTAATACCTATTCAAGGAGTCAAAAATATTTGGTAATTATTTACAACAAAATAATTTGAAAGTTGTTCATACACCACAAATCGCCTAAGAGACTAAGACGGTTTTACCATTGATTTGAAATAATTATGATCAAAGTGCTTCATAAGATTGAAATATATCTAATACCGATTTAAGAAGTCCAAAACATTTGGTAATTAAGCACAACAAATGATTTGAAAGGTGTTCATACACCACAAATCACCTAAGAGACTATGACGGTTTTACCCTTTTATTTGAATTGAGTTTGATCCAAGGGCTTCATATGATTTAATTATATCTAATACCTATTCAAGGACTCAAAAAAATTTAATAATTATTCACTACAAAATGATTTTAATGGTTTGCATATACCAAAAATCAGCTATGAGACTATGACGGTTTTACCCTTTGATATGAAATAAATTTGATCAAAGGGCTTAATATGATTGAAATATATCTAATACCTATTCAAGGAGTCAAAAATATTTGGTAATTCAGCGCAAGAAATGATTTGAAAGGTGTTCATTCACCGTAGATGGCCTAAGAGAGTATGACGGTTTTACCCTTTGATTTGAATTGAGTTTTATCCAAGGGCTTCATAAGCTTTAAATTTATCTTATTACTAATAAAGGAGACAAAAATGTTTGGTAATTAAGCACAAAAAATGACGGTTTTACCCTTTTATTTGAATTGAGTTTGATCCAAGAGCTTCATATGCTTTAAATATATCTAATACCTATTCAAAGACTCAAAAATATTTGGTAATTATTCACAACAAGATGATTTGAGAGGTGTCCATACGCCACAAATCGCCTAAGAGACTATGACGGTTTTACTCTTTGATTTGAAATAATTATGATCCAAGGGCTTCATATGAGTTAAATATATCTAATACCGATTCATGGAGTCAAAAATATTTTGTAATTAAGCACAAAAAAGATTTGAAAGGTGTTCATACACCACAAATCGCCTAAGAGACTATGACGGTTTTACCCTTTCATTTGAATTGAGTTTGATCGAAGGTCTTAATATGCTTCAAATATGTCTAATACCTATTCAAGGACTCAAAAACATTTGGTAATTATTCACAACGAAATAATTTGAAAGGTTTTCATACACCACAAATCGCCTAAGAGATTATGACGGTTTTACTCTTTGATATGAAATAAGTTTGATCCAAGGGCTTCATATGATTGAAATATATCTAATACATATTCAAGGAGTAAAAAATATTTGGTAATTAACCAAAAAAAATGATTTGAAAGGTGTTCGTACACCACAAATCCCCTATGAGACTATGACGGTTTTACCCTTTGATATGAAATAAGTTTGATCCAAGGGCTTCATATGATTGAAAAATATTTAATACCTATTCAAGGAGTCAAAAATATTTGGAAATTAGGAAGAAAAAAGATTTGAAAGGTATTCATACACCAAAAATCACCTAAGAGACTATAACGGTTTTACCCTTTGATTTGAATTGAGTTTGATCCAAGGGATTCATATTCTTTTAATAGATCTAATACCTATTCAAGGACTCAAAAATATTTGGTAATTATTCACAACAAAATGATTTGAAAGGTGTTCGTACACCACAAGTCGCCTAAGAGACTATGACGATTTTACCCTTTGATTTAAATTGAGTTTGATCCAATGGCTTCATATGCTTTAAATATATCTAATACCCATTGAAGGACTCAAAATTTGTTGGTAATTATTCACAACAAAATGATTTCAAAGGTTTTCATACACCACAAATCGCCTAAGAGACTATGACGTTTTTACCCTTTGATATGAAATAAGTTTGATCTAAGGGCTTCATATGATTGTAATACATCTAATAGTTATTCAAGGAGTCAAAAATATTTGGTAATTAAGCACAAAAAATGATTTGAAAGGTGTTCATACACCGCAGATGGCCTAAGAGAGTATGACGGTTTTACCCTTTGATTTGAATTGAGTTTTATCCAAGGGCTTCATATGCTTTAAAAAGATCTAATACCTATTAAAGGACTCAAAAATATTTGGTAATTATACCCAACAAAATGATTAGAAAGGTGTTCATTCACCACATATCGCCTAAGAGACTATGACGGTTTTACCCTTTGATTTGAATTGAGTTTGATCCAAGGAGCTCATATGATTTAAATAGATCTAATACCCAATCAAGGACTAAAAAATATTTGGTAATTATTCTCAACAAAATGATTTAAAAGGTGTTTATTTACCACAAATCGCCTAAGGGACTTTGATGGTTTTACCCTTTGTTTTTAATTGAGTTTGATCCAAGGGCTTCATCTGCTGTAAATATCTCTAATACCGATTCAAGGAGTCAAAAATATTTGGTAATTATTTACAACAAAATAATTTGAAAGTTGTTCATACACCACAAATCGCCTAAGAGACTAAGACGGCTTTACCATTGATTTGAAATAATTATGATCAAAGTGCTTCATAAGATTGAAATATATCTAATACCGATTTAAGAAGTCCAAAACATTTGGTAATTAAGCACAACAAATGATTTGAAAGGTGTTCATACACCACAAATCACCTAAGAGACTATGACGGTTTTACCCTGTTATTTGAATTGAGTTTGATCCAAGGGCTTCATATGATTTAATTATATCTAATACCTATTCAAGGACTCAAAAAAATTTGATAATTATTCACAACAAAATGATTTTAATGGTTTTCATATACCACAAATCACCTATGAGACTATGACGGTTTTACCCTTTGATATGAAATAAATTTGATCAAAGGGCTTAATATGATTGAAATATATCTAATACCTATTCAAGGAGTCAAAAAGATTTGGTAATTCAGCGCAAAAAATGATTTGAAAGGTGTTCATTCACCGTAGATGGCCTAAGAGAGTATGACGGTTTTACCCGTTGATTTGAATTGAGTTTTATCAAAGGGCTTCATAAGCTTTAAATTTATCTTATTACAAATAAAGGAGACAAAAATGTTTGGTAATTAAGCACAAAAAATGACGGTTTTACCCTTTTATTTGAATTGAGTTTGATCCAAGAGCTTCATATGCTTTAAATATATCTAATACCTATTCAAAGACTCAAAAATATTTGGTAATTATTCACAACAAGATGATTTGAGAGGTGTCCATACGCCACAAATCGCCTAAGAGACTATGACGGTTTTACTCTTTGATTTGAAATAATTATGATCCAAGGGCTTCATATGATTTAAATATATCTAATACCGATTCATGGAGTCAAAAATATTTTGTAATTAAGCACAAAGAAGATTTGAAAGGTGTTCATACACCACAAATCGCCTAAGAGACTATGACGGTTTTACCCTTTCATTTGAATTGAGTTTGATCGAAGGGCTTCATATGCTTCAAATATATCTAATACCTATTCAAGGACTCAAAAACATTTGGTAATTATTCACAACGAAATAATTTGAAAGGTTTTCATACACCACAAATCTCCTAAGAGACTATGACGGTTTTACTCTTTGATATGAAATAAGTTTGATCCAAGGGCTTCATATGATTGAAATATATCTAATACATATTCAAGGAGTCAAAAATATTTGGTAATTAACCAAAAAAAATGATTTGAAAGGTGTTCATAGACCACAAATCCCCTATGAGACTATGACGGTTTTACACTTTGATTAAATAGAGTTTGATCCAAGGGCTTCATATGCTTTAAATATATCTGATACATATTCAGGACTCCGAATTATTTTGTAAATATTATCAGCAAAATAATTTGTAAGGTGTTCACGAACCGCAAATCGCCTAAGAGACTATGACGGTTTTACACTTTAATTTGAATTGAGTTTGATACAAGGGCTTCATGTGCTTTAAATCTATCTAATACCTATTTAAGGACTAAAAAATATTTGGTAATTATTCACAAAAAAATGATTTGAAAGGTGTTCATACAACACAAATCGCCTAAGAGACTAGGACGGTTGTACCCTTTGATTTGAAATAAGTTTAATCCAACGGCTTACATGATGAAATATGCCTCATAGCAATTCAAGGAGTGAAAAATATTTGGTAATTAAGTACAAAAAATGATTTGAAAGATGTTCATTCACCAAAAATCGCCAAAGAGACTATGACGGTTTTACCCTTTGATTAGAATTGAGTATGATCCAAGGACCTCGTAGGCTTTAAATAGATCTAAGACCTAATCAAGGACTCAAAAATATTTTGTAATTATTCTCAACAAAATGATTTGAAAGGTGTTCATTCACCACAAATCGCCTAAGGGACTATGACGGGTTTACCCTTTGTTTTGAATTGAGTTTTTTCCAAGGGCTTCATATGATTTAAATATATCTAATACCTATTCAAGGATTCAAAATATTTGGTAATTATTTACAACAAAATAATTGAAAGGTGTTCATACGCCACAAATCGCCGAAGAGACTATGACGGTTTTACCCTTTCATTTGAAATAATTATGATCCAAGGGCTTCATATGATTGAAATATATCTAATACCTATTCGTGGAGTCAAATATATTTGGTAATTAAGCACAAAAAATATTTGAAAGGTGTTCATACACCACAAATCGCCTATGTGACTATGACGGTTTTACCCTTTAATTTGAATTGAGTTTGATCCAAGGGCTTCATATGCTTTAAATATATCTAATACCCATTCAAGGACTCAAAATTTGTTGGTAATTATTCACAACAAAATGATTTCAAAGGTTTTCATACACCACAAATCGCCTATAGAGACTATGACGGTTTTACCCTTTGATATGAAATAAGTTTGATCTAAGGGCTTCATATGATTGAAATACATCTAATAGTTATTCAAGGAGTCAAAAATATTTGGTAATTAAGCACAAAAAATGATTTGAAAGGTGTTCATACACCGTAGATGGCCTAAGAGAGTATGACGGTTTTACCCTTTGATTTGAATTGAGTTTTATCCAAGGGCTTCATATGCTTTAAAAAGATCTAATACCTATTAAAGGACTCAAAAATATTTGGTAATTATACCCAACAAAATGATTAGAAAGGTGTTCATTCACCACATATCGCCTAAGCGACTATGACGGTTTTACCCTTTGATTTGAATTGAGTTTGATCCAAGGAGCTCATATGATTTAAATAGATCTAATACCCAATCAAGGACTAAAAAATATTTGGTAATTATTCTCAATAAAATGATTTAAAAGGTGTTTATTTACCACAAATCGCCTAAGGGACTATGATGGTTTTACCCTTTGTTTTTAATTGAGTTTGATCCAAGGGCTTCATATGCTGTAAATATCTCTAATACCTATTCAAGGAGTCAAAAATATTTGGTAATTATTTACAACAAAATAATTTGAAAGTTGTTCATACACCACAAATCGCCTAAGAGACTAAGACGGTTTTACCATTGATTTGAAATAATTATGATCAAAGTGCTTCATAAGATTGAAATATATCTAATACCGATTTAAGAAGTCCAAAACATTTGGTAATTAAGCACAACAAATGATTTGAAAGGTGTTCATACACCACAAATCACCTAAGAGACTATGACGGTTTTACCCTTTTATGTGAATTGAGTTTGATCCAAGGGCTTCATATGATTTAATTATATCTAATACCTATTCAAGGACTCAAAAAAATTTGATAATTATTCACAACAAAATGATTTTAATGGTTTTCATATACCACAAATCACCTATGAGACTATGACGGTTTTACGCTTTGATATGAAATAAATTTGATCAAAGGTCTTATTATGATTGAAATATATCTAATACCTATTCAAGGAGTCAAAAAGATTTGGTAATTCAGCGCAAAAAATGATTTGAAAGGTGTTCATTCACCGTAGATGGCCTAAGAGGGTATGACGGTTTTACCCTTTGATTTGAATTGAGTTTTATCCAAGGGCTTCATAAGCTTTAAATTTATCTTATTACTAATAAAGGAGACAAAAATGTTTGGTAATTAAGCACAAAAAATGACGGTTTTACCCTTTTATTTGAATTGAGTTTGATCCAAGAGCTTCATATGCTTTAAATATATCTAATACCTATTCAAAGACTCAAAAATATTTGGTAATTATTCACAACAAGATGATTTGAGAGGTGTCCATACGCCACAAATCGCCTAAGAGACTATGACGGTTTTACTCTTTGATTTGAAATAATTATGATCCAAGGGCTTCATATGATTTAAATATATCTAATACCGATTCATGGAGTCAAAAATATTTTGTAATTAAGCACAAAGAAGATTTGAAAGGTGTTCATACACCACAAATCGCCTAAGAGACTATGACGGTTTTACCCTTTCATTTGAATTGAGTTTGATCAAAGGGCTTCATATGCTTCAAATATATCTAATACCTATTCAAGGACTCAAAAACATTTGGTAATTATTCACAACGAAATAATTTGAAAGGTTTTCATACACCACAAATCGCCTAAGAGACTATGACGGTTTTACTCTTTGATATGAAATAAGTTTGATCCAAGGGCTTCATATGATTGAAATATATCTAATACATATTCAAGGAGTCAAAAATATTTGGTAATTAACCAAAAAAAATGATTTGAAAGGTGTTCATACACCACAAATCCCCTATGAGACTATGACGGTTTTACCCTTTGATTTGAATTGAGTTTGATCCAAGGTCTTCATATGCTTTAAATAGATCGAATACCTATTCAAGGACTCATAAATATTCACAAGAAAATGATTTGAAAGGTGTTCATAGACCACAAATCGCCTAAGAAACTTTGACGGTTTTACACTTTGATTAAATAGAGTTTGATCCAAGGGCTTCATATGCTTTAAATATATCTGATACATATTCAGGAGTCCGAATTATTTTGTAAATATTCTCAACAAAATAATTTGTAAGGTGTTCACAAACCGCAAATCGCCTAAGAGACTATGACGGTTTTACACTTTAATTTGAATTGAGTTTGATACAAGGGCTTCATGTGCTTTAAATCTATCTAATACCTATTTAAGGACTAAAAAATATTTGGTAATTATTCACAAAAAAATGATTTGAAAGGTGTTCATACAACACAAATCGCCTAAGAGACTAGGACGGTTGTACCCTTTGATTTGAAATAAGTTTAATCCAACGGCTTACATGATGAAATATGCCTAATAGCAATTCAAGGAGTGAAAAATATTTGGTAATTAAGTAAAAAAAATGATTTGAAAGATGTTCATTCACCAAAAATCGCCAAAGAGACTATGACGGTTTTACCCTTTGATTAGAATTGAGTATGATCCAAGGACCTCGTAGGCTTTAAATAGATCTAAGACCTAATCAAGGACTCAAAAATATTTTGTAATTATTCTCAACAAAATGATTTGAAAGGTGTTCATTCACCACAAATCGCCTAAGGGACTATGACGGGTTTACCCTTTGTTTTGAATTGAGTTTTTTCCAAGGGCTTCATATGATTTAAATATATCTAATACCTATTCAAGGAGTCAAAATATTTGGTAATTATTTACAACAAAATAATTGAAAGGTGTTCATACGCCACAAATCGCCGAAGAGACTATGACGGTTTTACCCTTTCATTTGAAATAATTATGATCCAAGGGCTTCATATGATTGAAATATATCTAATACCTATTCGTGGAGTCAAATATATTTGGTAATTAAGCACAAAAAATATTTGAAAGGTGTTCATACACCACAAATCGCCTAAGTGACTATGACGGTTTTACCCTTTAATTTGAATTGAGTTTGATCCAAGGGCTTCATATGCTTTAAATATATCTAATACCCATTCAAGGACTCAAAATTTGTTGGTAATTATTCACAACAAAATGATTTCAAAGGTTTTCATACACCACAAATCGCCTATAGAGACTATGACGGTTTTACCCTTTGATATGAAATAAGTTTGATCTAAGGGCTTCATATGATTGAAATACATCTAATAGTTATTCAAGGAGTCAAAAATATTTGGTAATTAAGCACAAAAAATGATTTGAAAGGTGTTCATACACCGTAGATGGCCTAAGAGAGTATGACGGTTTTACCCTTTGATTTGAATTGAGTTTTATCCAAGGGCTTCATATGCTTTATAAAGATCTAATACCTATTAAAGGACTCAAAAATATTTGGTAATTATACCCAACAAAATGATTAGAAAGGTGTTCATTCACCACATATCGCCTAAGAGACTAATACGGTTTTACCCTTTGATTTGAATTGAGTTTGATCCAAGGAGCTCATATGATTTAAATAGATCTAATACCCAATCAAGGACTAAAAAATATTTGGTAATTATTCTCAACAAAATGATTTAAAAGGTGTTTATTTACCACAAATCGCCTAAGGGACTATGATGGTTTTACCCTTTGTTTTTAAATGAGTTTGATCCAAGGGCTTCATATGCTGTAAATATCTCTAATACCTATTCAAGGAGTCAAAAATATTTGGTAATTATTTACAACTAAATAATTTGAAAGTTGTTCATACACCACAAATCGCCTAAGAGACTAAGACGGTTTTACCATTGATTTGAAATAATTATGATCAAAGTGCTTCATAAGATTGAAATATATCTAATACCGATTTAAGAAGTCCAAAACATTTGGTAATTAAGCACAACAAATGATTTGAAAGGTGTTCATACACCACAAATCACCTAAGAGACTATGACGGTTTTACCCTTTTATTTGAATTGAGTTTGATCCAAGGGCTTCATATGATTTAATTATATCTAATACCTATTCAAGGACTCAAAAAAATTTGATAATTATTCACAACAAAATGATTTTAATGGTTTTCATATACCACAAATCACCTATGAGACTATGACGGTTTTACGCTTTGATATGAAATAAATTTGATCAAAGGTCTTAATATGATTGAAATATATCTAATACCTATTCAAGGAGTCAAAAAGATTTGGTAATTCAGCGCAAAAAATGATTTGAAAGGTGTTCATTCACCGTAGATGGCCTAAGAGGGTATGACGGTTTTACCCTTTGATTTGAATTGAGTTTTATCCAAGGGCTTCATAAGCTTTAAATTTATCTTATTACTAATAAAGGAGACAAAAATGTTTGGTAATTAAGCACAAAAAATGACGGTTTTACCCTTTTATTTGAATTGAGTTTGATCCAAGAGCTTCATATGCTTTAAATATATCTAATACCTATTCAAAGACTCAAAAATATTTGGTAATTATTCACAACAAGATGATTTGAGAGGTGTCCATACGCCACAAATCGCCTAAGATTCTATGACGGTTTTACTCTTTGATTTGAAATAATTATGATCCAAGGGCTTCATATGATTTAAATATATCTAATACCGATTCATGGAGTCAAAAATATTTTGTAATTAAGCACAAAGAAGATTTGAAAGGTGTTCATACACCACAAATCGCCTAAGAGACTATGACGGTTTTACCCTTTCATTTGAATTGAGTTTGATCGAAGGGCTTCATATGCTTCAAATATATCTAATACCTATTCAAGGACTCAAAAACATTTGGTAATTATTCACAACGAAATAATTTGAAAGGTTTTCATACACCACAAATCGCCTAAGAGACTATGACGGTTTTACTCTTTGATATGAAATAAGTTTGATCCAAGGGCTTCATATGATTGAAATATATCTAATACATATTCAAGGAGTCAAAAATATTTGGTAATTAACCAAAAAAAATGATTTGAAAGGTGTTCATACACCACAAATCCCCTATGAGACTATGACGGTTTTACCCTTTGATTTGAATTGAGTTTGATCCAAGGTCTTCATATGCTTTAAATAGATCGAATACCTATTCAAGGACTCATAAATATTCACAAGAAAATGATTTGAAAGGTGTTCATAGACCACAAATCGCCTAAGAAACTTTGACGGTTTTACACTTTGATTAAATAGAGTTTGATCCAAGGGCTTCATATGCTTTAAATATATCTGATACATATTCAGGAGTCCGAATTATTTTGTAAATATTCTCAACAAAATAATTTGTAAGGTGTTCACAAACCGCAAATCGCCTAAGAGACTATGACGGTTTTACACTTTAATTTGAATTGAGTTTGATACAAGGGCTTCATGTGCTTTAAATCTATCTAATACCTATTTAAGGACTAAAAAATATTTGGTAATTATTCACAAAAAAATGATTTGAAAGGTGTTCATACAACACAAATCGCCTAAGAGACTAGGACGGTTGTACCCTTTGATTTGAAATAAGTTTAATCCAACGGCTTACATGATGAAATATGCCTAATAGCAATTCAAGGAGTGAAAAATATTTGGTAATTAAGTAAAAAAAATGATTTGAAAGATGTTCATTCACCAAAAATCGCCAAAGAGACTATGACGGTTTTACCCTTTGATTAGAATTGAGTATGATCCAAGGACCTCGTAGGCTTTAAATAGATCTAAGACCTAATCAAGGACTCAAAAATATTTTGTAATTATTCTCAACAAAATGATTTGAAAGGTGTTCATTCACCACAAATCGCCTAAGGGACTATGACGGGTTTACCCTTTGTTTTGAATTGAGTTTTTTCCAAGGGCTTCATATGATTTAAATATATCTAATACCTATTCAAGGAGTCAAAATATTTGGTAATTATTTACAACAAAATAATTGAAAGGTGTTCATACGCCACAAATCGCCGAAGAGACTATGACGGTTTTACCCTTTCATTTGAAATAATTATGATGCAAGGGCTTCATATGATTGAAATATATCTAATACCTATTCGTGGAGTCAAATATATTTGGTAATTAAGCACAAAAAATATTTGAAAGGTGTTCATACACCACAAATCGCCTAAGTGACTATGACGGTTTTACCCTTTAATTTGAATTGAGTTTGATCCAAGGGCTTCATATGCTTTAAATATATCTAATACCCATTCAAGGACTCAAAATTTGTTGGTAATTATTCACAACAAAATGATTTCAAAGGTTTTCATACACCACAAATCGCCTATAGAGACTATGACGGTTTTACCCTTTGATATGAAATAAGTTTGATCTAAGGGCTTCATATGATTGAAATACATCTAATAGTTATTCAAGGAGTCAAAAATATTTGGTAATTAAGCACAAAAAATGATTTGAAAGGTGTTCATACACCGTAGATGGCCTAAGAGAGTATGACGGTTTTACCCTTTGATTTGAATTGAGTTTTATCCAAGGGCTTCATATGCTTTATAAAGATCTAATACCTATTAAAGGACTCAAAAATATTTGGTAATTATACCCAACAAAATGATTAGAAAGGTGTTCATTCACCACATATCGCCTAAGAGACTAATACGGTTTTACCCTTTGATTTGAATTGAGTTTGATCCAAGGAGCTCATATGATTTAAATAGATCTAATACCCAATCAAGGACTAAAAAATATTTGGTAATTATTCTCAACAAAATGATTTAAAAGGTGTTTATTTACCACAAATCGCCTAAGGGACTATGATGGTTTTACCCTTTGTTTTTAAATGAGTTTGATCCAAGGGCTTCATATGCTGTAAATATCTCTAATACCTATTCAAGGAGTCAAAAATATTTGGTAATTATTTACAACTAAATAATTTGAAAGTTGTTCATACACCACAAATCGCCTAAGAGACTAAGACGGTTTTACCATTGATTTGAAATAATTATGATCAAAGTGCTTCATAAGATTGAAATATATCTAATACCGATTTAAGAAGTCCAAAACATTTGGTAATTAAGCACAACAAATGATTTGAAAGGTGTTCATACACCACAAATCACCTAAGAGACTATGACGGTTTTACCCTTTTATTTGAATTGAGTTTGATCCAAGGGCTTCATATGATTTAATTATATCTAATACCTATTCAAGGACTCAAAAAAATTTGATAATTATTCACAACAAAATGATTTTAATGGTTTTCATATACCACAAATCACCTATGAGACTATGACGGTTTTACGCTTTGATATGAAATAAATTTGATCAAAGGTCTTAATATGATTGAAATATATCTAATACCTATTCAAGGAGTCAAAAAGATTTGGTAATTCAGCGCAAAAAATGATTTGAAAGGTGTTCATTCACCGTAGATGGCCTAAGAGGGTATGACGGTTTTACCCTTTGATTTGAATTGAGTTTTATCCAAGGGCTTCATAAGCTTTAAATTTATCTTATTACTAATAAAGGAGACAAAAATGTTTGGTAATTAAGCACAAAAAATGACGGTTTTACCCTTTTATTTGAATTGAGTTTGATCCAAGAGCTTCATATGCTTTAAATATATCTAATACCTATTCAAAGACTCAAAAATATTTGGTAATTATTCACAACAAGATGATTTGAGAGGTGTCCATACGCCACAAATCGCCTAAGAGACTATGACGGTTTTACTCTTTGATTTGAAATAATTATGATCCAAGGGCTTCATATGATTTAAATATATCTAATACCGATTCATGGAGTCAAAAATATTTTGTAATTAAGCACAAAGAAGATTTGAAAGGTGTTCATACACCACAAATCGCCTAAGAGACTATGACGGTTTTACCCTTTCATTTGAATTGAGTTTGATCGAAGGGCTTCATATGCTTCAAATATATCTAATACCTATTCAAGGACTCAAAAACATTTGGTAATTATTCACAACGAAATAATTTGAAAGGTTTTCATACACCACAAATCGCCTAAGAGACTATGACGGTTTTACTCTTTGATATGAAATAAGTTTGATCCAAGGGCTTCATATGATTGAAATATATCTAATACATATTCAAGGAGTCAAAAATATTTGGTAATTAACCAAAAAAAATGATTTGAAAGGTGTTCATACACCACAAATCCCCTATGAGACTATGACGGTTTTACCCTTTGATTTGAATTGAGTTTGATCCAAGGTCTTCATATGCTTTAAATAGATCGAATACCTATTCAAGGACTCATAAATATTCACAAGAAAATGATTTGAAAGGTGTTCATAGACCACAAATCGCTTAAGAAACTTTGACGGTTTTACACTTTGATTAAATAGAGTTTGATCCAAGGGCTTCATATGCTTTAAATATATCTGATACATATTCAGGAGTCCGAATTATTTTGTAAATATTCTCAACAAAATAATTTGTAAGGTGTTCACAAACCGCAAATCGCCTAAGAGACTATGACGGTTTTACACTTTAATTTGAATTGAGTTTGATACAAGGGCTTCATGTGCTTTAAATCTATCTAATACCTATTTAAGGACTAAAAAATATTTGGTAATTATTCACAAAAAAATGATTTGAAAGGTGTTCATACAACACAAATCGCCTAAGAGACTAGGACGGTTGTACCCTTTGATTTGAAATAAGTTTAATACAACGGCTTACATGATGAAATATGCCTAATAGCAATTCAAGGAGTGAAAAATATTTGGTAATTAAGTAAAAAAAATGATTTGAAAGATGTTCATTCACCAAAAATCGCCAAAGAGACTATGACGGTTTTACCCTTTGATTAGAATTGAGTATGATCCAAGGACCTCGTAGGCTTTAAATAGATCTAAGACCTAATCAAGGACTCAAAAATATTTTGTAATTATTCTCAACAAAATGATTTGAAAGGTGTTCATAGACCACAAATCGCTTAAGAAACTTTGACGGTTTTACACTTTGATTAAATAGAGTTTGATCCAAGGGCTTCATATGCTTTAAATATATCTGATACATATTCAGGAGTCCGAATTATTTTGTTAATATTCTGAACAAAATAATTTGTAAGGTGTTCACAAACCGCAAATCGCCTAAGAGACTATGACGGTTTTACACATTAATTTTAATTGAGTTTGATACAAGGGCTTCATGTGCTTTAAATCTATCTAATACCTATTTAAGGTCTAAAAAATATTTGGTAATTATTCACAAAAAAATGATTTGAAAGGTGTTCATACAACACAAATCGCCTAAGAGACTAGGACGGTTGTACCCTTTGATTTGAAATAAGTTTAATCCAACGGCTTACATGATGAAATATGCCTAATAGCAATTCAAGGAGTGAAAAATATTTGGTAATTAAGTAAAAAAAATGATTTGAAAGATGTTCATTCACCAAAAATCGCCTAAGAGACTATGACGGTTTTACCCTTTGATTTGAATTGAGTTAGATTCAAGGGTTTCATATGCTTTAAATATATCTAATACCTATTCAAGTACTCAAAATTTGTTGGTAATTATTCACAACAAACTGATTTCAAAGGTTTTCATACACCACAAATCGCCTAAGAGACTATGACGGTTTTACCCTTTGATATGAAATAAGTTTGATCTAAGGGCTTCATATGATTGAAATACAACTAAAAGCTATTCAAGGAGTCAAAAATATTTAGTAATTATACACAAAAAATGATTTGAAAGGTGTTCA
Organism: Patellifolia procumbens; assembly: GCA_947645195.1. Classification (NCBI taxonomy): domain Eukaryota; kingdom Viridiplantae; phylum Streptophyta; class Magnoliopsida; order Caryophyllales; family Amaranthaceae; genus Patellifolia; species Patellifolia procumbens. Next base: position 574,428 of record CANSGD010000904.1, read on the forward strand.
TACGCCACATATTCCCTAAGAGCCTATGACGGTTTTACCCTTTGATTTGAATTGTGGTGGATCCAACGGCTTCACATGCTTTAAAAATATATAATACCTATTCAAGGACTCATAAATATTTGCTAATTATTCCCAACAAAATGATTAGAAAGGTGTTCATTCACCACAAATCGCTAAGAGACTATGACGGTTTTACCCTTTGATTTGAATTGAGTTTGATCCAAGGAGCTCATATGCTTTAAATAGATTTAATACCCAATCAAGGACTCAAAAATATTTGGTAGTTATTCCCAACAAAATGATTTGAAAGGTGTTTATTTACTACAAATCGCCTAAGGGACTATGACGGTTTGACCCTTTGGTTTTAATTGAGTTTGATCCAAGGGCTTCATATACTGTAAATATCTCTAATACCAATTCAAGGAGTCAAAAATTTTGGGTAATTATTTACAACAAAATAATTGGAAAGGTGTTCATACACCACAAATCGCCTAAGAGACTATGACGGTTTTACCTTTGATTTGAAATAATTATGATCAAAGTGCTTCATATGATTGAAATATATCTAATACCGATTTAAGAAGTCCAAAACATTTGATAATTAAGAACAACAATTGATTTGAAAGGTGTTCATACACCAGAAATCACCTAAGAGACTATGACGGTTTTACCCTTTTATTTGAATTGAGTTTGATCCAAGGGCTTCATATGATTTAATTATATCTAATACCTATTCAAGGACTCAAAAAAATTGGATAATTATTCACAACAAAATGATTTGAAAGGTTTTCATACACCACAAATCACCTAAGAGACTATGACGGTTTTACCCATTGATATGAAATATGTTTGATCAAAGGGATTCATATGATTGAAATATATCTAATACCTATTCAAGGAGTCAAAAATATTTGATAATTCAGCGCAAAAAATGATTTGAAAGGTGTTCATTCACCATAGATCGCCTAAGAGAGTATGACGGTTTCACCCTTTGATTTGAATTGAGTTTTATCCAAGGGCTTGATAAGCTTTAAATTGATCTAATTACTATTCATGGAGACAAAAATGTTTGGTAATTAAGCACAAAAAAAGATTTGAAAGGTGTTCATACACCAATAATCGCCTAAAAGAATATGACGGTTTTACCCTTTGATTTGAATTGAGTTTTATCCAAGGGCTTCATATGCTTTAAATATATCTAACACCCATTTAAGGACTCGAAAATATTTGGCAATTATTCACAACAAAATGATTTGAAAGGTGTTAATTCAACACAAATCGCCTAAAAGACTATGACGGTTTTACCCTTTGATATGAAATAAGTTTGATCCAAGGGCTTCATATGATTGAAAAATATTTAATACCTATTCAAGGAGTCAACAATATTTGGAAATTAGGAACAAAAAAAGATTTGAAAGGTATTCATACACCAAAAATCGCCTAAAAGACTATACCGGTTTTACACTTTGATTTGAATTGAGTTTGATCCAAGGGCTTCATATGCTTTTAATAGATCTAATACCTATTCAAGGACTCAAAAATATTTGGTAATTATTCACAACAAAATAATTTGAAAGGTGTTCGTACACTACAAGTCGCCTAAGAGACTATGACGATTTTACCCTTTGATTTAAATTGAGTTTGATCCAATGGCTTCATATGCTTTAAATATATCTGATTACTATTCAAGAAGTCGGAAATATTTTGTAAATATTCATAACAAAATAATTTGATAGGTGTTCATACACCACAAATCACCTAAGACATTATGATGCTTTTACCCTTTGATTTAAAATAACTTTGATTTACGACCTTCATGTGATTAAAATATATCTAATACCTATTCAAGGAGTCAAAAATATTTTCTCATTAAGCACAAAATGATTTGAAACATGACAAATCGCCTAAGGGACTATGACGATTTTACCCTTTGATTTGAATTGAGTTTTATCCAAGGGCTTCATATGCTTTAAATATATCTGACACCCATTAAAGGACTCGAAAATATTTGGCAATTATTCACAACAAAATGATTTGAAAGGTGTTCATTCAACACAAATCGCCTAAGAGACTTTGACGGTTTTACACTTTGATATGAAATACGTTTGATCCAAGGGCTTCATATGATTGAAAAATATTTAATACGTATTCAAGGAGTCAAAAAAATTTGGAAATTAAGAACAAAAAAAGATTTGAAAGGTATTCATACACCAAAAATCGCCTAAGAGACTATACCGGTTTTACCCTTTGATTTGAATTGAGTTTGATCCAAGGGCTTCATATGCTTTTAATAGATCTAATACCTATTCAAGGACTCAAAAATATTTGGTACTTATTCACAACAAAATGATTTGAAAGGTGTTCGTACACCACAAGTCGCCTAAGAGACTATGACGATTTTTCCCTTTGTTTTGAATTGAGTTTTTTCCAAGGGCTTCATATGATTTAAATATATCTAATACCTATTCAAGGATTCAAAATATTTGGTAATTATTTACAACAAAATAATTGAAAGGTGTTCATACGCCACAAATCGCCGAAGAGACTATGACGGTTTTACCCTTTCATTTGAAATAATTATGATCCAAGGGCTTCATATGATTGAAATATATCTAATACCTATTCGTGGAGTCAAATATATTTGGTAATTAAGCACAAAAAATATTTGAAAGGTGTTCATACACCACAAATCGCCTAAGTGACTATGATGGTTTTACCCTTTGATATGAAATAAATTTGATCAAAGGTCTTAATATGATTGAAATATATCTAATACCTATTCAAGGAGTCAAAAAGATTTGGTAATTCAGCGCAAAAAATGATTTGAAAGGTGTTCATTCACCGTAGATGGCCTAAGAGGGTATGACGGTTTTACCCTTTGATTTGAATTGAGTTTTATCCAAGGGCTTCATAAGCTTTAAATTTATCTTATTACTAATAAAGGAGACAAAAATGTTTGGTAATTAAGCACAAAAAATGACGGTTTTACCCTTTTATTTGAATTGAGTTTGATCCAAGAGCTTCATATGCTTTAAATATATCAAATACCTATTCAAAGACTCAAAAATATTTGGTAATTATTCACAACAAGATGATTTGAGAGGTGTCCATACGCCACAAATCGCCTAAGAGACTATGACGGTTTTACTCTTTGATTTGAAATAATTATGATCCAAGGTGTTCATATGATTTAAATATATCTAATACCTATTCAAGGACTCAAAAACATTTGGTAATTATTCACAACGAAATAATTTGAAAGGTTTTCATACACCACAAATCGCCTAAGAGACTATGACGGTTTTACTCTTTGATATGAAATAAGTTTGATCCAAGGGCTTCATATGATTGAAATATATCTAATACATATTCAAGGAGTCAAAAATATTTGGTAATTAACCAAAAAAAATGATTTGAAAGGTGTTCATACACCACAAATCCCCTATGAGACTATGACGGTTTTACCCTTTGATTTGAATTGAGTTTGATCCAAGGTCTTCATATGCTTTAAATAGATCGAATACCTATTCAAGGACTCATAAATATTCACAAGAAAATGATTTGAAAGGTGTTCATAGACCACAAATCGCCTAAGAAACTTTGACGGTTTTACACTTTGATTAAATAGAGTTTGATCCAAGGGCTTCATATGCTTTAAATATATCTGATACATATTCAGGAGTCCGAATTATTTTGTAAATATTCTCAACAAAATAATTTGTAAGGTGTTCACAAACCGCAAATCGCCTAAGAGACTATGACGGTTTTACACATTAATTTTAATTGAGTTTGATACAAGGGCTTCATGTGCTTTAAATCTATCTAATACCTATTTAAGGACTAAAAAATATTTGGTAATTATTCACAAAAAAATAATTTGAAAGGTGTTCATACAACACAAATCGCCTAAGAGACTAGGACGGTTGTACCCTTTGATTTGAAATAAGTTTAATCCAACGGCTTACATGATGAAATATGCCTAATAGCAATTCAAGGAGTGAAAAATATTTGGTAATTAAGTAAAAAAAATGATTTGAAAGATGTTCATTCACCAAAAATCGCCTAAGAGACTATGACGGTTTTACCCTTTGATTTGAATTGAGTTAGATTCAAGGGTTTCATATGCTTTAAATATATCTAATACCTATTCAAGTACTCAAAATTTGTTGGTAATTATTCACAACAAACTGATTTCAAAGGTTTTCATACACCACAAATCGCCTAAGAGACTATGACGGTTTTACCCTTTGATATGAAATAAGTTTGATCTAAGGGCTTCATATGATTGAAATACAACTAATAGCTATTCAAGGAGTCAAAAATATTTAGTAATTATACACAAAAAATGATTTGAAAGGTGTTAATACGCCACATTTTCCCTAAGAGCCTATGACGGTTTTACCCTTTGATTTGAATTGTGGTGGATCCAATGGCTTCACATGCTTTAAAAATATATAATACCTATTCAAGGACTAAAAAATATTTGCTAATTATTCCCAACAAAATGATTAGAAAGGTGCTCATTCACCACAAATCGCTAAGAGACTATGACGGTTTTACCCTTTGATTTGAATTGAGTTTGATCCAAGGAGCTCATATGCTTTAAATAGATTTAATACCCAATCAAGGACTAAAAAATATTTGGTAGTTATTCCCAACAAAATGATTTGAAAGGTGTTTATTTACCACAAATCGCCTAAGGGACTATGACGGTTTTACCCTTTGGTTTTAATTGGGTTTGATCCAAGGGCTTCATATACTGTAAATATCTCTAATACCTATTCAAGGAGTCAAAAAATTTTGGTAATTATTTACAACAAAATAATTGGAAAGGTGTTCATACACCACAAATCGCCTAAGAGACTATGACGGTTTTACCTTTGATTTGAAATAATTATGATCAAAGTGCTTCATAAGATTGAAATATATCTAATACCGATTTAAGAAGTCCAAAACATTTGATAATTAAGAACAACAATTGATTTGAAAGGTGTTCATACACCAGAAATCACCTAAGAGACTATGACGGTTTTACCCTTTTATTTGAATTGAGTTTGATCCAAGGGCTTCATATGATTTAATTATATCTAATACCTATTCAAGGACTCAAAAAAATTGGATAATTATTCACAACAAAATGATTTGAAAGGTTTTCATACACCAGTAATCACCTAAGAGACTATGACGGTTTTACCGATTGATATGAAATAAGTTTGATCAAAGGGCTTCATATGATTGAAATATATCTAATACCTATTCAAGGAGTCAAAAATATTTGATAATTCAGCGCAAAAAATGATTTGAAAGGTGTTCATTCACCATAGATCGCCTAAGAGAGTATGACGGTTTCACCCTTTGATTTGAATTGAGTTTTATCCAAGGGCTTGATAAGCTTTAAATTGATTTAATTACTATTCATGGAGACAAAAATGTTTGGTAATTAAGCACAACAAAAGATTTGAAAGGTGTTCATACACCAATAATCGCCTAAAAGAATATGACGGTTTTACCCTTTGATTTGAATTGAGTTTTATCCAAGGGCTTCATATGCTTTAAATATATCTAACACCCATTTAAGGACTCGAAAATATTTGGCAATTATTTACAACAAAATGATTTGAAAGGTGTTAATTCAACACAAATCGCCTAAAAGACTATGACGGTTTTACCCTTTGATATGAAATAAGTTTGATCCAAGGGCTTCATATGATTGAAAAATATTTAATACCTATTCAAGGAGTCAAAAATATTTGGAAATTAGGAACAAAAAAAGATTTGAAAGGCATTCATACACCAAAAATCGCCTAAGAGACTATACCGGTTTTACACTTTGATTTGAATTGAGTTTGATCCAAGGGCTTCATATGCTTTTAATAGATCTAATACCTATTCAAGGACTCAAAAATATTTGGTAATTATTCACAACAAAATAATTTGAAAGGTGTTCGTACACTACAAGTCGCCTAAGAGACTATGACGATTTTACCCTTTGATTTAAATTGAGTTTGATCCAATGGCTTCATATGCTTTAAATATATCTGATAACTATACAATAAGTCGGAAATATTTTGTAAATATTCATAACAAAATAATTTGATAGGTGTTCATACACCACAAATCACCTAAGACATTATGATGCTTTTACCCTTTGATTTAAAATAACTTTGATTTACGACCTTCATGTGATTAAAATATATCTAATACCTATTCAAGGAGTCAAAAATATTTTCTCATTAAGCACAAAATGATTTGAAACATGACAAATCGCCTAAGGGACTATGACGATTTTACCCTTTGATTTGAATTGAGTTTTATCCAAGGGCTTCATATGCTTTAAATATATCTGACACCCATTTAAGGACTCGAAAATATTTGGCAATTATTCACAACAAAATGATTTGAAAGGTGTTCATTCAACACAAATCGCCTAAGAGACTTTGACGGTTTTACACTTTGATATGAAATACGTTTGATCCAAGGGCTTCATATGATTGAAAAAGTATTTAATACGTATTCAAGGAGTCAAAAAAATTTGGAAATTAGGAACAAAAAAAGATTTGAAAGGTATTCATACACCAAAAATCGCCTAAGAGACTATACCGGTTTTACCCTTTGATTTGAATTGAGTTTGATCCAAGGGCTTCATATGCTTTTAATAGATCTAATACCTATTCAAGGACTCAAAAATATTTGGTACTTATTCACAACAAAATGATTTGAAAGGTGTTCGTACACCACAAGTCGCCTAAGAGACTATGACGATTTTTCCCTTTGATTTGAATTGAGTTTGATCCAATGGCTTCATATGCTTTAAATATATCTGATAACTATTGAGGGAGTCGGAAATATTTTGTAAATATTCATAACAAAATAATTTGATAGGTGTTCATACACCGCAAATCACCTAAGACACTATGATGCTTTTACCCTTTGATTTGAAATAACTTTGATCCACGGCCTTCATATGATTAAAATATATCTAATGTCTATTCAAGGAGTCAAAAATATTTGCTAATTAAGCACAAAAAGATTTGAAACATGACAAATCGCCTAAGAGACTATGACGATTTTACCCTTTGATTTGAATTGAGTTTTATCCAAGGGCTTCATATGCTTTAAATATATCTAACACCCATTTAAGGACTCGAAAATATTTGGCAATTATTCACAACAAAATGATTTGAAAGGTGTTAATTCAACACAAATCGCCTAAAAGACTATGACGGTTTTACCCTTTGATATGAAATAAGTTTGATCCAAGGGCTTCATATGATTGAAAAATATTTAATACCTATTCAAGGAGTCAAAAATATTTGGAAATTAGGAACAAAAAAGTTTTGAAAGGTATTCATACACCAAAAATCGCCTAAGAGACTATACCGGTTTTACCCTTTGATTTGAATTGAGTTTGATCCAAGGGCTTCATATGTTTTTAATAGATGTAATACCTATTCAAGCACTCAAAAATATTTTGTAATTATTCACAACAAAATAATTTGAAAGGTGTTCGTACACCACAAGTCGCCTTAGAGACTATGACGATTTTACCCTTTGATTTGAATTGAGTTTGATCCAATGGCTTCATATGCTTTAAATATATCTGATAACTATTCAAGGAGTCGGAAATATTTTGAAAATATTCATAACAAAATAATTTGATAGGTGTTCATACACCACAAATCGACTAAGACACTATGATGCTTTTACCCTTTGATTTGAAATAACTTTGATCCACGACCTTCATATGATTAAAATATATCTAATACCTATTCAAGGAGTCAAAAATATTTGCTAATTAAGCACAAAATGATTTGAAACATAACAAATCGCCTAAGAGACTATGACGATTTTACCCTTTGATTTGAATTGAGTTTTATCCAAGGGCTTCATATGCTTTAAATATATCTAATACTCATTCAAGGAGACAAAAATATTTGGTAATATTGCACAACAAATAATTTGAAAGTTGTTCTTACACCATAAATCCACTATAAACTATGACGGTTTTACCCTTTGACTTGAATTGAGTTTGATCCAAGGGATTCATATGCTTTAAATATATATAATACCTATTCAAGGACTCAAAAATATTTGGTAATTATTCACAACCAAAATAATTTGAATGATGTTCATACACCACAAATCGCCTAAGAGACTATGACGGTATTACCATTTAATTTGAAATAAGATTGATTCAAATGGTTCATATGATTGAAATATATCTAATACCTATTCAAGGAGTCAAAAATAATTTGGTAATTAAGCACAAACAATGATTTGAAAGGTGTTTATACACCACAAATTACCTAAGAGAATATGACAGTTTTACCCTTTTATTTAAATTTAGTTTGATCCAAGGAATTCATATGCTTTAAATAGGTTGATCCAAGGGCTTCATATGATTGAAATATACCTAATACCAATTCAAGGAGTCAAAAATATACCTAATATTGCACAACAAATAATTTGAAAGGTGTTCTTACACCACAAATCCCCTAAGAGACTATGACGGTTTTACCCTTTGAATTGAATTGAGTTTGATCCAAGGGCTTCATATGCTTTAAATTTATCTAATACTTTTTCAAGGACTCAAAAATATTTGGTAATTATTCACAACCAAAATAATTTGAAAGGTGTTCATACGCCACAAATCGCAGAAGAGATTATGACGATTTTACCCTTTGATATGAATTTAATTTGATCCAAGGGCTTCATATGATTTAAATATATCTAATTCCGATTCAAGGAGTCAAAAACATTTGGTAATTAAGCACAAAATATGATTTGAAAGGTGTTCATACACAAAAAATCGCCTAAGAGACTATGACGGTTTTACCCTTTGATTTGACTTAAGGTTGATCCAAAGGCTTCATATGATTGAAATATACCTAATACCAACGCAAGGAGTCAAAAATATTTGGTAATTAAGTACAAAAAATGATTTGAAAGGTGTTCATACACTAAAAATTGCCTAAGATATTATGACGATTTTACCCTTTGATTTGAATTGAGTTTTATCCAAGGGCGTTTTATGCTTTAAATTTATCTAATACCTATTCAAGGAGACAAAAATGTTTGGTAATTAAGCACAAAAAATGACGTGAAAGGTGTTCATACACCACAAATCCCCTAAGAGACTATGACGGTTTTAACATTTGATTTGTAATGAGTTTGATCCAAGGGCTTTATATTCTTTGAAAATATCTAATACCTATTCAAGGAGTCAAACATATTTGGTAATATTGCACAACAAATAATTTAAAAGTTCTTCTTACACCACAAATCCCCTAAGAGACTATGACGATTTTACCCTTTGAATTGAATTGAGTTTGATCCAAGGGCTTCATATGCTTTAAATATATCTAATAGTTTTTCAAGGACTCAAAAATATTTGGTAATTATTCACAACAAAAATAATTTGAAAGGTGTTCATACGCCACAAATCGCTGAAGAGATTATGACGGTTTTACCCTTTGATATGAATTAAGTTTGATCCAAGGGCTTCATATGATTGAAATATATCTAATACCTATTCAAGGAGTCAAAAATATTTGGAAATTAGGAACAAAAAAAGATTTGAAAGGCATTCATACACCAAAAATCGCCTAAGAGACTATACCGGTTTTACACTTTGATTTGAATTGAGTTTGATCCAAGGGCTTCATATGCTTTTAATAGATCTAATACCTATTCAAGGACTCAAAAATATTTGGTAATTATTCACAACAAAATAATTTGAAAGGTGTTCGTACACTACAAGTCGCCTAAGAGACTATGACGATTTTACCCTTTGATTTAAATTGAGTTTGATCCAATGGCTTCATATGCTTTAAATATATCTGATAACTATACAATAAGTCGGAAATATTTTGTAAATATTCATAACAAAATAATTTGATAGGTGTTCATACACCACAAATCACCTAAGACATTATGATGCTTTTACCCTTTGATTTAAAATAACTTTGATTTACGACCTTCATGTGATTAAAATATATCTAATACCTATTCAAGGAGTCAAAAATATTTTCTCATTAAGCACAAAATGATTTGAAACATGACAAATCGCCTAAGGGACTATGACGATTTTACCCTTTGATTTGAATTGAGTTTTATCCAAGGGCTTCATATGCTTTAAATATATCTGACACCCATTTAAGGACTCGAAAATATTTGGCAATTATTCACAACAAAATGATTTGAAAGGTGTTCATTCAACACAAATCGCCTAAGAGACTTTGACGGTTTTACACTTTGATATGAAATACGTTTGATCCAAGGGCTTCATATGATTGAAAAAGTATTTAATACGTATTCAAGGAGTCAAAAAAATTTGGAAATTAGGAACAAAAAAAGATTTGAAAGGTATTCATACACCAAAAATCGCCTAAGAGACTATACCGGTTTTACCCTTTGATTTGAATTGAGTTTGATCCAAGGGCTTCATATGCTTTTAATAGATCTAATACCTATTCAAGGACTCAAAAATATTTGGTACTTATTCACAACAAAATGATTTGAAAGGTGTTCGTACACCACAAGTCGCCTAAGAGACTATGACGATTTTTCCCTTTGATTTGAATTGAGTTTGATCCAATGGCTTCATATGCTTTAAATATATCTGATAACTATTGAGGGAGTCGGAAATATTTTGTAAATATTCATAACAAAATAATTTGATAGGTGTTCATACACCGCAAATCACCTAAGACACTATGATGCTTTTACCCTTTGATTTGAAATAACTTTGATCCACGGCCTTCATATGATTAAAATATATCTAATGTCTATTCAAGGAGTCAAAAATATTTGCTAATTAAGCACAAAAAGATTTGAAACATGACAAATCGCCTAAGAGACTATGACGATTTTACCCTTTGATTTGAATTGAGTTTTATCCAAGGGCTTCATATGCTTTAAATATATCTAACACCCATTTAAGGACTCGAAAATATTTGGCAATTATTCACAACAAAATGATTTGAAAGGTGTTAATTCAACACAAATCGCCTAAAAGACTATGACGGTTTTACCCTTTGATATGAAATAAGTTTGATCCAAGGGCTTCATATGATTGAAAAATATTTAATACCTATTCAAGGAGTCAAAAATATTTGGAAATTAGGAACAAAAAAAGTTTTGAAAGGTATTCATACACCAAAAATCGCCTAAGAGACTATACCGGTTTTACCCTTTGATTTGAATTGAGTTTGATCCAAGGGCTTCATATGTTTTTAATAGATGTAATACCTATTCAAGCACTCAAAAATATTTTGTAATTATTCACAACAAAATAATTTGAAAGGTGTTCGTACACCACAAGTCGCCTTAGAGACTATGACGATTTTACCCTTTGATTTGAATTGAGTTTGATCCAATGGCTTCATATGCTTTAAATATATCTGATAACTATTCAAGGAGTCGGAAATATTTTGAAAATATTCATAACAAAATAATTTGATAGGTGTTCATACACCACAAATCGACTAAGACACTATGATGCTTTTACCCTTTGATTTGAAATAACTTTGATCCACGACCTTCATATGATTAAAATATATCTAATACCTATTCAAGGAGTCAAAAATATTTGCTAATTAAGCACAAAATGATTTGAAACATAACAAATCGCCTAAGAGACTATGACGATTTTACCCTTTGATTTGAATTGAGTTTTATCCAAGGGCTTCATATGCTTTAAATATATCTAATACTCATTCAAGGAGACAAAAATATTTGGTAATATTGCACAACAAATAATTTGAAAGTTGTTCTTACACCATAAATCCACTATAAACTATGACGGTTTTACCCTTTGACTTGAATTGAGTTTGATCCAAGGGATTCATATGCTTTAAATATATATAATACCTATTCAAGGACTCAAAAATATTTGGTAATTATTCACAACCAAAATAATTTGAATGATGTTCATACACCACAAATCGCCTAAGAGACTATGACGGTATTACCATTTAATTTGAAATAAGATTGATTCAAATGGTTCATATGATTGAAATATATCTAATACCTATTCAAGGAGTCAAAAATAATTTGGTAATTAAGCACAAACAATGATTTGAAAGGTGTTTATACACCACAAATTACCTAAGAGAATATGACAGTTTTACCCTTTTATTTAAATTTAGTTTGATCCAAGGAATTCATATGCTTTAAATAGGTTGATCCAAGGGCTTCATATGATTGAAATATACCTAATACCAATTCAAGGAGTCAAAAATATACCTAATATTGCACAACAAATAATTTGAAAGGTGTTCTTACACCACAAATCCCCTAAGAGACTATGACGGTTTTACCCTTTGAATTGAATTGAGTTTGATCCAAGGGCTTCATATGCTTTAAATTTATCTAATACTTTTTCAAGGACTCAAAAATATTTGGTAATTATTCACAACCAAAATAATTTGAAAGGTGTTCATACGCCACAAATCGCAGAAGAGATTATGACGATTTTACCCTTTGATATGAATTTAATTTGATCCAAGGGCTTCATATGATTTAAATATATCTAATTCCGATTCAAGGAGTCAAAAACATTTGGTAATTAAGCACAAAATATGATTTGAAAGGTGTTCATACACAAAAAATCGCCTAAGAGACTATGACGGTTTTACCCTTTGATTTGACTTAAGGTTGATCCAAAGGCTTCATATGATTGAAATATACCTAATACCAACGCAAGGAGTCAAAAATATTTGGTAATTAAGTACAAAAAATGATTTGAAAGGTGTTCATACACTAAAAATTGCCTAAGATATTATGACGATTTTACCCTTTGATTTGAATTGAGTTTTATCCAAGGGCGTTTTATGCTTTAAATTTATCTAATACCTATTCAAGGAGACAAAAATGTTTGGTAATTAAGCACAAAAAATGACGTGAAAGGTGTTCATACACCACAAATCCCCTAAGAGACTATGACGGTTTTAACATTTGATTTGTAATGAGTTTGATCCAAGGGCTTTATATTCTTTGAAAATATCTAATACCTATTCAAGGAGTCAAACATATTTGGTAATATTGCACAACAAATAATTTAAAAGTTCTTCTTACACCACAAATCCCCTAAGAGACTATGACGATTTTACCCTTTGAATTGAATTGAGTTTGATCCAAGGGCTTCATATGCTTTAAATATATCTAATAGTTTTTCAAGGACTCAAAAATATTTGGTAATTATTCACAACAAAAATAATTTGAAAGGTGTTCATACGCCACAAATCGCTGAAGAGATTATGACGGTTTTACCCTTTGATATGAATTAAGTTTGATCCAAGGGCTTCATATGATTGAAATATATCTAATACCTATTGAAGGAGTCAAAAATATTTGGTAATTAAACACAAAATATGATTTGAAAGGTGTTCATACACCAAAAATCGCCTAAGAGACTATGACAGTTTTACCCTTTTATTTGAATTGAGTTTTATCCAAGGGCTTCATATGCTTTAAATTTATCCAATACCTATTCAAGGAGACAAAAGAGTTTGGTAATTAAGCACAAAAAATGATTTCAAAAGGTGTTCATACACCAAAAATCGCCTACGAGACTATGACGGTTTTACCCTTTGATTTGAATTGAGTTTTATCCAAGGGCTTCATATGCTTTAAATTTATCTAATACCTATTCAAATGACAAAAATATTTGGTAATTAACCACAAAAAATGACTTAAAAGGTGTTCATACACACAAAAACCGCCTAAGTGACTATGACGGTTTTACCCTTTGATTTGAATTGAGTTTTATCCAAGGGCGTCATATGCTTTAAATATATCTAATACCTATTCATGGAGACAAAAATATTTGGTAATTAAGCACAAAAAATGATTTGAAAGGTGTTCATACACCACAAATCCCTAAGAGACTATTACGGTTTTACCCTTTGATTTGAATTGAGATTGATCCAAGTTAATACCTATTCAAGGACTCCAAAATATTTGGTAATTATTCAAAAATAAATAAATTGAAAGTTGTTCATATACCACAAATCGCCTAAGAGACTATGACGGTTTTACCCTTTGATTTGAATTGAGTTTGATCCAAGGGATTCATATGCTTTAAATAGATCTAATACGTATTTAAGGACTCAAAAATATTTGGCAATTATTCACTACAAAATGATTTGAAAGGTGTTCTAACAACACAAATTGCCTAAGAGACTATGACGGTTTTACCCTTTGATATGAAATAACTTTAATCCAAGGGCTTCATATGATTGAAATATATCTAATACCGATACAAGGAGTCAAAAATATTTGGTAATTAAACACAAAAAATGATTTGAACGGTGTTCATACACCACAAATCCCTAAGAGACTATGACGGTTTTACCCTTTAATTTGAATTGAGTTTGATCCAAGGGCTTCATATGCTTTTAATAGATCTAATACCGATTCAAGGACACAAAAATATTTGGTAATTATTCACAACAAAATAATATTTAAGGTGTTCATACACCACAAGTCCCCTAGGAGACTATGATGGTTTTACCCTTTGATTTGAATTGAGTTTGATCCAAGTGCTTCATATTCTTTAAATATATCTAATAATTATTCAAGGATTCAAAAATATTTGGTAATTATTCACAAAAAACAAAATTGAAAGGTGTTCATACACCACAAATTGCCTAAGAGAGTATGTTCTTTTTACCCTTTGATTTGAATTGAGTTTTATCCCAGGGCTTAATATGCTTTAAATATATCTAATACCCATTAAAGGAGACAAAAATATTTGGTAATTAAGCACAAAAAATGACTTGAAAGGTGTTCATACAACACAAATCCCCTAAGAGACTTTGACGATTTTACCCTTTGATTTGTAATGAGTTTGATCCAAGGGCTTCATATTCTTTAAAAATATCTAATGCCTACTCAAGGAGTAAAAAATATTTGGTAATATTGCACAACAAATAATTTGAAAGTTGTTCTTACACCACAAATCCCCTAAGAGACTATGACGGTTTTACCCTTTGATTTGAATTGAGTTTGATCCAAGGGCTTCATATGCTTTAAATATATATAATACCTTTTCAAGGACTCTAAAATATTTGGTAATGATTTACAGCCAAACTAATTTGAAAGGTTTTCATACACCACAAATCGCCTAAGAGACTATGACGGCTTTACCCTTTAATTTTAAATAAGTTTGATTCAAGTGGTTCATATAATTTAAATATATCTAATACCTATTCAAGGAGTCAAAAATAATTCGGTAATTAAGCACAAACAATGATTTGAAAGGTGTTTATACACCACAAATCACCTAGGAGACTATAACAGTTTTACCCTTTTATTTGAATTTAGTTTGATCCAAGGACTTCATATGCTTTAAATAGATCTCATACCTATTGAAGGAGTCAAAAATATTTTGTAATTATTCACAACAAAATAATTTTAAAGGTGTTCATACGCCACAAATTGCCGAAAAGACTATAACGGTTTTACCCTTTGATATAAATTAAGTTTGATCCAAGGCCTTAATATGATTGAAATATATTTAATACCTATTCAATGAGTCAAAAATATTTGGTAATTAAGCACAATAAAATGATTTGAAAGGAGTTCATACACCAAAAATCGCCTAAGAGACTATGACGGTTTTACGCTTTGATTTGAAATAAGTTTGATCCAAGGGCTTCATATGATTGAAATAGACCTAATACCAATTCAAGGACTCAAAAATATTTGGTAATTAAGCACAAAAAATGATTTGAAAGGTGTTAATACACTAAAATGTGCCTAAGAGATTATGACGCTTTTACCCTTTGATTTGAATTGAGTTTGATCCAAGGGCTTCATATGCTTTAAATATATCTAATACCTATTCAAGGACTCAAAAATATTTGGTAATTAAGCACAAAAAAATAATTTGAAAGGTGTTCATACCCCAAAAATCGCCTAAGAGACTATGACCGTTTTACGCTTTGATTTGAAATGATTTTGATCCAAGGGCTTCATATGATTGAAATATACCTAATTCCAATTCAAGGAGTCAAAAATATTTGGTAATTAAGCACAAAAAAAGATTTGAAAGGTGTTCATACACTAAAAATTGCCTAAGAGATTATGACGATTTTACCCTTTGATTTGAATTGAGTTTTATCCAAGGGCGTCATATGCTTTAAATTTATCTAATACCTATTCAAGGAGACAAAAATGTTTGGTAATTAAGCCCAAAAAATGACTTGAAAGGTATTCATACACCACAAATCCCCTAAGAGACTATGACGGTTTTACCCTTTGATTTGTAAAGAGTTTGATCCAAGGGTTTTATATTCTTTAAAAATTATCTAATACCTACTCAAGGAGTCAAAAATATTTGGTAATATTGCACAACAAATAATTTGAAAGTTGATCTTACACCACAAATCCCCTAAGAGACTATGACGGTTTTACCGTTTGATTTGAATTGAGTTTGATCCAAGGGCTTCATATGCTTCAAATATATCTAATACTTTTTCAAGGACTCAAAAATATTTGGTAATTATTCACTACCAAATTAATTTGAAAGGTGTTCATACGCCACAAATCCCCGAAGAGATATGACGGTTTTACCCTTTGATATGAATTAAGTTTGATCCATGGGCTTCATATGATTGAAATATATCTAATACCTATTCAAGGAGTCAAAATATTTGGCAATTAAGCATAAAATATGATTTGAAAGGTGTTCATACACCAAAAATCGCCTAAGGGACTATGACGGTTTTACCCTTTGATTTGAATTGATTTTTATCCAAGGGCTTAATATGCTTTAAATAGATCTAATACGTATTTAAGGACTCATAAAAATTTGGCAATTATTCACTACAAAATGATTTGAAAGGTGTTCTAACAACACTAATCGCAAAAGAGACTATAACGGTTTTACCCTTTGATATGAAATTAGTTTGATCCAAGGGCTTCATATGATTGAAATATATCTAATACCTATTCAAGGAGTCAAAAATATTTGGTAATTAAGCACAAATTATGGTTTGAAAGGTGTTCATACACCAAAAATCGCCTAAGGGTCTATGACGGTTTTACCCATTGATTTGAATTGAGTTTTATCCAAGGGCTTCATATGCTTTAAATTTATCTAATACCTATTCAAGGAGACAAAAATGTTTGGTAATTAAGCACAAAAAATGATTTGAAAGGTGTTCATACACCAAAAATTGCCTAAGAGACTATGTCGGTTTTACCCTTTGATTTGAATTGAGTTTTATCCAAGGGCTTCATATGCTTTAAATTTATCTAATACCTATTAAAGGAGACAAAAATATTTGGTAATTAAGCCCAAAAAATGACTTAAAAGGTGTTCATACACCACAAATCGCCTAAGAGACTATGACGGGTTTACCCTTTGATTTGAATTGAGTTTTATCCAAGGGCATCATATGCTTTAAATAAATCTAATACCCATTCAAGCAGACAAAAATATTTGGTAATTAAGCAAAAAAAATGACTTGAAAGGTGTTCATACACCACAAATCCCTAAGAGACTACGACGGTTTTACCCTTTGATTTGAAATATGTTTGATCCAAGGGCTTCATATGATTGAAATATACCTAATACCAATTCAAGGAGTCAAAATTATTTGGTAATTAAGCACAAAAAATAATTTGAAAGGTGTTCATACAGTTAAAATTGCCTAAGAGATTATGACGATTTTACCCTTTGATTTGAATTGAGTTTGATCCGAGGGCTTCATATGCTTTAAATATATCTAATACCTATTCAAGGACTCAAAAATATTTGGTAATTATTCGCAACAAAATGATTTCAAAGTTGTTCATACACCAAAAATTGCCTGCGAGACTATGACGGTTTTACCCTTTGATATGAGATATTTCGATCCAAGTTCTCCATATGATTGAAATATATCTAATACCTGTTCAAGGAATCAAAAATATTTGGTAGTTAAGCACAAAAAATGATTTGAAAGGTGTTCATACACCACAAATCCTCTTAGAGACTATGACGATTTTACCCTTTGATTAGAATTGAGTTTGATCCAAGGGCTTCATATGCTTTAAATAGATCTAATACATATTTAAGGGATCAAAAATATTTGGCAATTATTCACAAAAAAAATGATTTGAAAGGTGTTCATACACCACAAATAGCCTAAGAGTCTATGACGATTTTACCCTTTGATTTGAAATAACTTTGATCCAAATGCTGCATATGATTAAAATATATCTAATACATATTCATGGAGTCAAAAATAATTTTGGTTATTAAGCACAAACAATGATTTAAATGGTGTTTATAAACAACAAATCCGCTAAGAGACTATGACGGTTTTACCCTTTGTTTTGAATCAAATTTGATCCATGGACTTCATATGCTTTAAATAGATCTATTACCTTTTTAAGGACTTAAGAATATTTAGTAATTGTTCACAACAAAATGATTTGAATGGTGTTCATACACCAAAAATCGCCTAAGAGACTATGAAGATTTTACCCTTTGATATGAATTGAGTTTTATCCAAGGGCTTCATATGCTTTAAATTTATCTAATACCTATTGAAGGAGACAAAAATGTTTGGTAATTAAGCACAAATAATGATTTGAAAGGTGTTCATACACCAAAAATCGCCTAAGAGACTACGACGGTTTTACCCTTTGATTTGAATTGAGTTTTATCCAAGGGCTTCATATGCTTTAAATTTATCTAATACCTATTCAAGGAGACAAAAATATTTGGTAATTAAGCACAAAAAATGACTTAAAAGGTGTTCATACACCACAAATCGCCTAAGAGACTATGACGGTTTTACCCTTTGATTTGAATTGAGTTTTATCCAAGGGCGTCATATGCTTTAAATATATCTAATACCCATTCAAGCAGACAAAAATATTTGGTAATTAAGCAAAAAAAATGACTTGAAAGGTGTTCATACATCACAAATCCCTAAGAGACTATGACGGTTTTACCCTTTAATTTGAATTGAGATTGATCCAAGCTAATACCTATTCAAGGACTCAAAAATATTAGGTAATTATTCGAAAAAAAATAATTTGAAAGGTGTTCATACACCACAAATCGCCTAAGAGACTATGACGGTTTTACCCTTTGATTTGAAATATGTTTGATCCAAGGGATTCATATGATTGAAATATACCTAATACCAATTCAAGGAGTCAAAAATATTTGGTAATTAAGCACAAAAAATGATTTGAAAGGTGTTCATACACTAAAAATTTCCTAAGAGATTATGACGGTTTTACCCTTTGATTTGCATTGAGTTTGATCCGAGGGCTTCATATGATTTAAATATATCTAATACCTATTCAAGGACTCAAAAATATTTGGTAATTATTCGCAACAAAATGATTTCGAAATTGTTCATACACCAAAAAATTGCCTGAGAGACTATGACGGTTTTACCCTTTGATATGAGATAATTTCGATCCAAGTTCTCCATATGATTGAAATATATCTAATACATGTTCAAGGAATCAAAAATATTTGGTAGTTAAGCACAAAAAATGATTTGAAAGGTGTTCATACACCACAAATCCTCTTAGAGACTATGACGATTTTACCCTTTGATTTGAATTGAGTTTGATCCAAGGTATTCATATGCTTTAAATAGATCTAATACATATTTAAGGGATCAAAAATATTTGCCAATTATTCACAAAAAAAATGATTTGAAAGGTGTTCATACACCACAAATAGCCTAAGAGTCTATGACGGTTTTACCCTTTGATTTTAAATAAGTTTGATCCAAATTATTCATATGATTAAAATATATCTAATACCTATTCAAGGAGTCAAAAATAATTTTTGTTATTAAGCACAAACAATGATTTGAAAGGTGTTTATACACCACAAATCACCTAAGAGATTATGACGGTTTTACCCTTTGTTTTGAATCAAGTTTGATCCATGGACTTCATATGGTTTAAATATATCTAATAATTTTTTAAGGACTTAAAAATATTTGGTAATTATTCACAATAAAATGATTTGAAAGGTGTTCATTCACCACAAATGGCCTAAGAGACAATGACGGTTTTACCGTTTGTTTTGAATTGACTTTGGTACAAGGGCTTCATATTCTTTAAATATATCTAATACCTATTCAAGGACTCAAAAATATTTGGTAATTATTCACAAAAAAATTATTTGAAAGTTGTTCATACACCAAAAATCGCCTGAGAGACTATGACGGTTTCACCCTTTGTTTTAAATTGACTTTGATCCAAGGGCTTCATATGCTTTAAATATATCTAATACCTATTCAAGGACTCAATTCAAAAATATTTGGTAATTATTAACAACCAAAATAATTTGAAAGGTGTTCAAACACCACAAATCCCCTAAGAGACTATGACGGTTTTACCCTTTGATTTGAAATAATTTTGATCAAAGTGCTTCGTATGATTGAAATAGATCCAATACCTATTTAAGGAGTCAAAAATATTTGGCAATTATTCACAACAAATGATTTGAAAGGTGTTCATACAACACAAATCGCCTCAAAGACTATGACAGTGTTACCCTTTGATATGAAATAAGTTTGATCCAAGGGCTTCATATGATTGAAATATATCTAATACCTATTCAAGGAGTCAAAAATATTTGGTAATTAAGTACAAAAAATGATTTGAAGGATGTTCATACATCACAAATCCCCTAAGGGACAATGACGATTTTACCCTTTGAATTGAATTGAGTTTGATCCAAATATGCTTTAATTATATCTAATACCTATTCAAGGAGTCAAAAATATTTGGCAATTATTCACAAAAAAAAATGATTTGAAAGGTGTTCATACACCACAAATAGCCTAAGAGTCTATGACGATTTTACCCATTGATTTGAAATAAGTTTGATCCAAATGCTGCATATGATTAAAATATATCTAATACCTATTCATGGAGTCAAAAATAATTTTGGTTATTAAGCACAAACAATGATTTGAAAGGTGTTTATACACCACAAATCCCCTAAGAGACTATGACGGTTTTACCCTTTGTTTCGAATCAAGTTTGATCCATGGACTTCATATGCTTTAAATAGATCTAATACCTTTTTAAGGACTAAAAAATATTTGGTAATTATTCACAACAAAATGATTTGAATGGTGTTCATACACCAAAAATCGCCTAAGAGACTATGACGGTTTTACCATTTGATATGAATTGAGTTTTATCTAAGGGCTTCATATGCTTTAAATTTATCTAATACCTATTGAAGGAGACAAAAATGTTTGGTAATTAAGCACAAAAAACTATTTGAAAGATGTTCATACACCAAAAAACGCCTAAGAGACTATGACGGTTTTACCCTTTGATTTGAATTGAGTTTTATCCAAGGGCTTCATATGCTTTAAATTTATCTAATACCTATTCAAGGAGACAAAAATATTTGGTAATTAAGCACAAAAAATGACTTAAAAGGTGTTTATACACCACAAATCGCCTAAGAGACGATGACGGTTTTACCCTTTGATTTGGATTGAGTTTTATCCATGGGCGTCATATGCTTTAAATATATCTAATACCCATTCAAGCAGACAAAAATATTTGGTAATTAAGCAAAAAAAATTACTTCAAAAGTGTTCATACATCACAAATCCCTAAGAGACTATGACGGTTTTATCCTTTGATTTGAATTGAGATTGATCCAAGGTAATACCTATTCAAGGACTCAAAAATATTAGGTAATTATTCGAAAAAAAATAATTTGAAAGGTGTTCATACACCACAAATCGCCTAAAAGACTATGACGGTTTTACCCTTAGATTTGAAATATGTTTGATCCAAGGGCTTCATATGATTGAAATATACCTAATACCAATTCAAGGAGTCAAAAATAATTGGTAATTAAGCACAAAAAATGATTTGAAAGGTGTTCATACACTAAAAATTGCCTAAGAGATTATGACGGTTTTACCCTCTGATTTGCATTGAGTTTGATCCGAGGGATTCATATGCTTTAAATATATCTAATACCTATTCAAGGACTCAAAAATATTTGGTAATTATTCGCAACAAAATGATTTCAAAGTTGTTCATACACCAAAAAATTGCCTGAGAGACTATGACGGTTTTACCCTTTGATATGAGATAATTTCGATCCAAGTTCTCCATATGATTGAAATATATCTAATACCTGTTCAAGGAATCAAAAATATTTGGTAGTTAAGCACAAAATTTTTTTTGAAAGGTGTTCATACACCACAAATCCTCTTAGAGACTATGACGATTTTACCCTTTGATTTGAATTGAGTTTGATCCAAGGGCTTCATATGCTTTAAATAGATCTAATACATATTTAAGGGATCAAAAATATTTGGCAATTATTCACAAAAAAAATGATTTGAAAGGTGTTCATGCACCACAAATAGCCTAAGAGTCTATGACGGTTTTACCCTTTGATTTGAAATAAGTTTGATCCAAATGCTTCATATGATTAAAATATATCTAATACCTATTCAAGGAGTCAAAAATAATTTTGGTTATTAAGCACAAACAATGATTTGAAAGGTGTTTATACACCACAAATCCCCTAAGAGACTATGACGGTTTTACCCTTTGTTTTGAATCAAGTTTGATCCATGGACTTCATATGGTTTAAATATATCTAATACTTTTTTAAGGACTTAAAAATATTTGGTAATTATTCACAAAAAAATGATTTGAAAGGTGGTCATTCACCACAAATGGCCTAAGAGACAATGACGGTTTTACCCTTTGTTTTGAATTGACTTTGGTACAAGGGCTTCATATGCTTTAAATATATCTAATACCTTTTCAAGGACTCAAAAATATTTGGTAATTATTCACAAAAAAATTATTTGAAAGTTGTTCATACACCAAAAATCGCCTGAGAAACTATGACGGTTTGACCTTTTGTTTTAAATTGACTTTGATCCAAGGGCTTCATGTGCTTTAAATATATCTAATACCTATTCAAGGACTCAATTCAAAAATATTTGGTAATTATTAACAACCAAAATAATTTGAAAGGTGTTCAAACACCACAAATCCCCTATGAGACTATGAAGGTTTTACCCTTTGATTTGAAATAATTTTAATCAAAGTGCTTCGTATGATTGAAATAGATCTAATACCTATTTAAGGACTCAAAAATATTTGGCAATTATTCACAACAAATGATTTGAAAGGTGTTCATACAACACAAATCGCCTCAAAGACTATGACGGTGTTACCCTTTGATATGAAATAAGTTTGATCCAAGGGCTTCATATGATTGAAATATATCTAATACCTATTCAAGGAGTCAAAAATATTTGGTAATTAAGCACCAAAAATGATTTGAAAGATGTTCATACATCACAAATGCCCTAAAAGACAATGACGATTTTACCCTTTGAATTGAATTGAGTTTGATCCAAATGTGCTATAATTATATCTAATACCTATTCAAGGAGTTAAAAATATTTGGCAATTATTCACAACAAGATGATTTGAAAGGTTTTCATAACACATATCGGCTAAGAGACTCTAACGGTTTTACCCGTTGATATGAAATAAGTTTGATCCAAGGGCTTCATAAGATTAAAATATATCTATTACCTGTTCAAGGAGGAAAAAATATTTGGTAATTCAGCAGGAAATATGATTTGAAAGATGTTAATTCACCATAGATCGCCTAAGAGACTATGACGGTTTTACCCTTTGATTTGAATTGAGTTTTATCCAAGGGCTTCATATGCTATAAATTTATCTAATACCTATTCAAGGAGACAAAAATATTTAATAATTTAGCACAAAAAAAACAATTTGAAAGGTGTTCATACACCACAAATCCCCTACGAGACTACGACGGTTTTACCCTTTGATTTCAATTGAGTTTGATCCGAGGGCTTCATAAGCTTTTAATAGATCTAATACCTATTCAAGGACCCAAAAATATTTGGTAATTATTCACAACAAAATGATTTGAAAGGTGTTGATACACCACAAATCGCCTAAGAGACTATGGCGGTTTTACCCTTTGATTTGAATTGAGTTTGATCCAAGGGCTTCATATGCTTTAAATATATCTGATAACTATTCAAGGAGTCAGAAATATTTGGTAAATATTCATAACAAAATAATTTGAAAGGTGTTCATACACAACAAATCGCCTAAGACACTATTATGATTTTACCCTTTGATTTGAAATTACCCTTTGATTTGAATTGAGTTTGATCCAAGGGCTTCATATGCTTTAAATATATCTGATAACTATTCAAGGAGTCAGAAATATTTGGTAAATATTCATAACAAAATAATTTGAAAGGTGTTCATACACAACAAATCGCCTAAGACACTATTATGATTTTACCCTTTGATTTGAAATAAGTTTATTCCACGAGCTTCATATGATTGAAATATATCTAATACCTATTCAAGGAGTAAAAAACTATTTGTTAATTAAGCACAAAAATTATTTGAAAGGTGTTCATACACCACAAATTGCCTTAGAGACTATGACGGTTTTACCCTTTGATTTGAATTGAGTTTTTATCCAAGGGCTTCATATTCTTTAAATATATCTAATACCTATTCAATGAGTCAAAAATATTTGGTAATATTGCACAACAAATGATTTGAAAGTTGTTCTTACACCACAAATCCCTTAAGAGACTATGACAGTTTTACCCTTAAATTGGAAATGAGTGTGATCCAAGGGCTTCATATTCTTTAAATATATCTGACAACTATGCAAGGAGTTAGAAATATTTTGTAAATATTCATAACAAAATAATTTGAAAGGTGTTCATCCACCACAAATTGCCAAAGACACTATGATGATTTTACCCTTTGATATGAAATAAGTTTGATCCAAGGGCTTCTTATGATTGAAATATATCGAATACCTATTCAAGGAGTAAAAAATATTTGGTAATTAAGCACAAAAAATGATTTGAAAGGTGTTCATACACGACAAATCCCCTAAGAGACTATGACGGTTTTACCCTTTGATTTCAATTGAGTTTGATCCAAGGGCCTCATATGCTTTAAATAAATCTAATACCTATTTAAGGACTCAAATATTATTCACAACAAGATGATTTGAAAGGTGTTCATACAACTCAAATCGCCTAAGAGTCTATGACGGTTTTACCCTCTGATATGAAATAAGTTTGATCCAAGGGCTTCATATGATTGAAATATATCTAATACCTATTCAAGGAGTCAAAAATATTTGGTAATTAAGCACAAAAAAAGATTTCAAAGGTTTTCATACACCACATATCCCCTAATAGACAATGACGGTTTTACCCTTTGATTTGAATTGAGTTTAATCCAAGGGCTTCATATGCTTTTAATAGATCTAATACCTATTCAAGGACTCAAAAATATTTGGTAATTATTCACAACAAAATGATTTGAAAGGTGTTTATACACCATAAATCGCCTAAGAGACTATGACGGTTTTACCCTTTGATTTGAATTGAGTTTAATCCAAGGGCTTCATATGCTTTAAATATATCAAATACCTATTTAAGGATTGAAAAATATTTGGTAATTATTCACAACAAAATGATTTGAAAGGTGTTCATACACCATAAATCGCCTAAGAGACTATGATGGTTTTACCCTTTGATATGAAATATGTTTGATCCCAGGGCTTCATATGATTGAAATATATCAAATACGTATTCAAGGAGTCAAAAATATTTGGTAATGAAGCACAAAAAATGATTTGAAAGGTGTTCATACACGACAAATCCTCTAAGAGACTATGACGGTTTTACCCTTTGATTTCAATTGAGTTCTATCCAAGGGCTTCATATGCTTTTAATAGATCTAATACCTATTCAAGGACTCAAAAATATTTGGTAATTATTCACAACAAAATGATTTGAAAGGTGTTCATACACCACAAATCGCCTAAGAGACTATGACGGTTTTACCCTTTGATTTGAATTGAGTTTGATCCAAGGGATTCATGTGCTTTAAATATATCTGATAACTAGTCAAGGAGTCAGAAATATTTGGTAAATATTCAAAACAAAATAATTTGAAAGGTGTTCATACACCACAAATCGCCTAAGACACTATTATGATTTTACCCTTTGATTTGAAATAAGTTTGTTCCACGAGCTTCATATGATTGAAATATATCTAATACCTATTCAAGGAGTAAAAAAATATTTGTTAATTAAGCACAAAAATTATTTGAAAAGTGTTCATACACCACAAATTGCCTCAGAGACTATGACGGTTTTACCCTTTGATTTGAATTGAGTTTTATCGCAGGGCTTCATATTCTTTAAATATATCTAATACCTATTCAATGAGTCAAAAATATTTGGTAATAATTCACAACAAATGATTTGAAAGTTGTTCTTACACCACAAATCCCTTAAGAGACTATGACAGTTTTACCCTTAAATTGGAATTGAGTGTGATCCAAGGGCTTCATATTCTTTAAATATATCTGGCAACTATACAAGGAGTTAGAAATATTTTGTAAATATTCATAACAAAATAATTTGAAAGGTGTTCATCCACCACAAATCGTGTAAGACACATTGATGGTTTTACCCATTGATATGAAATATGTTTGATCCCAGGGCTTCATATGATTTAAATATATCAAATACGTATTCAAGGAGTCAAAAATATTTGGTAATGAAGCACAAAAAATGATTTGAAAGGTGTTCATACACGACAAATCCCCTAAGAGACTATGACGGTTTTACCCTTTGATTTCAATTGAGTTTTATCCAAGGGCTTCATATGCTTTTAATAGATCTAATACCTATTCAAGGACTCAAAAATATTTTGTAATTATTCACAATAAAATGATTTGAAAGGTGTTCATACACGACAAATCCCCTAAGAGACTATGACGGTTTCACCCTTTGATTTCAATTGAGTTTTATCCAAGGGCTTTATATGCTTTTAATAGATCTAATACCTATTCAAGGACTCAAAAATATTTGGTAATATGATTTGAAAGGTGTTCATACACCACAAATCGCCTAAGAGACTATGACGGTTTTACCCTTTAATTTGAATTGAGTTTGATCCAAGGGCTTCATGTGCTTTAAAAATATCTGATAACTATTCAAGGAGTCAAAAATATTTGGTAATTAAGCACAAAAAAAGATTTCAAAGGTTTTCATACACCACATATCCCCTAATATACAATGACGGTTTTACCCTTTGATTTGAATTGAGTTTAATCCAAGGGCTTCATATGCTTTTAATAGATCTAATACCTATTCAAGGACTCAAAAATATTTGGTAATTATTCACAACAAAATGATTTGAAAGGTGTTCATACACCATAAATCGCCTAAGAGACTATGACGGTTTTACCCTTTGATTTGAATTGAGTTTAATCCAAGGGCTTCATATGCTTTAAATATATCAAATACCTATTTAAGGATTGAAAAATATTTGGTAATTATTCACAACAAAATGATTTGAAAGGTGTTCATACACCATAAATCGCCGAAGAGACTATGATGGTTTTACCCTTTGATATGAAATATGTTTGATCCCAGGGCTTCATATGATTGAAATATATCAAATACGTATTCAAGGAGTCAAAAATATTTGGTAATGAAGCACAAAAAATGATTTGAAAGGTGTTCATACACGACAAATCCTCTAAGAGACTATGACGGTTTTACCCTTTGATTTCAATTGAGTTCTATCCAAGGGCTTCATATGCTTTTAATAGATCTAATACCTATTCAAGGACTCAAAAATATTTGGTAATTATTCACAACAAAATGATTTGAAAGGTGTTCATACACCACAAATCGCCTAAGAGACTATGACGGTTTTACCCTTTGATTTGAATTGAGTTTGATCCAAGGGATTCATGTGCTTTAAATATATCTGATAACTAGTCAAGGAGTCAGAAA
Organism: Patellifolia procumbens; assembly: GCA_947645195.1. Taxonomy (NCBI): domain Eukaryota; kingdom Viridiplantae; phylum Streptophyta; class Magnoliopsida; order Caryophyllales; family Amaranthaceae; genus Patellifolia; species Patellifolia procumbens. The sequence goes on from CANSGD010000904.1 coordinate 602,294, forward strand.
TATTTGGTAAATATTCAAAACAAAATAATTTGAAAGGTGTTCATACACCACAAATCGCCTAAGACACTATTATGATTTTACCCTTTGATTTGAAATAAGTTTGTTCCACGAGCTTCATATGATTGAAATATATCTAATACCTATTCAAGGAGTAAAAAAATTTTTGTTAATTAAGCGCAAAAATTATTTGAAAAGTGTTCATACACCACAAATTGCCTCAGAGACTATGACGGTTTTACCCTTTGATTTGCATTGAGTTTGATCCAAGGGCTTCATGTGCTTTAAAAATATCTGATAACTATTCAAGGAGTCAGAAATATTTGGTAAATATTCATAACAAAATAATTTGAAAGGTGTTCATACACCACAAATCGCCTAAGACACTATTATGATTTTACCGTTTGATTTGAAATAAGTTTGTTCCACGAGCTTCATATGATTGAAATATATCTAATACCTATTCAAGGAGTAAAAAAATATTTGTTAATTAAGCACAAAAATTATTTGAAAGGTGTTCATACACCACAAATTGCCTAAGAGACTATGACGGTTTTACCCTTTGATTTGAATTGAGTTTTATCCCAGGGCTTCATATTCTTTAAATATATCTAATACCTATTCAATGAGTCAAAAATATTTGGTAATAATTCACAACAAATGATTTGAAAGTTGTTCTTACACCACAAATCCCTTAAGAGACTATGACAGTTTTACCCTTAAATTGGAATTGAGTGTGATCCAAGGGCTTCATATTCTTTAAATATATCTGACAACTATACAAGGAGTTAGAAATATTTTGTAAATATTCATAACAAAATAATTTGAAAGGTGTTCATACACCATAAATCGCCTAAGAGACTATGATGGTTTTACCCTTTGATATGAAATATTTTTGATCCCAGGGCTTCATATGATTGAAATATATCAAATACGTATTCAAGGAATCAAAAATATTTGGTAATGAAGCACAAAAAATGATTTGAAAGGTGTTCATACACGACAAATCCTCTAAGAGACTATGACGGTTTTACCCTTTGATTTCAATTGAGTTTTATCCAAGGGCTTCATATGCTTTTAATAGATCTAATACCTATTCAAGGACTCAAAAATATTTGGTAATTATTCACAACAAAATGATTTGAAAGGTGTTCATACACCACAAATCGCCTAAGAGACTATGACGGTTTTACCCTTTGATTTGAATTGAGTTTGATCCAAGGGCTTCATGTGCTTTAAATATATCTGATAACTAGTCAAGGAGTCAGAAATATTTGGTAAATATTCAAAACAAAATAATTTGCAAGGTGTTCATACACCACAAATCGCCTAAGACACTATTATGATTTTACCCTTTGATTTGAAATAAGTTTGTTCCACGAGCTTCATATGATTGAAAAATATCTAATACCTAGTCAAGGGGTAAAAAAATATTTGTTAATTAAGCACAAAAATTATTTGAAAAGTGTTCATACACCACAAATTGCCTCAGAGACTATGACGGTTTTACCCTTTGATTTGAATTGAGTTTTATCCCAGGGCTTCATATTCTTTAAATATATCTAATACCTATTCAATGAGTCAAAAATATTTGGTAATAATTCACAACAAATGATTTGAAAGTTGTTCTTACACCACAAATCCCTTAAGAGACTATGACAGTTTTACCCTTAAATTGGAATTGAGTGTGATCCAAGGGCTTCATATTCTTTAAATATATCTGACAACTATACAAGAAGTTAGAAATATTTTGTAAATATTCATAACAAAATAATTTGAAAGGTGTTCATCCACCACAGATCGTCTAAGACACATTGATGGTTTTACCCTTTGATATGAAATATGTTTGATCCCAGGGGTTCATATGATTGAAATATATCAAATACGTATTCAAGGAGTCAAAAATATTTGGTAATGAAGCACAAAAAATGATTTGAAAGGTGTTCATACACGACAAATCCCCTAAGAGACTATGACGGTTTTACCCTTTGATTTCAATTGAGTTTTATCCAAGGGCTTCATATGCTTTTAATAGATCTAATACCTATTCAAGGACTCAAAAATATTTTGTAATTATTCACAACAAAATGATTTGAAAGGTGTTCATACACGACAAATCCCCTAAGAGACTATGACGGTTTTACCCTTTGATTTGAATTGAGTTTTATCCAAGGGCTTCATATGCTTTTAATAGATCTAATACCTATTCAAGGACTCAAAAATATTTGGTAATTATTCACAACAAAATGATTTGAAAGGTGTTCATACACCACAAATCGACTAAGAGACTATGACGGTTTTACCCTTTAATTTGAATTGAGTTTGATCCAAGGGCTTCATGTGCTTTAAAAATATCTGATAACTATTCAAGGAGTCAGAAATATTTGGTAAATATTCAAAACAAAATAATTTGAAAGGTGTTCATACACCACAAATCGCCTAAGACACTATTATGATTTTACCCTTTCATTTGAAATAAGTTTGTTCCACGAGCTTCATATGATTGAAATATATCTAATACCTATTCAAGGAGTAAAAAATATTTGTTAATTAAGCACAAAAATTATTTGAAAGGTGTTCATACACCACAAATTGCCTCAGAGACTATGACGATTTTACCCTTTGATTTGAATTGAGTTTTATCCCAGGGCTTCATATTCTTTAAATATATCTAATACCTATTCAATGAGTCAAAAATATTTGGTAATAATTCACAACAAATGATTTCAAAGTTGTTCTTACACCACAAATCCCTTAAGAGACTATGACAGTTTTACCCTTAAATTGGAATTGAGTGTGATCCAAGGGCTTCATATTCTTTAAATATATCTGACAACTATACAAGGAGTTAGAAATATTTTGTAAATATTCATAACAAAATAATTTGAAAGGTGTTCATCCACCACAGATCGTCTAAGACACATTGATGGTTTTACCCTTTGATATGAAATATGTTTGATCCCAGGGGTTCATATGATTGAAATATATCAAATACGTATTCAAGGAGTCAAAAATATTTGGTAATGAAGCACAAAAAATGATTTGAAAGGTGTTCATACACGACAAATCCCCTAAGAGACTATGACGGTTTTACCCTTTGATTTCAATTGAGTTTTATCCAAGGGATTCATATGCTTTTAATAGATCTAATACCTATTCAAGGACTCAAAAATATTTTGTAATTATTCACAACAAAATGATTTGAAAGGTGCTCATACACGACAAATCCCCTAAGAGACTATGACGGTTTTACCCTTTGATTTCAATTGAGTTTTATCCAAGGGCTTCATATGCTTTTAATAGATCTAATACCTATTCAAGGACTCAAAAATATTTGGTAATTATTCACAACAAAATGATTTGAAAGGTGTTCATACACCACAAATCGCCTAAGAGACTATGACGGTTTTACCCTTTAATTTGAATTGAGTTTGATCCAAGGGCTTCATGTGCTTTAAAAATATCTGATAACTATTCAAGGAGTCAGAAATATTTGGTAAATATTCAAAACAAAATAATTTGAAAGGTGTTCATACACCACAAATCGCCTCAGACACTATTATGATTTTACCCTTTGATTTGAAATAAGTTTGTTCCACGAGCTTCATATGATTGAAATATATCTAATACCTATTCAAGGAGTAAAAAAATATTTGTTAATTAAGCACAAAAATTATTTGAAAGGTGTTCATACACCACCAATTGCCTCAGAGACTATGACGGTTTTACCCTTTGATTTGAATTGAGTTTTATCCCAGGGCTTCATATTCTTTAAATATATCTAATACCTATTCAATGAGTCAAAAATATTTGGTAATAACTCACAACAAATGATTTGAAAGTTGTTCTTCCACCACAAATCCCTTAAGAGACTATGACAGTTTTACCCTTAAATTGGAATTGAGTGTGATCCAAGGGCTTCATATTCTTTAAATATATCTGACAACTATACAAGGAGTTAGAAATATTTTGTAAATATTCATAACAAAATAATTTGAAAGGTGTTGATCCACCACAAATCGTCTAAGACACATTGATGGTTTTACCCTTTGATATGAAATATGTTTGATCCCAGGGCTTCATATGATTGAAATATATCAAATACGTATTCAAGGAGTCAAAAATATTTGGTAATGAAGCACAAAAAATGATTTGAAAGGTGTTCATACACGACAAATCCCCTAAGAGACTATGATGGTTTTACCCTTTGATTTCAATTGAGTTTTATCCAAGGGCTTCATATGCTTTTAATAGATCTAATACCTATTCAAGGACTCAAAAATATTTTGTAATTATTCACAACAAAATGATTTGAAAGGTGTTCATACACGACAAATCCCCTAAGAGACTATGACGGTTTTACCCTTTGATTTGAATTGAGTTTTATCCAAGGGCTTCATATGCTTTTAATAGATCTAATACCTATTCAAGGACTAAAAAATATTTGGTAATTATTCACAACAAAATGATTTGAAAGGTGTTCATACACCACAAATCGACTAAGAGACTATGACGGTTTTACCCTTTAATTTGAATTGAGTTTGATCCAAGGGCTTCATGTGCTTTAAAAATATCTGATAACTATTCAAGGAGTCAGAAATATTTGGTAAATATTCAAAACAAAATAATTTGAAAGGTGTTCATACACCACAAATCGCCTAAGACACTATTATGATTTTACCCTTTCATTTGAAATAAGTTTGTTCCACGAGCTTCATATGATTGAAATATATCTAATACCTATTCAAGGAGTAAAAAAATATTTGTTAATTAAGCACAAAAATTATTTGAAAGGTTTTCATACAACATAAATTGCCTCAGAGACTATGACGATTTTACCCTTTAATTTGAATTGAGTTTTATCCCAGGGCTTCATATTCTTTAAATATATCTAATACCAATTCAATGAGTCAAAAATATTTGGTAATAATTCACAACAAATGATTTCAAAGTTGTTCTTACACCACAAATCCCTTAAGAGATTATGACAGTTTTACCCTTAAATTGGAATTGAGTGTGATCCAAGGGCTTCATATTCTGTAAATATATCTGAAAACTATACAAGGAGTTAGAAATATTTTGTAAATATTCATAACAAAATAATTTGAAAGGTGTTCATCCACCACAAATCGTCTAAGACACATTGATGGTTTTACCCTTTGATATGAAATATGTTTGATCCCAGGGGTTCATATGATTGAAATATATCAAATACGTATTCAAGGAGTCAAAAATATTTGGTAATGAAGCACAAAAAATGATTTGAAAGGTGTTCATACACGACAAATCCCCTAAGAGACTATGACGGTTTTACCCTTTGATTTCAATTGAGTTTTATCCAAGGGATTCATATGCTTTTAATAGATCTAATACCTATTCAAGGACTCAAAAATATTTTGTAATTATTCACAACAAAATGATTTGAAAGGTGTTCATACACGACAAATCCCCTAAGAGACTATGACGGTTTTACCCTTTGATTTCAATTGAGTTTTATCCAAGGGCTTCATATGCTTTTAATAGATCTAATACCTATTCAAGGACTCAAAAATATTTGGTAATTATTCACAACAAAATGATTTGAAAGGTGTTCATACACCACAAATCGCCTAAGAGACTATGACGGTTTTACCCTTTAATTTGAATTGAGTTTGATCCAAGGGCTTCATGTGCTTTAAAAATATCTGATAACTATTCAAGGAGTCAGAAATATTTGGTAAATATTCGAAACAAAATAATTTGAAAGGTGTTCATACACCACAAATCGCCTCAGACACTATTATGATTTTACCCTTTGATTTGAAATAAGTTTGTTCCACGAGCTTCATATGATTGAAATATATCTAATACCTATTCAAGGAGTAAAAAAATATTTGTTAATTAAGCACAAAAATAATTTGAAAGGTGTTCATACACCACAAATTGCCTCAGAGACTATGACGGTTTTACCCTTTGATTTGAATTGAGTTTTATCCCAGGGCTTCATATTCTTTAAATATATCTAATACCTATTCAATGAGTCAAAAATATTTGGTAATAATTCACAACAAATGATTTGAAAGTTGTTCTTATACCACAAATCCCTTAAGAGACTATGACAGTTTTACCCTTAAATTGGAATTGAGTGTGATCCAAGGGCTTCATATTCTTTAAATATATCTGACAACTATACAAGGAGTTAGAAATATTTTGTAAATATTCATAACAAAATAATTTGAAAGGTGTTCATCCACCACAAATCGTCAAAGACACATTGATGATTTTCCCCTTTGATATGAAATAAGTTAAATCCAAAGGCTTCATATGATTGAAATATATCTAATAACTATTCAAGGAGTCAAAAATATTTGGTAATTAAGCACAAAAAATGATTTGAAAGGTGTTGATACTCGATAAATCCCCTAATAGACTATGACGGTTTTACCCTTTGATTTCAATTGAGTTTGATCCAAGGGCCTCATATGCTTTAAATAAATCTAATACTTATTTTAGGACTCAAACATTATTCACAACAAGATGATTTGAAAGGTTTTCTTACAACACAAATCGCCTAAGAGACTATGACGGTTTTACCCTCTGATATGAAATAAGTTTGATCAAAGGGATTCATATGATTGAAATATATCTAATACCTATTCAAGGAGTCAAAAATAATTGGTAATTAAGCACAAAAATAGATTTCAAAGGTATTCATACACCACAAATCCCCAAATAGACTATGACGGTTTTACCCTTTGATTTGAATTGAGTTTGATCCAAGGGCTTCATTTGCTTTTAATAGGTCTAATACCTATTCAAGGACTGAAAAATATTTGGTAATTATTCACAACAAAATGATTTGAAAGGTGTTCACACACCACAAATCGCCTAAGAGACTATGACGGTTTTACCCTTTGATTTGAATGTAGTTGGATCCAAGGGCTTCATATGCTTTAAATATATCTGATAACTATTCAAGGAGTCAGAAATATTTGGTAAATATTCATAACAAAATAATTTGAAAGGTGTTCATACACCACAAATCGCCTAAGACACTATTATGATTTTACCCTTTGATTTGAAATAAGTTTGTTCCACGAGCTTCATATGATTGAAATATATCTAATACCTATTCAAGGAGTAAAAAAATATTTGTTAATTAAGCACAAAAATTATTTGAAAGGTGTTCATACACCACAAATTGCCTCAGAGACTATGACGGTTTTACCCTTTGATTTTAATTGAGTTTTAGCCAAGGGCTTCATATGGTTTAAATATATCTAATGCCCATTCAAGGAGACAAAAATATTTGGTAATTAAGCACAAAAAATGACTTGAAAGGTGTTCATAATCCACAAATCCCCCAGGAGTCTATGACGGTTTTAGCCCTTGATTTGTATTGAGTTTGATCCAAGGGCCTCATATTCTTTAAATATATCTAATAACTATTTAATGAGTCAAAAATATTTGGTAATATTGCACAACAAATGATTTGAAAGTTGTTCTTACACCACAAATCCTTTAAGACACTATGACAGTTTTACCCTTAAATTGGAATTGAGTGTGATCCAAGGGCTTCATATTCTTTAAATAAATCTGACAACTATGCAAGGAGTTTGAAATATTTTGTAAATATTCATAACAAAATAATTTGAAAGTTGTTCATCCTCCACAAATCGCCAAAGACACAATGATGATTTTACCCTTTGATATGAAATAAGTTTGATCCAAGGGCTTCTTATGATTGAAATATATCGAATACCTATTCAAGGAGTCAAAAATATTTGGTAATTAAGCACAAAAAATGATTTGAAAGGTGTTCATACACGACAAATCCCCTAAGAGACTATGATGGTTTTACCCTTTGATTTCAATTGAGTTTGATCCAAGGGCCTCATATGCTTTAAATAAATCTAATACGTATTTAAGGACTCAAAAATTATTCACAACAAGATGATTTGAAAGGTGTTAATACAACACAAATCGCCTAAGAGACTATGACGGTTTTACCCTCTGATATGAAATAAGTTTGATCCAAGGGCTTCATATGATTGAAATACATCTAATACCTATTCAACGAGTCAAAAGTATTTGGTAATTAAGCACAAAAAAAAATTTCAAAGGTTTTCATACACCACATATCGCCTAATAGACAATGACGATTTTACCCTTTGATTTGAATTGAGTTTGATCCAAGGGCTTCATATGCTTTTAATAGATCTAATACCTATTCAAGGTCTCAAAAATATTTGGTAATTATTCACAACAAAATGATTTGAAAGGTGTTCATACACCACAAATCGCCTAAGAGACTATGACGGTTTTACCCTTTGATTTGAATTGAGTTTGATCCAAGGGCTTCATATGCTTTAAATATATCTGATAACTATTCAAGGAGTCAGAAAAATATTCATAACAAAATAATTTGGAAGGTGTTCATACACCACAAATCGCCTAAGACACTATTATGATTTTACCCTTTGATTTGAAATAAGTTTGTTGCACTAGCTTCATATGATTGAAATATATCTAATACCTATTCAAGGACTAAAAAAATATTTGGTAATTAAGCACAAAAATTATTTGAAAGGTGTTCATACACCACAAATTGCCTCATAGACTATGACGGTTTTACCCTTTGATTTGAATTGAGTTTTTTCCAAGGGCTTCATATTCTTTAAATATATCTAATACCTATTCAATGAGTCAAAAATATTTGGTAATATTGCACAACAAATGATTTGAAAGTTGTTCTTACACCACAAATCCCTTAAGAGACTATGACAGTTTTACCCTTAAATTGGAATTGAGTGTGATCCAAGGGCTTCATATTCTTTAAATATATCTTACAACTATGCAAGGAGTTAGAAATATTTTGTAAATATTCATAACAAAATAATTTAAAAGGTGTTCATCCACCACAAATTGCCAAAGACACTATGATGATTTTACCCTTTGATATGAAATAAGTTTGATCCAAGGGCTTCTTATGATTGAAATATATCGAATACCTATTCAAGGAGTCAAAAATATTTGGTAATTAAGCACAAAAAATGATTTGAAAGGTGTTCATACACGACAAATCCCCTAAGAGACTATGACGGTTTTACCCTTTGATTTCAATTGAGTTTGATCCAAGGGCCTCATATGCTTTAAATAAATCTAATACCTATTTAAGGACTCAAAAATTATTCACAACAAGATGATTTGAAAGGTGTTCATAAAACTCAAATCGCCTAAGAGTCTATGACGGTTTTTCCCTCTGATATGAAATAAGTTTGATCCAAGGGCTTCATATGATTGAAATATATCTAATACCTATTCAACGAGTCAAAAGTATTTGGTAATTAAGCACAAAAAAAGATTTCAAAGGTTTTCATACACCACATATCGCCTAATAGACAATGACGATTTTACCCTTTGATTTGAATTGAGTTTGATCCAAGGGCTTCATATGCTTTTAATAGATCTAATACCTATTCAAGGTCTCAAAAATATTTGGTAATTATTCACAACAAAATGATTTGAAAGGTGTTCATACACCATAAATCGCCTAAGAGACTACGACGGTTTTACCCTTTGATTTGAATTGAGTTTAATCCAAGGGCTTCATATGCTTTAAATATATCAAATACCTATTTAAGGATTCAAAAATATTTGGTAATTATTCACAACAAAATTATTTGCAAGGTGTTCATACACCATAAATCGCCTAAGAGACTATGATGGTTTTACCCTTTGATATAAAATATGTTTGATCCCAGGGATTCATATGATTGAAATATATCAAATACGTATTCAAGGAGTCAAAAATATTTGGTAATGAAGAACAAAAAATGATTTGAAAGGTGTTCATACACGACAAATCCCCTAAGAGACTATGACGGTTTTACCCTTTGATTTCAATTGAGTTTTATCCAAGGGCTTCATATGCTTTTAATAGATCTAATAACTATTCAAGGACTCAAAAATATTTGGTAAATATTCACAACAAAATGATTTGAAAGGTGTTCATACACCACAAATCGCCTAAGAGACTATGACGGTTTTACCCTTTGATTTGAATTGAGTTTGACCCAAGGGCTTCATGTGCTTTAAATATATCTGATAACTATTCAAGGAGCCAGAAATATTTGGTAAATATTCAAAACAAAATAATTTGAAAGGTGTTCATACACCACAAATCGCCTAAGACACTATTATGATTTTACCCTTTGATTTGAAATAAGTTTGTTGCACGAGCTTCATATGATTGAAATATATTTAATACCTATTCAAGGAGTAAAAAAATATTTGTTAATTAAGCACAAAAATTATTTGAAAGGTGTTCATACACCACAAATTGCCTCAGAGACTATGACGGTTTTACCCTTTGATTTGAATTGAGTTTTATCCCAGGGCTTCATATTCTTTAAATATATCTAATACCTATTCAATGAGTTAAAAATATTTGTTAATAATTCACAACAAATGATTTGAAAGTTGTTCTTACACCACAAATCCCTTAAGAGACTATGACAGTTTTACCCTTAAATTGGAATTGAGTGTGATCCAAGGGCTTCATATTCTTTAAATATTTCTGACAACTATGCAAGGAGTTAGAAATATTTTGTAAATATTCATAACAAAAAAATTTGAAAGGTGTTCATCCACCACAAATCGTCTAAGACACATTGATGATTTTCCCCTTTGATATGAAATAAGTTTAATCCAAAGGCTTCATATGATTGAAATATATCTAATAACTATTCAAGGAGTCAAAAATATTTGGTAATTAAGCACAAAAAATGATTTGAAAGGTGTTCATACTCGATAAATCCCCTAATAGACTATGACGGTATTATCCTTTGATTTCAATTGAGTTTGATCCAAGGGCCTCATATGCTTTAAATAAATCTAATACCTATTTTAGGACTCAAACATTATTCACAACAAGATGATTTGAAAGGTGTTCATATAACACAAATCGCCTAAGAGACTATGACGGTTTTACCCTCTGATATGAAATAAGTTTGATCCAAGGGATTCATATGATTGAAATATATCTAATACCTATTCAAGGAGTCAAAAATATTTGGTAATTAAGCACAAAAATAGATTTCAAAGGTATTCATACACCACAAATCCCCAAATAGACTATGATGGTTTTACCATTTGATTTGAATTGAGTTTGATCCAAGGGCTTCATTTGCTTTTAATAGATCTAATACCTATTCAAGGACTGAAAAATATTTGGTAATTATTCACAACGAAATGATTTGAAAGGTGTTCATACACCAGAAATCGCCTAAGACACTATTATGATTTTACCCTTTGATTTGAAATAAGTTTGTTCCACGAGCTTCATATGATTGAAATATATCTAATACCTATTCAAGGATTAAAAAAATATTTGTTAATTAAGCACAAAAAATGACTTGAAAGGTGTTCATAATCCACTAATCCCCTAAGAGTCTATGACGGTTTTACCCCTTGATTTGTATTGAGTTTGATCCAAGGGCCTCATATTCTTTAAATATATCTAATACCTATTCAATGAGTCAAAAATATTTGGTAATATTGCACAACAAATGATTTGAAAGTTGTTCTTACACCACAAATCCCTTAAGAGACTATAACAGTTTTACCCTTAAATTCGAATTGAGTGTGATCCAAGGGCTTCATATTCTTTAAATAAATCTGACAACTATGCAAGGAGTTAGAAATATTTTGTAAATATTCATAACAAAATAATTTGAAAGGTGTTCATCCACCACAAATCGCCAAAGACACAATGATGATTTTACCCTTTGATAAGAAATAAGTTTGATCCAAGGGCTTCTTATGATTGAAATATATCGAATACCTATTCAAGGAGTCAAAAATATTTGGTAATTAAGCACAAAAAATGATTTGAAAGGTGTTCATACACGACAAATCCCCTAAGAGACTATGACGGTTTTACCCTTTGATTTCAATTGAGTTTGATCCAAGGGCCTCATATGCTTTCAATAAATCTAATACCTATTTAAGGACTCAAAAATTATTCACAACAAGATGAATTGAAAGGTGTTCATACAACTCAAATCGCCTAAGAGTCTATGACGGTTTTTCCCTCTGATATGAAATAAGTTTGATCCAAGGGCTTCATATGATTGAAATATATCTAATACCTATTCAACGAGTCAAAAGTATTTGGTAATTAAGCACAAAAAAAGATTTCAAAGGTTTTCATACACCACATATCGCCTAATAGACAATGACGATTTTACCCTTTGATTTGAATTGAGTTTGATCCAAGGGCTTCATATGCTTTTAATAGATCTAATACCTATTCAAGGTCTCAAAAATATTTGGTAATTATTCACAACAAAATGATTTGAAAGGTGTTCATACACCATAAATCGCCTAAGAGACTACGACGGTTTTACCCTTTGATTTGAATTGAGTTTAATCCAAGGGCTTCATATGCTTTAAATATATCAAATACCTATTTAAGGATTCAAAAATATTTGGTAATTATTCACAACAAAATTATTTGCAAGGTGTTCATACACCATAAATCGCCTAAGAGACTATGATGGTTTTACCCTTTGATATAAAATATGTTTGATCCCAGGGATTCATATGATTGAAATATATCAAATACGTATTCAAGGAGTCAAAAATATTTGGTAATGAAGAACAAAAAATGATTTGAAAGGTGTTCATACACGACAAATCCCCTAAGAGACTATGACGGTTTTACCCTTTGATTTCAATTGAGTTTTATCCAAGGGCTTCATATGCTTTTAATAGATCTAATACCTATTCAAGGACTCAAAAATATTTGGTAATTATTCACAACAAAATGATTTGAAAGGTGTTCATACACCACAAATCGCCTAAGAGACTATGACGGTTTTACCCTTTGATTTGAATTGAGTTTGATCCAAGGGCTTCATGTGCTTTAAATATATCTGATAACTATTCAAGGAGCCAGAAATATTTGGTAAATATTCAAAACAAAATAATTTGAAAGGTGTTCATACACCACAAATCGCCTAAGACACTATTATGATTTTACCCTTTGATTTGAAATAAGTTTGTTGCACGAGCTTCATATGATTGAAATATATCTAATACCTATTCAAGGAGTAAAAAAATATTTGTTAATTAAGCACAAAAATTATTTGAAAGGTGTTCATACACCACAAATTGCCTCAGAGACTATGACGGTTTTACCCTTTGATTTGAATTGAGTTTTATCCCAGGGCTTCTTATGCTTTAAATATATCTAATACCTATTCAATGAGTTAAAAATATTTGGTAATAATTCACAACAAATGATTTGAAAGTTGTTCTTACACCACAAATCCCTTAAGAGACTATGACAGTTTTACCCTTAAATTGGAATTGAGTGTGATCCAAGGGCTTCATATTCTTTAAATATATCTGACAACTATGCAAGGAGTTAGAAATATTTTGTAAATATTCATAACAAAAAAATTTGAAAGGTGTTCATCCACCACAAATCGTCTAAGACACATTGATGATTTTCCCCTTTGATATAAATAAGTTTAATCCAAAGGCTTCATATGATTGAAATATATCTAATAACTAATCAAGGAGTCAAAAATATTTGGTAATTAAGCACAAAAAATGATTTGAAAGGTGTTCATACTCGATAAATCCCCTAATAGACTATGACGGTATTATCCTTTGATTTCAATTGAGTTTGATCCAAGGGCCTCATATGCTTTAAATAAATCTAATACCTATTTTAGGACTCAAACATTATTCACAACAAGATGATTTGAATGGTGTTCATATAACACAAATCGCCTAAGAGACTATGACGGTTTTACCCTCTGATATGAAATAAGTTTGATCCAAGGGATTCATATGATTGAAATATATCTAATACCTATTCAAGGAGTCAAAAATATTTGGTAATTAAGCACAAAAATAGATTTCAAAGGTATTCATACACCACAAATCCCCAAATAGACTATAACGGTTTTACCATTTGATTTGAATTGAGTTTGATCCAAGGGCTTCATTTGCTTTTCATAGATCTAATACCTATTCAAGGACTGAAAAATATTTGGTAATTATTCACAACAAAATGATTTGAAAGGTGTTCATACACCACAAATCGCCTAAGAGACTATGACGGTTTTACCCTTTGATTTGAATTTAGTTGGATCCAAGGGGTTCATATGCTTTAAATATATCTGATAACTATTAAAGGAGTCAGAAATATTTGGTAAATATTCATAACAAAATAATTTGAAAGGTGTTCATACACCACAAATCGCCTAAGACACTATTATGATTTTACCCTTTGATTTGAAATAAGTTTGTTCCACGAGCTTCATATGATTGAAATATATCTAATACCTATTCAAGGAGTAAAAAAATATTTGTTAATTAAGCACAAAAAATGACTTGAAAGGTGTTCATAATCCACTAATCCCCTAAGAGTCTATGACGGTTTTACCCCTTGATTTGTATTGAGTTTGATCCAAGGGCCTCATATTCTTTAAATATATCTAATACCTATTCAATGAGTCAAAAATATTTGGTAATATTGCACAACAAATGATTTGAAAGTTGTTCTTACACCACAAATCCCTTAAGAGACTATAACAGTTTTACCCTTAAATTCGAATTGAGTGTGATCCAAGGGCTTCATATTCTTTAAATAAATCTGACAACTATGCAAGGAGTTAGAAATATTTTGTAAATATTCATAACAAAATAATTTGAAAGGTGTTCATCCACCACAAATCGCCAAAGACACAATGATGATTTTACCCTTTGATAAGAAATAAGTTTGATCCAAGGGCTTCTTATGATTGAAATATATCGAATACCTATTCAAGGAGTCAAAAATATTTGGTAATAAAGCACAAAAAATGATTTTAAAGGTGTTAATACACGACAAATCCCCTAAGAGACTATGACGGTTTTACCCTTTGATTTCAATTGAGTATGATCCAAGGGCCTCATATGCTTTAAATAAATCTAATACGTATTTAAGGACTCAAAAATTATTCACAACAAGATGATTTGAAAGGTGTTCATACAACACAAATCGCCTAAGAGACTATGACGGTTTTACCCTCTGATATGAAATAAGTTTGATCCAAGGGCTTCATATGATTGAAATATATCTAATACCTATTCAAGGAGTCAAAAATATTTGGTAATTAAGCACAAAAATAGATTTCAAAGGTATTCATACACCACAAATCCCCAAATAGACTATGACGGTTTTACCATTTGATTTGAATTGAGTTTGATCCAAGGGCTTCATTTGCTTTTAATAGATCTAATACCTATTCAAGGACTGAAAAATATTTGGTAATTATTCACAACAAAATGATTTGAAAGTTGTTCATACACCACAAATCGCCTAAGAGACTATGACGGTTTTACCCTTTGATTTGAATTTAGTTGGATCCAAGGGCTTCATATGCTTTAAATATATCTGATAACTATTAAAGGAGTCAGAAATATTTGGTAAATATTCATAACAAAATAATTTGAAAGGTGTTCATACACCACAAATCGCCTAAGACACTATTATGATTTTACCCTTTGATTTGAAATAAGTTTGTTCAACGAGCTTCATATGATTGAAATATATCTAATACCTATTCAAGGAGTAAAAAAATATTTGTTAATTAAGCACAAAAAATGAGTTGAAAGGTGTTCATAATCCACTAATCCCCTAAGAGTCTATGACGGTTTTACCCCTTGATTTGTATTGAGTTGATCCAAGGGCCTCATATTCTTTAAATATATCTAATACCTATTCAATGAGTCAAAAATATTTGGTAATATTGAACAACAAATGATTTGAAAGTTGTTCTTACACCACAAATCCCTTAAGAGACTATAACAGTTTTACCCTTAAATTCGAATTGAGTGTGATCCAAGGGCTTCATATTCTTTAAATAAATCTGACAACTATGCAAGGAGTTACAAAAATTTTGTAAATATTCATAACAAAATAATTTGAAAGGTGTTCATCCACCACAAATCACCAAAGACACAATGATGATTTTATCCTTTGATAAGAAATAAGTTTGATCCAAAGGCTTCTTATGATTGAAATATATCGAATACCTATTCAAGGAGTCAAAAATATTTGGTAATTAAGCACAAAAAATGATTTTAAAGGTGTTAATACACGACAAATCCCCTAAGAGACTATGACGGTTTTACCCTTTGATTTCAATTGAGTTTGATCCAAGGGCCTCATATGCTTTAAATAAATCTAATACGTATTTAAGGACTCAAAAATTATTCACAACAAGATGATTTGAAAGGTGTTCATACAACACAAATCGCCTAAGAGACTATGACGGTTTTACCCTCTGATATGAAATAAGTTTGATCCAAGGGCTTCATATGATTGAAATATATCTAATACCTATTAAAGGAGTCAAAAATATTTCGTAATTAAGCACAAAAAAAAATTTCAAAGGTGTTCATACACCACATATCCCCTAATAGACTATGACGGTTTTATCCTTTGATTTGAATTGAGTTTGATCCAAGGGCTTCATATGCTTTTAATAGATCTAATACCTATTCAAGGACTCAAAAATATTTGGTAATTATTCACAAAAAAATGATTTGAAAGGTGTTCATACACCACAAATCGCCTATGAGACTATGACGGTTTTACCCTTTGATTTGAATTGAGTTTGATCCAAGGGCTTCATATGCTTTAAATATATCTGATAACTATTCAAGGAGTCAGAAAAATATTCATAACAAAATAATTTAAAAGGTGTTCATACACCACAAATCGCCTAAGACACTAATATGATTTTACCCTTTGATTTGAAATAAGTTTGTTGCACGAGCTTCATATGATTGAAATATATCTAATACCTATTCAACGACTAAAAAAATATTTGGTAATTAAGCACAAAAATTATTTGAAAGGTGTTCTTACACCACAAATTGCCTCAGACACTATGACGGTTTTACCCTTTGATTTGAATTGAGTTTTATCCAAGGGCTTCATATAGTTTAAATATATATAATACCCATTCAAGGAGACAAAAATATATGGTAATTAAACACAAAAAATGACTTGAAAGGTGTTCATAATCCACAAATCCCCTAAGAGACTATGACGGTTTTACCTCTTGATTTGTATTGAGTTTGATCCAAGGGCCTCATATTCTTTAAATATATCTAATACCTATTCAATGATTCAAAAATATTTGGTAATATTGCACAACAAATGATTTGAAAGTTGATCTTACACCATAAATCCCTTAAGAGACTATGACAGTTTTACCCTTAAATTGGAATTGAGTGTGATCCAAGGGCTTCATATTCTTTAAATATATCTGACAACTATGCAAGGAGTTAGAAATATTTTGTAAATATTCATAACAAAATAATTTGAAAGGTGTTCATCCACCACAAATTGCCAAAGACACTATGATGATTTTACCCTTTGATATGAAATAAGTTTGATCCAAGGGCTTCTTATGATTGAAATATATCGAATACCTATTCAAGGAGTCAAAAATATTTGGTAATTAAGCACAAAAAATGACTTGAAAGGTGTTCATACACGACAAATCCCCTAAGAGACTATGACGGTTTTACCCTTTGATTTCAATTGAGTTTGATCCAAGGGCCTTATATGCTTTAAATAAATCTAAGACCTATTTAAGGACTCAAAAATTATTCACAACAAGATGATTTGAAAGGTTATCATACAACTCAAATCGCCTAAGAGACTATGACGGTTTTACCATCTGATATGAAATAAGTTTGATCCAAGGGCTTCGTATGATTGAAATATATCTAATACCTATTAAAGGAGTCAAAAATATTTGGTAATTAAGCATAAAAAAAGATTTCAAAGGTGTTCATACACCACATATCCCCTAATAGACTATGACGGTTTTACCCTTTGATTTGAATTGAGTTTGATCCAAGGGCTTCATATTCTTTTAATAGATCTAATACCTAATCAAGGGCTTAAAAATATTTCGTAATTATTCACAACAAAATGATTTGAAAGGTGTTCATACACCACAAATCGCCTAAGAGACTATGACGGTTTTACCCTTTAATTTGAATTGAGTTTGATCCAAGGGCTTCATATGCTTTAAATATATCTGATAACTATTCAAGGAGTCAGAAAAATATTCATAACAAAATAATTTGAAAGGTGTTCATACACCATAAATCGCCTATGACACTATTATGATTTTACCCTTTGATTTGAAATAAGTTGGTTACACAAGCTTCATATGATTGAAATATATCTAATACCTATTCAAGGACTAAAAAAATATTTGGTAATTAAGCACAAAAAAAAGATTTCAAAGGTGTTCATACACCACATATCCCCTAATAGACTATGAAGGTTTTACCCTTTGATTTGAATTGAGTTTGATCCAAGGGCTTCATATGCTTTGAATAGATCTAATACCTATTCTAGGACTCAAAAATATTTGGTAATTATTCATAACAAAATGATTTGAAAGGTGTTCATACACCACAAATCGCATAAGAGACTATGACGGTTTTACCCATTGATTTGAATTGAGTTTGATCCAAGGGCTTTATATGCTTTAAATATATCTGATAACTATTCAAGGAGTCAGAAAAATATTCATAACAAAATAATTTGAAAGGTGTTCATACACCACAAATCGCCTAAGACACTATTATGATTTTACTCTTTGATTTGAAATAAGTTTGTTCCACGAGCTTCATATGATTGAAATATATCTAATACTTATTCAAGGACTAAAAAATATTTGGTAATTAAGCACAAAAATTATTTGAAAGGTGTTCATACACCACAAATTGCCTAAGAGACTATGACGGTTTTACCCTTTGATTTAAATTGAGTTTTATCCAAGGGCTTCATATGCTTTAAATATATCTAATACCCATTCAAGGGACAAAAATATTGTAATTAAGCACAAAAATTGACTTGAAAGGTGTTCATACACCACAAATCCCTTAAGAGTTTATGACGGTTTTACCCCTTGATTTTTATTGAGTTTGATCCAAGGGCCTCACATTCTTTAAATATATCTAATACCTATTCAATGAGTCAAAAATATTTGGTAATATTGCACAACAAATGATTTGAAAGTTGTTCTTACACCACAAATCCCTTAAGAGACTATGACAGTTTTACCCTTAAATTGAAATTGAGTGTGATCCAAGGGCTTCATATTCTTTGAATATATCTGACAACTATGCAAGTAGTTAGAAATATTTTGTAAATATTCATAACAAAATAATTTGAAAGGTGTTCATCCAGCACAAATCACCTAAGACACTAAGATGATTTTACCCTTTGATTTGAAATAAGTTTGATCCACGGGCTTTCATATGATTGAAATATATATAATCCCTATTCAAGGAGTCAAAAATATTTGGTAATTAAGAATAAAAATGACTTGAAAGGTGTTCATACACCACAAATCGCCTAAGACACTATTTTGGTTTTACCCTTTGATTGGAATTGAGTTTTATCCAAGGGCTTCATATGCTTTAAATATATCTAACACCCATTCAAGGAGACAAACATATTTGGTAATTAAGCACCAAAAATGACTTGAAAGGTGTTCATACACCACAAATCCCCTTAGAGACTATGACGATTTTACCCTTTCATTTGTATTGAGTTTGATCCAAGGGCTTCATATTCTTTGAATATATCTAAGGAAAAATTGCCTAGAATAATGCAACCTTTTGGCGATTCGCAAATAATAATGCAACCTTTTGATTATTCTGGAATAATGCAACCTTTATACCCCATTTATTTTAAACAGGATGAAACCGGTTATGACTTGAAGAATAGGTCAAATGGACACTGGTCGAACAGTATTATGCTCTCATAATAATTTTAAAAAGTAAAATAAAAACAAAATAACAAAAAAAAATCAAATCCACCCCTCCCCCCACCCCACCGTCAGCACTCTCCTCCCCACCCATCCCACCACTTCATTTTCCCAGCCACAAAGCACCAACTGCCGCCAACTTCACCCACCCCATTTTCGCCGGCGAGGCTACTCTGAGCACCAAGGAGGAGAGACGACAGCTTTCGTGGTGGTTTTGAAGGCAGGGGGAGGGGATTTGTTAGGGGAAGCGAAGGCGGGGGAGGGAGATTTGTCGGGGGAAGTGGCGTTTCAGTAAGGGGGGTTTCGTCCGGTGTGGGGAGGTGGGGGAGTTGGGGCTGGTGGGAGAGGTGGGGCTGGGGTAGGGGGTGGGTGGGGGAGTTTCGTGGGTAGGGCTGGGGTGGGGGAATTTCATGGGGGAGGTTGGGGCTGGGGTGGGGGGTGGGAGGTTAGGGCTAGGGTGGGGGAATTTGGGCTGGGGTGGGGGAATTTGGGCTGGGGTGGGGTTGGGGCTGGGGAGGGTAGGGCTGGGGTGGGGTGGGGAGGGTTTGGTGGGGGTTTATTTTTTATTTTTTTTTTATATAATAATATTTTAGTGAAAATTTAAAGTTTTAAATAAAAAATTACCAATGCTCCAGGTTGCCGGTCCTTTGTCCTATTTAAAATAAATGGGGTATAAAGGTTGCATTATTCCAGAATAATCAAAAGGTTGCATTATTATTTGCGAATTACCAAAAGGATGAATTATTCTAGACAATTTTTCCTATATCTAATACCTATTCAAAGAGTCAAATTTTTTTTGTAATATTGCACTACAAATGATTTGAAAGTTGTTCTTACACCACAAATCCCCTAAGAGACTATGACGGTTTTACCCTTTTATTTTAATCGAGATTTATCCAAGGGCTTCATATACTTTAAATAAATCTAATACCTATTCAAGGACTCAAAAATATTTGGTAATTATTCACAACAAAATGACCTGAAAGGTGTTCATACACCACAAATCGCGTATGAGACTATGACGGTTTTACCCTTTGATATGAAATAAGTTTGATCCAAGGTCTTCATATGATTGAAATATATCTAATACATATTCAAGGACTCAATTCAAAAATATTTGGTAATTAAGCACAAAAAAGTATTTAAAAGGTGTTCATACACCACAAATCCCCTAAGAGACTATGACGGTTTTACCCTTTAATTTGACTAGAGTTTTATCCAAGGGACTCATATGCTTTAAATAGATCTAATACCTATTTAAGGACTCAAAAATATTTGGCAATTATGGATAACAAAATGATTTCAAAGGTGTTCATCCAACACAAATCGCCTAAGAGACTATGACGGTTTTACCCTTTGATATGAAATAAGTTTGATCCAAGGGCTTCATATGATTGAAATATATCTAATACCTATTCAAGGAGTCAAAAATATTTGGTAATTAAGCACAAAAAATGATTTGAAAGATGTTCATACATCAAAAATCCCCTAAGAGACTATGACGGTTTTACCCTTTGATTTGAATTGAGTTTGATCCAAGGGCTTCATATGCTTTTAATAGATCTAATACCTAATCAAGGACTAAAAAATATTTGGTAATTATTCACAAAAAAATTATTTGAAAGGAGTTCATACACCACAAATCGCCTAAGAGATTATGACGGTATTACCGTTTGATTTGAATTGAGTTTGATCCAAGGGCTTCATATGCTTTAAATATATCTGATAACTATTCAAGGAGTCAGAAATATTTGGTAATTAAGCACAACAAATGACTGGAAATGAGTTCATACACCACAAATAGCCTAAGAGAATATGACGGTTTTACCCTTTGATATGAAATAAGTTTGATCCAAGGGCTTCATATGATTGAAATATATCTAATACCTATTTAAGGAGTAAAAAATGTTTGGTAATTAAGCACAAAAAATGATTTGAAAGGTGTTCATACACCACAAATCCCCGAAGAGACTATGACGGTTTTACCCTTTGATTTGAATTGAGTTTTATCCAAGGGCTTCATATGTTTTCAATACATATAATACCCATTAGAGGAGACAAAAATATTTGGTAATTAAGCACCAAAAATTGCCTTGAAAGCTGTTCATATACCACAAATCCCCTAAGAGACTATGAAGGTTTTACCCTTTGATTTGTATTGAGTTTGATCCAAGGGCTTCATATTCTTTAAATATATCTAATACATATTCAAGGAGTCAAAATTTTTTGGTAATATTGCACAACAAATGATTTGAAAGTTGTTCTTACACCACATATCCCTTAAGAGACTATGACGGTTTTACCCTTTTATTTTAATTGAGATTGATCCATGGGCCTTATATACATTAAATATATCTAATACTTATTCAAGGACTCAAATATATTTGGTAATTATTCAAAACCAAATGATCTGAAAGGTGTTCATACACCACAAATCGCGTAAGAGATTATGACGGTTTTACCCTTTGATATGAAATAAGTTTGATCCAAGGGCTTCATATGATTGAAATATATCTAATACCTATTCAAGGAGTCAAAAATATTTGGTAATTAAGCACAAAAAATGATTTGAAAGATGTACATACATCAAAAATCCCCTAAGAGACTATGACGGTTTTACCCTTTGATTTGAATTGAGTTTGATCCAAGGGCTTCATATGGTTTAAATAGATCTAATACCTAATCAAGGACTCAAAAATATTTGGTAATTATTCACAAGAAAATGATTTGAAAGGAGTTCATACACCACAAATCGCCTAAGAGATTATGACGGTATTACCGTTTGATTTGAATTGATTTTGATCCAAGGGCTTCATATGCTTTAAATATATCTGATAACTATTCAAGGAGTCAGAAATATTTGGTAATTAAGCACAACAAATGACTTGAAATGAGTTCATACACCACAAATAGCCTAAGAGAATATGACGGTTTTACCCTTTGATATGAAATAAGTTTGATCCAAGGGCTTCATATGATTGAAATATATCTAATACCTATTTAAGGAGTCAAAAATTTTTGGTAATTAACCACAAAAAATGATTTGAAAGGTGTTCATACACTACAAATCCCCTAAGAGACTATGACGGTTTTACCCTTTGATTTGACTTGAGTTTTATCCAAGGGCTTCATATGCTTTCAATACATATAATACCCATTAGAGGAGACAAAAATATTTGGTAATTAAGCACCAAAAATGACTTGAAAGCTGTTCATATATCACAAATCCCCTAAGAGACTATGAAGGTTTTACCCCTTGATTTGTATTGAGTTTGATCGAAGGGCTTCATATTCTTTAAATATATCTAATACATATTCAAGGAGTCGAAATTTTTTGGTAATATTGCACAACAAATGATTTGAAAGTTGTTCTTACACCACATATCCCTTAAGAAACTATGACGGTTTTACCCTTTTATTTTAATTGAGATTGATCCATGGGCCATATATACATTAAATATATCTAATACATATTCAAGGACTCAAATATATTTGGTAATTATTCACAGCAAAATGATCTGAAAGGGGTTCATACACCACAAATCGCGTAAGAGATTATGACGGTTTTACCCTTTGATATGAAATAAGTTTGATCCAAGGGCTTCATATGATTGAAATATATCTAATACCTATTAAAGGAGTCAAAAATATTTGGTAATTAAGCACAAAAAATGATTTTAAAGGTGTTCATACACCACAAATCCCCTAAGAGACTATGACGGTTTTACCCTTTGCTTTGAATTGAGTTTGATCCAAGGGCGTCATATGCTTTAAAGAGATCTTATACCCATTAGGGTAGACAAAAATATTTGGTAATTAAGCACAAAAATGACTTGAAAGCTGTTCATACACCACAAATCCCCTAAGAGACGATGATGGTTTTACCCTTTGATTTGTATTGAGTTTGATCCAAGGGCTTCATATTCTTTAAATATATATAATAAATATTCAAGGAGTCAAAAGGTTTTGGTAATATTGCAAAACAAATGATTTGAAAGTTGTTCTTACACCACATATCCCCTAAGAGACTATGACGGTTTTACCCTTTTATTTTAATTGAGATTGATCCATGGGCTTTATATACTATAAATATATCTAATACATATTCAAGGACTCAAAGATATTTGGTAATTATTCACAACAAAATGATCTGAAAGGTGTTCATACACCACAAATCGCGTAAGAGATTATGACGGTTTTACCCTTTGATATAAAATAAGTTTGATCCAAGGGCTTCATATGATTGAAATATATCTAATACCTATTCAAGGAGTCAAAAATATTTGGTAATTAAGCACAATAAATGATTTTAAAGGTGTTCATACACCACAAATCCCCTAAGAGACTATGACGGTTTTACCCTTTTATTTGAATTGAGTTTGATCCAAGGGCCTCATATGCTTTAAATAAATCTAATACCTATTTAAGTACTCAAAAATTATTCACAACAAGATGATTTGAAAGGTGTTCATACAACACAGATCCCTAATAGACTATGACAGTTTTACCATTTGATTTGAATTGAGTTTGATCCAAGGGCTTCATATGCTTTTAATAGATCTAATACCTATTCAAGGACTCAAAAATATTTGGCAATTATTCACAACAAAATGATTTGAAAGGTGTTCATATAACATAAAGCGCCTAAGAGACTAAGACGGTTTTACCCTTTGATATGAAATAAGTTTGATCCAAGGGCTTCATATGATTGAAATATATCTAATACCTATTCAAGAGTCAAAAATATTTCGTAATTAAGCACAAAAAATGATTTTAAAGGTGTTCATACACCAAAAATGCCCTAAGAGACTATGACGGTTTTACCCTTTTATTTGAATTGAGTTTGATCCAAGGGCCTCATATGGTTTAAATTAATCTAATACATATTTAAGGACTCAAAAATTATTCTCAACAAGATGATTTGAAAGGTGTTCATACAACACAAATCCCTAATAGACTATGACAGTTTTACCCTTTGATTTGAATTGAGTTTGATCCAAGGGTTTCATATGCTTTTAATTGATCTAATACCTATTCAAGGACTCTAAAATATTTGGCAATTATTAACAACAAAATGATTTGAAAGGTGTTCAAATTACATAAATCGCCTAAGAGACTAAGACGATTTTACCCTTTGATATGAAATAAGTTTGATCCAAGGGCTTCATATGATTTAAATATATCTAATACCTATTCAAGGAATCAAAAATCTTTGGCAATTAAGCAAAAAAATGATTTGAAAGGTTTCATACACCACAAATCGCCTAAGGGACTATGACGGTTTTACCCTATGATTTGAATTGAGTTTTATCCAAGGGCTTCATAGGCTTTAAATATATCTAATACCCATTCAAGGAGTCAAAAATATTTGGTAATTAAGCACAACAAATGACTTGAAAGGTGTTCATACACCACAAATCCCCTAAGAGACTATGACGATTTTACCCTTTGATTTGTATTGATATTGATCCAAGGGCTTCATATACTTTAAATATATCTAATACCGATTCAAGATGTCAAAAAATAATTTGAAAGGTGTTCATACGCCACAAATCGCCGAAGAGACTATGACGGTTTCACCCTTTGATTTGAAATAGGTTTGATCAAAGGGCTTCATATGCTTTAAATATAACTAATACCTTGTCACGGAGTCAAAAATATTTGGTAATTAAGCACAATAAATGATTTGAAAGCTGTTCATACACCACAAATCGCCTATGAGACTATTACGGTTATTCCTTTGATTTGAATTGAGTTTGATCCCAGGGCATCCTATGCTTTAAATATATCTGATAACTATTCAAGGAGTCAGAAATATTTGGTAATTAAGCACAACAGATGACTTGAAATGAGTTCATACACCACAAATAGCCGAAGAGAATATGACGGTTTTACCCATTGATATGAAATAAGTTTGATCCATGGGCTTCATATGATTGAAAATTTTCTAATACCTAGTCAAGGAGTCATAAATATTTGGTAATTAAGCCCAAAAAATGATGTGAAAGGTGTTCATACATCACAAATCCTCTAAGAGACTATGACAGTTTTACCCTTTGATTTTAAATTAGTTTGATCTAAGGGCCTCATATGCTTTAAAAAGATCTAATACATATTTAAGGACTCAAAAATATTTGGCAATTATTCACAAAAAAATGATTTGAAAGGTGTTCATACAACACAAATTGCCTAAAAGACTATGACGGTTTTACCCTTTGATTTGTATTGAGATTGATCCAAGGGCTTCATATACTTTAAATATATCTAATACCTATTCGAGGAAACAAAAATATTTGGTAATTATTCACAAAAAAATAATTTGAAAGGTGTTCATACGCAACAAATCGCTGAAGAGACTATGACAATTTTACACTTTGATTTGAAATAAGTTTGATCCAAGGGTTTAATATGATTGAAATATATATAATACCAATTCAAGAATTCAAAAATATTTGGTAACTAAGTACAAAAAATGATTTGAAAGGTGTTTATACACCACAAATCGCCTAAGAGACTATGACAGTTTACCCTTTGATTTGAATTGAGTTTGATCCAAGGGCTTCATATGCTTTAAATATATCTGATAACTAATCAAGGAGTCAGAAATATTTGGTAAATATTCATAACAAAATAATTTGAAAGGTGTTTATACACCACAAATCGCCTAAGACACTATGATGATTTTACCCTTCAATTTGTAATAAGTTTGATCCACATGCTTCATATGATGAAAATATATCTAATACCTATTCAAGGAGTGAAAAATATTTTGTAATTAAGGATAAAAATGATTTGAAAGGTGTTCATACACCACAAAACCCCTAAGAGACTATGACAGTTTTACCCTTTGATTTGAAATTAGTTTGATCCAAGGGCCTTATATTCTTTAAATAGATCTAATACCTATTTAAGGACTCAAAATTATTTGGCAATTATTCACAACAAAATGATTTGAAAGGTGTTCATACAACACAAATCGCCTCAGAGACAATGACGATTTTACCCTTTGATATGAAATAAGTTTGATCCAAGGGCTTCATATGATTGAAATATATCTAATACCTATTCAAGGAGGCAAAAATATTTGGTAATTAAGCAAAAAAAATGATTTGAAAGATGTTCATACATCACAAATCGCCTCAGAGATAATGACGGTTTTACCTTTTGATTTGAATTGAGTTTGATCCAAGGGCTTCATATGCGTTTAATAGATCTAATACCTATTCAAGGACTAAAAAATATTTGGTAATTATTCACAACAAAATGATTTGAAAGGTGTTCATACACCACAAATCACCTAAGAAACTAAGACGGATTTTCCCTTTGATTTGAATTGAGTTTGATCTAAGGGATTTATATTCAAGGAATCAAAAATATTTGGTAATTATTCACAACAAAATAATTTGAAAGGTGTTCATACCCCTCAAATCGCCGAATAGAATATGACGGTTTTACCATTTGATTTGAAATAAGTTTGATCCAAGGGCTGCATATGATTGAAATATGTCTAATACCTATTTAAGGAGTCAAAAAAATTTGGTAATTAACCACAAAAAATGATTTGAAAGGTGTTCATACACAACAAATCGCCTAAGAGATTATGACGGTATTACCGTTTGATTTGAATTGAGTATGATCCAAGGGCTTCATATACTTTCAATACATCTAATACCCATTAGAGGAGACAAAAATATTTGGTAATTAAGCACCCAAAATAACTTGAAAGTTGTTCATACACCACAAATCCTCTAAGAGACTATGAAGGTTTTACCCATTGATTTGTATTGAGTTTGATCCAAGGGCTTCATATTCTTTAAATATATCTAATACATATTCAAGGAGTCAAATTTTTTTGGTAATATTGCACAACAAATGATTTGAAAGTTGTTCTGACAGCACATATCCCCTATGAGGCTATGACGGTTTTACAGTTTGATTTGGAATAAGTTTGATCCAAGGGCTTCATATGATTGAAATATATCTAATACCTATTCAAGGAGTCAAAAATATTTGGTAATTAAGCACAAAAATTGATTTGAAAGGTGTTCATACACCACAAATCGCCTATGAGACTATGACGATTTTTTCCTTTGATTTGAATTGAGTTTGATCCATGGGCTTCCTATGCTTTAAATATTTCTGATAACTATTCAAGAAGTGAGAAATATTTGGTAAATATTCATAACAAAATAATTTGAAAGGTGTTCATACACCACAAATCGCCTAAGACACTATGATGATTTTATCCTTTGATTTTCAATAAGTTTGATCCAAGACCTTCATATGATTGTAATATATCTAATACCTATTCAAGGAGTCAAAAAAATTTGGTAATTAAGCACAAAAATGATTTGAAAGGTGTTAATACACCACAAATCGCCTAAGAGACTATGACGGTTTTACCCTTTGATTTGAATTGAGTTTTATCCATGGGCTTCATATGCTTTCAATATATCTAATACCTATTTAAGGACTCAAAAATATTTGGCAATTATTCACAACAAAATGAGTTGAAAGGTGTTCATACATCACAAATCGCCTAAGTCACTATGAAGATTTTACCCTTTCATTTGAAATAAGTTTGATCCACGGGCTTCATATGATTCAAATATATCCAAAACATATTGAAGGAGGTTAAAATATTTGGTAATTAAGCACAAAAATGATTTGAAAGGTGTTCATACACAACAAATCGACTAAGAGACACTGACGCTTTTACCCTTTAATTTGAATTGTGTTATATCCAAGGGCTTCATGTGATTTAAATATATCTAATACCCATTCAAGGAGTCAAAAATATATGGTAATTAAGCACAACAAATGACTTTTAAGGTGTTCATACTCCACAAATCCCCTATTAGACTATGACGGTTTTACCCTTTGATTTGAATTGAATTTTATCCAAGGGCTTCATATGATTTCTATATTTTTAATACCCATTCAAGGAAACAAAAATATTTCGTAATTAAGCACAACAAATGACTTGAAAGGTGTTCATACATCACTAATCGCATTAGAGACTATGACGGTTTTACCCTTTGATATGAAATAAGTTTTAACCAAGGGCTTCATATGATGGAAA
Source organism: Patellifolia procumbens (assembly GCA_947645195.1). Taxonomy (NCBI): domain Eukaryota; kingdom Viridiplantae; phylum Streptophyta; class Magnoliopsida; order Caryophyllales; family Amaranthaceae; genus Patellifolia; species Patellifolia procumbens. The sequence continues at coordinate 631,217 of CANSGD010000904.1, forward strand.
TATATCTAATACCTATTCAAGGAGTCAAAAATATTTGGTAATTAAGCAAAAAAAATGATTTGAAAGGTGTTCATACACCAAAACTCGCCTATGAGACTATGACGGTTTTTCCATTGATTTGAATTGAGTTTGATCCAAGGGCTTCCTAGGCTTTCAATATATCTGATAACTATTCAAGAAGTCAGAAATATTTGCAAAATATTCATAACAAAATAATTTGAAAGTTGTTCATACACCACAAATCGCCTAAGACACTATGATGATTTTATCCTTTGATTTGAAATAAGTTTGATCCACGACCTTCATATGATTGAAATATATCTAATACCTATTCAAGGAGTTAAAAATATTTGGTAATTAAGCACAAAAATGATTTGAAAGGTTTTAATACACCACAAATCGCCTAAGAGACTATGACGGTTTTACCCTTTGATTTGAATAAAGTTTTATCCAAGGGCTTCATATGATTTCTATATTTTTAATACCCATTCAACGAGACAAAAATATTTGGTAATTAAGAACAACAAATGACTTTAACGGTGTTCATACACCACAAATCGCATACGAGACTATGACAGTTTTACCCTTTGATATGAAATAAGTTTGATCCAAGGCCTTCATATGATTGAAAATTTTCTAATACCTAGTCAAGGAGTCAAAAATATTTGGTAATTAAGCACAAAAAATGATGTGAAAGGTGTTCATACACCACAAATCCTCTAAGAGACTATGACGGTTTTACCCTTTGATTTATATTGAGATTGATCCAAGGGCTTCATAGACTCTAAATATATCCGATAACTATTCAAGGAATCAGAAATATTTGGTAAATATTCATAACAAAATAATTTGAAAGGTGTTTATACACCACAAATCGCCTAAGACACTATGATGATTTTACCCTTTAATTTGTAATAAGTTTGATCCACGGGCTTCATATGATGAAAATATATCTAATACTTATTCAAGGAGTGAAAAATATTTGGTAATTAAGGATAAAAATGATTTGAAAGGTGTTCATACACCACAAAACCCCTAAGAGACTATGACAGTTTTACCATTTGATTTGAAATTTGTTTTATCCAAGGGCCTCATATTCTTTAAATAGATCTAATACCAATTTAAGGACTATAAAATATTTGGCAATTATTCACAACAAATTGATTTGAAAGGTGTTCATACAACACAAATCGCCTCCGAGACTATGACGGTTTTACCCTTTGATATGAAATAAGTTTGATCCAAGGGCTTCATATGATTGAAATATATCTAATAGCTATTCAAGGAGTCAAAAATATTTGGTAATTAAGCAAAAAAAATGATTTGATAGATGTTCATACATCACAAATCCCCTAAGAGACTATGACGGTTTTACCTTTTGATTTGAATTGAGTTTGATCCAAGGGCTTCATATGCTTTGAATAGATCTAATACCTATTCAAGGACTAAAAAATATTTCGTAATTATTCACAACAAAATGATTTGAAAGGTGTTTATACACCACAAATCACCTAAGATACTATGACGGATTTACCCTTTGATTTGAATTGAGTTTGATCTAAGGGATTCATATTCTTTAAATATATCTAATACATATTCAACGAGTCAAAAATATTTGGTAATTATTCACAACAAAATAATTTGAAAGGTGTTCATGCCCCACAAATCGCCGAAGAGACTATGACGGTTTTACCATTTGATTTGAAATAAGTTTGATCCAAGGGCTTCATATGATTGAACTATATCTAATACCTATTTAAGGAGTCAAAAATTTTTGGTAATTAAGCACAAAAAATGATTGGAAAGGTGTTCATACACCACAAATCGCCTAAGAGACTATGACGGTTTTACCCTTTGATTTTATTTGAGATTGACCCAAGGGCTTCATATGCTTTAAATATATCTTATAAATATTCAAGGAGTTAGAAATATTTGGTAGATATTCAGAACAAAATAATTTGAAAAGTGTTCATACACCACAAATCGCGTAGCACACTATGATGATTTTACCCTTTGATTTGAAATAAGTTTGATCCACGGGCTTGATGTGATTGAAATATATCTACTACCTATTCAAGGAGTCAAATTTTTTTGGTAATTAAGCACAAAAATGATTTGAAAGGTGTTCATACACCACAAATGGCTTAAGAGACCATGACGGTTTTACCCTTGGATTTGAATTGAGTTTTATCCAAGGGCTTAATATGCTTTTAATATATCTAATACCCATTAAAGGAAACAAAAATATTTGGTAATTAAGCACAACAAATGATTTGAAAGGTGTTCATACACCACAAATCGCCTAAGAGACTATGACGGTTTTACCCTTTGATATGAAATAAGTTTGATCCAAGGTCTTCATATGATTGAAAATTTTCTAATACCTATTCAAGGAGTCAATAATATTAGGTAATTATTCACAAAAAAAAGATTTGAAAGGTGTTTATACACCAAAAATCGCTTACGAGACTATGACGGTTTTACCCTTTGATTTGAATTGAGTTTGATCCAAGGGCTTCATATGCTTTAAATATATCAAATACCTATTCAAGGATTCAAAAATATTTGGTAATTACTCACAACAAAATGACTTGAAAGGTGTTCATACACCATAAATCGCCTAAGAGACTATGACTGTTTTTCCCTTTGATATGAAATAAGTTTTATCTAAGGGCTTCATATGATTGAAATATATCTAATACCTATTCAAGGAGTAAAAAATATTTGGTAATTAAGCACAAAAAATGATTTGAAAGGTGTTCATACACCACAAATCCCCTAAGAGACTATGACGGTTTTACCCTTTGATTTCAATTTAGTTTGATCCAAGGGCCTCATATGCTTTAAATAAATCTAATACCTATTTAACGACTCAAAAATTATTCACAACAAAATGATTTGAAAGGTGTTCATACAACACAAATCGCCTAAGAGACTATGGCGGTTTTACCCTCTGATATGAAATAAGTTTGATCAAAGGGCTTCATATGATTGAAATATATCTATTACCTATTTAAGGAGTCAAAAATAATTGGTAATTAAGCACAAAAAATGATTTAAAAGATGTTCATACACCACAAATCCCCTAATAGACTATGACGGTTTTACCCTTTGATCTGAATTGAGTTTGTTCCAAGGGCTTCATATGCTTTTAATAGATCTAATACCTATTCAAGGACTCAAAAATACTTGGTAATTATTCACAACAAAATGATTTGAAAGGTGTTCTTACACCACAAATCGACTAAGAGACAATGACGCTTTTACCCTTTAATTTGAATTGTGTTTTATCCAAGGGCTTCATATGATTTAAATATATCTAATACCCATTCAAGGAGTCAAAAAATTTGGTAATTAAGCACAACAAATGACTTGTAAGGTGTTCATACTCCACAAATACCCTATTAGACTATGACGGTTTTACCCTTTGATTTGAATTGAATTTTATCCAAGGGCTTCATATGATTTGTATATTTTTAATACCCATTCAAGGAAACAAAAATATTTGGTAATTAAGCACAACAAATGACTTGAAAGGTTTTCATACATCACTAATCGCATTAGAGACTATGACGGTTTTACCCTTTGATATGAAATAAGATTGAACCAAGGGCTTCATATGATGGAAATATATCTAATACCTATTCAAGGAGTCAAAAATATTTGGTAATTAAGAAAAAAAAATGATTTGAAAGGTGTTCATACACCAAAAATCGCCTATGAGACTATGACGGTTTTTCCATTGATTTGAATTGAGTTTGATCCAAGGGCTTCCTATGCTTTCAATATATCTGATAACTATTCAAGAAGTCAGAAATATTTGCTAAATATTCATAACAAAATAATTTGAAAGTTGTTCATACACCACAAATCGCCTAAGACACTATGATGATTTTATCCTTTGATTTGAAATAAGTTTGATCCACGACCTTCATATGATTGAAATATATCTAATACCTATTCAAGGAGTCAAAAGAATTTGGTAATTAAGCACAAAAATGATTTGAAAGGTTTTAATACACCACAAATCGCCTAAGAGACTATGACGGTATTACCCTTTGATTTGAATAAAGTTTTATCCAAGGGCTTCATATGATTTCTATATTTTTAATACCCATTCAAGGAGACAAAAATATTTGGTAATTAAGAACAACAAATGACTTCAAAGGTGTTCATACACCACAAATCGCATAAGAGACTATGACAGTTTTACCCTTTGATATGAAATAAGTTTGATCCAAGGTCTTCATATGATTGAAAATTTTCTAATACCTAGTCAAGGAGTCAAAAATATTTGGTAATTAAGCACAAAAAATGATGTGAAAGGTGTTCATACACCACAAATCCTCTAAGGGACTAGGACGGTTTTACCCTTTGATTTATATTGAGATTGATCCAAGGGCTTCATATACTCTAAATATATCCGATAACTATTCAAGGAATCAGAAATATTTGGTAAATATTCATAACAAAATAATTTGAAAGGTGTTTATACACCACAAATCGCCTAAGACACTATGATGATTTTACCCTTTAATTTGTAATAAGTTTGATCCACGGGCTTCATATGATGAAAATATATCTAATACTTATTCAAGGAGTGAAAAATATTTGGTAATTAAGGATAAAAATGATTTGAAAGGTGTTCATACACCACAAAACCCCTAAGAGACTATGACAGTTTTACCCTTTGATTTGAAATTAGTTTTATCCAAGGGCCTCATATTCTTTAAATAGATCTAATACCAATTTAAGGACTATAAAATATTTGGCAATTATTCACAACAAAATGATTTGAAAGATGTTCATACAACACAAATCGCCTCAGAGACTATGACGGTTTTACCCTTTGATATGAAATAAGTTTGATCCAAGGGCTTCATATGATTGAAATATATCTAATAGCTATTCAAGGAGTCAAAAATATTTGGTAATTAAGCAAAAATAATGATTTGATAGATGTTCATACATCACAAAGCCCCTAAGAGACTATGACGGTTTTACCTTTTGATTTGAATTGAGTTTGATCCAAGGGCTTCATATGCTTTTAATAGATCTAATACCTATTCAAGGACTAAAAAATATTTCGTAATTATTCACAACAAAATGATTTGAAAGGCGTTTATACACCACAAATCACCTAAGAGCCTATGACGGATTTACCCTTTGATTTGAATTGAGTTTGATCTAAGGGATTCATATTCTTTAAATATATCTAATACATATTCAACGAGTCAAAAATATTTGGTAATTATTCACAACAAAATAATTTGAAAGGTGTTAATGCCCCACAAATCGCCGAAGAGACTATGACGGTTTTACCATTTGATTTGAAATAAGTTTGATCCAAGGGCTTCATATGATTGAACTACATCTAATACCTATTTAAGGAGTCAAAAATTTTTGGTAATTAAGCACAAAAAATGATTGGAAAGGTGTTCATACACCACAAATCGCCTAAGAGACTATGACGGTTTTACCCTTTGATTTTATTTGAGATTGACCCAAGGGCTTCATATGCTTTAAATATATCTTATAAATATTCAAGGAGTTAGAAATATTTGGTAGATATTCAGAACAAAATAATTTTAAAGGTGTTCATACACCACAAATCGCCTAGCACACTATGACGATTTTACCCTTTGATTTGAAATAAGTTTGATCCACGGGCTTGATATGATTGAAATATATCTAATACCTATTCAAGGAGTCAATTTTTTTTGGTAATTAAGCACAAAAATGATTTGAAAGGTGTTCATACACCACAAATGGCTTAAGAGACCATGACGGTTTTACCCTTGGATTTGAATTGAGTTTTATCCAAGGGCTTAATATGCTTTTAATATATCTAATACCCATTAAAGGAAACAAAAATATTTGGTAATTAAGCACAACAAATGATTTGAAAGGTGTTCATACACCACAAATCGCCTAAGAGACTATGACGGTTTTACCCTTTGATATGAAATAAGTTTGATCCAAGGTCTTCATATGATTGAAAATTTTCTAATACCTAGTCAAGGAGTCAAAAATATTTGGTAATTAAGCACAAAAAATGATTTGAAAGGTGTTCATACACCACAAATCCTCTAAGAGACTAGGACGGTTTTACCCTTTGATTTATATTGAGATTGATCCAAGGGCTTCATATACTCTAAATATATCCGATAACTATTCAGGGAATCAGAAATATTTGGTAAATATTCATAATAAAATAATTTGAAAGGTGTTTATACACCACAAATCGCCTAAGACACTATGATGATTTTACCCTTTAATTTGTAATAAGTTTGATCCACGGGCTTCATATGATGAAAATATATCTAATACTTATTCAAGGAGTGAAAAATATTTGGTAATTAAGGATAAAAATGATTTGAAAGGTGTTCATACACCACAAAACCCCTAAGAGACTATGACAGTTTTACCATTTGATTTGAAATTAGTTTTATCCAAGGGCCTCATATTCTTTAAATAGATCTAATACCAATTTAAGGACTATAAAATATTTGGCAATTATTCACAACAAAATGATTTGAAAGGTGTTCATACAACACAAATCACCTCAGAGACTATGACGGTTTTACCCTTTGATATGAAATAAGTTTGATCCAAGGGCTTCATATGATTGAAATATATCTAATAGCTATTCAAGGAGTCAAAAATATTTGGTAATTAAGCAAAAAAAATGATTTGATAGATGTTCATACATCACAAATCCCCTAAGAGACTATGACGGTTTTACCTTTTGATTTAAATTGAGTTTGATCCAAGGGCTTCATATGCTTTTAATAGATCTAATACCTATTCAAGGACTAAAAAATATTTCGTAATTATTCACAACAAAATGATTTGAAAGGCGTTTATACACCACAAATCACCTAAGAGCCTATGACGGATTTACCCTTTGATTTGAATTGAGTTTGATCTAAGGGATTCATATTCTTTAAATATATCTAATACATATTCAACGAGTCAAAAATATTTGGTAATTATTCATAACAAAATAATTTGAAAGGTGTTCATGCCCCACAAATCGCCGAAGAGACTATGACGGTTTTACCATTTGATTTGAAATAAGTTTGATCCAAGGGCTTCATATGATTGAACTATATCTAATACCTATTTAAGGATTCAAAATTTTTTTGGTAATTAAGCACAAAAAATAATTTGAAAGGTGTTCATACACAACAAATCGCCTAAGAGACTATGACGGTTTTACCCTTTGATTTTATGTGAGATTGACCCAAGGGCTTCATATGCTTTAAATATATCTTATAAATATTAAAGGAGTTATAAATATTTGGTAGATATTCAGAACAAAATAATTTGAAAGGTGTTCATACACCACAAATCGCCTAGCACACTATGATGATTTTACCCTTTGATTTGAAATAAGTTTGATCCACGGGCTTGATATGATTGAAATATATCTAATACCTATTCAAAGAGTCAAAATTTTTTGGTAATTAAGCACAAAAATGATTGGAAAGGTGTTCATACACCACAAATGGCTTAAGAGACCATGACGGTTTTACCCTTGGATTTGAATTGAGTTTTATCCAAGGGCTTAATATGCTTTCAATATATCTAATACCCATTAAAGGAGACAAAAATATTTGGTAATTAAGCACAACAAATGACTTGAAAGGTGTTCATACACCACAAATTGCCTAAGAGACTATGACGGTTTTACCCTTTGATATGAAATAAGTTTGATCCAAGGTCTTCATATGATTGAAAATTTTCTAATACCTATTCAAGGAGTAAAAAATATTAGGTAATTATTCACAAAAAAAAGATTTGAAAGGTGTTCATACACCAAAAATCGCTTACGAGACTATGACGGTTTTACCCTTTGATTTGAATTGAGTTTGATCCAAGGGCTTCATATGCTTTAAATATATCAAATACCTATTCAAGGATTCAAAAATATTTGGTAATTATTCACAACAAAATGACTTGAAAGGTGTTCATACACCATAAATCGCCTAAGAGACTATGACTGTTTTTCCCTTTGATGTGAAATAAGTTTTATCTAAGGGCTTCATATGATTGAAATATATCTAATACCTATTCAAGGAGTAAAAAATATTTGGTAATTAAGCACAAAAAATGATTTGAAAGGTGTTCATACACCACAAATCCCCTAAGAGACTATGACGGTTTTACCCTTTGATTTCAATTTAGTTTGATCCAAGGGCCTCATATGCTTTAAATAAATCTAATACCTATTTAACGACTCAAAAATTATTCACAAAAAAATGATTTGAAAGGTGTTCATACAACACAAATCGCCTAAGAGACTATGGCGGTTTTACCCTCTGATATGAAATAAGTTTGATCAAAGGGCTTCATATGATTGAAATATATCTATTACCTATTTAAGGAGTCAAAAATAATTGGAAATTAAGCACAAAAAAAGATTTAAAAGGTGTTCATACACCACAAATCCCCTAATAGACTATGACGGTTTTACCCTTTGATCTGAATTGAGTTTGATCCAAGGGCTTCATATGCTTTTAATAGATCTAGTACCTATTCAAGGACTCAAAAATACTTGGTAATTATTCACAACAAAATGATTTGAAAGGTGTTCATACACCACAAATCGCCTAAGAGACTATGACGGTTTTACAATTTGATTTGAATTGGGTTTGATCGAAGGGCTTAATATGCTTTAAATATATCTGATAATTATTAAAGGAGTCAGAAATATTTGGTAAATATTCATAACAAAATAATTTGAAAGGTTTTTGTACACCACAAATCGCATAAGACACTATTATGATTTTACCCTTTGATTTGAAATAAGTTTGTTCCACGAGCTTCATGTGATTGAAATTTATCTAATACCTATTCAAGGACTAAAAAAATATTTGGTAATTATACACAAAAATTATTTGAAAGGTGTTCATACACCACAAATTGCCTCAGAGACTATAACGGTTTTACCCTTTGATTTGAATTGAGCTTTATCGAAGGGCTTCATATGGTTTAAATATATCTAATACCCATTCATGGAGACAAAAATATTTGGTAATTAAGCACAAAAAATGACTTGAAAGGTGTTCATACACCACAAATCCCCTAAGAGACTATGACGGTTTTACCCTTTGATTTGTATTGAGTTTGATCCAAGGGCCTCATATTCTTTAAATATATCTAATACCTATTCAATGAGTCAAAAATATTTGGTAATATTGCACAACAAATGATTTGAAAGTTGTTCTTACACCACAAATCCCTTAAGAGACTATGACGGTTTTACCCTTTGATTTGAAATAAGTTTGATCCACGGGATTTCATATGATTGAAATATATATAATCCCTATTCAATGAGTCAAAAATATTTGGTATTTAAGCACAAAAATGATTTGAAAGGTGTTCATACACCACAAATCGCCTAAGACACTATGTCGGTTTTACCCTTTGATTTGAATTGAATTTTATCCAAGGGCTTCATATGCTTTAAATATATATAATACCCATTCAAGGAGAAAAAAATATTTGGTAATTAAGCACCAAAAATGACTTAAAAGGTGTTCATACACTACAAATCGCCTAAGAGACTATGACGGTTTTACCCTTTGATTGGGGCTGGGGTGGGGGAATATGGGCTGGGGGTGGGGTTGGGGCTGGGGAGGGTGGGGCTGGGGTGGGGGGTGGGGGGGGAGGATTTGGTGGGGGTTTATTATTATTTTATATATATATATATATTAATATTTTAATTAAAATTCCAAGTTTTAAATAAAAAATTACCAATGCTCCAGGGTTCCGGTCATTTGTCCTGTTTAAAATAAATGGGGTATAAAGGTTGCATTATTCCATTATAATCAAAAGGTTGCATTATTATTTGCGAATTACCAAATGGTTGCATTATTCTAGATAATTTTTCCTATATCTAATACCTATTAAAGGAGTTAAATTGTTTTGGTAATATTGCACTACAAATGATTTGAAAGTTATTATTACACCACAAATCCCGTAAGAGACAATGACGGTTTTACCGTTTTATTTTAATTGAGATTGATCCAAGGGCTTCATATACTTTGAATATATCTATTACCTATTCAAGGACTCAAAAATATTTGGTAATTATTCACAACAAAATAATTTGAAAGTTGTTCATACCCCACAAATCGCCGAAGAGACTATGACGGTTTTACCCTTTGATTTAAAATAAGATAGATCCAAGGGCTTCATATGATTGAAATATATCTAATACCTATTCATGCAGTTAAAAATATTTGGTAGATATTCAGAACTAAATAATTTGAAAGGTATTCATACACCACAAATCGCCTAACACACTATGATGATTTTACCCTTTGATTTGAAATAAGTTTGATCCACGGGCTTCATGTGATTGAAATATATCTAATACCTATTCAAGGAGTCAAAAAGTTTTGGTAATTAAGCACAAAAATGATTTGAAAGGTGTTCATACACCACAAATGGCCTAAGAGACCATAACGGTTTTACCCTTTGATTTGAATTGAGTTTTATCCAAGGGCTTCATATGCTTTCAATATATCTAATACCCATTAAAGAAGACAAAAATATTTGGTAATTAAGCACAACAAATGACTTGAAAGGTGTTCATACACCACAAATCGCCTCAGAGACTATGACGGATTTACCCTTTGATTTGAATTGAGTTTGATCCAAGGGCTTCATATTCTTTAAATATATCTAATACCTATTCAAGCACTCAAAAATATTAGGTAATTATTCACAAAAAAAAGATTTGAAAGGTGTTCATACAGCAAAAATCGCCTACGAGACTATGACGGTTTTACCCTTTGATTTGAATTGAGTTTGATCCAAGGGCTTCATATGCTTTAAATATATCAAATACCTTTTCAAGGATTCAAAAATATTTGGTAATTATTCACATCAAAATGACTTGAAAGGTGTTCATACACCATAAATCGCGTAAGAGACTATGACGGTTTTACCCTTTGATATGAAATAAGTTTTATCTAAGGGCTTCATATGATTGAAATATATCTAATACCTATTGAAGGAGTCAAAAATATTTGGTAATTAAGCACAAAAAAATGATTTGAAAGGTGTTCATACACCACAAATCCCCTAATAGAGTATGACAGTTTTACCCTTTGATTTCAATTTAGTTTGATCCAAGGGCCTCATATGCTTGAAATAGATCTAATACCTATTTAAGGACTCAAAAATATTTGGCAATTATTCACAACAAAATGATTTGAAAGGTGTTCATACAACACAAATCTCCTAAGAGACTATGACAGTTTTACCCTTTGAATTGAAATTAGTTTGATCCAAGGGCCTCATATGCTTTAAATATATCTAATTCCTATTTAAGGACTCAAAAATATTTGGCAATTATTCACAACAAAATGATTTGAAAGGTGTTCATACAACACCAATCGCCTCAGAGACTATGACGGTTTTACCCTTTGATAAGAAATAAGTTTGATCCAAGGTCTTCAAATGATTAAAATATATCTAATACCTATTCAAAAAGTCAAAAATATTTGGTAATTAAGCAAAAAAAATGATTTGAAAGATGTTCATACATCACAAATCCCCTAAGAGGCTATGACGGTTTTACCTTTTTATTTGAATTGAGTTTGATCCAAGGTCATCATCTGCTTTTAATAGATCTAATACCTATTCAAGGACTCAAAAATATTTGGTAATTATTCACAAATAAATGATTTGAAAGGTGTTCATACAACACAAATCGCCTAAGTCACTATGATTATTTTACCCTTTGATTTGAAATAAGTTTGATCCACGGGCTTCATATGATTGAAATATATCTAATACCTATTCAAGGAATCAAAAATATTTGGTAATTAAGCACAAAAAATGATTTGGAAGGTGTTCATACACCACAAATCGCCTAAGAGAATATGACGGATTTTCCCTTAGATTGGAATTGAGTTTGATCCAAGGGCTTCATATTCTTTAAATATATCTAATACCTATTCAAGGAGTAAAAAATATTTGGTAATTATTCACAACAAAATAATTTGAAAGGTGTTCATACACCACAAATCGCCTAAGACACTATGATTATTTTACCCTTTGATTTGTAATAAGTTTGATCCACGTGCTTCATATGATTGAAATATATCCAATACCTATTCAAGGAGTGAAAAATATTTGGTAATTAAGGATAAAAATGATTTGAAAGGTGTTCATACACCACAAATCCCCTAAGAGACTTAGACAATTTTACCCTTTTATTTGAAATTAGTTTGATCCAAGGGCCTCATATGCTTTAAATAGATCTAATATCTTTTTAAGGACTCAAAAATATTTGGCAATTATTCACAACAAAATGATTTGAAAGGTGTTCATACAACACAAATCCCCTAAGAGACTATGACAGTTTTACCCTTTGATTTGAAATTTTTTTGATCCAAGGGCATCATATGCTTTAAATATATCTAATACCTATTTAAGGATTCAAAAATATTTGGCAATTATTCACAACAAAATGATTTGAAAGGTGTTCATACAACACAAATCGCCTCAGAGACTACGACGGTTTAATCCTTTGATAAGAAATAAGTTTGATCCAAGGGCTTCATATGATTGAAATATATCTAATACCTATTCAAGGAGTCAAAAATGTTTGGTAATTAAGCACAAAAAATGATTTGAAAGGTGTTCATAAACCACAAATCTCCTAAGTGACTATGACGGTTTTACCCTTTAATTTTATTTGAGTTCGATCCATGGGCTTCATATGCTTTAAATATATATGATAAATATTCAAGGAGTTAGAAATATTTGGTAGATATTCACAACAAAATAATTTGAAAGGTGTTCATACACCACAAATCGCCAAAGACACTATGATGATTTTACCCTTTGATTTGAAATAAGTTTGATCTACGGGCTTCATATGATTGAAATATATCTAATACTTATTCAAGGACTCAAAAAAATTTGTAATTGAGCACAAAAATGATTTGGAAGGTGTTCATACACCACAAATCGCCTAATAGACTATGACGGTTTTACCCTTTGATTTGAATTGAGTTTTATCCAAGGGCTTCATATGCTTTTAGTATATCTAATACCCAATATTTGGTAATTATGCACAACAAATGACTTAAAAGGTGTTCATACACCACAAATCGCCTAAGAGACTATGACGGTTTTACCCTTTGATATGAAATAAGTTTGATCCAAGGGCTTCATATGATTGAAATATATCTAATACCTATTCAAGGAGTCAAAAATATTTGGTAATTAAGCACAAAAAATGATTTGAAAGATGTTCATAAATCAAAAATCCACTAAGAGACTATGACGACTCTAACCTTTAATTTGAATTGAGTTTAATCCAAGGGCTTCATATGCTTTAAATATATCTAATACCTATTCAAGGACTCAAAAATATTTGGTAATTATTCACAACAAAATAATTTGAAAGTGTTCATACGCCACAAATCGCCGAAGAGACTATGATGGTTTTACTCTTTGATTTGAAATAAGATTTTTCCAAGGGCTTGATATGATTGAAATATATGTAATACCTATTCATGGAGTCAAAAATATTTGGTAACTAAGCACAAAAAATGATTTGAAAGGTGTTCATAGACCACCAATCGCTTAAAAACTATGACGGTTTTACCCTTTGATTTGAATTGAGTTTTATCCAAGGGCTTCATATGCTTTCAATATATGTAATGCCCATTCAAGGATTCAGAAATATTTGGTAAATATTCATAACAAAATAATTTGAAAGGTGTTCATACACCACAAATCGCCTAAGGCACTATGATGATTTTACCCTTTGATTTGAAATAAGTTTGAACCACGGGCTTCATATGATTGAAATATATCTAATACCTATTCATGGAGTCAATAATATTTGGTAACTAAGCACAAAAAATGATTTGAAAGGTGTTCATAGACCACAAATCGCCTAAAAACTATAAGTTTTTACCCTTTGATTTGAAATAAGTTTGATCTAAGAGCTTTATATGATTGAAATATATCTAATACCTATTCAATGAGTGAAAAATATTTGGTAATTAATCACAAAAAATGATATGAAATATGTTCATATACCACAAATTGCCTAAGAGACTATGACGGTTTTACCCTTTGATTTTATTTGAGTTTGATTCAAGGGCTTCATAAGATTTAAATATATCTGAAAACTATTAAAGGAGTTAGAAATATTTGGTAAATATTCACAACAAAATAATTTGAAAGGTGTTCATACACCACAAATCGCCTAAGACACTATGATGATTTTACTCTTTGATTTGAAATAAGTTTGATCCACGGGCTTCATATGATTGAAATATATCTAATACCTATTCATGGAGTCAATAATATTTGGTAACTAAGCACAAAAAATGATTTGAAAGGTGTTCATAGACCACAAATCACCTAAAAACTATATGTTTTTACCCTTTGATTTGAAATAAGTTTGATCTAAGAGCTTCATATGATTGAAATATATCTAATACCTATTAATGGAGTCAAAAATATTTGGTAACTAAGCACAAAAAATGATTTGAAAGGTGTTCATAGACCACCAATCGCCTAAAAACTATGACGGTTTTACCCTTTGATTTGAATTGAGTTTTATCCATGGGCTTGAAATGCTTTCAATATATGTAATGCCCATTCAAGGATTCAAAAATATTTGGTAAATATACATAACAAAATAATTTTAAAGGTGTTCATACACCACAAATCGCCGAAGAGACTATCACGGTTTTACACTTTGATTTGAAATAAGTTTGATCAAAGGGCTTCATATGATTGAAATATATCTAATACCTGTTCAAGGAGTCAAAAATGTTTGGTAATTAAGCACAAAAAATGATTTGAAAGGTGTTCATAAACCACAAATCTCCTAAGAGACTATGACGGTTTTACCCTTTGATTTTATTTGAATTCGATCCATGGGCTTCATATGCTTTAAATATATATCATAACTATTCAAGGAGTTAGAAATATTTGGTAGATATTCAAAACAAAATAATTTGAAAGGTGTTCATACACCCCAAATCGCCAAAGACACTATGATCATTTTACCCTTTGATTTGAAATAAGTTTGATCCATGGGCTTCATATGATTGAAATATATCTAATACCTATTCAAGGAGTAAAAAACATTTCGTAATTGAGCACAAAAATGATTTGGAAGGTGTTCATACACCACAAATCGCCTAAGAGACTATGATGGTTTTACCCTTTGATTTGAATTGAGTTTTATCCAAGGGCTTCATATGCTTTCAATATATCTAATACCCAATATTTGGTAATTAAGCACAACAAATGACTTAAAAGGTGTTCATACACCACAAATCGCCTAAGAGACTATGACGGTTTTACCCTTTGATATGAAATAAGTTTGATCCAAGGGCTTCATATGATTGAAATATATCTAATACCTATTCAAGGAGTCTAAAATATTTGGTAATTAAGCACAAAAATAATTTGAAAGGTGTTCATACACCACAAATCCCTAAGAGACTATGATGGTTTTACCCTTTGATTTGAAATTAGTTTGATCCAAGGGCCTCATATGATTTAAATAGATCTAATACCTATTTAAGGACTCAAAAATATTTTGCAATTATTCACAACAAATGATTTGAAAGGTGTTCATATAACAAAACGCCTCAGGGACTATGACGGTGTTACCGTTTGATATGAAATAAGTTTGATCCAAGGGTTTCATATGATTGAAATATATCTAATACCTATTCAAGGAGTCAAAAATATTCGGTAATTAAGCGCAAAAAATGATTTCAAAGATGTTCATACATCACAAATCCCCTAAGAGACTATGATGGTTTTACCCTTTGATTTGAATTGAGTTTGATCCAAGGGATTCTTATGCTTTTAATAGATCTAATACCTATTCAAGGACTCAAAAATATTTGGTAATTCTTCACAACAAAATGATTTGAAAGGTGATGATACACCACAAATCAACTAAGAGACTATGACAGATTTACCCTTTGATTGGAATTGAGTTTGATCCAAGGGCTTCGTATTCTTTAAATATATCTAATACCTATTGAATGAGTGAAAAATATTTGGTAATTATTCACAACAAAATGATTTGAAAGGTGTTCATACACCACAAATCCCCTATGAGACTAAGACAATTTTACCCTTTTATTTGAAATTAGTTTGATCCAAGGGCCTCATATGCTTTAAATAGATCTAATACATATTTAAGGAATCCAAAATATTTGGCAATTATTCACAACAAAATGATTTGAAAGGTGTTCATATAACACAAATGCCCTAAGAGACTATGACAGTTTTACCCTTTGATTTGAAATTAGTTTGATCCAAGGGCCTCATATGCTTTAAATATATCTAATACCTATTTAAGGACTCAAAAATATTTGGCAATTATTCACAACAAAATGATTTGAAAGGTGTTCATACAACACAAATTGCCTCAGAGACTACGACGGTTTTACCCTTTGATATGAAATTAGTTTGATCCAAGGGCTTCATATGATTGAAATATATCTAATACCTATTCAACTAGTCAAAAATATTTGGTAATTAAGCACAAAAAATGATTTGAAAGATGTTCATACATCACAAATCCCCTAAGAGACTATGAAGGTTTTACCCTTTGATTTGAATTGAGTTTGATCCAACGGATTCATATGCTTTTAATAGATCTAATACCTATTCAAGGACTCAAAAATATTTGTTAATTATTCACAACAAAATGATTTGAAAGGTGTTCATACACCACAAATCACCTAAGAGACTATGACGGATTTACCCTTTGATTGGAATTGAGGTTGATCCAAGGGCTTCGTATTCTTTAAATATATCTAATACCTCTTCAAGGAGTCAAAAATATTTGGTAATTATTCACTACAAAATAATTTGAAAGCTATTCATACGCCACAAATCGCCGAAGAGACTATGACGGTTTTACCCTTTGTTTTGAAATAGGTTTGATTGAAGGGCTTCATATGATTGAAATATATCTAATACCTATTCAAGGAATCAAAAATATTTGGTAATTAAGCCAAAAAAATGATTTGAAAGGTGTAATTACCCCACAAATCGCCTAAGAGACTATTACGATTTTACCCTTTGATTTGAATTGAGTTTGATCCAAGGGATTCATAAGCTTTCAATATATGTAATACCCATTTAAGGAGTCAGAAATATTGGGTAAATATTCATAACAAAATAATTTGAAAGATGTTCATACACCACTAATCGCCTAAGACACTATGATGATTTTACCCTTTGATTTGAAATAAGTTCGAACCACGGGCTTCATATGATTGAAATATATCTAATACCTATTTAAGGAGTCAAAAAAATTTTGAAATTGAGCACAATAATGATTTGGAAGGTGTTCATACACCACAGATCGCCTAAGAGACTATGAAGGTTTTACCCTTTGATTTGAATTGAGTTTTATCCAAGGGCTTCATATTCTTTCAATATATCTAATACCCATTCAAGGAGACACAAATATTTGGTAATTAAGCACAACAAATGACTTAAAAGGTGTTCATACACCACAAATCGACGAAGAGACTATGACGGTTTTACCCTTAGATATGAAATAAGTTTGATCCAACGGCTTCATATGATTGAAATATATCTAATACGTATTCAAGGAGTCTAAAATATTTGGTAATTAAGCACAAAAATGATTTGAAAGGTGTTCATACACCACAAATCCCTAAGAGACTATGACGGTTTTACCCTTTGATTTGAAATTAGTTTGATCCAAGGGCCTCATATGATTTAAATAGATCTAATACCTATTTAAGAACTCAAAAATATTTGGCAATTATTCAAAACAAATGATTTGAAAGGTGTTCATATAACACAAATCGCCTAAGGGACTATGACGGTTTTACCCTTTGATATGAAATAAGTTTGATCCAAGGGTTTCATATGATTGAAATATATCTAATACCTATTCAAGGAGTCAAAAATATTTGGTAATTAAGCACAAAAATGATTTGGTAATTAAGCACCACAAATCGACGAAGAGACTATGATGGTTTTACCCTTTGATTTGAATTGAGTTTGATCCAAGGGATTCTTATGCTTTTAATAGATCTAATACCTATTCAAGGACTTAAAAATATTTGGTAATTATTCACAACAAAATGATTTGAAAGGTGATGATACACCACAAATCAACTAAGAGACTATGACAGATTTACCCTTTGATTGGAATTGAGTTTGATCCAAGGGCTTCGTATTCTTTAAATATATCTAATACCTATTGAATGAGTCAAAAATATTTGGTAATTATTCACAACAAAATAATTTGAAGGGTGTTCATACGCCACAAATCGCCTAAGACACTATGATGATTTTACCCTTTGATTTGTAATAAGTTTCATCCACGGGCTTCATATGATTGAAATATGTCTAATACATATTCAAGGAGTGAAAAATATTTGGTAATTAAGGATAAAAATGATTTGAAAGGTGTTCATACACCACAAATCCCCTAAGAGACTAAGACAATTTTACCCTTTTATTTGAAATTAGTTTGATCCAAGGGCCTCATATGCTTTAAATAGATCTAATACATATTTAAGGAATCAAAAATATTTGGCAATTATTCACAACAAAATGATTTGAAAGGTGTTCATATAACACAAATCCGCTAAGAGACTATGACAGTTTTACCCTTTGATTTGAAATTAGTTCTATCCAAGGGCCTCATATGCTTTAAATATATCTAATACCTATTTAAGGACTCAAAAATATTTGGCAATTATTCACAACAAAATGATTTGAAAGGTGTTCATACAACACAAATTGCCTCAGAGACTACGACGGTTTTACCCTCTGATATGAAATAATTTTGATCCAAGGGCTTCATATGAATGAAATATATCTAATACCTATTGAAGGAGTATAAAATATTAGGTAATTAGGCACAAAAAATGATTTGAAATATGTTCATACATCACAAATCCCCTAAGAGACTATGAAGGTTTTACCCTTTGATTTGAATTGAGTTTGATCCAACGGATTCATATGCTTTTAATAGATCTAATACTTGTTCAAGGACTAAAAAATACTTTGTAATTATTCACAACAAAATGATTTGAAAGGTGTTCATACACCACAAATCACCTAAGAGACTATGACGGATTTGCCCTTTGATTGGAATTGAGTTTGATCCAAGGGCTTCGTATTCTTTAAATATATCTAATACATATTCAAGGAGTCAAAAATATATGGTAATTATTCACTACAAAATAATTTGAAAGCTATTCATACGCCACAAATCGCCGAAGAGACTATGACGGTTTTACCCTTTGTTTTGAAATAGGTTTGATTCAAGGGCTTCATATGATTGAAATATATCTAATACCTATTCAAGGAATCAAAAATATTTGGTAATTAAGCACAAAAAATGATTTGAAAGGTGTAATTACCCCCACAAATTGCCTAAGAGACTATGACAGTTTTACCGATTGATTTGAATTGAGTTTGATCCAAGGGCTTCATAAGCTTTCAATATATGTAATACCCATTTAAGGGGTCAGAAATATTTGGTAAATATTCATAACAAAATAATTTGAAAGATGTTCATACACCACCAATCGCCTAAGATACTATGATGATTTTACCCTTTGATTTGAAATAAGTTTGAACCACGGGCTTCATATGATTGAAATATATCTAATACCTATTTAAGGAGTAAAAAAAAATTGAAAATTGAGCACAAAAATGATTTGGAAGGTGTTCATACACCACAAATCGCCTAAGAGACTATGACGGTTTTACCCTTTGATTTGAATTGAGTTTTATCCAAGGGCTTCATATGCTTTCAATATATCTAATACCCATTCGAGGAGACACAAATATTTGGTAATTAAGCACAACAAATGACTTAAAAGGTGTTCATACACCAAAAATCGAAGAAGAGACTATGACGGTTTTACCCTTAGATACGAAATAAGTTTGATCCAAGGGCTTCATATGATTGAAATATATCTAATACCTATTCAAGGAGTC
The DNA here is from genome assembly GCA_947645195.1 of Patellifolia procumbens. Lineage (NCBI taxonomy): Eukaryota > Viridiplantae > Streptophyta > Magnoliopsida > Caryophyllales > Amaranthaceae > Patellifolia > Patellifolia procumbens. The sequence goes on from CANSGD010000904.1 coordinate 651,230, forward strand.
TAAAATATTTGGAAATTAAGCACAAAAATGATTTGAAAGGTGTTCATACACCACAAATCCCTAAGAGACTATGACGGTTTTACCCTTTGATTTGAAATTAGTTTGATCCAAGGGCCTCATATGATTTAAATAGATCTAATACCTATTTAAGGACTCAAAAATATTTGGCAATTATTCACAACAAATGATTTGAAAGGTGTTCATATAACACAAAACGCCTCAGGGACTATGACGGTGTTACCCTTTGATATGAAATAAGTTTGATCCAAGGGTTTCATATGATTGAAATATATCTAATACCTATTCAAGGAGTCAAAAATATTTGGTAATTAAGCACAAAAAATGATTTGAAAGATGTTCATACATCACAAATCCTCTAAGAGACTATGATTGCTTTACCCTTTGATTTGAATTGAGTTTGATCCAAGGGATTCTTATGTTTTTAATAGATCTAATACCTATTGAATGAGTCAAAAATATTTGGTAATTATTCACAACAAAATACTTTGAAGGGTGTTCATGCGCCACAAATCGCCTAAGACACTATGATGATTTTACCCTTTGATTTTTAATAAGTTTCATCCACGGGCTTCATATGATTGAAATATATCTAATACATATTCAAGGAGTGAAAAATATTTGGTAATTAAGGATAAAAATTATTTGAAAGGTGTTCATACACCACAAATCCCCTAAGAGACTAAGACAATTTTACCCTTTTATTTGAAATTAGTTTGATCCAAGGGCCTCATATGCTTTAAATAGATCTAATACATATTTAAGGAATCAAAAATATTTGGCAATTACTCACAACAAAATGATTTAAAAGGTGTTCATATAACACAAATCCGCTAAGAGACTATGACAGTTTTACCCTTTGATTTGAAATTAGTTTGATCCAAGGGCCTCATATGCTTTAAATATATCTAATACCTATTTAAGGACTCAAAAATATTTGGCAATTATTCACAACAAAATGATTTGAAAGGTGTTCATACAACACAAATTGCCTCAGAGACTACGACGGTTTTACCCTTTGATATGAAATAATTTTGATCCAAGGGCTTCATATGAATGAAATATATCTAATACCTATTCAACGAGTCAAAAATATTAGGTAATTAAGCACAAAAAATGATTTGAAAGATGTTCATACATCACAAATCCCCTGAGAGACTATGAAGGTTTTACCCTTTGATTTGAATTTGGTTTGATCCAACGGATTCATATGCTTTTAATAGATCTAATACCTGTTCAAGGACTAATAAATATATTGTAATTATTCACAACAAAATGATTTGAAAGGTGTTCATACACCACAAATCACCTAAGAGACTATGACGGATTTGCCCTTTGATTGGAATTGAGTTTGATCCAAGGGCTTCGTATTCTTTAAATATATCTAATACCTATTCAAGGAGTCAAAAATATTTGGTAATTATTCACTACAAAATAATTTGAAAGCTATTCATACGCCACAAATCGCCGAAGAGACTATGACGGTTTTACGCTTTGTTTTGAAATGGGTTTGATTCAAGGGCTTCATATGATTGAAATATATCTAATACCTATTCAAGGAATCAAAAATATTTGGTAATTAAGCACAAAAAATGATTTGAAAGGTGTAATTACCCCCACAAATTGCCTAAGAGACTATGACGGTTTTACCGATTGATTTGAATTGAGTTTGATCAAAGGGCTTCATAAGCTTTCAATATATGTAATACCCATTTAAGGAGTCAGAAATATTTGGTAAATATTCATAAAAAAATAATTTGAAAGATGTTCATACACCACCAATCGCCTAAGATACTATGATGATTTTACCCTTTGATTTGAAATAAGTTTGAACCACGGGCTTCATATGATTGAAATATATCTAATACCTATTTAAGGAGTCAAAAAAATTTGGAAATTGAGCACAAAAATGATTTGGAAGGTGTTCATACACCACAAATCCCCTAAGAGACTATGACGGTTTTACCCTTTGATTTGAATTGAGTTTTATCCAAGGGCTTCATATGCTTTCAATATATCTAATACCCATTCAAGGAGAAAAAAATATTTGGTAATTAAGCACAACAAATGAGTTGAAAGGTGTTGATTCACCACAAATCGCCTCAGAGACTATGACGGTTTTACCCTTTGATATGAAATAAGTTTGATCCAAGGGCTTCATATGATTGAAATTTATCTAATACCTATTCAAGGAGTCAAAAATATTTTATAATTAAGCAAAAAAAATGATTTGAAAGGTGTTCATACACCACAAATCCCCTAAGAGACTATGACGGTGTTACCCTTTGATATGAAATAAGTTGGATCCAAGGGCTTCATATGATTGACATATATCTAATACCTATTCAACTAGTCAAAAATATTTGGAAATTAAGCACAAAAAATGATTTGAAAGATGTCCATACATAACAAATCCCCTAAGAGACTATGACGGTTTTACCCTTTGATTTGAATTGAGTTTGCTCCCATGGATTCATATGCTTTTAAGAGATCTAATACCTATTCAAGGACTCAAAAATATTTTGTAATTATTACCAACAAAATGATTTGAAAGGTGTTCATACACTACAAATCGAAAGGTGTTCATAAAATAACAATTCAAGGAGTCAGATATATGGTAAATATTGATAATAAAATAACTTGAAAGGTGTTCATACACCATAAATCGCCTAAGACACTATCATGATTTTACCCTTTGATTTGAAATAAGTTTGATCCACGGGCTTCATAAGATTTAAATATATCAAATACCTGTTCAAGGAGTGAAAAATATTTGGTAATTAAGGATAAAAATGATTTGAAAGGTGTTCATACACCACAAATCTCCTAAGAGACTAAGACAATTTTACCCTTTTATTTGAAATTAGTTTGATCCAAGGGCCTCATATGCTTTAAATAGATCTAATACATATTTAAGGAATCAAAAATATTTGGCAATTATTCACCACAAAATGATTTGAAAGGTGTTCATATAACACAAATCCGCTAAGAGACTATGACAGTTTTACCCTTTGATTTGAAATAAGTTTGATCCAAGGGCCTCATATGCTTTAAATATATCTAATACCTATTTAAGGACTCAAAAATATTTGGCAATTATTCACAACAAAATGATTTGAAAGGTGTTCATACAACACAAATTGCCTCAGAGACTACGACGGTTTTACCCTTTGATATGAAATAATTTTGATCCAAGGGCTTCATATGAATGAAATATATCTAATACCTATTCAACGACTCAAAAATATTAGGTAATTAAGCACAAAAAATGTTTTGAAAGATGTTCATACATCACAAATCCCCTAAGAGACTATGAAGGTTTTACCCTTTGATTTGAATTTAGTTTGATCCAACGGATTCATATGCTTTTAATAGATCTAATACCTGTTCAAGGACTAAAAAATATTTTGTAATTATTCACAACAAAATGATTTGAAAGGTGTTCATACACCACAAATCACCTAAGAGACTATGACGGATTTGCCCTTTGATTGGAATTGAGTTTGATCCAAGGGCTTCGTATTCTTTAAATATATCTAATACCTATTCAAGGAGTCAAAAATATTTGGTAATTATTCACTACAAAATAATTTGAAAGCTATTCATACGCCACAAATCGCCGAAGAGACTATGACGGTTTTACGCTTTGTTTTGAAATGGGTTTGATTTAAGGGCTTCATATGATTGAAATATATCTAATACCTATTCAAGGAATCAAAAATATTTGGTAATTAAGCACAAAAAATGATTTGAAAGGTGTAATTACCCCCACAAATTGCCTAAGAGACTATGACGGTTTTACCGATTGATTTGAATTGAGTTTGATCCAAGGGCTTCATAAGCTTTCAATATATGTAATACCCATTTAAGGAGTCAGAAATATTTGGTAAATATTCATAAAAAAATAATTTGAAAGATGTTCATACACCACCAATCGCCTAAGATACTATGATGATTTTACCCTTTGATTTGAAATAAGTTTGAACCACGGGCTTCATATGATTGAAATATATCTAATACCTATTTAAGGAGTCAAAAAAATTTGGAAATTGAGCACAAAAATGATTTGGAAGGTGTTCATACACCACAAATCCCCTAAGAGACTATGACGGTTTTACCCTTTGATTTGAATTGAGTTTTATCCAAGGGCTTCATATGCTTTCAATATATCTAATACCCATTCGAGGAGACACAAATATTTGGTAATTAAGCACAACAAATGACTTAAAAGGTGTTCATACACCACAAATCGACGAAGAGACTATGACGGTTTTACCCTTAGATACGAAATAAGTTTGATCCAAGGGCTTCATATGATTGAAATATATCTAATACCTATTCAAGGAGTCTAAAATATTTGGTAATTAAGCACAAAAATGATTTAAAGGTGGTCATACACCACAAATCCCTAAGAGTCTATGACGGTTTTACCCTTTGATTAGAAATTAGTTTGATCCAAGGGCCTCATATGATTTAAATAGATCTAATACCTATTTAAGGACTCAAAAATATTTGGCTATTATTCACAACAAAATGATTTGAAAGGTGTTCATACAACACAAATCGCCTAAGAGACTATGACGGTTTTACCCTTTGATATGAAATAAGTTTGATCCAAGGGTTTCATGTGATTGAAATATATCTAATACCTATTCAAGGAGTCAAAAATATTTGGTAATTAAGCACAAAAAATGATTTGAAAGATGTTCATACATCACAAATCCTCTAAGAGACTTTGACGGATTTACCCTTTGATTTGAATTGAGTTTGATCCAAGGGCTTTGTATTCTTTAAATATATCTAATACCTATTCAAGGAGTCAAAAATATTTGGTAATTATTCACAATAAAATAATTTGAAAGGTGTTCATACGCCACAAATCGCAGAAGAGACTATGACGGTTTTACCCTTTGTTTGGAAATAAGCTTGATCCAAGGGCTTCATATGATTGAAATATATCTAATACCTATTCAAGGAGTCAAAAATATTTGGTAATTAAGTACAAAAAATGATTTGAAAGTTGTTATTACACCACAAATCGCCTAAGAGACTATGACGGTTTTGACCCTTTGATTTGAATTGAGTTTGATCCAAGGGCTTCATATGCTTTAAATATATTTGATAACTATTTAAGAAGTCCGTAATATTTGGTAAATATTCATAGCAAAGTAATTTGAAAGGTGTTCATACACCACAAATCGCCTAAGACACTATGATCATTTTACCCTTTGATTTGAAATAAGTTTGATCCACGGGCTTCATATGATTGAAATATATATAATACCTATTCAAGGAGTCAAAAATATTTGGTAATTAAGCACAAAAAGGATGTGAATATCATTTGAAAGCTGTTCATACACCACAAATCGCGTAAGACACTATGACGGTTTTATCCTTTGATTTGAATTGAGTTTTATCCAAGGGCTTGATATGCTTTCAATATATCTAATACCCATTCAAGGAGAAAAAAATATTTGGTAATTAAGCACAACAAATGAGTTGAAAGGTGTTGATTCACCACAAATCGCCTCAGAGACTATGACGGTTTTACCCTTTGATATGAAATAAGTTTGATCCAAGGGCTTCATATGATTGAAATTTATCTAATACCTATTCAAGGAGTCAAAAATATTTTATAATTAAGCAAAAAAATTGATTTGAAAGGTGTTCATACACCACAAATCCCCTAAGAGACTATGACGGTTTTACCCTTTGATATGAAATAAGTTGGATCCAAGGGCTTCATATGATTGACATATATCTAATACCTATTCAACTAGTCAAAAATATTTGGAAATTAAGCACAAAAAATGATTTGAAAGATGTCCATACATAACAAATCCCCTAAGAGACTATGACGGTTTTACCCTTTGATTTGAATTGAGTTTGCTCCCATGGATTCATATGCTTTTAAGAGATCTAATACCTATTCAAGGACTCAAAAATATTTTGTAATTATTACCAACAAAATGATTTGAAAGGTGTTCATACACTACAAATCGAAAGGTGTTCATAAAATAACAATTCAAGGAGTCAGATATATGGTAAATATTGATAATAAAATAACTTGAAAGGTGTTCATACACCATAAATCGCCTAAGACACTATCATGATTTTACCCTTTGATTTGAAATAAGTTTGATCCACGGGCTTCATATGATTTAAATATATCAAATACCTATTCAAGGAGTCAAAAATATTTGGTAATTAAGCACAAAAATGATTTGAAAGGTGTTCATACACCACAAATCGCCTAAGAGATTATGACGGTTTTACCCTTTGATTTCAATTGAGTTTTATCCAAGGGCTTCATATGCTTTCAATATATCGAATACCCATTAGAGGAGACAAAAATATTTGGTAATTAAGGATAACAAATGACTTGAAAGGTGTTCATACACCACAAATCCCCTAAGAGACTATGACGGATTTACCCTTTTATTGGAATTGATTTTGATCAAGGGCTTCGTATTCTTTAAATATATCTAATACCTATTCAAGGAGTCAAAAATATTTGGTAATTATTCACAACAAAATAATTTGAAAGGTGTTCATACGCCACAAATCGCCGAAGAGACTATGACGGTTTTACCCTTTGTTTTGAAATAAGTTTGATCCAAGGGCTTCATATGATTGAAATATATCTAATACCTATTCAAGGAGTCAAAAATATTTCGTAATTAAGCACAAAAAATGATTTCAAAGGTGTTCATACACCACAAATCGCCTAAAAGACTATGACGGTTTTACCCTTTGATTTGAATTGAGTTTGATCCAAGGGATTCATATGCTTTAGATATATCTGATAACTATTCACGGAGTCAGAAATATTTGGTAAATATTCATAACAAAATAATTTGAAAGGTGTTCATACACAAAAAATCGCCTATGACACTATGATGATTTTACCCTTTGAATTGAAATAAGTTTGATCCACGGGCTTCATATGATTGAAATATAACTAATACCTATTCAAGGAGTCAAAAATATTTGGAAATTAAGCACAAAAAGGATGTGAAAGGTGTTCTTACACTACCAATCGCCTAAGAGACTATGACGGTTTTACCCTTTGATTTGAATTTTGTTTTTATCCAACGGCTTCATATGATTTCAATATATCTAATACCCATTCAAGGGGACAAAAATATTGGGTAATTAAGCACAACAAATGACTTGAAAGGTGTTCATACACCACAAATCGCCTAAGAAACTATGACGGTTTTACCCTTTGATATGAAATAAGTTTGATCCAAGGGCTTCATATGATTGAAATATATCTAATACCTATTCAAGGAGTCAATAATATTTGGTAATTAAGCAGAAAAAATGATTTGAAAGGTGTTCATACACCACAAATCTCCTAAGAGACTATGACGGTTTTACCCTTTGATTTAAAATTTGTTTTATCCAAGGGCCTCGTATGCTTTAATAGATCTAATACCTATTTAAGGACTCAAAAATATTTTTCAATTATTTAGAACAAAATGATTTGAAAGGTGTTCATACAATACAATTCGCCTAAGAGACTATGACGGTTTTACCCTTTGATATGAAATAAGTTTGATACAAGGGCTTCATATGATTGAAATATATCTAATACCTATTCAAGGAGTCAAAAATATTTGGTAATTAAGCACAAAAAATGACTTTAAAGATGTTCATACATCACAAATCCCCTAAGAGACTTTGACGGTTTTACCCTTTGATTTGAATTGAGTTTGATCCCAGCGCTTCATATGATTTTAATAGATCTAATACCTATTCAAGGACTCAAAAATATTTGGTAATGATTCACAACAAAATGATTTGAAAGGTGTTTGTACACCACAATACGCCTAAGAGACTATGACGGTTTTATCCTTTGATTGGAATTGAGTTTGATCCAAGGGCTTCATATTCTTTAAATATATCTGATAACTATTCAAGGAGTCAGAAATATGTGGTAAATCTTCATAAGAAAATAATTTGAAAGGTGTTCATACACCACAAATCGCCTAAGACACTATGATGATTTAACCTTTTGATATAAAATAAGTTTGATCCACGAGCTTCATATGATTGAAATATATCTAATACCTATTCAATGAGTCAAAAATATTTGGTAATTAAGCACAAAAATGATTTGAAAGGTGTTCATACACCACAAATCTCCTAAGAGACTATGTCGGTGTTACCCTTTGATTTGAATTGAGTTTTATCTAAGGGCTGCATATAACCTTCAATATATCTAATACCTATTAGAGGAGACAAAAATATTTGGTAATTATTCACAACAAAATAATTTGAAAGGTGTTCATACGCCACAAATCGCCGAAGAGACTATGACGGTTTTACCCTTTGTTTTGAAATAAGTTTGATCCAAGGGCTTCATATGATTGAAATATATCTAATACCTATTCAAGGAGTCAAAAAGAATTCGTAATTAAGCACAAAAAATGATTTCAAAGGTGTTCATACACCACAAATCGCCTAAAAGACTATGACGGTTTTACCCTTTGATTTGAATTGAGTTTGATCCAAGGGATTCATATGCTTTAGATATATCTGATAACTATTCACGGAGTCAGAAATATTTGGTAAATATTCATAACAAAATAATTTGAAAGGTGTTCATACACAAAAAATCGCCTATGACACTATGATGATTTTACCCTTTGAATTGAAATAAGTTTGATCCACGGGCTTCATATGATTGAAATATAACTAATACCTATTCAAGGAGTCAAAAATATTTGGAAATTAAGCACAAAAAGGATGTGAAAGGTGTTCTTACACTACCAATCGCCTAAGAGACTATGACGGTTTTACCCTTTGATTTGAATTTTGTTTTTATCCAACGGCTTCATATGATTTCAATATATCTAATACCCATTCAAGGGGACAAAAATATTGGGTAATTAAGCACAACAAATGACTTGAAAGGTGTTCATACACCACAAATCGCCTAAGAAACTATGACGGTTTTACCCTTTGATATGAAATAAGTTTGATCCAAGGGCTTCATATGATTGAAATATATCTAATACCTATTCAAGGAGTCAATAATATTTGGTAATTAAGCAGAAAAAATGATTTGAAAGGTGTTCATACACCACAAATCTCCTAAGAGACTATGACGGTTTTACCCTTTGATTTAAAATTTGTTTTATCCAAGGGCCTCGTGTGCTTTAATAGATCTAATACCTATTTAAGGACTCAAAAATATTTTTCAATTATTTAGAACAAAATGATTTGAAAGGTGTTCATACAATACAATTCGCCTAAGAGACTATGACGGTTTTACCCTTTGATATGAAATAAGTTTGATACAAGGGCTTCATATGATTGAAATATATCTAATACCTATTCAAGGAGTCAAAAATATTTGGTAATTAAGCACAAAAAATGACTTTAAAGATGTTCATACATCACAAATCCCCTAAGAGACTTTGACGGTTTTACCCTTTGATTTGAATTGAGTTTGATCCCAGCGCTTCATATGATTTTAATAGATCTAATACCTATTCAAGGACTCAAAAATATTTGGTAATGATTCACAACAAAATGATTTGAAAGGTGTTTGTACACCACAATACGCCTAAGAGACTATGACGGTTTTATCCTTTGATTGGAATTGAGTTTGATCCAAGGGCTTCATATTCTTTAAATATATCTGATAACTATTCAAGGAGTCAGAAATATGTGGTAAATCTTCATAAGAAAATAATTTGAAAGGTGTTCATACACCACAAATCGCCTAAGACACTATGATGATTTAACCTTTTGATATAAAATAAGTTTGATCCACGAGCTTCATATGATTGAAATATATCTAATACCTATTCAATGAGTCAAAAATATTTGGTAATTAAGCACAAAAATGATTTGAAAGGTGTTCATACACCACAAATCTCCTAAGAGACTATGTCGGTGTTACCCTTTGATTTGAATTGAGTTTTATCTAAGGGCTGCATATAACCTTCAATATATCTAATACCTATTAGAGGAGACAAAAATATTTGGTAATTAAGCACAACAAATGACGTGAAAGGTATTCATACACCACAAATCCCCTCAGAGACTATAACGGTTTTACCCTTTTATTTGTATTGAATTTGATCCAAGGGCTTCATATTCTTCAAATATATCTAATACCAATTCAGTGAGTTAAAAATATTTGGTAATATTGCACAACAAATGATTTGAAATTTGTTCTTACACCACAAATCCCTTAAGAGACTATGACTTGTTTACCCTTTGATTTGAATTGAGTTTGATCCAAGCGCTTCATATGCTTTTAATATATCTCATAACTATGCAAGGAGTCAGAAATATTTTGTAAATATTCATAACAAAATAATTTGAAAGGTGTTCATACACAAAAAATCGCCTATGACACTATGATGATTTTACCCTTTGATTTGAAATAAGTTTGATCCACGGGCTTCATATGATTGAAATATATCTAAGACCTATTCAAGGAGTAAAAAGTTTTTGGTAATTAAGCACAAAAATTATTTGAAATGTGTTCATACACCACAAATCCCCTAAGAGACTATGACGGTTTTACCCTTTGATTTGAAATTAGTTTGATCCAAGGGCCTCATATGCTTTAAATAGATCTAATACCTATTTAAGTTTGATACAAGGGATTCATATGATTGAAATATATCTAATAACTATTCAAGGAGTCAAAAATATTTGGTAATCAAGCACAAAAAAAGATTTGAAAGATGTTCATACACCACAAATCCCCTAAGAGACTATGATGGTTTTACCCTTTGATTTGAAATTAGTTTGATCCAAGGGCCTCATATGCTTTAAATATATCTAATACCTATTTAAGGACTCAAAAATATTTGGCAATTATTCAAAACAAAATGATTTGAAAGGTGTTCATACAACAAAAATCGCCTAAGAGACTATGACGATTTTACCCTTTGATATGAAATAAGTTTGATCCAAGGGCTTCATATGATTTAAATATATCTAATACCTATTCAAAGAGTCAAAAAAAAATTGTAATTAATCACAAAAAATGATTTGAAAGATGTTCATACATCACAAATCCCCTAAGAGACTATGACGGTTTTACTCTTTGACTTGAATTGAGTTTGATGGAAGGGCTTCATATGCTTTAATAGATCTAATACCTATTCAAGGACTCAAAAATATTTGTTAATTATTCAAAACAAAATGATTTGAAAGGTGTTCATACACAAGAAATCACCTAAGAGACTATGACGGATTTACCCTTTGATTGGAATTGAGTTTGATCCAGGGGCTTCATATTCTTTAAATATATCTGATAACTATTCAAGTAGTCAGAAATATTTGGTAAATATTCATAAGAAAATAATTTGAAAGGTGTTCATACACCACAAATCGCCTAAGACACTATGATTATTTTACACATTGATTTGAAATAAGTTTGATCCACGGGCTTCATGTGATTGAAATATATCTAATACTTATTCAAGGAGTCAAAAATATTTGATAATTAAGCACAAAAATGATTTAAAAGGTGTTCATACACCACAAATCGCCTAAGAGACTATGCCTTTTTTACCCTTTTATTTGAATTGAGTTTTATCCAAGGGCTTCATATGCTTTCAATATATCTAATACCCATTAGAGAAGACAAAAATATTTGGTAATTAAGCACAACAAATGACTTGAAAGGTGTTCATACACCACAAATCAACTAAGAGACTATGACGGTTTTACCATTTGATTTTTATTGAGTTTGATCCAAGGGCTTCATATTCCTTAAATATACCTAATACCTATTCAATGAATTAAAAATATTTTGTAATTTTGCACAACAAATGATTTGAAATTTGTTCTTACACCACAAATCCCTTAAGAGACTATGACGGGTTTACCCCTTGATTTGAATTGAGTTTGATTCAATCGCTTCATATGCTTTTAAAATATCTGATAACTATGCAAGGAGTCGGAATTATTTTGTAAATATTCATAACAAAATAATTTTAAAGGTCTTCATACATCACAAATCGCCTAAGTAACTATGAAGATTTTACCCTTTGATTTGAAATAAGTTTGATCCACGGGCTTCATATGATTGAAATATATCTAATACCTATTCAAGGAATCATAAAAATTTGGTAATTAAGCACAAAAATGATTTGAAAGGTGTTCATACACCACAAATCTCCTAAGAGACTATGACGGTTTTACCCTTATATTTGAATGGAGTTTTATCTAAGGGCTTCATATGCTTTAAATATATCTAATACCCATTCAAGGAGTCAAAAATATTTGGTAATTAAGCACAACAAATGACTTGAAAGGTGTTCATACACCACAAATTTTCTAAGAGACTATGATGATTTTACCCTTTGATTTGTATTGAGATTGATCCAAGGGCTTTATATACTTTAAATATATCAAATCCCTATTCAAGGAGTCAAACATATTTGGTAATTATTCACAACAAAATAATTTGAACGGTGTTCATGCGCCATAAATCGCCGAAGAGACTATGACGGTTTTAGCCTTTGATTTGAAATAAGTTTCATAGAAGGGCTTCATATGATTGAAATATATCTAATACCTATACAAGGATCAGAAATATTTGGTAAATATTCATAACAAAATAATTTGAAAGGTGTTCATACACCACAAATCGCCTAAGACACTATGATGATTTTACCCTTTGATTTGAAATAAGTTTGATCCACGGGCTTCATATGATTGAAATATATCTAATACCTATTCAAGGAGTCAAAAATATTTGGTAATTGAGCACAAAAATGATTTGGAAAGTGTTCATACACCACAAATCGCCTAAGAGAATATGACGGATTTTCCCTTAGATTGGAATTGAGTTTGATCCAAGGGCTTCATATTCTTTAAATATATCTAATACCTATTCAAGGAGTCAAAAAAATTTGGTAATTAAGCACAACAAATGACTTGAAAGGTGTTCATACACCACAAATCGCCTAAGAGACTATGACAGTTTTACCCTTTGATATGAAATATGTTTGATCCAAGGGCTTCATATGATTGAAATATATCTAATACCTATTCAAGGAGTCAAAAATATTTGGTAATTAAGCACAAAAAATGATTTGAAAGATGTTCATACACCACAAATCCCCTAAGAGACTATGACGGTTTTACCCTTTGATTTGAAATTAGTTTGATCCAAGACCTCATATACTTTAAATAGATCTAATACCTATTTAAGGACTCAAAAATATTTGGCAATTATTCAAAACAAAATGATTTGAAAGGTGTTCATACAACAAAAATCGCCTAATAGACTATGACGGTTTTACCCTTTGATATGAAATAAGTTTTATCAAAGGGCTTCATATGATTGAAATATATCTAATATCTATTCAAGGAATCAAAATTATTTGGTAATTAAGCACAAAAAATGATTTGAAAGATGATCATACATCACAAATCCCCTAAGAGACTATGACGGTTTTACCCTTTGACTTGAATTGAGTTTGATCCAAGGGCTTCATATGCTTTAATAGATCTAATACCTATTCAAGGACTCAAAAAAATTTGGTAATTATTCACAACAAAATGATTTGAAAGGTGTTCATACACCAGAAATCACCTAAGAGACTATGACGGATTTACCCTTTGATTGGAATTGAGTTTGATCCAAGGTCTTCATATTCTTTAAATATATGTGATAACTATTAAAGTAGTCAGAAATATTTGGTAAATATTCATAAGAAAATAATTTGAAAGGTGTTCATACACCACAAATCGCCTAAGACACTATGATTATTTTACACTTTGATTTGAAATAAGTTTGATCCACGGGCTTCATGTGATAGAATTATATCTAATACCTATTCAACGAGTAAAAAAATATTTGATAATTAAGCGCAAAAATAATTTGAAAGGTGTTCATACACCACAAATCGCCTAAGAGACTATGCCTTTTTTACCCTTTTATTTGAATTGAGTTTTATCCAAGGGCTTCATATGCTTTCAATATATCTAATACCCATTAGAGGAGACAAAAATATTTGGTAAGTAAGCACAAAAAATGACTTGAAAGGTGTTCATACACCACAAATCAACTAAGACACTATGACGGTTTTACCATTTGATTTGTATTGAGTTTGATCCAAGGGCTTCATATTCTTTAAATATACCTAATACCTATTCAATGAATTAAAAATATTTGGTAATTTTGCACAACAAATGATTTGAAATTTGTTCTTACACCACAAATCCCTTAAGAGACTATGACGGGTTTACCCTTTGATTTGAATTGAGTTTGATCCAAGCGCTTCATATGCTTTTAACATATCTGATAACTATGCAAGGAGTCAGAAATATTTTGTAAATATTCATAACAAAATAATTTGAAAGGTGTTCATACAAAAAATATCGCCTATGACACTATGATGATTTTACCCTTTGATTTGAAATAAGTTTGATCCACGGGCTTCATAGGATTGAAATATATCTAATACCTATTCAAGGAGTCAAAAATATTTGGTAATTAAGCACAAAAATTATTTGAAATGTGTTTATACACCACAAATCCCCTAAGAGACTATGACGGTTTTACCCTTTGATTTGAAATTAGTTTGATCCAAGGGCCTCATATGCTTTAAATAGATCTAATACCTACTTAAGGAGTCAAAAATATTTGCCAATTATTCACAACAAAATGATTTGAAAGGTGTTCATACAACAAAAATCGCCTAAGAGACTATGACGGTTTTACCCTTTGATATGAAATAAGTTTGATCCAAGGGCTTCATATGATTGAAATATATCTAATACCTATTCAAGGAGACAAAAAAATTTGGTAATTAAGCACAAAAAATGATTTGAAAGATGTTCATACATCACAAATCCCCTAAGAGACTATGACGGTTTTACCCTTTGACTTGAATTGATTTTGATGCAAGGGCTTCATATGCTTTAATAGATCTAATACCTATTCAAGGACTTAAAAATATTTGTTAATTATTCACAACAAAATGATTTGAAAGGTGTTCATACACCAGAAATCACCTAAGAGACTATCATGTGATTGAAATATATCTAATACTTATTCAAGGAGTCAAAAATAATTGATAATTAAGCACAAAAATGATTTGAAAGGTGTTCATACACCACAAATCGCATAAGAGACTATGCCTTTTTTACCCTTTTATTTGATTTGAGTTTTATCCAAGGGCTTCATATGCTTTCAATATATCTAATAACCATTAGAGGAGACAAAAATATTTGGTAATTAAGCACAACAAATGACTTGAAAGGTGTTCATACACCACAAATCAACTAAGAGACTATGACGGTTTTACCATTTGATTTTTATTGAGTTTGATCCAAGGGCTTCATATTCTTTAAATATACCTAATACCTATTCAATGAATTAAAAATATTTGGTAATTTTGCACAACAAATGATTTGAAATTTGTTCTTACATCACAAATCCCTTAAGAGACTATGACAGGTTTACCCCTTGATTTGAATTGAGTTTGATCCAATCGCTTCATATGCTTTTAAAATATCTGATAACTATGCAAGGAGTCGGAATTATTTTGTAAATATTCATAAAAAAATAATTTGAAAGGTCTTCATACATCACAAATCGCCTAAGTCACTATGAAGATTTTACCCTTTGATTTGAAATAAGTTTGATCCAGGGGCTTCATATGATTGAAATATATCTAATACCTATTCAAGGAATCAAAAATATTTGGTAATTAAGCACAAAAATGATTTGAAAGGTGTTCATACACCACAAATCTCCTAAGAGACTATGACGGTTTTACCCTTAGATTTGATTTGAGTTTTATCTAAGGGCTTCATATGCTTTAAATATATCTAATACCCATTCAAGGAGTCAAAAATATTTGGTAATTAAGCACAACAAATGACTTGAAAGGTGTTCATACACCACAAATTTCCTAAGAGACTACGATGATTTTACCCTTTGATTTGTATTGAGATTGATCCAAGGGCTTCATATACTTTAAATATATCAAATCCCTATTCAAGGAGTCAAAAATATTTGGTAATTATTCACAACAAAATAATTTGAACGGTGTTCATGCGCCATAAATCGCCGAATAGACTATGACGGTTTTACCCTTTGATTTGAAATAAGTTTCATCCAAGGGCTTCATATGATTGAAATATATCTAATACCTATACAAGGATCAGAAATATTTGGTAAATATTCATAAAAAAATAATTTGAAAGGTGTTCATACACCACAAATCCCCTAAGAGACTATGACAATTTTACCCTTTGATTTGTATTGATATTGATCCAAGGGCTTCATATACTTTAAATATATCTAATACCTATTCAAGATGTCAAAAAATTTTGGTTATTATTCACAACAAAATAATTTGAAAGGTGTTCATACACCACAAATCCCCTGAGAGACTATGACGGTTTTACCCTTTGACTTGAATTGAGTTTGATCCAAGGGCTTCATATGCTTTAATAGATCTAATACCTATTCAAGGACTCAAAAATATTTGGTAATTATTCACAACAAAATGATTATAAAGGTGTTCATACACCAGAAATCACCTAAGAGACTATGACGGATTTACCCTTTGATTGGAATTGAGTTTGATCCAAGGTCTTCATATTCTATAAATATATCTGATAACTATTGAAGTATTCCGAAATATTTTGTAAATATTCATAAGAAAATAATTTGAAAGGTGTTCATACACCACAAATCGCCGAAGACACTATGATTATTTTACACTTTGATTTGAAATAAGTTTGATCCACGGGCTTCATGTGATTGAATTATATCTAATACTTATTCAAGGAGTCAAAAATATTTGATAATTAAGCGCAAAAATAATTTGAAAGGTGTTCATACACCACAAATCGCCTAAGAGACTATGCCTTTTTTACCCTTTTATTTGAATTGAGTTTTATCCAAGGGCTTCATATGCTTTCAATATATCTAATACCCATTAGAGGAGACAAAAATATTTGGTAATTTTGCACAACAAATGATTTGAAATTTGTTCTTACACCACAAATCCCTTAAGAGACTATGACGGGTTTACCCCTTGATTTGAATTGAGTTTGATCCAATCGCTTCATATGCTTTTGAATTATCTGATAACTATGCAAGGAGTCGGAATTATTATGTAAATATTCATAACAAAATAATTTGAAAGGTCTTCATACATCTCAAATAGCCTAAGTCACTATGAAGATTTTAC